>JAQNBH010000005.1:30682453-31282453 GCA_028752905.1 Cladorhizidae sp. MBARI D1340-BT2 | reverse complement strand
GATTCAGATGCACATGAAGGAACCGAGGGGGATTCAGATGCACATGAAGGAACCGAGGGGGATTCAGATGCACATGATGGAACCGAGGGGGACTCAGATGCACATGAAGGAACCGAGGGGGACTCAGATGCACATGAAGGAACCGAGGGGGATTCAGATGCACATGAAGGAACCGAGGGGGATTCAGATGCACATGAAGGAACCGAGGGGGATTCAGATGCACATGAAGGAACCGAGGGGGATTCAGATGCACATGAAGGAACCGAGGGGGATTCAGATGCACATGAAGGAACCGAGGGGGATTCAGATGCACATGAAGGAACCGAGGGGGATTCAGATGCACATGAAGGAACCGAGGGGGATTCAGATGCACATGAAGGAACCGAGGGGGACCCAGATGCACATGAAGGAACCGAGGGGAACTCAGATGCACATGAAGGAACCGAGGGGGATTCAGATGCACATGAAGGAACCGAGGGGGACTCAGATGCACATGAAGGAACCGAGGGGGACTCAGATGCACATGAAGGAACCGAAGGGGATTCAGATGCACATGAAGGAACCGAGGGGGATTCAGATGCACATGAAGGAACCGAGGGGGACTCAGATGCACATGAAGGAACCGAGGGGGATTCAGATGCACATGAAGGAACCGAGGGGGATTCAGATGCACATGAAGGAACCGAGGGGGATTCAGATGCACATGAAGGAACCGAGGGGGACTCAGATGCACATGAAGGAACCGAGGGGGACTCAGATGCACATGAAGGAACCGAGGGGGATGCACATGAGGAACCGAGGGGGATTCAGATGCACATGAAGGAACCGAGGGGGATTCAGATGCACATGAAGGAACCGAGTGGGATTCAGATGCACATGAAGGAACCGAGGGGGATTCAGATGCACATGAAGGAACCGAGGGGGATTCAGATGCACATGAAGGAACCGAGGGGGATTCAGATGCACATGAAGGAACCGAGGGGGATTCAGATGCACATGAAGGAACCGAGGGGGATTCAGATGCACATGAAGGAACCGAGGGGGACTCAGATGCACATGAAGGAACCGAGGGGGATTCAGATGCACATGAAGGAACCGAGGGGGATTCAGATGCACATGAAGGAACCGAGGGGGATTCAGATGCACATGAAGGAACCGAGGGGGACTCAGATGCACATGAAGGAACCGAGGGGGATTCAGATGCACATGAAGGAACCGAGGGGGATTCAGATGCACATGAAGGAACCGAGGGGGACTCAGATGCACATGAAGGAACCGAGGGGGACTCAGATGCACATGAAGGAACCGAGGGGGACTCAGATGCACATGAAGGACCCGAGGGGGATTCAGATGCACATGAAGGAACCGAGGGGGATTCAGTGCCTCAAAAAAATAATCCTAGCTAGCTCATTAAAAACTCCCTTGCAGGTACCCCTCCCAGCCACACACACACACACACACACATACACAGTGTGCACATATATAGACCCACATACATACATGCTGCACATGCATACACACTTGCACGCACACACACACACACATGCACACACACACACACATGCACACACACACACATACACACAAACACAAACAAACACACACACACACACAACAAAGAACGGACATTTCATGGCTGCCCTCGCCCTTAGCTACACAGCTTTGTTGCATGCAAGACAGGGACTCTTCCCAAGAATTTTTGCCAAATTGGAAGGACCAGAATGAGTAATGCTCCCTTTGATGTTGGAGGTTTTAAAAGGTGTATTGCATCCTAATAATAATGCATGACTTGCATAGTTAGTGCTAAGATGTGTTGCATGCTAATAATAATGCATGACTTGCATAGGCTAGTGCTAAGATGTGTTGCATGCTAATAATAATGCATGACTTGCATAGTCCAGTGCTAAGATGTGTTGCATGCTAATAATAATGCATGACTTGCATAGTCCAGTGCTAAGATGTGTTGCATGCTAATAATAATGCATGACTTGCATAGTCCAGTGCTAAGATGTGTTGCATGCTAATAATAATGCATGACTTGCATAGTCCAGTGCTAAGATGTGTTGCATGCTAATAATAATGCATGACTTGCATAGTCCAGTGCTAAGATGTGTTGCATGCTAATAATAATGCATGACTTGAATAGTCCAGTGCTAAGATGTGTTGCATGCTAATAATAATGCATGACTTGCATAGTCCAGTGCTAAGATGTGTTGCATGCTAATAATAATGCATGACTTGCATAGTCCAGTGCTAAGATGTGTTGCATGCTAATAATAATGCATGACTTGCATAGTCCAGTGCTAAGATGTGTTGCATGCTAATAATAATGCATGACTTGCATAGTCCAGTGCTAAGATGTGTTGCATGCTAATAATAATGCACGACTTGCATAGTCCAGTGCTAAGATGTGATGCATGCTAATAATAATGCACGACTTGCATAGTCCAGTGCTAAGATGTGTTGCATGCTAATAATAATGCATGACTTGCATAGTCCAGTGCTAAGATGTGTTGCATGCTAATAATAATGCATGACTTGCATAGTCCAGTGCTAAGATGTGTTGCATGCTAATAATAATGCATGACTTGCATAGTCCAGTGCTAAGATGTGTTGCATGCTAATAATAATGCATGACTTGCATAGTCCAGTGCTAAGATGTGTTGCATGCTAATAATAATGCATGACTTGCATAGTCCAGTGCTAAGATGTGTTGCATGCTAATAATAATGCATGACTTGCATAGTCCAGTGCTAAGATGTGTTGCATGCTAATAATAATGCATGACTTGCATAGTCCAGTGCTAAGATGTGTTGCATGCTAATAATAATGCATGACTTGCATAGTCCAGTGCTAAGATGTGTTGCATGCTAATAATAATGCATGACTTGCATAGTCCAGTGCTAAGATGTGTTGCATGCTAATAATAATGCATGACTTGCATAGTCCAGTGCTAAGATGTGTTGCATGCTAATAATAATGCATGACTTGCATAGTCCAGTGCTAAGATGTGTTGCATGCTAATAATAATGCATGACTTGCATAGTCCAGTGCTAAGATGTGATGCATGCTAATAATAATGCATGACTTGCATAGTCCAGTGCTAAGATGTGTTGCATGCTAATAATAATGCATGACTTGCATAGTCCAGTGCTAAGATGTATTGCATGCTAATAATAATGCATGACTTGCATAGTCCAGTGCTAAGATGTGATGCATGCTAATAATAATGCATGACTTGCATAGTCCAGTGCTAAGATGTGTTGCATGGTAATAATAATGCACGACTTGCATAGTCCAGTGCTAAGATGTGTTGCATGCTAATAATAATGCATGACTTGCATAGTCCAGTGCTAAGATGTGTTGCATGCTAATAACATGACTTAATGCATGACTTTAGTGCTAAGAAGAATGAACATTTCGTTTTCATGATAAAAACAAAACACCTCCATTATTCCACAGAGAGATGGAGCTTGCTACATATACCCAGCCTAATCCTAGATGACAAGATTCAGAGATGTGGGAGCTTGCTACATATACCCAGCCTAATCCTAGATTACAAGGTTCAGAAAGGTGGGAGCTTGCTACATGTACCCAGCCTAATCCTAGATGACAAGATTCAGAGATGTGGGAGCTTGCTACATGTACCCAGCCTAATTCTAGATGACAAGATTCAGAGATGTGGGAGCTTGCTACATGTACCCAGCCTAATCCTAGATTACAAGGTTCAGAAAGGTGGGAATTTGCTATGCTAGGAACTTGATTGGTTCTGAATGGGGTGCAAATTGAATTGCCAGTTAATCCTATTAGGTGATGCAATGTAACTTGAAGTAACAACCTAATTGAGGCTATGTCTGGGTGAAGTACATAATGTAATTAAATTTGAACCCTGGACTTTACAGACTTGGAAATCACCTCAGCGAGAAAGAACTAGTTCTTATGTACACGTGAATATTCCCTTCTCAGTGTTGCTAAATCCGCACCAATCCAGACATATTTGCACGTCCCTTGATGCCATACCTGCTCAACTCCCAATATTTCAGCGCATTCTTAAAGTGCAGGGAGAGGAGGAGTTAAAGCCACTGAAATCACAATATAAAATACTGGAATCAAACCCCCCTGTTATTGAAACCTAATGTCTTACCCCTAGACTATAGAAGCGCCCCCCCCCCCCAAGGATAGTAGGACTCTAGGGCTAGGCAAGAAGTTAAGGTTAACATTGCCCTGCGCATCTATCCACCCCGACCACTGGGTCGCCCCTTAATTAGGCCTGCTATTGGTTAACCCTTTAAGGCCTGAATTAAAATAACTTGACACATAGGTGTGCCTGAATTTTATTGAAAGTCATGTGACATAGTAACAGAGGGTGCCTTCTTCATGCTCTGTCAGGCAAGCAACTGTTGATATGCCAGTCACAATCAAAACACTTGGATTTTTTTCCTTTTCCTTCTCTAGCATAGCAGCCACTTTAGCTAGCTGGTACCTCAGGCCTTCTAAGCTGCAATACAGCAGGGAATGATTTTTCCCCCCTCAGAACACTTTCAAGTCATATATGAAATCGTCTGCTGTGACTACTCACAATTTTAGCTTTTGCTTTTTGTCCAAGACGTACGCCACTTGCCTCTGTAAACCTCGCCATTTCAGCATCTGCGATGTTATTCTAGTTAGAGTAGGGTTAGGTGCAGCCCTGCTTGCCAGCAGCTTGAGGTAGATTCCAAATATGCAAGCCCTAGAGAAGGCAACGGCTACCAAGTTGCGATCTTTGCGGATATATTAACTGTCGTCAGGAACGTGAAACCCAGCACACAGAGATATATCTGCTCTAGGGTTAACGCCCACTTCATAATACAGGCAAGCAAACACTAACAGACTTTATCTCCACTCCAACACACCAGAGAACTCATGCAACAGACCAGAGAGCTCATGCAACAGATCAGAGAGCTCATGCAACAGACCAGAGAGCATGCAACAGACCAGAGAGCTCATGCAACAGACCAGAGAGCTCATGCAACAGACCAGAGAGCTCATGCAACAGACCAGAGAGCTCATGCAACAGACCAGAGAACTCGTGCAACAGACCAGAGAGCTCATGCAACAGACCAGAGAGCTCATGCAACAGACCAGAGAGCTCATGCAACAGATCAGAGAGCTCATGCAACAGATCAGAGAGCTCATGCAACAGACCAGAGAGCTCATGCAACAGACCAGAGAGCTCATGCAACAGACCAGAGAGCTCATGCAACAGACCAGAGAACTCATGCAACAGACCAGAGAGCTCATGCAACAGATCAGAGAGCTCATGCAACAGACCAGAGAGCATGCAACAGACCAGAGAGCTCATGCAACAGACCAGAGAGCTCATGCAACAGATCAGAGAGCTCATGCAACAGACCAGAGAGCTCATGCAACAGACCCGAGAGCTCATGCAACAGATCAGAGAGCTCATGCAACAGACCAGAGAGCTCATGCAACAGATCAGAGAACTCATGCAACAGACCAGAGAGCTCATGCAACAGACCAGAGAGCTCATGCAACAGACCAGAGAGCTCATGCAACAGACCAGAGAGCTCATGCAACAGACCAGAGAACTCATGCAACAGACCAGAGAGCTCATGCAACAGACCAGAGAGCTCATGCAACAGATCAGAGAGCTCATGCAACAGATCAGAGAGCTCATGCAACAGACCAGAGAGTTCATGCAACAGACCAGAGAGCTCATGCAACAGACCAGAGAGCTCATGCAACAGATCAGAGAGCTCATGCAACAGACCAGAGAGCTCATGCAACAGACCAGAGAGCTCATGCAACAGACCAGAGAGCTCATGCAACAGATCAGAGAGCTCATGCAACAGACCAGAGAGCTCATGCAACAGACCAGAGAGCTCATGCAACAGACCAGAGAGCTCATGCAACAGACCAGAGAGCTCATGCAACAGACCAGAGAGCTCATGCAACAGACCAGAGAGCTCATGCAACAGACCAGAGAGCTCATGCAACAGATCAGAGAGCTCATGCAACAGACCAGAGAGCTCATGCAACAGATCAGAGAGCTCATGCAACAGACCAGAGAGCTCATGCAACAGACCAGAGAGTTCATGCAACAGACCAGAGAGCTCATGCAACAGTCCAGAGAGCTCACGCAACAGACCAGAGAGCTCATGCAACAGACCAGAGAGCTCATGCAACAGACCAGAGAGCTCATGCAACAGACCAGAGAGCTCATGCAACAGACCAGAGAGCTCATGCAACAGATCAGAGAGTTCATGCAACAGACCAGAGAGCTCATGCAACAGACCAGAGAGCTCATGCAACAGACCAGAGAGCTCATGCAACAGACCAGAGAGCTCATGCAACAGATCAGAGAGTTCATGCAACAGACCAGAGAGCTCATGCAACAGTCCAGAGAGCTCACGCAACAGACCAGAGAGCTCATGCAACAGACCAGAGAGCTCATGCAACAGATCAGAGAGCTCATGCAACAGACCAGAGAGCTCATGCAACAGATCAGAGAGCTCATGCAACAGACCAGAGAGCTCATGCAACAGATCAGAGAGCTCATGCAACAGACCAGAGAGCTCATGCAACAGACCAGAGAGCTCATGCAACAGATCAGAGAGCTCATGCAACGGACCAGAGAGCTCATGCAACAGACCAGAGAGCTCATGCAACAGACCAGAGAGCTCATGCAACAGACCAGAGAGCTCATGCAACAGACCAGAGAGCTCATGCAACAGATCAGAGAGCTCATGCAACGGACCAGAGAGCTCATGCAACAGACCAGAGAGCTCATGCAACAGACCAGAGAGCTCATGCAACAGACCAGAGAGCTCATGCAACAGATCAGAGAGCTCATGCAACAGATCAGAGAGCTCATGCAACAGACCAGAGAGCTCATGCAACAGACCAGAGAGCTCATGCAACAGACCAGAGAGCTCATGCAACAGACCAGAGAGCTCATGCAACAGACCAGAGAGCTCATGCAACAGATCAGAGAGCTCATGCAACAGACCAGAGAGCTCATGCAACAGACCAGAGAGCTCATGCAACAGATCAGAGAGCTCATGCAACAGATCAGAGAGCTCATGCAACAGACCAGAGAGCTCATGCAACAGATCAGAGAGCTCATGCAACAGACCAGAGAGCTCATGCAACAGATCAGAGAGCTCATGCAACAGATCAGAGAGCTCATGCAACAGACCAGAGAGCTCATGCAACAGACCAGAGAGCTCATGCAACAGATCAGAGAGCTCATGCAACAGATCAGAGAACTCATGCAACAGACCAGAGAGCTCATGCAACAGACCAGAGAGCTCATGCAACAGATCAGAGAACTCATGCAACAGATCAGAGAACTTGTACTGTGACTTTCTCGATATCTACTTATAAATTTGCTAACTCGACATTTTGGCTAGATACTCTAACCTTCATCATCATTCCTGATCAAGGCCGAAATGTCGAGTTAGCAAATTTAAGTTGATCAAGATCAAATTATTACGGGTACGTTATATTGAGAACCATGGAATGGATTTGCAATGGCTGGAAGTGCAATACACACACACACATGCACACATGCACATGCACACACATACACACACAATGGAATGGATTTGCAACGGCTGGAAGTGCAATACACATACGCACATGCACACACACACACACGCATGCACATGCACACACTGCACAAACACACATACACACATACACACAATGGAATGGATTGCCTTCCATCACACTGCCAGTCTGCCTTCAGGCAAAAGACCCCAGAGGGAGGTCAGTGCTTGTTCTAGAGAATAATGTGCACTAGCTCTAGCCGACTCGGACTACCCAAGGCCACGCTCTTTCTGTGGGATCGCAAGATCAGTGCCCAAGTAGAGGTTTGCCATTCTGTGGGTGTCAACCTCTGTCCCAATGGATGAGGTTGCTGGAGCTCTAGTGCAGCAGAGGTCAGCAGCAGTAGTGGAGGACTTCAAGGGCAGAGATTGGGTGTTCCCCCTGCTAACTCCATTACTCACCTCCTCCAGAGGCTGGCTATTTTGAGAGGGGGAATGCTTGCGTGTGGGTTAGGAGGACCCCAATCAGCCCTCCTAACATCGACGGGGTTATCTAACTATTTTTAATTAAAAAAGTGATTCACACCTAAAACAACAACAACAAAACAACAAACAAACAAACAAACTACGACCTGCTTCTGTGCCGTACAATTATTAGGGCCAACTCCACAATTTTCACCTTGGAATTGAGCCGAGACACCTCTAGACGATTTCATTAGTAGCTTACTCAGAACTCTCACTAGAGATTATTCCACATGTGCATATAGACTCCTCCCATTAACCACACCCACAGTCTGAATGTTTTACATATCAACCTTACGACTTACTACATATCAACCTTATGACCTACTACTGGGCAAATGTGGTATTTCAATAAACAACAACAACAACACTAATGAAACACTGACCTTGTTGGAGCAAGTCAGAAGTAGGTTTCTTGATGTCTGACAGAATCACGTTATCTCTTCCATAACTATTCCTGCATGAACAAGGAAGACCCGACAGCTTCATGGTTAGTTAAAGGTGGCGCAGAGTTGTGCTTGGTGTGAAGCATGTCGGGGGTGAGGGTGAGGATGGATGGGGGAAGGGGATGATCATGCCTTCGGGGGAGAGGGTGAGGATGGGGAAGGAGACATGCATTAAAATGTACTGCAGTTGAAAGGACAAGACATAGGTGGACCTGAGGAGTTAATGTACAGAAAGATTACTAGACAACTTGTTCAAACACTGAACTTCAGTAATTTAGAACCCCCCACCCCCCAGAAGTGGGAAGGTGTATGACCACGGCAATCAACAGTCTTAAACCTTTAATGGTGTTTAGTCATGTGTGGGCGTGTGCTTAGTCATGTGTGGGCATGCGCTTAGTCATGTGTGGGCATGTGCTTAGTCATGTGTGGGCGTGTGCTTAGTCATGTGTGGGCATGTGCTTAGTCATGTGTGGGCGTGTGCTTAGTCATGTGTGGGCATGTGCTTAGTCATGTGTGGGCGTGTGCTTAGTCATGTGTGGGCGTGTGCTTAGTCATGTGTGGGCATGCGCTTAGTCATGTGTGGGCATGTGCTTAGTCATGTGTGGGCGTGTGCTTAGTCATGTGTGGGCATGTGCTTAGTCATGTGTGGGCGTGTGCTTAGTATGTGTGGGCGTGCGCTTAGTCATGTGTGGGCGTGCGCTTAGTCATGTGTGGGTATGTGCTTAGTCGTGTATGGGCATGCACTTTACTGTGGTTGCTACAGGTTCTTTGATGCTGGCCCTCATTGGACCATCCCACTGGCTCCGGCAGGTAGAGGACCCTCATTGGATCATCTCACTGGCTCCAGCAGGAAGAGGACACTAACAGCTCAAGAAGGAGTTGTGAACAGGAACATGCTACACAGCGATGGATTCTATGGTCGATCAGACTTCTGCTCTAAAAACTTTCCAACGGATGGACTTATTCCTTTTCTCAAAAGTTTTCTATACTCAATATTCAGCAATCGTAGAATGTACGACCAGTGGTAGGATACTGACATGGGCCATGCTATAACTAGAGCTATGGCCTGTGGCAGGTACTGACATGGGCCATGCTATAACTAGAGCTATGACCAGTGGCAGGATACTGACATGGGCCATGCTATAACTAGAGCTATGACCAGTGGCAGGATACTTACATGGGCCATGCTATAACTAGAGCTATGACCAGTGGCAGGATACTGACATGGGCCATGCTATAACTAGAGCTATGACCAGTGGCAGGATACTGACATGGGCCATGCTATAACTAGAGCTATGACCAGTGGCAGGATACTGACATGGGCCATTCTATAACTAGAGCTACGACCAGTGGCAGGATACTGACATGGGCCATGCTATAACTAGAGCTACGACCAGTGGCAGGATACTGACATGGGCCATGCTATAACTAGAGCTATGTATGACCAGTGGCAGGATACTGACATGGGCCATGCTATAACTAGAGCTATGACCAGTGGCAGGATATTGACATGGGCCATGCTATAACTAGAGCTATGACCAGTGGCAGGATTACTGACATGGGCCATGCTATAACTAGAGCTATGACCAGTGGCAGGATACTGACATGGGCCATGCTATAACTAGAGCTATGACCAGTGGCAGGATACTGACATGGGCCATGCTATAACTAGAGCTATGACCAGTGGCAGGATACTGACATGGGCCATGCTATAACTAGAGCTATGACCAGTGGCAGGATACTGACATGAGCCATGCTATAACTAGAGCTATGACCAGTGGCAGGATACTGACATGGGCCATGCTATAACTAGAGCTATGACCAGTGGCAGGATACTGACATGGGCCATGCTATAACTAGAGCTATGACCAGTGGCAGGATACTGACATGGGCCATGCTATAACTAGAGCTATGACCAGTGGCAGGTACTGACATGGGCCATGCTATAACTAGAGCTATGACCAGTGGCAGGATACTGACATGGGCCATGCTATAACTAGAGCTACGACCAGTGGCAGGATACTGACATGGGCCATGCTATAACTAGAGCTACGACCAGTGGCAGGATACTGACATGGGCCATGCTATAACTAGAGCTATGACCAGTGGCAGGATACTGACATGGGCCATGCTATAACTAGAGCTACGACCAGTGGCAGGATACTGACATGGGCCATGCTATAACTAGAGCTATGACCAGTGGCAGGATACTGACATGGGCCATGCTATAACTAGAGCTATGACCAGTGGCAGGTACTGACATGGGCCATGCTATAACTAGAGCTATGACCAGTGGCAGGATACTGACATGGGCCATGCTATAACTAGAGCTATGACCAGTGGCAGGATACTGACATGGGCCATGCTATAACTAGAGCTATGACCAGTGGCAGGATACTGACATGGGCCATGCTATAACTAGAGCTATGACCAGTGGCAGGATACTGACATGGGCCATGCTATAACTAGAGCTACGACCAGTGGCAGGATACTGACATGGGCCATGCTATAACTAGAGCTACGACCAGTGGCAGGATACTGACATGGGCCATGCTATAACTAGAGCTACGACCAGTGGCAGGATACTGACATGGGCCATGCTATAACTAGAGCTAGTGACAGGATACTGACATGGGCCATGCTATAACTAGAGCTATGACCAGTGGCAGGATACTGACATGGGCCATGCTATAACTAGAGCCATGACCAGTGGCAGGCTACTGACATGGGCCATGCTATAACTAGAGCCATGACCAGTGGCAGGATACTGACATGGGCCATGCTATAACTAGAGCCACGACCAGTGGCAGGATACTGACATGGGCCATGCTATAACTAGAGCTACGACCAGTGGCAGGATACTGACATGGGCCATGCTATAACTAGAGCTACGACCAGTGGCAGGATACTGACATGGGCCATGCTATAACTAGAGCTACGACCAGTGGCAGGATACTGACATGGGCCATGCTATAACTAGAGCTATGACCAGTGGCAGGATACTGACATGGGCCATGCTATAACTAGAGCTATGACCAGTGGCAGGATACTGACATGGGCCATGCTATAACTAGAGCTACGACCAGTGGCAGGATACTGACATGGGCCATGCTATAACTAGAGCTACGACCAGTGGCAGGATACTGACATGGGCCATGCTATAACTAGAGCTATGACCAGTGGCAGGATACTGACATGGGCCATGCTATAACTAGAGCTATGTATGACCAGTGGCAGGATACTGACATGGGCCATGCTATAACTAGAGCTATGACCAGTGGCAGGATACTGACATGGGCCATGCTATAACTAGAGCTATGACCAGTGGCAGGATACTGACATGGGCCATGCTATAACTAGAGCTATGACCAGTGGCAGGATACTGACATGGGCCATGCTATAACTAGAGCTATGACCAGTGGCAGGATACTGACATGGGCCATGCTATAACTAGAGCTATGACCAGTGGCAGGATACTGACATGGGCCATGCTATAACTAGAGCTATGACTAGTGGCAGGATACTGACATGGGCCATGCTATAACTAGAGCTATGACCAGTGGCAGGATACTGACATGGGCCATGCTATAACTAGAGCTATGACCAGTGGCAGGATACTGACATGGGCCATGCTATAACTAGAGCTATGACCAGTGGCAGGATACTGACATGGGCCATGCTATAACTAGAGCTATGACCAGTGGCAGGATACTGACATGGGCCATGCTATAACTAGAGCTACGACCAGTGGCAGGATACTGACATGGGCCATGCTATAACTAGAGCTATGACCAGTGGCAGGATACTGACATGGGCCATGCTATAACTAGAGCTATGACCAGTGGCAGGATACTGACATGGGCCATGCTATAACTAGAGCTATGACCAGTGGCAGGATACTGACATGGGCCATGCTATAACTAGAGCTATGACCAGTGGCAGGATACTGACATGGGCCATGCTATAACTAGAGCTATGACCAGTGGCAGGATACTGACATGGGCCATGCTATAACTAGAGCTATGACCAGTGGCAGGATACTGACATGGGCCATGCTATAACTAGAGCTATGACCAGTGGCAGGTACTGACATGGGCCATGCTATAACTAGAGCTATGACCAGTGGCAGGATACTGACATGGGCCATGCTATAACTAGAGCTACGACCAGTGGCAGGATACTGACATGGGCCATGCTATAACTAGAGCTACGACCAGTGGCAGGATACTGACATGGGCCATGCTATAACTAGAGCTATGACCAGTGGCAGGATACTGACATGGGCCATGCTATAACTAGAGCTATGACCAGTGGCAGGATACTGACATGGGCTATGCTATAACTAGAGCTATGACCAGTGGCAAGATACTGACATGGGCCATGCTATAACTAGAGCTATGACCAGTGGCAGGATATTGACATGGGCCATGCTATAACTAGAGCTACGACCAGTGGCAAGATACTGACATGGGCCATGCTATAACTAGAGCTATGACCAGTGACAGGATACTGACATGGGCCATGCTATAACTAGAGCTATGACCAGTGGCAGGATACTGACATGGGCCATGCTATAACTAGAGCTATGACCAGTGGCAGGATACTGACATGGGCCATGCTATAACTAGAGCTATGACCAGTGGCAGGATACTGACATGTGCCATGACCAGTGGCAGGATACTGACATGGGCCATGCTATAACTAGAGCTACGACCAGTGGCAGGATACTGACATGGGCCATGCTATAACTAGAGCTATGACCAGTGGCAGGATACTGACATGGGCCATGCTATAACTAGAGCTATGACCAGTGGCAGGATACTGACATGGGCCATGCTATAACTAGAGCCATGACCAGTGGCAGGATACTGACATGGGCCATGCTATAACTAGAGCTACGACCAGTGGCAGGATACTGACATGGGCCATGCTATAACTAGAGCTACGACCAGTGGTAGGATACTGACATGGGCCATGCTATAACTAGAGCTACGACCAGTGGCAGGATACTGACATGGGCCATGCTATAACTAGAGCTATGACCAGTGGCAGGATACTGACATGGGCCATGCTATAACTAGAGCTATGACCAGTGGCAGGATACTGACATGGGCCATGCTATAACTAGAGCTATGACCAGTGGCAGGATACTGACATGGGCCATGCTATAACTAGAGCTATGACCAGTGGCAGGATACTGACATGGGCCATGCTATAACTAGAGCTATGACCAGTGGCAAGATACTGACATGGGCCATGCTATAACTAGAGCTATGATCAGTGGCAGGATACTGACATGGGCCATGCTATAACTAGAGCTATGATCAGTGGCAGGATACTGACATGGGCCATGCTATAACTAGAGCTATGACCAGTGGCAGGATACTGACATGGGCCATGCTATAACTAGAGCTATGACCAGTGGCAAGATACTGACATGGGCCATGCTATAACTAGAGCTATGACCAGTGGCAGGATATTGACATGGGCCATGCTATAACTAGAGCTACGACCAGTGGCAAGATACTGACATGGGCCATGCTATAACTAGATCTATGACCAGTGACAGGATACTGACATGGGCCATGCTATAACTAGAGCTATGACCAGTGGCAGGATACTGACATGGGCCATGCTATAACTAGAGCTATGACCAGTGGCAGGATACTGACATGGGCCATGCTATAACTAGAGCTATGACCAGTGGCAGGATACTGACATGTGCCATGACCAGTGGCAGGATACTGACATGGGCCATGCTATAACTAGAGCTACGACCAGTGGCAGGATACTGACATGGGCCATGCTATAACTAGAGCTATGACCAGTGGCAGGATACTGACATGGGCCATGCTATAACTAGAGCTATGACCAGTGGCAGGATACTGACATGGGCCATGCTATAACTAGAGCTATGACCAGTGGCAGGATACTGACATGGGCCATGCTATAACTAGAGCTATGACCAGTGGCAGGATACTGACATGGGCCATGCTATAACTAGAGCTACGACCAGTGGCAGGATACTGACATGGGCCATGCTATAACTAGAGCTACGACCAGTGGCAGGATACTGACATGGGCCATGCTATAACTAGAGCTAGTGACAGGATACTGACATGGGCCATGCTATAACTAGAGCTATGACCAGTGGCAGGATACTGACATGGGCCATGCTATAACTAGAGCCATGACCAGTGGCAGGATACTGACATGGGCCATGCTATAACTAGAGCCATGACCAGTGGCAGGATACTGACATGGGCCATGCTATAACTAGAGCCACGACCAGTGGCAGGATACTGACATGGGCCATGCTATAACTAGAGCTACGACCAGTGGCAGGATACTGACATGGGCCATGCTATAACTAGAGCTACGACCAGTGGCAGGATACTGACATGGGCCATGCTATAACTAGAGCTACGACCAGTGGCAGGATACTGACATGGGCCATGCTATAACTAGAGCTATGACCAGTGGCAGGATACTGACATGGGCCATGCTATAACTAGAGCTATGACCAGTGGCAGGATACTGACATGGGCCATGCTATAACTAGAGCTACGACCAGTGGCAGGATACTGACATGGGCCATGCTATAACTAGAGCTACGACCAGTGGCAGGATACTGACATGGGCCATGCTATAACTAGAGCTATGACCAGTGGCAGGATACTGACATGGGCCATGCTATAACTAGAGCTATGACCAGTGGCAGGATACTGACATGGGCCATGCTATAACTAGAGCTATGACCAGTGGCAGGATACTGACATGGGCCATGCTATAACTAGAGCTATGACCAGTGGCAGGATACTGACATGGGCCATGCTATAACTAGAGCTATGACCAGTGGCAGGATACTGACATGGGCCATGCTATAACTAGAGCTACGACCAGTGGCAGGATACTGACATGGGCCATGCTATAACTAGAGCTACGACCAGTGGCAGGATACTGACATGGGCCATGCTATAACTAGAGCTAGTGACAGGATACTGACATGGGCCATGCTATAACTAGAGCTATGACCAGTGGCAGGATACTGACATGGGCCATGCTATAACTAGAGCCATGACCAGTGGCAGGATACTGACATGGGCCATGCTATAACTAGAGCCATGACCAGTGGCAGGATACTGACATGGGCCATGCTATAACTAGAGCCACGACCAGTGGCAGGATACTGACATGGGCCATGCTATAACTAGAGCTACGACCAGTGGCAGGATACTGACATGGGCCATGCTATAACTAGAGCTACGACCAGTGGCAGGATACTGACATGGGCCATGCTATAACTAGAGCTACGACCAGTGGCAGGATACTGACATGGGCCATGCTATAACTAGAGCTATGACCAGTGGCAGGATACTGACATGGGCCATGCTATAACTAGAGCTATGACCAGTGGCAGGATACTGACATGGGCCATGCTATAACTAGAGCTACGACCAGTGGCAGGATACTGACATGGGCCATGCTATAACTAGAGCTACGACCAGTGGCAGGATACTGACATGGGCCATGCTATAACTAGAGCTATGACCAGTGGCAGGATACTGACATGGGCCATGCTATAACTAGAGCTATGACCAGTGGCAAGATACTGACATGGGCCATGCTATAACTAGAGCTATGACCAGTGGCAGGATACTGACATGGGCCATGCTATAACTAGAGCTATGACCAGTGGCAGGATACTGACATGGGCCATGCTATAACTAGAGCTATGACCAGTGGCAGGATACTGACATGGGCCATGCTATAACTAGAGCTATGACCAGTGGCAGGATACTGACATGGGCCATGCTATAACTAGAGCTATGACCAGTGGCAGGATACTGACATGGGCCATGCTATAACTAGAGCTATGACCAGTGGCAGGATACTGACATGGGCCATGCTATAACTAGAGCTATGACTAGTGGCAGGATACTGACATGGGCCATGCTATAACTAGAGCTATGACCAGTGGCAGGATACTGACATGGGCCATGCTATAACTAGAGCTATGACCAGTGGCAGGATACTGACATGGGCCATGCTATAACTAGAGCTATGACCAGTGGCAGGATACTGACATGGGCCATGCTATAACTAGAGCTATGACCAGTGGCAGGATACTGACATGGGCCATGCTATAACTAGAGCTATGACCAGTGGCAGGATACTGACATGGGCCATGCTATAACTAGAGCTATGACCAGTGGCAGGATACTGACATGGGCCATGCTATAACTAGAGCTATGACCAGTGGCAGGTACTGACATGGGCCATGCTATAACTAGAGCTATGACCAGTGGCAGGATACTGACATGGGCCATGCTATAACTAGAGCTACGACCAGTGGCAGGATACTGACATGGGCCATGCTATAACTAGAGCTACGACCAGTGGCAGGATACTGACATGGGCCATGCTATAACTAGAGCTATGACCAGTGGCAGGATACTGACATGGGCCATGCTATAACTAGAGCTATGACCAGTGGCAGGATACTGACATGGGCCATGCTATAACTAGAGCTATGACCAGTGGCAAGATACTGACATGGGCCATGCTATAACTAGAGCTATGACCAGTGGCAGGATATTGACATGGGCCATGCTATAACTAGAGCTACGACCAGTGGCAAGATACTGACATGGGCCATGCTATAACTAGAGCTATGACCAGTGACAGGATACTGACATGGGCCATGCTATAACTAGAGCTATGACCAGTGGCAGGATACTGACATGGGCCATGCTATAACTAGAGCTATGACCAGTGGCAGGATACTGACATGGGCCATGCTATAACTAGAGCTATGACCAGTGGCAGGATACTGACATGTGCCATGACCAGTGGCAGGATACTGACATGGGCCATGCTATAACTAGAGCTACGACCAGTGGCAGGATACTGACATGGGCCATGCTATAACTAGAGCTATGACCAGTGGCAGGATACTGACATGGGCCATGCTATAACTAGAGCTATGACCAGTGGCAGGATACTGACATGGGCCATGCTATAACTAGAGCCATGACCAGTGGCAGGATACTGACATGGGCCATGCTATAACTAGAGCTACGACCAGTGGCAGGATACTGACATGGGCCATGCTATAACTAGAGCTACGACCAGTGGTAGGATACTGACATGGGCCATGCTATAACTAGAGCTACGACCAGTGGCAGGATACTGACATGGGCCATGCTATAACTAGAGCTATGACCAGTGGCAGGATACTGACATGGGCCATGCTATAACTAGAGCTATGACCAGTGGCAGGATACTGACATGGGCCATGCTATAACTAGAGCTATGACCAGTGGCAGGTACTGACATGGGCCATGCTATAACTAGAGCTATGACCAGTGGCAGGATACTGACATGGGCCATGCTATAACTAGAGCTATGACCAGTGGCAGGATACTGACATGTGCCATGACCAGTGGCAGGATACTGACATGGGCCATGCTATAACTAGAGCTACGACCAGTGGCAGGATACTGACATGGGCCATGCTATAACTAGAGCTATGACCAGTGGCAGGATACTGACATGGGCCATGCTATAACTAGAGCTATGACCAGTGGCAGGATACTGACATGGGCCATGCTATAACTAGAGCTATGACCAGTGGCAGGATACTGACATGGGCCATGCTATAACTAGAGCTATGACCAGTGGCAGGATACTGACATGGGCCATGCTATAACTAGAGCTATGACCAGTGGCAGGATACTGACATGGGCCATGCTATAACTAGAGCTATGACCAGTGGCAGGATACTGACATGGGCCATTCTATAACTAGAGCTACGACCAGTGGCAGGATACTGACATGGGCCATGCTATAACTAGAGCTACGACCAGTGGCAGGATACTGACATGGGCCATGCTATAACTAGAGCTATGTATGACCAGTGGCAGGATACTGACATGGGCCATGCTATAACTAGAGCTATGACCAGTGGCAGGATTACTGACATGGGCCATGCTATAACTAGAGCTATGACCAGTGGCAGGATACTGACATGGGCCATGCTATAACTAGAGCTATGACCAGTGGCAGGATACTGACATGGGCCATGCTATAACTAGAGCTATGACCAGTGGCAGGATACTGACATGGGCCATGCTATAACTAGAGCTATGACCAGTGGCAGGATACTGACATGAGCCATGCTATAACTAGAGCTATGACCAGTGGCAGGATACTGACATGGGCCATGCTATAACTAGAGCTATGACCAGTGGCAGGATACTGACATGGGCCATGCTATAACTAGAGCTATGACCAGTGGCAGGATACTGACATGGGCCATGCTATAACTAGAGCTATGACCAGTGGCAGGATACTGACATGGGCCATGCTATAACTAGAGCTATGACCAGTGGCAGGATACTGACATGGGCCATGCTATAACTAGAGCTACGACCAGTGGCAGGATACTGACATGGGCCATGCTATAACTAGAGCTACGACCAGTGGCAGGATACTGACATGGGCCATGCTATAACTAGAGCTATGACCAGTGGCAGGATACTGACATGGGCCATGCTATAACTAGAGCTATGACCAGTGGCAGGATACTGACATGGGCCATGCTATAACTAGAGCTATGACCAGTGGCAGGATACTGACATGGGCCATGCTATAACTAGAGCTATGACCAGTGGCAGGATACTGACATGGGCCATGCTATAACTAGAGCTACGACCAGTGGCAGGATACTGACATGGGCCATGCTATAACTAGAGCTACGACCAGTGGCAGGATACTGACATGGGCCATGCTATAACTAGAGCTAGTGACAGGATACTGACATGGGCCATGCTATAACTAGAGCTATGACCAGTGGCAGGATACTGACATGGGCCATGCTATAACTAGAGCCATGACCAGTGGCAGGATACTGACATGGGCCATGCTATAACTAGAGCCATGACCAGTGGCAGGATACTGACATGGGCCATGCTATAACTAGAGCCATGACCAGTGGCAGGATACTGACATGGGCCATGCTATAACTAGAGCCACGACCAGTGGCAGGATACTGACATGGGCCATGCTATAACTAGAGCTACGACCAGTGGCAGGATACTGACATGGGCCATGCTATAACTAGAGCTACGACCAGTGGCAGGATACTGACATGGGCCATGCTATAACTAGAGCTACGACCAGTGGCAGGATACTGACATGGGCCATGCTATAACTAGAGCTATGACCAGTGGCAGGATACTGACATGGGCCATGCTATAACTAGAGCTACGACCAGTGGCAGGATACTGACATGGGCCATGCTATAACTAGAGCTACGACCAGTGGCAGGATACTGACATGGGCCATGCTATAACTAGAGCTACGACCAGTGGCAGGATACTGACATGGGCCATGCTATAACTAGAGCTATGATCAGTGGCAGGATACTGACATGGGCCATGCTATAACTAGAGCTATGATCAGTGGCAGGATACTGACATGGGCCATGCTATAACTAGAGCTATGACCAGTGGCAGGATACTGACATGGGCCATGCTATAACTAGAGCCACGACCAGTGGCAGGATACTGACATGGGCCATGCTATAACTAGAGCTATGACCAGTGGCAGGATACTGACATGGGCCATGCTATAACTAGAGCTATGACCAGTGGCAGGATACTGACATGGGCCATGCTATAACTAGAGCTATGACCAGTGGCAGGATACTGACATGGGCCATGCTATAACTAGAGCTATGACCAGTGGCAGGATACTGACATGGGCCATGCTATAACTAGAGCTATGACCAGTGGCAGGATACTGACATGGGCCATGCTATAACTAGAGCTATGACCAGTGGCAGGATACTGACATGGGCCATGCTATAACTAGAGCTATGACCAGTGGCAGGATACTGACATGGGCCATGCTATAACTAGAGCTATGACCAGTGGCAGGATACTGACATGGGCCATGCTATAACTAGAGCTATGATCAGTGGCAGGATACTGACATGGGCCATGCTATAACTAGAGCTATGACCAGTGGCAGGATACTGACATGGGCCATGCTATAACTAGAGCTATGACCAGTGGCAGGATACTGACATGGGCCATGCTATAACTAGAGCTATGACCAGTGGCAGGTACTGACATGGGCCATGCTATAACTAGAGCTATGACCAGTGGCAGGATACTGACATGGGCCATGCTATAACTAGAGCTACGACCAGTGGCAGGATACTGACATGGGCCATGCTATAACTAGAGCTACGACCAGTGGCAGGATACTGACATGGGCCATGCTATAACTAGAGCTATGACCAGTGGCAGGATACTGACATGGGCCATGCTATAACTAGAGCTATGACCAGTGGCAGGATACTGACATGGGCCATGCTATAACTAGAGCTATGACCAGTGGCAGGATACTGACATGGGCCATGCTATAGCTATGACCAGTGGCAGGATACTGACATGGGCCATGCTATAACTAGAGCTACGACCAGTGGCAGGATACTGACATGGGCCATGCTATAACTAGAGCTACGACCAGTGGCAGGATACTGACATGGGCCATGCTATAACTAGAGCTACGACCAGTGGCAGGATACTGACATGGGCCATGCTATAACTAGAGCTATGACCAGTGGCAGGATACTGACATGGGCCATGCTATAACTAGAGCTATGACCAGTGGCAGGATACTGACATGGGCCATGCTATAACTAGAGCTATGACCAGTGGCAGGATACTGACATGGGCCATGCTATAACTAGAGCTATGACCAGTGGCAGGATACTGACATGGGCCATGCTATAACTAGAGCTATGACCAGTGGCAGGATACTGACATGGGCCATGCTATAACTAGAGCCATGACCAGTGGCAGGATACTGACATGGGCCATGCTATAACTAGAGCTACGACCAGTGGCAAGATACTGACATGGGCCATGCTATAACTAGAGCTATGACCAGTGGCAGGATACTGACATGGGCCATGCAATAACTAGAGCTATGACCAGTGGCAGGATACTGACATGGGCCATGCTATAACTAGAGCTATGACCAGTGGCAGGATACTGACATGGGCCATGCTATAACTAGAGCTATGACCAGTGGCAGGATATTGACATGGGCCATGCTATAACTAGAGCCATGACCAGTGGCAGGATACTGACATGGGCCATGCTATAACTAGAGCTATGACCAGTGGCAAGATACTGACATGGGCCATGCTATAACTAGAGCTATGACCAGTGGCAGGATATTGACATGGGCCATGCTATAACTAGAGCTACGACCAGTGGCAGGATATTGACATGGGCCATGCTATAACTAGAGCTACGACCAGTGGCAGGATATTGACATGGGCCATGCTATAACTAGAGCTATGACCAGTGGCAGGATACTGACATGGGCCATGCTATAACTAGAGCTATGACCAGTGGCAGGATACTGACATGGGCCATGCTATAACTAGAGCTACGACCAGTGGCAGGATACTGACATGGGCCATGCTATAACTAGAGCTATGACCAGTGGCAGGATTCTGACATGGGCCACACTACAACCAGCAATTCCTCGAGACGACTCTGACATGGGCCACACTACAACCAGCAATTCCTCGAGACGACTCTGCCATACTATCACTCCTGACCTGTTGAGAGTCATCGACCTCTGAGTCTGTGGGCACAATATTACTAGCAAAGCTACAAAGCCAAAGGAGGGCCACAAGCAATGCTCTGCAGTAAAGCTCGTACACGTTCAGCTCCACTCACCCCACATGCACAGGAAATGGGTCGAGTTTGTGGCATCTTTGATTGGGCATTTAAAGCTTCATGACAACATTCCAATGATACTCTCCCATAGACATTGGCCAAGCATCTAGGAAGACTCTACCCCTCCCACCCACTCACACACAAACACAAAATGTTAAAAAATGTACAAAAACTTAATAATGATAATAATAATAATAATAATAATAATAATAATAATAATAATAATAATAATAATAATAATAACAACAACAACAACAACATATATATGTTTGAACTCGTATGATTATCCTCAGCTGACATCATATGCTTTAAGATTTATTTTTTTATCAGCTTTTTGGTTTGTGAAGCAAAAAACACACCTTAAAAGTATGTTTGGTTTGCATCACACTCAATAATAACATATGGTACATACAGCTTCCTAGTTACCTAGACATACAGTTATCTACATAAAGCTGCCTAGTTACTAGACATACAGTTATCTACATACAGCTGCCTAGTTACCTAGACATACAGTTATCTACATACAGCAGCCTAGTTACCTAGACATACAGTTATCTATGTACAGCTACTAGTTACCTAGACATACAGTTATCTACATACAGCTGCTAGTTACCTAGACATACAGTTATCTACATACAGCTACTAGTTACCTAGACATACAGTTATCTACATACAGCAGCCTAGTTACCTAGACATACAGTTATCTACATACAGCTACTAGTTACCTAGACATACAGTTATCTACATACAGCTGCTAGTTACCTAGACATACAGTTATCTACATACAGCTGCCTAGTTACCTAGACATACAGTTATCTACATACAGCTGCTAGTTACTTAGACATACAGTTATCTACATAAAGCTGCCTAGTTACTAGACATACAGTTATCTACATACAGCTGCCTAGTTACCTAGACATACAGTTATCTACATACAGCAGCCTAGTTACCTAGACATACAGTTATCTACATACAGCTGCTAGTTACCTAGACATACAGTTATCTACATACAGCTACTAGTTACCTAGACATACAGTTATCTACATACAGCAGCCTAGTTACCTAGACATACAGTTATCTACATACAGCTACTAGTTACCTAGACATACAGTTATCTACATACAGCTGCTAGTTACCTAGACATACAGTTATCTACATACAGCTACTAGTTACCTAGACATACAGTTATCTACATACAGCTGCTAGTTACTTAGACATACAGTTATCTACATACAGCTGCTAGTTACTTAGACATACAGTTATCTACATACAGCTGCTAGTTACCTAGACATACAGTTATCTACATACAGCTACTAGTTACCTAGACATACAGTTATCTACATACAGCTGCTAGTTACCTAGACATACAGTTATCTACATACAGCTACTAGTTACCTAGACATACAGTTATCTACATACAGCTGCTAGTTACTTAGACATACAGTTATCTACATACAGCTGCTAGTTACCTAGACATACAGTTATCTACATACAGCTACTAGTTACCTAGACATACAGTTATCTACATACAGCAGCCTAGTTACCTAGACATACAGTTATCTACATACAGCAGCCTAGTTACCTAGACATACAGTTATCTACATACAGCTGCCTAGTTACTTAGACATACAGTTATCTACATACAGCTGCCTAGTTACCTAGACATACAGTTATCTACATACAGCTGCCTAGTTACTAGACATACAGTTATCTATGTACAGCTGCCTAGTTACCTAGACATACAGTTATCTACATACAGCTGCCTAGTTACCTAGACATACAGTTATCTACATACAGCTGCCTAGTTACCTAGACATACAGTTATCTACATACAGCTGCCTAGTTACTAGACATACAGTTATCTACATACAGCTGCCTAGTTACCTAGACATACAGTTATCTACATACAGCTGCTAGTTACCTAGACATACAGTTATCTACATACAGCTGCCTAGTTACCTAGACATACAGTTATCTACATACAGCTGCTAGTTACCTAGACATACAGTTATCTACATACAGCTGCCTAGTTAACTAGACATACAGTTATCTACATACAGCTGCCTAGTTACTTAGACATACAGTTATCTACATACAGCTGCTAGTTACCTAGACATACAGTTATCTACATACAGCTACTAGTTACCTAGACATACAGTTATCTACATACAGCTGCCTAGTTACTTAGACATACAGTTATCTACATACAGCTGCTAGTTACCTAGACATACAGTTATCTACATACAGCTACTAGTTACTTAGACATACAGTTATCTACATACAGCTGCTAGTTACCTAGACATACAGTTATCTACATACAGCTACTAGTTACCTAGACATACAGTTATCTACATACAGCTGCTAGTTACCTAGACATACAGTTATCTATGTACATCCACCTAGTTACCCACACTAGTTACATGAAGCCACCTAGTTACCTAGATGGTTACATATCTCTCTGTCAATCGCTAAGACGGCATCGCAAGCCACACCCATACATAAGCTGAGAGGGCTTACCCAAACTTTGAGCAAGATAGCTGTTCTTGCTTTTCACATGCCCAGATCCTATACGTCTTTCTGGGCCACATATCCAGACCCTATATGTCTTGCTGGGCCTGCCTGCCTGCCACTCAACTTTCACCTTAGCAATCCCACACTTTCAGGGGTGCCATCATGGGCAGCACTCGAGGTTCATGAGGACTAATTGGCACAGTGTTAGCGAGATCCATGAACTCAAAAATAATTGTCCTCAAGGACTGATTAACACACTAGTGTTAACGAGATTCATGAACCCACAAGTAGTCGGGCACCCACAGATTAGCCAGTGACAAAGCACTTATGCTGTTGGTAAAGGTTCTGAATACCCAAGACTAGTCCAACCCTTTGCTTATGTTATGTTTTATGTTTCTTGGGGGGGGGGGGGAGGAGTCTGGTGTCTGACGACTAGTGCAACAGGAAGTTCGGTGTGTCGCCATTACACCACAGGATGTTTGGTGTGTCACCATCACACCACAGGAAGGGTATGCAGAAAAAGGTTTTGTCTAAGTACCAGCTGTATATATTGAATTGGTTTGTCAGAAAAGTGATAGGAAACAAGAATGCACTCATGTGCATGTGTCCACCCTTTACCAGCAAGACCTATGCGCATGCGATAATACTTTAACAACCTTCACCCCACACCCTAGCCTCAGGCCCTAGTTTTTCTTGCTCCTACAAATCCCCCCCCCCCCCCCCCCCCCAACCTTCCTGTACAGTAGCCCCCCCCCCCCCATTATGCTTTGACCACCATTTCAAAATGGCACATGCCAAACACACACACACACAAAATATTAAAAGTTCACATCTTAAGCTAAAACTCACTTTTGACAAAGCACTTCTTAGCACCCCAAATGGTGTTTTGGCCATTTTTAACTCTAATAAAAATACTTCCTAAACCTTTCACTACAGTAGTATCCTAAAAACAACATCGTTAAATCTCTTGACGTTTCAACTAAATGCTCTAGCCATAAATTCCTGATGAAGGCTAGAGCGTCTAGTCGAAACGTTGAGAGACTGAATTTCAAGTTGATTATTGAGAAGGTCATTAGTCAACTGAGAGTTCATTGAGAGCAACATTAAAACATGAACTTTGTCTTCAAGATCTTTTATCTATGTATAACTTGAGCACCATAAGGACTTTTATCAGATGACTCCAATTTTCCAGGGCCTTGCAACAACTAGCATTCCTTGGTTCAGTAGAGCTGGTCCAGTAGCTGCACATTTTCACAGCAAGGAAAGCAACTGTCAGTTATTCACTGAGAAGCTTACCTCTGTACGCAAGTCCTTGTGGCCTACATGGGTGCATCTTTGCATCCTTTAGAACTGGCCTACATGGGCACATCTTTGTATCCTTTCGCACATGTGGCCTACATGGGTGCATCTTTGCATCCTTTAGAACTGGCCTACATGGGCACATCTTTGTATCCTTTCGCACATGTGTCCTACATGGGTGCATCTTTGCATCCTTTAGAACTGGCCTACATGGGCACATCTTTGTATCCTTTCGCACATGTGGCCTACATGGGTGCATCTTTGCATCCTTTAGAACTGGCCTACATGGGTGCATCTTTGCATCCTTTTGAACTGGCCTACATGGGTGCATCTTTGCATCCTTTCGTACATGTGGCCTACATGGGCGCATCTTTGTATCCTTTCGTACTGGCCTACATGGGTACATCTTTGCATCCTTTCGTACATGTGGCCTACATGGGTGCATCTTTGCGTCCTGTCGTACATGTGGCCTACATGGGTGCATCTTTGCATCCTTTCATACAAGCAGTTCCCTGTTGCTACACTCTGAGACTCACTCAAGGTCCACAAGCAGTTCCCTGTTGCTACACTCTGAGACACACTCAAGGTCCACAAGCAGTTCCCTGTTGCTACACTCTGAGACACACTCGAGGTCCACAAGCAGTTCCCTGTTGCTACACTCTGAGACACACTTGAGGTCCACAAGCAGTTCCCTGTTGCTACACTCTGAGACACACTCAAGGTCCACAAGCAGTTCCCTGTTGCTACACTCTGAGACACACTCAAGGTCCACAAGCAGTTCCCTGTTGCTACACTCTGAGACACACTTGAGGTCCACAAGCAGTTCCCTGTTGCTACACTCTGAGACACACTTGAGGTCCACAAGCAGTTCCCTGTTGCTTGCACTCTGAGACACACTCAAGGTCCACAAGCAGTTCCCTGTTGCTACACTCTGAGACACACTCAAGGTCCACAAGCAGTTCCCTGTTGCTACACTCTGAGATACACTCAAGGTCCACAAACAGTTCCCTGGTGCTACACTCTGAGACACACTCAACCACAAGCAGTTCCCTGTTTCTACACTCTGAGACACACTCAACCACAAGCAGTTCCCTGTTGCTACACTCTGAGACACACTCAAGGTCCACAAGCAGTTCCCTGTTGCTACACTCTGAGACACACTCAAGGTCCACAAGCAGTTCCCTGTTGCTACACTCTGAGACACACTCAAGGTCCACAAGCAGTTCCCTGTTGCTACACTCTGAGACACACTCAAGGTCCACAAGCAGTTCCCTGTTGCTACACTCTGAGACTCACTCAAGGTCCACAAGCAGTTCCCTGTTGCTACACTCTGAGACACACTCAAGGTCCACAAGCAGTTCCCTGTTGCTACACTCTGAGACACACTCAAGGTCCACAAGCAGTTCCCTGTTGCTACACTCTGAGACACACTCAACCACAAGCAGTTCCCTGTTGCTACACTCTGAGACACACTCAAGGTCCACAAGCAGTTCCCTGGTCCAGTTGGTTAACTAATCTCATCACCCATTATCACCCCTTGACTGCACATGCTCAAAACAGTTGCTAATAGAGTTAATTTTTCCCCTTTTCAAAGCGGCTACTGGAATGCGACTGTGTCTCTATGGGACCATGTCTCTATCATTTCTATGGGACCATGTCTCTATCATTTCTACAGGACCATGTCTCTACATTTCTACGGGACTGTATCTCTATCATTTCTACGGGACTGTGTCTCTATCTTTTCTATGGGACTGTATCCTAAAATACTATTGACATGGGAAATAGCCGCACATGCTCACTACTGTGGGATAATGTCATGTGATAGTTCATCATAGCTCAATATGGCACTGATGCTTCAAAATACCATTGCTGATTATTCTTTAGTTGAATTTTCTTTAGTTGAATTAGAAGGGCTAAGACTAGGGCTAGGGTTCTATGGCTAGGACTAGGGTTCTAGGGCTAGGACTAGGGTTCTAGGGCTAGAGCTCCAGGGATTAAGGAAAGCTAACACCACAGGAACGTGAATGTTGCTGTACTTTTAAAATGAAAGTCACAGAGAAATCTTTTTTTTCCTGCATCATTATCTTTAGCACAAAGACTCAGAAACCTCAGCATACCAGGTACAGAAACCCAATTAGAGACACATGACTCTCTAAGCCTACCAGGTACAGAAACCCAATTAGAGACACATGACTCTATAAGCCTCAGCACACCAGGTACAGAAACCCAATTAGAGACACATGACTCTCTAAGTCTCAGCATACCAGGTACAGAAACCCAATTAGAGACAGATGACTCTATAAGCCTCAGCAGACCAGGTACAGAAACCCAATCAGAGAGACATGACTCTCTAAGCCTCACCACACCAGGCACAGAAACCCATGACTCTCTAAGCCTCACCACACCAGATACAGAAACCCAATTGGAGACACATGACTTTCTAAGCCTCACCACACCAGGTACAGAATGGTTGCTAATGAGAGCAAGGTTGGACTATGCTATACCTAGGAGAGCAAGGTAGTTATGAATGGACCCATGCTATACCTAGGAGAGCAAGCTTGTAATGAATGGACCCATGCTATACCCAGGAGAACAAAGTTGTTATTATGAATGGACCCATGCTAAATATACCTAGGAGAGCAATGTTGTTATGAATGGACCTATGCTATATCTAGGAGAGCAAGCTTGTAATGAATGGACCCATGCTATACTTAGGAGAAGGTTGTTATGAATGGACCCATGCTTTATCTTGGAGAGCAATGTTGTTTTTGAATGGACCTATGCTATACCTAGGAGAAGGTTGTGAATAGGCCCATTCACTCATAACAACCTTGCTCTCCTAGGTTTAGCATAAGTCCATTCATAACAACCAAGAAAGGTTGTGGCACCAGGAAGCCAGGATGGCTACTTCCATAGCTAGAGGAAAGGTTGTTGCACTTGGAAGCCAGGATGGCTACTTCCATAGCTAGAGGAAAGGTTGTGGCACTTGGAAGCCAGGATGGCTACTTCCATAGCTAGAGGAAAGGTTGTGGCACCAAGAAGCCAGGATGGCTACTTCCATAGCTAGAGGAAAGGTTGTTGCACCTGGAAGCCAGGATGGCTACTTCCATAGCTAGAGGAAAGGTTGTGGCACCTGGAAGCCAGGATGGCTACTTCCACTGCCAGATATATCTAGCTACAGGAAAGGTTGTGGCACCAGGAGGCCAGGATGGCTACTTCCATAGCTAGAGGAAAGGTTGTGGCACCTGGAAGCCAGGATGGCTACTTCCATAGCTAGAGGAAAGGTTGTGGCATCTGGAAGCCAGGATGGCTACTTCCATAGCTAGAGGAAAGGTTGTGGCACCAGGAAGCCAGGATGGCTACTTCCATAGCTAGAGGAAAGGTTGTGGCACCAGGAAGCCACGATGGCTACTTCCATAGCTAGAGGAAAGGTTGTGGCACCAGGAAGCCAGGATGGCTACTTCCATAGCTAGAGGAAAGGTTGTGGCACCAGGAAGCCAGGATGGCTACTTCCATTGCTAGAGGAAAGGTTGTGGCACCTGGAAGCCAGGATGGCTACTTCCATAGCTAGAGGAAAGGTTGTGGCACCAGGAAGCCAGGATGGCTACTTCCATAGCTAGAGGAAAGGTTGTGGCACCTGGAAGCCAGGATGGCTACTTCCATAGCTAGAGGAAAGGTTGTGGCACCTGGAAGCCAGGATGGCTACTTTCATAGCTAGAGGAAAGGTTGTGGCACCTGGAAGCCAGGATGGCTACTTCCATAGCTAGAGGAAAGGTTGTGGCACCTGGAAGCCATGATGGCTACTTCCACTGCCAGATATATCTAGCTACAGGAAAGGTTGTGGCACCAGGAAGCCACGATGGCTACTTCCAGGCCTGGAACATGAATCAGTGACCATGAAACATGAAAATTAGATTTGTTGTCCAGGGTCGCAGGAAAGCACCAAAGCATTTGATTTCAAATTCCCCCTCCCCAGACAGACTCCCCCTAGAAAGGTGAGCGTGTGTCCATGGGTCGGGTATTTTGGTCACAACAAGTTGGTAGGTCTGCACCATGCACAAGCACTTCACGACAGCTAACGCTATTTCAAGCAGAATCAAACTAAAACTAGAATTCCAGTACACACACTGACGGAAGGACAACATGATTCTGTTTAGTAGCACACGTGGTGCAGGGTATATAATAATGAAGTGAGTGGCATTATATGGGACTGTTTGGTGTTCTAACTGACTCAGCATTAGGAAGATACTACTCTCTTCACAGAGACCATTGCAAACACCACATACTTCACAGATGAATGCAAGGCAGTGTGTGTTGGCAAGTGAAGTTGCAAGCCATTCCTTTCTTGCCTTATATTCATTAAAGGTAAGTAGTGTGTGTTCCTTACTGATGCCATGCTCATGCATGATTGCACAACCAGATGACCTGCATAGCAGGGGGCTGGCTGGTCGTGAAACAGAACTGTAGGTATGGAGTGTGGCTGAGGAAAGGAGGGTTTACTTGGAAGCAGCTTCCCCCGAAGATGGAAGGCACGCTAAGGTGAGGTCATCAAGCTTAGCTTACTGGCTCGTGGGATTGTCAAGCACTGAGAAGGAAGACCATGCAGCAGAAGGAGACATGAACTTCAGACACTTGCTGGCTGGGATTGCCAGAGCACTGAAGGGACGACGTCAGACATTTTGTTTTAAATATTTTGCACTCTTGATCTGTCTTTGTGTTTAGCTCTTATATCATTAGCATGTACATCTCCTCGATTGACTAAATGCAGTCAGTATCTCTCCTCTGGACACCAACTAGGTATCCTGCTCTCTTTTGTGTTTGCCGACTGAAAGAGCATCACCCGCAAATGGATGCAAGAAATTGTCTTAACCTTGTCTCGCTTGATTCAGCTTCAACACCGTCACGACAGACGCTGAATCCACCTCCACTATGTCAAGGAATTGAGTAGCTATGTCCTAGTGGAATGTGCTTGCACTGACAGCTGTCAACTATGACAGCCTGTCGACATTCCTATCCAGTTCTCTTTCCTCGCTGCTTGAACCTATGTATACCCAGCAAGTTCCCTCTATAATATTTTCACTCAAACGACTATTTCCTTTTTCTCACATGTTTTTTCTCTTCATATTTTGTTACAGCATCGCAGGTAGAGCTTTCGACTTCTCCACACTTGGTAGAGAACAGCCTCCAACTGCCTTGTTTTCTCTGCCTTACCTCTCCAGACATTCTGATTAGTGGCTCTCTCCAGTCACCCCACTCAGGGATGAACCTCTCTCCAGGCACCCCAGTCAGGGATGAACCTCTCTCCAGGCACCCCAGTCAGGGATGAACCTCTCTCCAGTCACCCCAGTCAGGGATGAACCTCTCTCCAGGAACCCCAGTCAGGGATGACCCCACTCTCCAGGAACCCCAGTCAAGTATGACCCTTTCTCCAGGCACCCCAGTCAGGGATGACCCCCTCTCTCCAGGCACCCCAGTCAGGGATGACCCTCTCTCCAGGAACCCCAGTCACCCCACTCTCCAGGAACCCCAGTCAGGGATGACCCCACTCTCCAGGCACTCCAGTCAGGGATGACCCTCTCTCCAGGAACCCCAGTCAGGGATGCCTCTCTCTCTCCAGGCACCCCAGTCAGGGATGACCCCACTCTCCAGGAATCGCAGTCAGGGATGACCCTCTCTCTCCAGGCTCCCCAGTCAGGGATGACCCTCTCTCTCCAGTCACTCCAGTCAGGGATGACCCTCTCTCCAGGCACACCCCAGTCAGGGATGACCCTCTCTCTCCAGGCACTCCAGTCAGGGATGACCCTCTCTCCAGGCACACCCCAGTCAGGGATGACCCTCTCTCTCCAGGCACTCCAGTCAGGGATGACCCTCTCTCTCCAGGCACCCCAGTCAGGGATGACCCTCTCTCTCCAGGCACTTCAGTCAGGGATGACCCTCTCTCCAGGCACACCCCAGTCAGGGATGACCCTCTCTCTCCAGGCACTCCAGTCAGGGATGACCCTCTCTCTCCAGGCATCCCAGTCAGGGATGACCTTCTCTCTCCAGGCACTCCAGTCAGGGATGACCCTCTCTCCAGGCACACCCCAGTCAGGGATGACCCTCTCTCTCCAGGCACTCCAGTCAAGTCAGGGATGACCCTCTCTCTCCAGGCACTCCAGTCAGGGATGACCCTCTCTCCAGGCACCCCAGTCAGGGATGACCCTCTCTCTCCAGGCACTCCAGTCAGGGATGACCCTCTCTCCAGGCACACCCCAGTCAGGGATGACCCTACCCCAGTCAGGGATGACCCCACTCTCCAGGCACCCCAGTCAGGGATGACCCTCTCTCCAGTCACCCCCACCAGAGATATCTCCAGGGACACTGGACAGGCAGAGAGAGAGAGCCATCTCCCTAAACTACCTCTGCCAGGTCACTAGCAGCTTGTGTTATACCCGGCTACTACCTCTGCCAGGTCACTAGCAGCTTGTGTTATATACCCGGTTATTACAATTAGCTGGAAAATGGGAAATTGACAGCAAAAAAACCCCACAAAAAACAACAACCTTGTATATAAGATCAAACAGATAATAGTCAACGCTATATTTTAGGGCAACACAAAAATAAATTTTAGGCAGCTAAAAGTAGGTTCTTTGTAGGAGAGGAAGCACAGGATTCAGAGTTAGCTCATGGGAGGGTCCACAGAAGTCGGAAAGTCAGCAACAAAGATTTAGCATTAGCCAGTATAGTTGTTGCAGAGAATTCGGTAGGCAAAGGGTGGTCACCTTACCATAATAAGAACAGAAGAGAGGTGGAATGTTTTATAGTGGACAGGAAGCATCTGGTGTTTGGCTTGGGCTACTTCACAACTCAGGAATGCTTTCTCTGCTTGGCTTCCCAAGTGAACAAGTGAGGTGTCCACCGAGTCTGTTGGCTGTGCCTATCCTCTAAATGCACACACAACAGGATTTGGTGTTGTTTCTTTCAGCAAGCTCTGCATGATCATGTAAGGCTTACAATAGCTGACTGTGATTACCTTCAATACTAATAGCTGACTGTGATTACCTTCAATACTACAACCAAATTATTCTTTGAGTTGGAGGAGGTTTTTGGGCTCCTTGTTGTCTCTTTAGCAGCCGTCCACGCCAAGACCCTTTAGATAACATTAGCATCGGTGATCGGTGGGAAAAAGTGAATGAGAACTCCCATGGAAGAGTGAATGAGAACCCCCGAGGAAGAGTGAATGAGAACCCCCGTAAGAGTAAATGAGAACCCCGTGGAAGAGTAAATGAGAACCCCCGTGGAAGAGTGAATGAGCACCCCTGTAGAAGAGTGAATGAGAACCCCCGTGGAAGAGTGAATGAGAACCCCCGTGGAAGAGTGAATGAGAACCCCTGTGGAAGAGTGAATGAGAACCCCCGTGGAAGAGTGAATGAGAACCCCCATGGAAGAGTGAATGAGAACCCCCGTGGAGGGGTGAATGAGAACCCCCGTGGAAGAGTGAATGAGAACCCCCGTGGAAGAGTGAATGAGAACCCCCGTGGAAGAGTGAATGAGAACCCCCATGGAAGAGTGAATGAGAACCCCCGTGGAAGAGTGAATGAGAACCCCCATGGAAGAGTGAATGTGAACCCCTGTGGAAGAGTGAATGAGAACCCCCGTGGAAGAGTGAATGAGAACCCCCGTGGAAGAGTGAATGAGAACCCCCATGGAAGAGCCCCCATGGAAGAGTGAATGAGAATCCCCGTGGAAGAGTGAATGAGAACCCCCATGGAAGAGTGAATGAGAACCCCCGTGGAAGAGTGAATGAGAACCCCCGTGGAAGAGTGAATGAGAACTCCTGTGGAAGAGTGAATGAGAACCCCCGTGGAAGAGTGAATGAGAACTCCTATAGAAGAGTGAATGGGAACCCCCGTGGAAGAGTGAATGAGAACTCCTGTGGAAGAGTGAATGAGAACCCCCGTGGAAGAGTGAATGAGAACCCCCATGGAAGAGTGAATGAGAACCCCCGTGGAAGAGTGAATGAGAACCCCCGTGGAAGAGTGAATGAGAACTCCTGTGGAAGAGTGAATGAGAACCCCCGTGGAAGAGTGAATGAGAACTCCTATAGAAGAGTGAATGGGAACCCCCGTGGAAGAGTGAATGAGAACTCCTGTGGAAGAGTGAATGAGAACCCCCGTGGAAGAGTGAATGAGAACCCCCATGGAAGAGTGAATGAGAACCCCCGTGGAAGAGTGAATGAGAACCCCCGTGGAAGAGTGAATGAGAACTCCTGTGGAAGAGTGAATGAGAACCCCCGTGGAAGAGTGAATGAGAACTCCTGTGGAAGAGTGAATGAGAACCCCCGTGGAAGAGTGAATGAGAACTCCTGTGGAAGAGTGAATGAGAACCCCCGTGGAAGAGTGAATGAGAACCCCCATGGAAGAGTGAATGAGAACCCCCGTGGAGGGGTGCATGAGAACCCCCGTGGAAGAGTGAATGAGAACCCCCGTGGAAGAGTGAATGAGAACCCCCGTGGAAGAGTGAATGAGAACCCCCGTGGAAGAGTAAATGAGAACCCCCGTGGAAGAGTGAATGAGAACCCCCGTGGAAGAGTGAATGAGAACCCCCATGGAAGAGTGAATGAGAACCCCCGTGGAAGAGTGAATGAGAACCCCCATGGAAGAGTGAATGAGCACCCCTGTAGAAGAGTGAATGAGAACCCCTGTAGAAGAGTGAATGAGAACCCCCGTGGAAGAGTGAATGAGAACCCCCGTGGAAGAGTGAATGAGAACCCCCGTGGAAGAGTGAATGAGAACCCCCATGGAAGAGTGAATGAGAACCCCCGTGGAAGAGTGAATGAGAACCCCCGTGGAAGAGTGAATGAGAACCCCTGTGGAAGAGTGAATGAGAACCCCCGTGGAAGAGTGAATGAGAACCCCCGTGGAAGAGTGAATGAGAACCCCCGTGGAAGAGTGAATGAGAACCCCCGTGGAAGAGTGAATGAGAACTCCTGTGGAAGAGTGAATGAGAACCCCCGTGGAAGAGTGAATGAGAACCCCCATGGAAGAGTGAATGAGAACCCCCGTGGAGGGGTGAATGAGAACCCCCGTGGAAGAGTGAATGAGAACCCCCGTGGAAGAGTGAATGAGAACCCCCGTGGAAGAGTGAATGAGAACCCCCGTGGAAGAGTAAATGAGAACCCCCGTGGAAGAGTAAATGAGAACCCCCGTGGAAGAGTGAATGAGAACCCCCGTGGAAGAGTGAATGAGAACCCCCGTGGAAGAGTGAATGAGAACCCCCGTGGAAGAGTGAATGAGAACCCCCGTGGAAGAGTGAATGAGAACCCCCGTGGAAGAGTGAATGAGAACCCCCGTGGAAGAGTGAATGAGAACCCCCGTGGAAGAGTGAATGAGAACCCCCGTGGAAGAGTGAATGAGAACTCCTGTGGAAGAGTGAATGAGAACCCCCGTGGAAGAGTGAATGAGAACCCCCATGGAAGAGTGAATGAGAACCCCCGTGGAGGGGTGAATGAGAACCCCCGTGGAAGAGTGAATGAGAACCCCCGTGGAAGAGTAAATGAGAACCCCCGTGGAAGAGTGAATGAGAACCCCCGTGGAAGAGTGAATGAGAACCCCCATGGAAGAGTGAATGAGAACCCCCATGGAAGAGTGAATGAGAACCCCTGTGGAAGAGTGAATGAGAACCCCCGTGGAAGAGTGAATGAGAACCCCCGTGGAGGAGTGAATGAGAACCCCCGTGGAAGAGTGAATGAGAACCCCCGTGGAAGAGTGAATGAGAACCCCCGTGGAAGAGTGAATGAGAACCCCCGTGGAAGAGTGAATGAGAACCCCCGTGGAAGAGTGAATGAGAACCCCCGTGGAAGAGTGAATGAGAACCCCCATGGAAGAGTGAATGAGAACCCCCGTGGAGGGGTGAATGAGAACCCCCGTGGAAGAGTGAATGAGAACCCCCGTGGAAGAGTGAATGAGAACCCCCGTGGAAGAGTGAATGAGAACCCCCGTGGAAGAGTAAATGAGAACCCCCGTGGAAGAGTGAATGAGAACCCCCGTGGAAGAGTGAATGAGAACCCCCGTGGAAGAGTGAATGAGAACCCCCGTGGAAGAGTGAATGAGAACCCCCGTGGAAGAGTGAATGAGAACCCCCATGGAAGAGTGAATGAGAACCCCCGTGGAAGAGTGAATGAGAACCCCCATGGAAGAGTGAATGAGAACCCCCATGGAAGAGTGAATGAGAACCCCTGTGGAAGAGTGAATGAGAACCCCCGTGGAAGAGTGAATGAGAACCCCCGTGGAGGAGTGAATGAGAACCCCCATGGAAGAGTGAATGAGAACCCCCGTGGAAGAGTGAATGAGAACCCCAATGCACCTCATTAAGAACACTCTGGCTCTTTGAGCATTGTGTCATGATGTGAAGGGCAGTTCGATGATGCACATATTAATTAACACCTATCAGATAAGCAGCAGTGATGCACATATTAACACCTATCAGATAAGAAGCAGCAGTGATACAAATATTAACCTTTTCACTGGTGACTTTATTAAAAAAAAAAAATAAACACAGCCTATCTCAGCAATACTTCGTAAAACTCCCTAGCAACCATACCACATGTAATAGCATTTGTATTGACCAGCATTGTGGTTAGTGTGTGTTGCCATAGAAACATACCACAAATCCGCATTGAGATGAATCTCATTTGAACTATTATGTTTTGATGTGTGTTTACAGAGGCTACCTTCATGATACTTTTATCTTATTATAGTTATTTTTATCATTATAGGTTACAAGGAAAAGAAAAATACAAGATGTACCATGAATACTCTAATACCGTAGGCAATAATGTGAAATAGGAGACAAAACGAAGTGCCCTATCACAGGAATGAGGGTTTTGAATGTGTCTTCATAACAATGAAAACATTATTACTTTACGTCTAGCAGGGTTTCATACAGGATTTTTCTGTGGGGGAGGGGGGGACCATAACTAGACTAGGACATGCCCTTTTCAGGACCACACCCACTTTCATACCACGTGCTGTTTTGAAGTGAATGTTTTTGAAGTGAATTACCATTGTAATGACTTCTAAAGATAATGTAGTATTGCATATTCTTAAAATATTTCATTTTGGATTCTCTAGAAGTTGTACTATGCCTTAAAAATAACATTTCTCTCGACTGAATAGGTAGTCTATATCTGTTGATGTCATTCCTGTTTATGATTTATTTTACCTTGTTAGGAAATCTTAAGCTCTGTTAGATCCTTGTGTTTTTGTGATTATAAATACATGTGAATTGTGTGTACGAATCACAATTAAAATTTGCTATCTTCGAACTAGACTACACAACATGGATATCAGAAAGTTTTTATCTACTAGGAAGAGACCAAGTGAGGATTTAGATGAATCTAATGATGAGCTTACTAGTACCATAGCTACTCCTCTGTCTGATGACGAACATATGACTCTAGCTACTCCCAAGTCTAGTGAATCTACCAAAGCTAAGAAAAAAAGTCTACAAATCCAGGCTCACTTACAGATCTCAATGGAAGCCTAAATACCCTTGCATATATTGTGATGAGTAAAAGAAAGGTATGTTTTGCCGAATTTGTCAAAACTATGGAAAACCACCACCAAATGTCCATGGAGCTTGGACATCACGAGGAGTACTGGACTGGAACCATGCCACTGAGTTACTCAAGCTACATGATTATTCCAAATGGCACAAGGATGTAACTATGACTGCAAGGATGGCAGAACAGCCAAGTGTTGTTGATCTCCAATGTACTACAACTGTAAGGAGTGCCAATGAAAAGCGAGCAAATAACAGGGCAAAATTGCTGCGCTCGGTCTACTTCTTGCTCAAACACAGAATTCCACATACTACCATCTTTCAGGATCTCTTAGCTCTTCAAGTTGCTAATGGTAACAAACTTCTTCAGCAGCACATTAATGTGGCTCCTGCAAATGCACGGTACACCTCTAAATTTTCTGTGACATCTCTCACAGAAGCTATTGCCACCTGCATCGATAGAAAGCTTATGGTTAGCTTAAAGGAGACACGTACTTTTCGATCCTTGCTGATGAGTGTGAGGATATTAGCACACAAGAAGAATTTTTTGTGTGTTGCCGATGGATTGTAAATGGCCAGCCAGAGGAACATTTCCTAACAATCCTACACATTCTCGCTTGTGATGCTACAACCATTAGAATCCTTTATTGACTCAAGACATCTTGATTACCGCAAATTAGTTGGCCAGAGATATGATGGTGCAGTGGTGCTTGCAGGAAATAAAACTGGAGTGCATGTAAGGATGCAGACTCACTCTGCACATGCCATGTACATCCATTGCTCTTGCCACAAGCTACAGCTAGCAAGTGTATAAACAGCTGAGAGTATTCCTGAGATAAAGAAGATTTTTGGCTTGATGGGAAATTTATGGAAACTCTTCTTCTACTCTCCCCCAAAAACTCAAGCCTTAAAAGCAGTACAGGTTGCTCTCAGATTGCCTGAATTAAAGACGGTGAAGCCTAGTGATACGCGTTGGCTTTCGAATGAGAGATGTATGAGAGCATTTTGAAAGGACCTTCCTGCTCCAACTACCCTGCAACAATTTTATGAGACCACAGGTAATGCAGAAGCATTCGGAACTTCTTGCTACCTTCACTGCAATACCCAGTATTGGCTTTCTTTCAGAGGTTCTTGACATCTTGGCAAGAATGAATGCTTCCATGCAAAAGGAAAGTGGCTGATTTCAGTCAGTTACAGTTTTTATTGACGTGTACACTTGATGAATTGAAGGCACTGAAGAATGAAAAAGTAGAATGGTGTTCTTCCAACTAATTAGAGACTGAGTATGGCATAGATGTTGGAAGACATATTTCTGGATCAGCCCATTCAAGATTCATGCCCATCACCAATACAAATGAGTATCTTGATCACATTCCATCCCATACATTGATGTTTTGATTGACAACATCAAGGGGCGATTTTCTGATAAAGCAGTTCAACTACTAGCTGCCACATCCATCTTCAATCCTGCCTTGCTACCCACAGAAGAGTCCTTATCTTCCTATGGCCATGAAGCGATTCAGAATTTGGCTGGGTTCTATGATAATGAAGCCTCAGTGAAGTACAATGGTATAACTTACACACCACCTCCGTTACTAGATCCGGAAGAACTTGTGTCTGAATGGAAGTTTTTCAGGAGGGCACTTCGCAAGAAAAGGAGGTGATAATGCATTCGAAGAAGCTAGCAAAACCTCCTAGCATGCAAGATGGAAGCTACTGAAGCATATGATGGCATTTTTCCACAAACCTTTGCCCTCCTTCACATGCACAAGCAATATTTTGTTTTCCTCTCCATGGCATTTAATTATAAATTTGATCTAAGGGGGGGGGGGGTGAACTTGGGTTAGAGGGTTATCTGCCCCCCCCCCCCCCTGTATGAAACCATGTCTAGTGTGTACCACAATTCGATATTTTGATCTGAATTTTAACATTCCAGAAGTGTAAATACATATTATGCATGCTAGCACAACACATGACCATCACAATGAATAATATGATAACGGAGAGAAAATAACATGCAGAAACCAATAAATGCAACAAACAACAGTCTACCATGGTTTGATGCTTGAGAAAAGTCATTCTTTGTGACACATAGAGGTACTGGGAAAAAAAATTGTCGTGGACTACCCACGAACAAGGTAGCTAAAACAGCCTTTGCAGTTCATGCTGCTTACGCTAACTATAGCTAAACTCACAGTCAATGCCTTCTTCATCGCTAAGCACTCTCATCTTCTTCCAAATCGCCAGCTCGAATGGGAGTGTTAGGCTTGCTTGAAAGTAAGTCGGGCTCGACTACTTTGCCGAGCAATAGCAGAGCTTCAGGGTCACTGGTCTGGCCAAGATAGGATTAGATACCAGCACCTTCTTCATCACTGCTTTCACCCTCAGAGAGTCCAAAATCATCATGCCAGAACCCGAGAAAGCACAATCCTCCAAGGTTAGACGACCGGACATCTTGTTTGCGGTGAAAAAGCTGTTCGAATTCTGAACAGGCTGTGTTTTCAATATTATCCCCTTAGTTACTGAACGTCTATAGCCTTTATATTTGGTAGGCAAGTAGAGCAAGAATGTAGATATTTTTTGACCTTTATGGGATATTTTTGAACCCCATGATCGATTTTTTAATCGATTTTTAATAGCTTTTGGTATATATACATGCCTATTGAACCCCATGATCGATTTTTTAATCGATTTTTAATAGCTTTTGGTATATATACATGCCTATACCAGTATGAGTCACCCTCTCAGATAAGAAGCAGCACTGATGCACATATTAACACTGTCTCAGATAAGAAGCAGCTGTGATGCACATATTAACACTGTCTCAGATAAGAAGCAGCACTGATGTACATATTAACACTGTCTCAGATAAGAAGCAGCAGTGATGCACATATTAACACTGTCTCAGATAAGTAGCAGCAGTGATGCACATATTAACACTGTCTCAGATAAGAAGCAGCAGTGATGCACATATTAACACTGTCTCAGATAAGAAGCAGCAGTGATGCACATATTAACACTGTCTCAGATAAGTAGCAGCAGTGATGCACATATTAACACTGTCTCAGATAAGAAGCAGCAGTGATGCACATATTAACACTGTCTCAGATAAGAAGCAGCAGTGATGCACATATTAACACTGTCTCAGATAAGAAGCAGCACTGATGCACATATTAACACTGTCTCAGATAAGAAGCAGCAGTGATGCACATATTAACACTGTCTCAGATAAGAAGCAGCAGTGATGCACATATTAACACTGTCTCAGATAAGAAGCAGCAGTGATGCACATATTAACACTTCTCAGATAAGAAGCAGCAGTGATGCACATATTAACACTGTCTCAGATAAGAAGCAGCAGTGATGCACATATTAACACTGTCTCAGATAAGAAGCAGCTGTGATGCACATATTAACACTGTCTCAGATAAGAAGCAGCAGTGATGCACATATTAACACTGTCTCAGATAAGGAGCAGCAGTGATGCACATATTAACACTGTCTCAGATAAGAAGCAGCAGTGATGCACATATTAACACTGTCTCAGATAAGAAGCAGCAGTGATGCACATATTAACACTGTCTCAGATAAGAAGCAGCAGTGATGCACATATTAACACTGTCTCAGATAAGAAGCAGCAGTGATGCACATATTAACACTGTCTCAGATAAGAAGCAGCAGTGATGCACATATTAACACTGTCTCAGATAAGAAGCAGCAGTGATGCACATATTAACACTGTCTCAGATAAGAAGTAGCAGTGATGCACATATTAACACTGTCTCAGATAAGAAGCAGCAGTGATGCACATATTAACACTGTCTCAGATAAGAAGCAGCAGTGATGCACATATTAACACTGTCTCAGATAAGAAGCAGCAGTGATGCACATATTAACACTGTCTCAGATAAGAAGCAGCAGTGATGCACATATTAACACTGTCTCAGATAAGAAGCAGCAGTGATGCACATATTAACACTGTCTCAGATAAGAAGCAGCAGTGATGCACATATTAACACTGTCTCAGATAAGAAGCAGCAGTGATGCACATATTAACACTGTCTCAGATAAGGAGCAGCAGTGATGCACATATTAACACTGTCTCAGATAAGAAGCAGCAGTGATGCACATATTAACACTGTCTCAGATAAGAAGCAGCAGTGATGCACATATTAACACTGTCTCAGATAAGAAGCAGCAGTGATGCACATATTAACACTGTCTCAGATAAGAAGCAGCAGTGATGCACATATTAACACTGTCTCAGATAAGAAGCAGCAGTGATGCACATATTAACACTGTCTCAGATAAGAAGCAGCTGTGATGCACATATTAACACTGTCTCAGATAAGAAGCAGCAGTGATGCACATATTAACACTGTCTCAGATAAGAAGCAGCAGTGATGCACATATTAACACTGTCTCAGATAAGAAGCAGCAGTGATGCACATATTAACACTGTCTCAGATAAGAAGCAGCAGTGATGCACATATTAACACTGTCTCAGATAAGAAGCAGCACTGATGCACATATTAACACTGTCTCAGATAAGAAGCAGCAGTGATGCACATATTAACACTGTCTCGGATAAGAAGCAGCAGTGATGCACATATTAACACTGTCTCAGATAAGAAGCAGCAGTGATGCACATATTAACACTGTCTCAGATAAGAAGCAGCAGTGATGCACATATTAACACTGTCTCAGATAAGAAGCAGCAGTGATGCACATATTAACACTGTCTCAGATAAGAAGCAGCAGTGATGCACATATTAACACTGTCTCAGATAAGAAGCAGCAGTGATGCACATATTAACACTGTCTCGGATAAGAAGCAGCAGTGATGCACATATTAACACTGTCTCAGATAAGAAGCAGCAGTGATGCATATATGAACACTGTCTCGGATAAGAAGCAGCAGTGATGCACATATTAACACTGTCTCAGATAAGAAGCAGCAGTGATGCACATATTAACACTGTCTCAGATAAGAAGCAGCAGTGATGCACATATTAACACTGTCTCAGATAAGAAGCAGCAGTGATGCACATATTAACACTGTCTCAGATAAGAAGCAGCACTGATGCACATATTAACACTGTCTCAGATAAGAAGCAGCAGTGATGCACATATTAACACTGTCTCAGATAAGAAGCAGCAGTGATGCACATATTAACACTGTCTCAGATAAGAAGCAGCAGTGATGCACATATTAACACTGTCTCAGATAAGAAGCAGCAGTGATGCACATATTAACACTGTCTCAGATAAGAAGTAGCAGTGATGCACATATTAACACTGTCTCAGATAAGAAGCAGCAGTGATGCACATATTAACACTGTCTCAGATAAGAAGCAGCTGTGATGCACATATTAACACTGTCTCAGATAAGAAGTAGCAGTGATGCACATATTAACACTGTCTCAGATAAGAAGCAGCAGTGATGCACATATTAACACTGTCTCAGATAAGAAGTAGCAGTGATGCACATATTAACACTGTCTCAGATAAGAAGCAGCAGTGATGCACCTATTAACACTGTCTCAGATAAGAAGCAGCAGTGATGCACATATTAACACTGTCTCAGATAAGAAGTAGCAGTGATGCACATATTAACACTGTCTCAGATAAGAAGCAGCAGTGATGCACATATTAACACTGTCTCAGATAAGAAGCAGCAGTGATGCACATATTAACACTGTCTCAGATAAGAAGCAGCAGTGATGCACATATTAACACTGTCTCAGATAAGAAGCAGCACTGATGCACATATTAACACTGGAGATAAGAAGCAGCAGTGATGCACATATTAACACTGTCTCAGATAAGAAGCAGCAGTGATGCACATATTAACACTGTCTCAGATAAGAAGCAGCAGTGATGCACATATTAACACTGTCTCAGATAAGAAGCAGCAGTGATGCACATATTAACACTGTCTCAGATAAGAAGCAGCAGTGATGCACATATTAACACTGTCTCAGATAAGAAGCAGCACTGATGCACATATTAACACTGTCTCAGATAAGAAGCAGCAGTGATGCACATATTAACACTGTCTCAGATAAGAAGCAGCAGTGATGCACATATTAACACTGTCTCAGATAAGAAGCGGCAGTGATGCACATATTAACACTTCTCAGATAAGAAGCAGCAGTGATGCACATATTAACACTGTCTCAGATAAGAAGCAGCAGTGATGCACATATTAACACTGTCTCAGATAAGAAGCAGCAGTGATGCACATATTAACACTGTCTCAGATAAGAAGCAGCAGTGATGCACATATTAACACTGTCTCAGATAAGAAGCAGCAGTGATGCACATATTAACACTGTCTCAGATAAGAAGCAGCAGTGATGCACATATTAACACTGTCTCAGATAAGAAGCAGCTGTGATGCACATATTAACACTGTCTCAGATAAGAAGCAGCACTGATGCACATATTAACACTGTCTCAGATAAGAAGCAGCAGTGATGCACATATTAACACTGTCTCAGATAAGGAGCAGCTGTGATGCACATATTAACACTGTCTCAGATAAGAAGCAGCAGTGATGCACATATTAACACTGTCTCAGATAAGAAGCAGCAGTGATGCACATATTAACATTGTCTCAGATAAGAAGCAGCAGTGATGCACATATTAACACTGTCTCAGATAAGAAGCAGCAGTGATGCACATATTAACACTGTCTCAGATAAGAAGCAGCAGTGATGCACATATTAACACTGTCTCAGATAAGGAGCAGCACTGATGCACATATTAACACTGTCTCAGATAAGAAGCAGCAGTGATGCACATATTAACACTGTCTCAGATAAGAAGCAGCAGTGATGCACATATTAACACTGTCTCGGATAAGAAGCAGCAGTGATGCACATATTAACACTGTCTCAGATAAGAAGCAGCAGTGATGCACATATTAACACTGTCTCAGATAAGAAGTAGCAGTGATGCACATATTAACACTGTCTCAGATAAGAAGCAGCAGTGATGCACATATTAACACTGTCTCAGATAAGAAGCAGCAATGATGCACATATTAACACTGTCTCAGATAAGAAGCAGCAGTGATGCACATATTAACACTGTCTCAGATAAGAAGCAGCTGTGATGCACATATTAACACTGTCTCAGATAAGAAGTAGCAGTGATGCACATATTAACACTGTCTCAGATAAGAAGTAGCAGTGATGCACATATTAACACTGTCTCAGATAAGAAGCAGCAGTGATGCACATATTAACACTGTCTCAGATAAGAAGCAGCAGTGATGCACATATTAACACTGTCTCAGATAAGAAGCAGCAGTGATGCACATATTAACACTGTCTCAGATAAGAAGCAGCAGTGATGCACATATTAACACTGTCTCAGATAAGAAGAAGCAGTGATTTATAACATGATCTTGGATAAGTTGCAGGAATTATTACAAATATTCGTTCTGGAAAACAGCAGGTGTGGACATAACGACAGTGCATCAAAGGTTTTCCATGATCGATGCCACTGGCCCTTCCTCATCCCTCACATCCCTGCCCCCTCAACATTCACTCACTCCACCAGACCATCCCTCTCACCATCTCTCATTCCACCATCCTAGCCACCACACCTCTCATTCACTCCTCTAGCTCATCCCACTCGCTCCACCATCCCAGCCCTCTCACACCCACTACTACACAAGTCCAGCACACTCAGCCATCATTTTCCCCACCAGCCCAGCTCTCTCAATCACCTCTCAATCACTCCACCAGCCATCTCACCCCTCACTCACTCACCCCACTATCCCAGCCATCTCACCCCCTCACTCACTCATCCCAGTCATCTCACTCCTCACTCACCCCACTATCCCAGCCATCTCACCCCCTCACTCACCCCACTATCCCAGCCATCTCACCCCCTCACTCACTCATCCCAGTCATCTCACTCCTCACTCACCCCACTATCCCAGCCATCTCACCCCCTCACTCACCCCACTATCCCAGCCATCTCACCCCTCACTCACTCATCCCAGTCATCTCACTCCTCACTCACCCCACTATCCCAGCCATCTCACCCCTCACTCACTCATCCCAGTCATCTCACTCCTCACTCACCCCATTATCCCAGCCATCTCACCCCCTCACTCACCCCACTATCCCAGCCATCTCACCCCTCACTCACTCATCCCAGTCATCTCACTCCTCACTCACCCCACTATCCCAGCCATCTCACCCCTCACTCACTCATCCCAGCCATCTCACCCCTCACTCACTCATCCCAGTCATCTCACTCCTCACTCACCCCACTATCCCAGCCATCTCGACTCTCACACCCCTCACCCCACTATCCCAGCCATCTCACCCCTCACTCACTCACCCCACTATCCCAGCCACCTCACCCCTCACTCACTCATCCCAGCCATCTCACCCCTCACTCACTCATCCCAGCCATCTCACCCCTCACTCACTCATCCCAGCCATCTCACCCCTCACTCACTCATCCCAGCCATCTCACCCCTCACTCACTCATCCCAGCCATCTCACCCCTCACTCACTCACCCCACTATCCCAGCCATCTCATCCCTCACCCACTCATCCCAGCCATCTCACCCCTCACTCACTCATCCCAGTCATCTCACCCCTCACTCACTCATCCCAGCCATCTCACCCCTCACTCACTCACTCATCCCAGCCATCTCATCCCTCACTCACTCGCTCCAACAGCCTGCCTCTCATATGCATGTATCTATGCACCATACAATCACCCATAAAAAATATGAATGGGTAACTGGCCTTATAATGCAGGCTTACATAAATCATAATGGTTGTCATAGTGAAGAGAACAACCCAGAGAACACCCGGCAGCAGATTCGTAGCTAGACTGGCCTGGCTGTGTGCTGGCAAGTGAGAACAGGCTAACCGGGTTAACAGCTAATTGACCCCCTTATCACAAGTCAGCTTGAAATAAGACAAACAACAAGACCTGCTGCACAGGCAGGTGAGAACAGGCTGCATGGTTAACAGCCTCTTATCAGATAAGAACAAGTCAGCTTGAAATAGGACAAACAACAAACCAAGACCCCCGCAAGCCCTCCAAAACCACCTCCCCCATTGACCTTCGTACCAATACACCCTAAAAATTATTTGCTGCCGTGGCAGATGAGAATCAGCTGCATGGCTGACAGGGAAGCATGTCTGACAGGGAAGGAGGATGGACAGAGTTACTCAGTTCATCAACATTCTCTAGCTTTTCTTATCTTTGCTCGGCCTAGATTTTTTAATTTTTTTAATTTTAATAATGTGCATGTATTGGCAAGCAAAGCCTATTACTGGGGAGGGAGTTGGAGGTAAAACTTGGCATTGTTGCGAATGGCTATGTATGTATGTATCTATGCACTGTACCTTCACTACGGGTCATCCACCTTAAATAATGCGGGCTTATGTAAACCTGGAATGGTCGTCATAGTGAAGAGATGGATCTAGTGAACGCCCGGAGATTCTAAGCTAGACTTGCCTGGCTGTGCTGCACGTCCTGATGTGACCCCTTACCAGACAGCAGAATGAGCAAACAACAAACCCAGACACTAATAACCCCACGCAAGCCACCCCCCCTCCCAACCCCCTAGGCCCTCATATGGAATATATAATAATACATTTGTGCACTGGCAGGTGAGGATGGGCTACATGGCTGACAGGAAAGCCTGATAGACATAGTTATTTGGTTCATCAACATGCTCTAGCTTTTTTCCTTCTTCGTTCACCACTCGATGCCTTATCATTATTTTATAACTAAATATTATCATGCTTGTTGTTCGGCAGTGAGATTACATTTGGTGCGACAGGAATGAGAGAGAAACATATTGCGATGACTGAAAGTGCATATATATGCAGTTCTATACAGCACCACACAAAACAATAGCAAAATAAATAAATGCAAGAGCGTTAATAGTCACAAAAAATAATTCGATTTTATTTTAGCCCGATTCCTTAGGGAACAAAATATTTTGTAGCTTTACATGCAGACAAAATCCTAGTATTGTCAAATTGTATTGCTCTAGCCATTGTCCTAGTCCTAGCATAGCAGAATGTCTAATACGCTGTGCATCATTGATGTCATTATGGTGTTGTAATGTGATAGGGGAAGAAGCCAAGAGTTGCAAGCATATAAATGCTCCTCGCAAATTTCAAACTGGTGCAAGGTTGCACAATTTAATGCCCTGGAATGTAACGGAATGGGAGATTGTGAGATGGAAATGTGCAGAAGTTACATTAAGGGTTCTTGGTAGCAGCTTCCTGTGAAGTGGGAAGCACTACACTGAGAGTCAGAGTGAAGTCACTGACCAGGGTTTCCTGGTGGCATTTTGAGGTAACTAAAGGAAAGACATGCAGAAGCTGACAAGGATTAGTTAAAGTGATAGTTGCCCTCTTGACACTATTTAACATGCTCTCCATCACAAGCACATCTGCCCTCTATTGATTACATGTACATACAGCAGCCATTCTTCCTATCATGCCAAACTCTGTAACAAGTTCTCTCCTTTCTCGCTGTCTGAGAGAGAGAGAGGTCTGCAAGGAATTTACCACGTTTGGTTACAGCTTCTGTTCTACCAAAGCGATGTCAGAATAAGACTCCAGTGTTCTTTCCCCGATAGTTATGATAGCTAATAATCATGCATCCTGTTCTCGTTGCCCGTGCAGCTAGTCCTCTTTCCTCAGCCAATCTCTTTCCTCAGCCAATTTGTGGACTTTTCACGTCACTATGATGACCATTTCCAGTTTACATACGTCCATTTCAAGGCGGTTGACCCATTCATATATTATTTTATGGTGCACATAGCAAGATGCATCATGCACAGTGATACACACTTTTCCATTAACTTCCCTCCCTCCCCCAGTGAGAGCTCATGAATAATTGACATATGAAGTGAACAGTTTTTGTCCGATTCTTTGTAGGCACAATTTTGAAGTTCTACTACAGGGCTAGCAAATAAGAGATGCCTCTACAGTCTGGGCAGCTGTGCTTGTACAGTCTGGGAAGTTGTGCTTGGAATGAGCAAACCATTCCTCGTCCACACGTGCTTTGAGGCAGTGGCAAAACATTGCCGACATTGCATAACACGGATGGTCATGCATTAATAATCATGGGTTTCCAATCCTGTTCCATAGGTTGTTCCATAGGTCAAGGGTCTATGGTTGCCAAGACACTTTCCAGTATCATTGCAATTGGTAAAGGGACTGATTACCTGGGATGGTAATTGATTGGCATGCCACTATACTGTACTAAACAAACTTTTGAAGGGGTTGCCTTGTGCACACCATTACAACACTCGTAACCCACAAAGCCACATGTCTTACCTACCTCATTGTTTCTGCTAAGCCTCGTCCCAGTTGCCCCAGACCGCCTGTAATGAGTACCCTCGGAAGTTCTGTTCCTTCAGCGACAGTGCATAGATTGCGTGGCTTTGACTGCTGCTTCTCACCCGAGGTTAGCTTTTGGCTTCCAGAGGAAAGCCTTCTCCAAACCTTCCATGATAGGCTGTTGCTGCAAGAGACTGAAGCAGATGATTTTTGTAGCAATGAGCCTGACAAAAGCCGAAGTGGAAACGATTGCATCGTTACGCTAGCTAGTGAGAAATGACAGTTCTTATCTCAACGAGCCACTTACTGTCACGTGAATGTACGTGACAAACACACCTACCTCCTGCCCCCATTTCCAACCACCCCCCCCCTCTTTCTGCCTTTAGGTCAAAGTTCAACCACCAAATCCAAAGTTGCGGCATGTCACAGTTGAAAGCTTTGTTTCTTCTCCAGACCATCTGGATAACCCTGTGTGCTGCTGATCCCGTCCCTATTGTGTTCTGGCATGGAATGGGTAGGTTTTGTATTGTGGTCGCCTTCCAAATTTGTAACGTGGGAGCATGGTAAAGTGAAGTTAAAATCACCTTCTCAACAAATTTTATTCACTCGACTTTCGACTAGATGCTCTAGTCTTCATCAGGAATTTTTTAATTTCACTATTTGGCATCGCGAACAAATCCCATTCTATGTTTGTTTCCCCCCCTTTTCTAAAGAGCATGTGGCCATATTATTGCTGGTGCATTGCACAGCTGAGCTGGTATATTGCTTGTAATAAACACTTGTTATCAGATAGACCACCAAATCATTTGAATACTGTGGCTTGTGTTAATTGGACATTCTAGGTGACAGTTGCTGCAACCCTCTCAGCTTGGGCTTTCTGATCAAGAAGGTGGAGAAGGCTGTCCCGGGCATTTATGTCAAGTCCATCAAGATTGGGAAGAACATTGAGGAAGATACCTTAAGCGGATTCTTTACCAACGCCAACGACCAGATTGATACGGTGTGCAAGGAATTGAGTGCAGACTCTCACCTGAGCAATGGCTTCAACGTGATCGGATTTTCCCAAGGCGGCCAGTTTTGGTAATGTGTGGGGGGCGGGGGGGGGGGGGGAGAATCAGGGTTTGTGAAATTGTAGGGGGGGGGAGGGTAGGATGAGAGAGAAGGACCACACCCCTCCCGTACTATTACATATGCAAATAAACAAGTGTTCTGGGAGTGTGGTGAGGGTTAACTGTCTATATTGGTTTTGATTGGTAAAGGTATATGAGTCTATATGGATGCAAGGTCTACATAGCTTTAGGTGCAGAAAGCTTTATCTTGTTCTTTTTCTTCTTATTCTTTTCTTTCTTATATTATTCTCTTGTAGGCTCAGCACTAACAAGACCCTTGTCCTTCCATTCACCATATCTCTCTCACCGTCAGCTTAAATGAATAAATGAACACAAAAAGTAGACGGAAATTCTGGAAATTGTTACCCGATTTTTTTATTTATTATGAATGAGTAAAATCTAACCACTGTGAGTAAAATACTATCAATTTAGTAATTACTTGCAATAATAGCTGACCTTACAATAACCTTCTCAATAATCAAATTGAAACTGTATTCTCTCGACATTTTGACCAGATGCTCTAGCCTTCATCAGGAGGCTAGAGCATCTGTGTCGAAACGTCGAGTGAGTACAATTTCAGTTGATTTTGAGAAGGTTATTGTAATGTTTATGTCAACTGAGAGTTCACTGAGAAGCCGACTTGTACGGAAATTATCTACAAAAGTGTCATTCTCTGGAGTTGCGTCTTCCTCTTCCTTCCAGAGATTCAACAATACCTGTCTAAGGAAGTCACCCCACAAATAATTCCAGCTTCGTTTCAAAGGTCGTATGCCGATGTTGTCCACTTCATGCCAAGCGGTTTCATAGTAATGTGTGACCATTCACACATCTTCAGGTTCCTTTCCTTCTTGTTGCTGTTTGGATACTTGTTCTGGAGCACCACGCCTGAAAACTTCGTCTCAGGTGATCCTCTAGCGGCTTATTCACGGATAGATCCAAAGGTTGAAGGACATGAGGACAACCAATAGGCTTTAACGATGATGTTGCGTGACTCCATCTCGTCACCTTTGTGCCTCTGAAGGTGCCGAAGATGACCAGTACCATGTGCTCATCGCCTAAACCAAGGTCTTGTGAGCAGTGGCAGAATAATGCAAAGGCCTCCCATCTTGCGCTTGAACACATGCTGCACATCGGAAATATCTGGTATAACCCACCCTCATTTGCCAGCTTAATTAATTAACTCTTCTCCCGGTGAGTTTATTTGGAAAAAAATTAAAAAATTGACCATTAAGTACAAATAAATTGATATTAAATCAGAGGTTAACAAAAGTCCCTAGGTAGCAACCATATATCACAAGATAGCTCTTATGTTGGACATTATTGTGGTCAATTCATGTTGCTAGGTAAGAAACCACACATGTATGAATATCATTATAATGCTGTTTAATTAAAATAAATAAAAATCGTTTGTATTGTAGATTATATTTTCAGCCAACTTATGCTGTGGTATGACAGACATTTGCCTGACTAACAACTAACAGAGAGGACATAATTTCTACTGTATAGAATTCCCATAACCAATAATATTGATTCAATTCCCATAACCAATAATATTGATACAATGTACACAAAGTCAAAGAGCAATTATACAATACAATACTCTGTAATTACATACTTATAGTCTGATATAAAAGTGATATAAACTAGACAAAGTGTACAATTTGGTGATACAGTAGGTTACAAAAAAAATTATAATGTTACAGCCAACAAGGTTATGATATTTGAAGTAACAATTACGGTCCTTCAATATGCAAAGATGGACATCACAACACATACATTTCACCCTCTACTCATGGCGATTCCCAGGAGTCTGAAGATTACCCCTTGTCACTCTGGCCATACATACTAAACAGTTTCTCTTTTCCTCCACATGTGATGGGAAATGACGAAGGGCAGGATTTAGCCTATCCATATCAGCATGCTCAGAAGTGCGATGACGACCACATCTCAAACGAGAAGTGAAGGTGCCCACCAACTCCTCGCTAACTTCAGGCGAAATTCAAAATATCCTTCCTCCTCCTCCTTGTTCCATGTGGCTGAACGCGGCTGATGTGCCCATTTAGTATGTAGCTATTCAAAATGCTACATTCTATAATGTATGCAAATACTCGTTTCCACCATTTCCGGCTTCTCCGTCCAACATTATAGTACCCTTCAAGCTGATCACCACGATCAACACCCCTCATAAATGACTGGTAATCGACTAAAAGTGGTGGAGAAGGAACATTTACTCGAGTCCCATCAAGGCTACGTTCTTGTGACTGTAGCTGGAAGCTCTGCAGTATGAAAGGTGGAAAGAAAAGAAAGTATATAGTCCGTTTGTCCACCCACACTGCTGCCAAGAGAGGACCATTAGATCGATAGTCATAGAAGCCGCGGTTATGGGGAGAGGCCAATGTTACTAGTTCCTTTGGGAAAGAGCGACGAGTACACCTTACAGTACTTACCACAAGCATTTATGCCTTTGTTATACAGGGTAAGGTAGAGATTTGGGGATGTATAAATGTTATCCGTGTACAGCTCATGTCCACTATTCTCCAGACCATCCATTAGGTCTAGAACTACTCTACTACAGAGACCAATATCAACATTGGTAGTATTTCCGCTAAGCAGACACTTCCCTGTGTAAATTTGTAGATTTGAAAAATAGGCATCAGCTAGAACGAAGACTTTGATGTCCCATTTGACTGGTTTATCTCTCATATATTGTTTGAATCCTAGTCTTCCCTTGAAGGGGATCATGGCTTCATCAATGCTAACCTGTTGATGAAGATTGTATTCTCTCTGAAATATAGGTACAACTCAATCTAGTAAGCCTCTAACCTTGCACAATCGGTCATATCCTGGTTGGCCTGGAGTACTGACAACAGTGGAGTTATCATATAGGTGTAAAAACCTAAAAATTTGTTCAAAGCGAACAAGAGGCATAATGCTGGATATACCGGAAGTAAGAATAATTATGTTCATCATTGCTTGACCAGTACATGTCCAAACATGGAAGCTTCAAAATACCTATATATATCAATACCCCTAAATAGGCCTTCATTTCTGGTACCGTTACATCAATCCATGGACGAGCATGAGGGGTATGTGTGCGTGTCTGTTGAGCATAATTATCGGTTAGTTTCTACTACTAATATCTCCCACATCTCGTCAGTAAAAAATCGAGAGAACAGATCTAATGGAGACGAATTATAGCCAACTTGAGAAGAAGTAGGGCCTGGAAGCTGGTTAGTGCAATTGAAATGCAGAGCAGAAGATTCTTTTTTTCCCCAGTTTCCTTGCACAGTATCCAAAGATTGAGAGCATGCAGAGGCTTGAGGGACACCAGACATAGATGATGAAGAGCCAGCTAAAGTGAGAGGCAAGGTAATACTACTACTTCTACTTCCTCGTCCTCCATGACTTCGGCTACCTCTGGTATTACGAGCAGTATGTCCACGGCGTGCAATGGGACTAGCACCAGGCAATGTAGAGGGTAAGGGGGAGAGTTTGATACTCCTACTTCTGAGAACAGTACGTCCTCGTGCAGGTCTACAAGACGAGTGTCCTCGTGCAGTAGGACTAGCACTGGATGAAGATAAGGGGGAGAGTTGGATACTCCTACTTCTGAGAACAGTACGTCCTCGTGCAGGTCTACAAGACGAGTGTCCTCGTGCAGTAGGACTAGCACTGGATGAAGATAAGGGGGAGAGTTGGATACTCCTACTTCTGAGAACAGTACGTCCTCGTGCAGGTCTACACAAGACGAGTGTCCTCGTGCAGTAGGACTAGCACTGGATGAAGATAAGGGGAGAGTTGGATACTCCTACTTCTGAGAACAGTACGTCCTCGTGCAGGTCTACAAGACGAGTGTCCTCGTGCAGTAGGACTAGCACTGGATGAAGGTAAGGGGGAGAGTTGGATACTCCTACTTCTGAGAACAGTACGTCCTCGTGCAGGTCTACAAGACGAGTGTCCTCGTGCAGTAGGACTAGCACTGGATGAAGATAAGGGGGAGAGTTGGATACTCCTACTTCTGAGAACAGTACGTCCTCGTGCAGGTCTGCAAGACGAGTGTCCTCGTGCAGTAGGACTAGCACTGGATGAAGATAAGGGGGAGAGTTGGATACTCCTACTTCTGAGAACAGTACGTCCTCGTGCAGGTCTACAAGACGAGTGTCCTCGTACAGTAAGACTAGCACTGGATGAAGAGAGTGGGGTAGGTGTGTTTGCATCACTATCTTTATCAGAACTCATCTGAACATGGGGAAGCTGTGCCATGGTATTATCTCCGTCATGGTCCATCACTTGCTCCATCAAACCTGAACACGATAGAGTTGTTATTCGTCAACTTATAGACCAGTCAAGGAATCAAGTACAGCTAGAACTATAAAGGAAAGTAGGCTATTACACGGGTGTAGCTAACACCACGATTTAGCTAGCTCTCCAGACTATCAGGCTTTATATATAGCTAGCAAAGTACATTGACTTACCAGGAGGGCTGCCAGGATCAATGCCTTCACCTCCAACAGCCATAGCTTCGTCCATTACTGCCATGGTTTCGATTGGAAAAGTCTCTGCCGAGTAGCTCTACTTGGTCACGATCCAAACTGGGCTGTCCACGGTAGGCATAGATAGCTTCACTCTCCCCTTCCTCTGATTCATCGTCAAACAACCCAAAGTCGTCCAAGTCATCGTCCAGGACCGCCGTGAGCACCTCATCAAAAGATAGCCTTTCGACCATTTTCAATTCTAGGGCAGAATTGACCCCTTGAACTTTACGGCGGGATTTCCCTAGTTACCATGGCGCTATTACCGTATAATTTTGAATGTAGCTGCAGTTAGAATAGTGCTATTTTATGATATTTTTGAACCAAATGATTGATTTTTTATGATTTTTCAAAGGCAATTACGCCATATGGCGCTTACACCGGGAGAAGAGTTAAGCAAGATTAAATAATATGTAAGCATACACGCAATATCCGCATCAATGCAAGAATCATATACATGGCTGCATTGAGAATCATATGCAGGATCAGAGCTCATGGCTGCATTGAGAATCATATGTAGGAGCAGAGCTCATGGCTGCATTGAGAATCACATGCAGGAGCAGAGCTCATGGCTGCATTGAGAATCATATACAGGAGCAGAGCTCGTGGCTGCATTGAGAATCATATACAGGAGCAGAGCTCATGGCTGCATTGAGAATCATATACAGGAGCAGAGCTCATGGCTGCATTGAGAATCATATACAGGAGCAGAGCTCATGGCTGCATTGAGAATCATATACAGAAGCAGAGCTCATGGATGCATTGAGAATCATATACAGGAGCAGAGCTCATGGCTGCATTGAGAATCATATACAGTAGCAGAGCTCATGGCTGCATTGAGAATCATATGCAAGATCAGAGCTCATGGCTGCATTGAGAATCACATGCAGGAGCAGAGCTCATGGCTGCATTGAGAATCATATACAGAAGCAGAGCTCATGGCTGCATTGAAAATCATATACAGGAGCAGAGCTCATGGCTGCATTGAGAATCACATGCAGAAGCAGAGCTCATGGCTGCATTGAGAATCATATGCAGGAACAGAGCTCGTGGCTGCATTGAGAATCATATACAGAAGCAGAGCTCATGGCTGCATTGAAAATCATATACATGAGCAGAGCTCGTGGCTGCATTGAGAATTCATGAACGACAATACATTTCCTATAGGGCATAGAATTATTGATTCTATAAGTGGGTGTTGCTGAATGTACGTGGCGTAATAATGCAAGTACCCTGTAATTAGAGTGGTTCTAATTACAGTGATGATAGATGTGCAGTGTTAGTGTGCACGCTATTACAATACGTGCGTAATATCTGATTGATTTGAGCTTTTTATCAACCCCCAATTCTAATATTGTTCCCTCCCTCTGCCATTGCCCCCTTCTTTGCAGGCGTGCAGTGGTGCAACGTTGCAGTACCGTGCACATCCACAACCTCCTCTCGGTCGGGGGGCAGCACCAGGGGGTGTACGGGTTCCCCCGCTGTCCTGGCCCCAACTCCACCATCTGTGAGATGGTGAGGAGTATGCTGAACATCGGAGCCTACAATGAATATGTCCAGAAAATGTAAGTTCTAGTGTACTACTACTACTTCTGCTATTACTGTTGCACATGTTGCTATAATGCATGGAGTTGGTACAGAGAGAGAGGTGCTTGACGCGTGGCATGAGGCTGATATGACTGACTGCAAGGTGTTCGTGCAATCATGTTGGATGCTTGTGGCTTAGCTTGTATCCATCCGATACATTTGCCTTGCGGCGTTGTTGTTTGCATGTTGTTGTTGTGCATGTTGTTGTTGTACATGTTGTTGTGCATGTTGTTGTTTGCATGTTGTGCATGTTGTTGTTTGCATGTTGTGCATGTTGTTGTTGTACATGTTGTTTGCATGTTGTTGTTTGCATGTTGTTGTTGTGCATGTTGTTGTACATGTTGTTGTGCATGTTGTTGTTTGCATGTTGTTGTTGTGCATGTTGTTGTTGTGCATGTTGTTGTTGTACATGTTGTTGTTGTGCATGTTGTTGTTGTACATGTTGTTGTGCATGTTGTTGTTGTGCATGTTGTTGTTTTCATGTTGTTGTTGTGCATGTTGTTGTGCATGTTGTTGTTGTACATGTTGTTGTGCATGTTGTTGTTTGCATGTTGTTGTTTGCATGTTGTTGTTGTACATGTTGTTTGCATGTTGTTGTTGTGCATGTTGTTGTTTTCATGTTGTTGTTGTGCATGTTGTGGTTGTGCATGTTGTTGTTTTCATGTTGTTGCACATGTGTTGTTGTGCATGTTATTGTGCACGTTGTTGTGTTGTATCTTGGTACACAAGAAGACATGCTAGCTTGAACCTCTGCACTGCATCATTGGTACTGACTATCGCTCTAGTCCTAGCCCAACCCTAACTCTAGAATGCCATATCCTCAACCCTGGTCTTAGCCATGGCTCTGGTCTTAGCCATGGCCCTGGTCTTAGCCATGGCCCTGGTCTTAGCCATGGCCCTGGTCTTAGCCATGGCCCTGGTCTTAGCCATGGCCCTGGTCTTAGCCATGGCCCTGGTCTTAGCCATGGCCCTGGTCTTAGCCATGGCCCTGGTCTTAGCCATGGCCCTGGTCTTAGCCATGGCCCTGGTCTTAGCCATGGCCCTGGTCTTAGCCATGGCCCTGGTCTTAGCCATGGCCCTGGTCTTAGCCATGGCCCTGGTCTTAGCCATGGCCCTGGTCTTAGCCATGGCCCTGGTCTTAGCCATGGCCCTGGTCTTAGCCATGGCCCTGGTCTTAGCCATGGCCCTGGTCTTAGCCATGGCCCTGGTCTTAGCCATGGCCCTGGTCTTAGCCATGGCCCTGGTCTTAGCCATGGCCCTGGTCTTAGCCATGGCCCTGGTCTTAGCCATGGCCCTGGTCTTAGCCATGGCCCTGGTCTTAGCCATGGCCCTGGTCTTAGCCATGGCCCTGGTCTTAGCCATGGCCCTGGTCTTAGCCATGGCCCTGGTCTTAGCCATGGCCCTGGTCTTAGCCATGGCCCTGGTCTTAGCCATGGCCCTAGCCCTAGCCTTAGAATAACCCTAGTCTTAGCCCTGGCCTTAGCCATGTCCCTAGCCCTGGCCTTAGAATAACCCTAGTCTTAGCCCAATCTTAGCCATGGCCCTAGCCCTAGCCTTAGAATAACCCTAGTCTTAGCCCTGGCCTTAGCCATGTCCCTAGCCCTGGCCTTAGAATAACCCAACCTTAGCCATGGCCCTAGCCCTAGCCTCAGAATAACCCTAGTCTTAGCCCTGGCCTTAGCCATGGCCCTAGCCCTGGCCTTAGAATAACCCAAGTCTTAGCCCTGGCCTTAGCCATGTCCCTAGCCCTGGCCTTAGAATAACCCTAGTCTTAGCCCTGGCCTTAGCCATGGCCCTAGCCCTAGCCTTAGAATAACCCTAGTCTTAGCCCTGGCCTTAGCCATGGCTCTAACCAATACCAACCAATACCCACAAAAACTCTAGCCTCAACTCAAGGCTGATTCACAATAGACGCAACGCGTTAGTGGTGTGACACATTGCGATGCGGTGCGTCGGTTGCGACATATTGAGAACATCTCGAACGTATCGCTCTGCAATGCACTGCACCGCACCGCACCACGCCGCTTGAATAGACTCGACTTCTAAATTACGACCCAACGGATTGGTGTGCTTTATTTTGTTCTATCAACTAAAATGGACGAGGAAAGACTGGTTGAGGCTGTCCGACCTTTCCTTGCCTGTGGAAAGTATCCAGCAAGTCCTACAGGGACTTGAGGGCAAGGGAGAATGCGTGGAAGGAAGTGGCAGGTGAAGTAAGTTAAATATATTTGTATAACCTATAATTATATAGCACTGAGCTGGTAATGTTCTGTGTTTTTGATGCTAGCACCTTGCTAGTAATGTCCTGTATTTTTTATGCTAGCAAGCTAGTAATGTCCTGTATTTTTTATGCTAGCAAGCTGGTAATGTTCTGTGATTTTGATGCTAGCAAGCTAGTTTCTGTGATTTTGATGCTAGCAAGCTAGTAATGTTCTGTGATTTTGATGCTAGCAAGCTAGTAATGTTCTGTATTTTTTATGCTAGCAAGCTAGTAATGTTCTGTGATTTTGATGCTAGCAAGCTAGTAATGTTCTGTGATTTTGATGCTAGCAAGCTAGTAATGTTCTGTGATTTTGATGCTAGCAAGCTAGTAATGTTCTGTATTTTTTATGCTAGCAAGCTAGTAATGTTCTGTGATTTTGATGCTAGCAAGCTAGTAATGTTCTGTGATTTTGATGCTAGCAAGCATGCTTGTGTGATTAATAGGTTGGGGAAGGAATGACTTCTGAAGAGTGTAGTAAAAAGTGGAAATTACTGCGGGACCACTTTGTCAGGGAGCTCCGCAGCTTAATAAATAAAAAGGGTGGAGATGGAGGCTCACCCTACAAATCTTATTGGCCTCTATTCGATATTTTACTTTTTTTGATGGATTCTGTCGGACACAGATCGTAAGTATACTTAATGGTTATGAAATGATTGTTTTGACAGCAATGTAGCTCTACTATACTATAAATATACTGCTTGTTTTTTCAATTGAACTTTCTCAAACTTTGGTGGGGATCAGAACAACTTTGGGTCGTATGTGTACGCAGGATTCTGTCGTCGACATAAACAATGTTCCAGACCATGATCTAGATGACAGGTGCTATTATTGTCTACATGAAAGCTTATTTTACATGAAAACATCATGCTTTTTAGTGTGATGGATGCCGACACCGGAGTCTCTGATTCCACATCTTCTCCACACCAGCACAGCAGGTCGATCTCCTCTCAACAGAATGCATCACAACCTTCCTCACAACCTTCCTCACCGAGGGCACATCCTACAGTGCGACAAACGCCAGCTTGTAGACGGGGGAACAAGGAAGACGAACTGGATGAACTCATTTGCAGGAGCCTTCTCGATTCCTGTGAAAGGCGGGAATTGAAGGAGAAAGAGGTCTCAATGAGTAAAGAGATGAAACCCGATATCCACTATGGAAGTTGCAGATACCTTGTCAAGATTTACTCCTCGACAAAAAGCCATGGCAAAGTCCCAGATACATTTGAGATTGAATTTCCCCCTGAACAATGCCCTCCTCCCCCTCACAATATTTATCAACCAGACTAAACCAGACTATTGATTCCCTCCTTCCCGTAATGTTCATCTTCAACCACATCTATCGATTTTGAACAAGATCAACCACACAATCTATTCCTAAATCAAACAAAGTCGGGCCAAACAATGCTGTGAACTATGTAGCGATAAATAGATAGTTATTGTGTTCGGCGTACATGTATATATTGCCATGATACTTGGCCAATAGTGCTGGTGAAGTACTCCTTGTAGCTGTGAATGGAGGCAGAAGACCTTGAATGCCTGAAATTGGATGGATTGTAATAAAACTTACGACAAAAGAATGAAAATACCTGTACCTGTTGCTACTGGTGCGTGGTACTGATATCATGCCAGTGCATGGATCGTCATCTTCACCTGCCCTTCATCCACTAGCTGTTGAGTTCCCAGCGCCATCTTCCCCATCAATAAAATCCAGAGGACAGTGTACAGATGATTCTGGGCTGTGCAAGTAATTGTGCGGGACTATTGTGGCCTTTGCATAAATAACAAGTCGGTCTGGCTGGGCAATAATAGGCCTCCTGAAGATGCGCCAGCTACACACGCCAGAGTACCAACCATTTCTTTACATTAAATTATATAATCAGCAAAGGCACACATACCTAGCAGCCAGGATGCCAAAAGCGTTCTCAATTATTCGCCTCACCCGACTGAGCCTGTAATTAAACACGGCTTGCTCCTCTGTAGACAAACAAAACTATTACATGTCCATTCTTTAGAAGGTACATGAGATAACATACCAGGCAGGTTCTTTCCAGGATATGGCCGTAACGTATATTTCCGGAGAGGGAATGCCTCATCTCCTACATTTACATAAGGAAGGTCAGGTTGTGTTGTACCCGGAAGTGAGCTTGGACCAGGCAATGACAATTGGCCGCTCTCTAGTGCCCTCCCGAACTCTGAATTTGCAAGTGTACCACCATCACTGTGGCGGCCAACTTGGCCCAAGTCCACCAAGGTAAACCTATATAGTGCATACCAACAGAAATAATACCAACAGAAATAATAACAAAAAATAATGCAGCAATATCACATGAGTACCTATAGTGAGCATCACAGACTGCAAGCAGCACTACTGAATGTGTCCCCTTGTAGTTGAAGAACATTGATCCACTATTTACAGGGGCTTGCACAACAATGTGCTTTCCGTCAATAGCCCCTATTTATATAAGAAATAACTGAAATATGGGGTAATTGTTCATGACAGCTAATTTTACCTATACAGTTGGGAAAGTTCCAGATCTTGTTGAACTCGCTACTGATCCCAAGCCACTCAGCTGCACATGATGGGGCCTTTACATATTCCTTCTCCAGCTGAGTCCAAATAACTTCACAGGTCTCTTATATTATATTACACACTGTCGACCGCCCCATACGGAAGTTGAACGACAGAGACACCTAGTAAATTTGTCTGCAATTAAAACCAACAATTTAATTCACATCATGCTACCTGTGAGTTCCCTGTGGCAAGACAGCTGAGTGTGAGGGCCAGCCTCTCTGCGGGTAATATCTCTGCTCTTACAGAGCTGTAATACCTCCAGTGAATAAGGAAAGGACTGACCTATTCATGAAATGAAACTATCACTTGATAATTTGGGGGAAACATCAACCATGGCACCTACCATCTGTAGAAGTGAGTCAAACCTCTCCTTCGACATACGAAGATACTTGAAGTGGGACTCTGAATCAGTTCGCCTCATCTCTTGGAGGAGATTGTGGTACTCCCCCTGTAACCTCCTTCGTGAAAAAATAGGGCGCACCCACATTCTTCTTTTACTCTTCTTCTTTCTCCTCCTCCTCCTCCTGTTAGCTAGAAGCAAAAGAAGCTCAAGCTCCTCCTCACTGGAGAAATGGCTATCAACAACGCCGTCCATAGCGAGCGCACTTCAATTCGAAAATATTTGGTCGAGGTCGAATGGGTGGAGTCAACTCCGGGTTAAAGTGCACGTTTGAATCGACGCGACCGCATTCATTGTGAACCGCGGTGCATTGCGACAAGCAAACCGACAAATATCGACGCGGTGCGACGCGGAGGCATTGCGTCTATTGTGAACCGGCCTTTAGCCTGTTGCTAGCCCTAGCTCTAGAATACCCTCCATATACCTAGAACAACCCTAGCCTTAGCCAAGAGCCAAGTCCTAGCCATGGCCCTAACCCTAGCCCTAGAATGGTCCTAGCCATAGCCCTAGAATACCCCATAGCCTTAGACCTGGCCCTAGTCATGGCCCTGACCCTAGCTCTAGAATAACCCTATACTGTAGAACAACTAGTCTTAGCCAGCCAAGAGCCAAGTCCTAGCCATGGCTCTAACCCTAGCACTAGAATACCCCTAGCCCTGGGCCTAGCCATAACCCTAACCCTAGCCCTAGAATACCCCTATAGAATACCCCTATACCTAGCTAGTACAGCTGAGATATATTTTGTTAATACCCCGCCATGGCCAGAACGCATTCTAGAATTTATTAACGAGTGTATACTGACTCCTCCCAATAAGTGAACATACTTCCCTTATCGGCATACATATTCCCTACACTTGGTTTGACCCACTTTTTAAAATGGCAGATGGCAACTAACCTCCCCATCCCAAAAAAATAAAAAAGAAGGGAAAAAGCTCATTTCCCAGCAAAAACTCGTTGGCAGCATCTTAGCATTCCTTCCCACCCACTCCACCCACACAAGTAGCAGTCAAGTAGTCAATTGTCATTAGCATGTAATATGTCTGAAGATTTCTTCAAAAGGAAGATCACTCATTTCTGGACCTTCCACCTTTCCTTGCGAGTCCTTCTGCTAGTCACCATTTGCGAGTATTTAAACCCTTGAAATATCCCTCCTATCAGGGAATTTAACCCCCTGAGGATATCCCTCTACCCAAGCCCCCCAGGAGATATCGGGTATTTAACACCCTGGAGATACCCCTCTATCAGGGTTTTATTTTGCCATGCTGGGGGAAGAGATGTGAGGAAAATGCCTAGTGTGCCTGAACTTATTATCTTAGTCCACCTACTTTCACAAGAACAACCTTCCTTTAATTGTTAAAAAAACAAAAAAAACATCTGTGCTCTGGGTTAGCATATAGTGCAAGTTACACTGTGCTCTGGGTTAGCATATAGTGCAAGTTACACTGTGCTCTGGGTTAGCATATAGTGCAAGTTACACTGTGCTCTGGGTTAGCATATAGTGTAAGTTACACTGTGCTCCGAGTTAGCATAGAGTGCAAGTTACACTGTGCTCTGAGTTAGCATAGAGTGCAAGTTACACTGTGCTCTGAGTTAGCATATGGTGCAAGTTACACTGTGCTCTGGGTTAGCATATAGTGCAAGTTACACTGTGCTCTGGGTTAACATATAGTGCAAGTTACACTGTACTCTGGGTTAGCATATAGTGCAAGTTACACTGTGCTCTGGGTTAGCATAATTATAGTGCAAGTTACACTGTACTCTGAGTTAGCATATAGTGCAAGTTACACTGTGCTCTGGGTTAACATATAGTGCAAGTTACACTGTGCTCTGAGTTAGCATATAGTGCAAGTTACACTGTGCTCTGAGTTAGCATATAGTGCAAGTTACACTGTGCTCTGGGTTAGCATATAGTGCAAGTTACACTGTGCTCTGAGTTAGAATATAGTGCAAGTTACACTGTGCTCTGGGTTAGCATATAGTGCAAGTTACACTGCTCTGAGTTAGCATATAGTGCAAGTTATACTGTGCTCTGAGTTAGCATATAGTGCAAGTTACACTGTGCTCTGAGTTAGCATATAGTGCAAGTTACACTGTGCTCTGGGTTAGCATAGTGCAAGTTACACTGTGCTCTGAGTTAGCATAGAGTGCAAGTTACACTGTGCTCTGGGTTAGCATATAGTGCAAGTTACACTGTGCTCTGAGTTAGCATAGAGTGCAAGTTACACTGCTCTGAGTTAACATATAGTGCAAGTTACACTGTGCTCTGGGTTAGCATATAGTGCAAGTTACACTATGCTCTGAGTTAGCATATAGTGCAAGTTACACTGTGCTCTGAGTTAGCATAGAGTGCAAGTTACACTGTGCTCTGGGTTAGCATATAGTGCAAGTTACACTGTGCTCTGAGTTAGCATAGAGTGCAAGTTACACTGCTCTGAGTTAACATAGAGTGCAAGTTACACTGTGCTCTGGGTTAGCATATAGTGCAAGTTACACTGTGCTCTGAGTTAGCATAGAGTGCAAGTTACACTGCTCTGAGTTAACATATAGTGCAAGTTACACTGTGCTCTGGGTTAGCATATAGTGCAAGTTACACTATGCTCTGAGTTAGCATATAGTGCAAGTTACACTGTGCTCTGAGTTAGCATATAGTGCAAGTTACACTGTGCTCTGAGTTAGAATATAGTGCAAGTTACACTGTGCTCTGGGTTAGCATATAGTGCAAGTTACACTGCTCTGAGTTAGCATATAGTGCAAGTTATATATGCTCTGGGTTAGAATATAGTGCAAGTTACACTGCTCTGGGTTAGCATATAGTGCAAGTTACACTGCTCTGAGTTAGCATATAGTGCAAGTTACACTGTGCTCTGGTTAACATATAGTGCAAGTTACACTGTGCTCTGGGTTAGCATATAGTGCAAGTTACACTGTGCTATGGTTAACATATAGTGCAAGTTACACTGTGCTCTGGGTTAGCATATAGTGCAAGTTACACTGTGCTCTGGGTTAGCATAGTGCAAGTTACACTGTGCTCTGGTTATCATATAGTGCAAGTTACACTGTGCTCTGAGTTAGCATATAGTGCAAGTTACACTGTGCTCTGGGTTAGCATAGTGCAAGTTACACTGTGCTCTGAGTTAGCATAGAGTGCAAGTTACACTGCTCTGAGTTAACATATAGTGCAAGTTACACTGTGCTCTGGGTTAGCATATAGTGCAAGTTACACTGCTCTGAGTTAACATATAGTGCAAGTTACACTGTGCTCTGTGTTAGCATATAGTGCAAGTTACACTGTGCTCTTAGTTAGCATATAGAGCAAGTTACACTGCTCTGAGTTAACATATAGTGCAAGTTACACTGTGCTCTGAGTTAGCATATAGTGCAAGTTACACTATGCTCTGAGTTAGCATATAGTGCAAGTTACACTGTGCTCTGTGTTAGCATATAGTGCAAGTTACGCTGTGCTCTGAGTTAGCATAGAGTGCAAGTTACACTGTGCTCTGAGTTAGCATAGAGTGCAAGTTACACTGTGCTCTGAGTTAGCATAGAGTGCAAGTTACACTGTGCTCTGGGTTAGCATATAGTGCAAGTTACACTGTGCTCTGAGTTAGCATATAGTGCAAGTTACACTGTGCTCTGAGTTAGCATAGAGTGCAAGTTACACTGTGCTCTGTGTTAGCATATAGTGCAAGTTACGCTGTGGAGTTAGCATATAGTGCAAGTTACACTGTGCTCTGAGTTAGCATAGAGTGCAAGTTACACTGTGCTCTGAGTTAGAATATAGTGCAAGTTACACTGTGCTCTGGGTTAGCATATAGTGCAAGTTACACTGCTCTGAGTTAGCATATAGTGCAAGTTATATATGCTCTGGGTTAGAATATAGTGCAAGTTACACTGCTCTGGGTTAGCATATAGTGCAAGTTACACTGCTCTGAGTTAGCATATAGTGCAAGTTACACTGTGCTCTGGTTAACATATAGTGCAAGTTACACTGTGCTCTGGGTTAGCATATAGTGCAAGTTACACTGCTCTGAGTTAGCATATAGTGCAAGTTACACTGTGCTCTGGTTATCATATAGTGCAAGTTACACTGTGCTCTGAGTTAGCATATAGTGCAAGTTACACTGTGCTCTGGGTTAGCATAGTGCAAGTTACACTGTGCTCTGAGTTAGCATAGAGTGCAAGTTACACTGCTCTGAGTTAACATATAGTGCAAGTTACACTGTGCTCTGGGTTAGCATATAGTGCAAGTTACACTGCTCTGAGTTAACATATAGTGCAAGTTACACTGTGCTCTGTGTTAGCATATAGTGCAAGTTACACTGTGCTCTTAGTTAGCATATAGTGCAAGTTACACTGCTCTGAGTTAACATATAGTGCAAGTTACACTGTGCTCTGGGTTAGCATATAGTGCAAGTTACACTATGCTCTGAGTTAGCATATAGTGCAAGTTACACTGTGCTCTTAGTTAGCATATAGTGCAAGTTACACTGCTCTGAGTTAACATATAGTGCAAGTTACACTGTGCTCTGGGTTAGCATATAGTGCAAGTTACACTATGCTCTGAGTTAGCATATAGTGCAAGTTACACTGTGCTCTGTGTTAGCATATAGTGCAAGTTACGCTGTGGAGTTAGCATATAGTGCAAGTTACACTGTGCTCTGAGTTAGCATAGAGTGCAAGTTACACTGTGCTCTGAGTTAGCATAGAGTGCAAGTTACACTGTGCTCTGAGTTAGCATAGAGTGCAAGTTACACTGTGCTCTGAGTTAGCATATAGTGCAAGTTACACTGTGCTCTGAGTTAGCATATAGTGCAAGTTACACTGTGCTCTGAGTTAGCATAGAGTGCAAGTTACACTGTGCTCTGTGTTAGCATATAGTGCAAGTTACGCTGTGGAGTTAGCATATAGTGCAAGTTACACTGTGCTCTGAGTTAGCATAGAGTGCAAGTTACACTGTGCTCTGAGTTAGCATGGAGTGCAAGTTACACTGTGCTCTGAGTTAGCATAGAGTGCAAGTTACACTACTTTGCTTGTCGAACCTAATTCACTGATGGGATTCCAATGGTGAAAACAGTTGATGATAAATATTAAACCCCTTGAATAGGCCAGCAATCAGTGAAACTTGGGCTGACTGTACTCACCTCCCATTCCTAGGTCGAGGTTGCCACATTCAAAACAACAACAGCTTGTAAGACGTCTTTGCCACATGTTCCAGCAGTGTTTAATGATCACAGAATGAGGGAGTCTTGAACTGCACTGCACAGCCATGAATCTAGACATGCACTGCAAATTATTGTACCACAGAGGTAGTGTTCGTGGTTAGAAGAAGAGATGGGGGGGGGGGTTAGGAATCCATTGTGAAATAAGATTCATTTCTTACACTTTTGTCAGCAAATGAAATTTATTTTTGACAATGAAAAACAGGAACACAACAACAACAAGTTACTGAATCAGTTATGAACACAACAAGTTACCGAATCAGTTATGACCACAACAACAACAAGTTACTGAATCAGTTATGAACACAACAACAAGTTACTGAATCAGTTATGAACACAACAACAAGTTACTGAATCAGTTATGAACACAACAACAAGTTACTGAATCAGTTATGAACACAACAACAAATTACTGAATCAGTTATGAACACAACAAGTTACTGAATCAGTTATGAACACAACAACAAGTTACTGAATCAGTTATGAACACAACAACAAGTTACTGAATCAGTTATGAACACAACAACAAGTTACTGAAACAGTTATGAACACAACAACAAGTTACTGAATCAGTTATGAACACTACAACAAGTAACTGAATCAGTTATGAACACAACAACAAGTTACTGAATCAGTTATGAACACAACAACAAGTTACTGAATCAGTTATGAACAACAACAAGTTACTGAATCAGTTATGAACACAACAAGTTACTGAATCAGTTATGAACACAACAACAAGTTACTGAATCAGTTATGAACAACAACAAGTTACTGAATCAGTTATGAACACAACAACAAGTTACTGAATCAGTTATGAACACAACAAGTTACTGAATCAGTTATGAACACAACAACAAGTTACCGAATCAGTTATGAACACAACAACAAGTTACTGAATCAGTTATGAACACAACAACAAGTTACCGAATCAGTTATGAACACAACAACTAGTTACTGAATCAGTTATGAACACAACAACAAGTTACTGAATCAGTTATGAACACAACAACAAGTTACTGAATCAGTTATGAACACAACAACAACATGTGTCCTGTATACTGCTACAACCTTTCCTAGGACATCCTGAGATTCCTCAAGTACTTGGGGTTTTCTGTAGTGAGGGTCGCTGACTATATTATTCTTCCCAAAATCAGTGCTAGGGCAGGTGTATTCTAGGGTTGTGGTTATGCCAAGGCTAGGGATAGTCTAGGTTAGGTCAAGGCTAGGGGTATTCCAGGACTAGCGTTAGGTCAAGGCTAGGGGTATTCTAGGCTAGGGTTAGGTCAAGGCTAGGGAATTCTAGGCTAGGTTAGGTCAAGGCTAGGGGTATTCCAGGACTAGCGTTAGGTCAAGACTAGGGGTATTCTAGGCTAGGATTAGGTCAGTATTCTAGGGCTAGGGTTAGGGCAAGGCTAGGGGAATTCTAGGGCTAGGGTCAGGGCAAGGCTAGGGGAATTCTAGGGCTAGGGTTAGGGCAAGGCTAGGGGTATTCTAGGCTAGGGTTAGGTCAAGGCTAGGGGTATTCTAGGGCTAGGGTTAGGGCAAGGCTAGGGGAATTCTAGGGTTAGGTCAAGGCTAGGGGAATTCTAGGGCTAGGGTTAGGTCAAGGCTAGGGGTATTCTAGGCTAGGATTAGGTCAGTATTCTAGGGCTAGGGTTAGGGCAAGGCTAGGGGTATTCTAGGGCTAGGGTTAGGGCAAGGCTAGGGGAATTCTAGGGTTAGGTCAAGGCTAGGGGAATTCTAGGGCTAGGGTTAGGTCAAGGCTAGGGCAAAGCTAGGGGTATTCTAGGGCTAGGTTAGGTCAAGGCTATGGGTATTCTAGGGCTAGGGTTAGGGCAAGGCTAGGGGAATTCTAGGCTAGGTTAGGTCACAATGCTAGGGGTATTCTAGGGCTAGGATTAGGTCAAGGCTAGGGGAATTCTAGGGTTAGGTCAAGGCTAGGGGAATTCTAGGCTAGGTTAGGTCACAATGCTAGGGGAATTCTTTAATTTCTAAGGTTAGGGTTAGATCACAATGCTAGGGGTATTCTAGGGCTAGAGTTATCTGTCCTAGGAGTATTCTGGGACTAGAGTTAGGTTTACTTGGGCGGAGTTAGGTCAAGGTGAGGATCAAGTAGGCTTGTATTTAGGGCATGATCAATTAGTTGGAGCATGTCATATAATTGAGGTACATGACAGGACTGGGCATTCCTACTTTAGAAGTACAGACAGGGCAGTTTTGATCACTTCCTTGTGAGCGCTACCAGGAACAGCTGCTGTGATGTTTATCGTGCCATATTGATACCTCCACCCTGTGACATATAACTTTGTTAAGTGACATGCAGACCACCCCCACATACCACATTTCCTCGAATAGACCGTGCGTTGTCTTTTCATTTGGACCACCTAGAACCTGCGCGGACTCTACGAGGGTGCAAACTGATTGAGACTGCGCCCAATTTCACTGAGCAAGTGTGGTCCTTAACTTTTAGGGTGTGCCCTCTGTCCCAGTTGCCGAGACGATTGATCAGTGTAGCTTATTAGCAGTTGCTGGAGCAAGACATGTGAAAAACAAAGATCCCCGAGCTATGATTAGTGAGTTTATTAAGCAGTTATATAGAACAGTTAGTCGTCCTCTATAACAGCTTCATCCTCTGGCGTAGCTCCTCCTCAAACTCTCCCTCGTTGATGCTGGCAAAGGGATCATCTCCACTGTCATCAGTATTGTTGAGGCCAATAGTCTTTGTGGTGATGGCCTCTGTCAAGGATTTGTTCCTTGCTTGTGATGCTGTAATGGGAAGTTCCTCTGCCATTGGTTGAACTGGAACCACACACGAGACACAAGACCACACATGTATGCACAATATTTGCTATCGTTGCTTGTGTATTAATTGTCAATTAAGGGTGGGCTCTATGTGCGTGAACTATTTGAAGAGATGCAAGCTTATTAACAGAAGACTAGAGCTAGGGAGGCTAAGGGAGCAGACCATTCAAGGGTGTGAAGTGATCGAGGAAGTGAGGTATCGCGGAATAACTGCGGCAAGTCCCTCATGAGGAGCACTAAACATTTTCTCATTCTAAAAATGTATGATTGGCCAAGACTTATAAACTGGTGATAGGCTTGACAAGAGAGGCTTTGGACAGGAGGAATGCCCACTACTGCAGGACCTCCTGTCGGTGCTTGACAGAGAAGCTTTGGACGGCCCACTACTGCAGGACCTCCTGTTAGTGCTTGACAGAAAGGCTTTGGACAGGAGGAATGCCCACTACTGCAGGACCTCCTATCGGTGCTTGACAGAGAAGCTTTGGACGGGAGGGATGTCTGCGGAACCTCTTGTGATGACCCAGGATATGTGGGACTCCCCTGGGTGTCCTTATTCATGGTCGGTGCATAGCTGGTATCTCCTTCCTTAGTCAGGGTGCATGGCTGGTCTCTCCTGGGTCTCCTTACTCAGGGTGCATGGCTGGTCTCTCCTGGGTGAGGGTGCATGGCTGGTCTCTCCTGGGTGAGGGTGCATGGCTGGTCTCTCCTGGGTGAGGGTGCAGGGTTGGTCCCTCCTGGGTGAGGGTCAGGGTTGGTCTCTCCTTCCTTAGTCAGGGTGCATGGCTGGCAGGGTGCGGTTATACAGCATGGATCTTGTAATACTGAGTATTCCAGGATACTAATTGCTCTAGAATAACTCATATCCTTGCCACTTGTCTAGAATTCCTCCAATACCTTGCCCTAGAATACTCTAGCCTTGCCCTAGAATACCTCTAACCCTTGGCTTGGTATAACCCTAACATTTGCCATACCCTAGCCTTGCCCTAGAATACCCTAGCCTTGCCGTAGAATACCCTAGCCTTGCCCTAGAATACCCTTGCTTTGCCCTAGAATACGCTTTGCCCTAGAATACCTCTAACCCTTGGCCTGGACATTTGCCCTAGAATACCCTTGCTTTGCCCTAGAATACGCTTTGCCCTAGAATACCCTTGCCTTGCCCTAGAATACGCTTTGCCCTAGAATACCCTTGCTTTGCCCTAGAATACCCCAAGAATAGCCCTAGCCCTAAAATGCACCTAGTTTTGGCCCCTTAGTCCTAAGTCCTAGTGTTGATTCTGGCATCCATCTTCACCTCTCTATGGTCATCCCAAGATGATCCCAAGTACCCCAGGAACCCCGGGACCTCACGTCATCCTGGTATGGTACCACGTACCCCAGGAACCCCGGGATGCCCTAGTAAAGTTGTGGGTGTGCTGGATAAGCATGCTAAGTGGGCCATGAGAGCTGCATATGAACACCTATACAGGAGTAGTTATACGGCGTCTTATCATGTTGTTGGTGTCTTACTTGCCCCTCCCACGTGTGTCGTGTTGTTAGTCTGGTGCAGGCAGAATACTGGCATGATCCCTTCAACGAGGACAAATATCGCAAGAGATGCATTTTCCTGCCGGACATCAACCAGGAAAATGTGAGTGCAGTCAGTAGTAAGTGCCACGTGTAATATTATGTCGTGCATGCCAGTTGCTAATGTAAGGAGCAATTCGGTGTGTGGAACATGACTTTTAGTAGAGCTATTGTCAATCTACTTTAACCTGCCTCCACCCAGTGTAATGTGTGATGTTGGTCCAGTGTGTGTCCCCATAGAGCTATTGTCAATCTACTTTAACCTGTCTCAACCCAGTGTGATGTTGGTCCAGTGTGTGTCCCCATAGAGCTATTGCCAACCTACTTTAACCTGCTTCAACCCAGTGTGATGTTGGTCCAGTGTATGTCCTATTGTCCACCTACTTCACCCTGCACAAGTTATATTGGCGAGCGAAGGAGAGGCAAGTTGGATAGAAAACTTGAGTATTGGCACGCATGCCCTGGCTATCTCTGTATGCATCTATGTATTCACCGCGTGGGCGTATGCAAATTGGGAATGGTCGTCATGGTGAAGAGAAAATGGCAGCAGATTCGAAGAGGAAAGAAAACTGGCTGCACAGGCAAGTGAGAATGTGCTGCATGATTAATAAACGACAGGAAAGGTCACTGGAGTTTCATTCTGACATTATTAATCATCACCATGCTAGAGCCATGGAGGTAGAATACACCATTTTTGTCATGGTGATGAAGTTGATAAGGCACAAGCACTGGGACTCTCTATAGGGCAGAGAGTCTCTATGGACAGAGAGTCTCTATGGACAGAGAGTCTCTATGGACAGATGGACAGAAAGTCTCTATGGACAGAGAGTCTCTATGGACAGTGAGTCTCTATGGACAGAGAGTCTCTATGGACAGAGAGTCTCTATGGACAGAGTGTCTCTATGGGCAGAGAGTCTCTATGGACAGTGAGTCTCTATGGACAGAGAGTCTCTATGGACGGAGAGTCTCTATGGACAGTGAGTCTCTATGGACAGAGAGGACTGGCCACATACGCATGTGGCATGTACTGTACATGAAGGATAACTGGTCACCAGAGGAGAGATGTGCAATGATGGAGATAACACAACTAAACAGAGTCAAGAGTTCAAACTATCACTTTAACAAATTCTTGTTGGCTTCAACATTTCCACCCTATTATGTTGCAGGGCATCAGTTCAGAATCTGCAAGGAGTATGCATGTACAATTCTTTTTGCCCTCTGCCGTTCAGAAATTTAATACAAATTTTATTTTTATTTTATAGGACAATTCTATTAAGTTTTCTTGCCTTTCATCCTTGCTGCCACACCCTTATCACAATCCATGCTGCCACACCCTTATCACAATCCAGCCATCATGACTTGCTGCCACACCCTTATCACAATCCAGCCATCATGACCAAATCAGTGATGTACAGATTTAGACTCTCAACCAACTCTCAGTTGACACGGTAGAATTAATGACTTCTCAATAATCCGACTTAAAATTTGTTTGCAGACATTTTGGCTGGAGGCTTTAGACCTTCATCAGGAATGATTAAAATTCCTGACGAAGGCTAGACATCTAGTTGAAATGTAAAGAAACAGATTTATAAGTTGATCATTGAGAAGTCCTATTTAAATCTTTAGTTGTGCTAGGGGTAGGCAATGGCTAGAGCAGTGCAATACTGTACTTGGATTTCAAGCTGAAGTGAAGGCCAGAGCATCTAGTCGGAACATTGAGAGAGTAAATTTCAAGTTGATTATTGAGAAGGTTATTGTAATTTCATTCCTTCCTTTCTTCCTCCCAATTTCTTCGCTTGTGACTCAGTGCCTTGCATACTAGTTTAGTTAATCATGAACTATCACACTATCACACAGGAATAGTAGCATCATATCATGCCCATACCTGGACCGGGGGAAGAGGGGGGCTGAATTGCACCCCCCACACCCCAAAGATGAATTTCCATTGCATCATAACCCCTCAGGTGGATGCGATGAATGCATGACGATGACCTAAGCTCACATGTGGCCAGAGTTGTCTTTGCTTGGAGTTCATGAGAGTCAGGTTCTCTGTGGCAATGATACGGTGTGTGTGTATGTGTGTTTGGAAATGGATTCGAGTCTTGCTGGGAAGAAGGGGAAGCTTCCAAAAAGTATCTGATGACCTGCCGGAGTACTTGAGACATGGGCCATTTCAGCTTCGGAGTGTTTGCAGTCCTTGCTGTCTAGTCTGCTGCCAGTGGCGATGCAGCTGTTGATGTGGCTGGAGCAGCTAGTGTTGGATCACCATTAGCTGCTGGCTAGGTATGCTGTGGAGTACCTAGTGTTGGATCACCAGTAGCTGCTGGCTAGGTATGCTGTGGAGTACCTAGTGTTGGATCACCATTAGCTGCTGGCTATACAATGTGGAGTACCTAGTGGAGTACCTAATGTTGGATCACCACTAGCTGCTTGCTAGGAACAATGTGGAGTACCTAATGTTGGATCACCATTAGCTGCGGGCAAGGTATGCTGTGGAGTACCTAGTGTTGGATCACCATTAGCTGCTTGCTAGGTATGCTGTGGAGTACCTAGTGTTGGATCACCACTAGCTGCTGGCTAGGTATGCTGTGGAGTACCTAGTGTTGGATCACCATTAGCTGCTGGCTAGGTACAATGTGGAGTACCTAGTGTTGGATCACCATTAGCTGCTTGCTAGGTATGCTGTGGAGTACCTAGTGTTGGATCACCACTAGCTGCTGGCTAGGTATGCTGTGGAGTACCTAGTGTTGGATCACCATTAGCTGCTGGCTAGGTACAATGTGGAGTACCTAGTGTTGGATCACCACTAGCTGTACAATGTGGAGTACCTAGTGTTGGATCACCACTAGCTGCTGGCTAGGTACACTGTGGAGTACCTAGTGTTGGATCACCACTAGCTGCTTGCTAGGTATGCTGTGGAGTACCTAGTGTTGGATCACCACTAGCTGCTTGCTAGGTACAATGTGGAGTACCTAGTGTTAGATCACCATTAGCTGCTAGCTAGGTACACTGTGGAGTACCTAGTGTTGGATAACCACTAGCTGCTTGCTAGGTATGCTGTGGAGTACCTAGTGTTGGATCACCACTAGCTGCTGGCTAGGTATGCTGTGGAGTACCTAATGTTGGATCACCACTAGCTGCTTGCTAGGTATGCTGTGGAGTACCTAATGTTGGATCACCACTAGCTGCTTGCTAGGTATGCTGTGGAGTACCTAGTGTTGGATCACCACTAGCTGCTTGCTAGGTATGCTGTGGAGTACCTAGTGTTGGATCACCATTAGCTGCTTGCTAGGTATGCTGTGGAGTACCTAGTGTTGGATCACCATTAGCTGCTGGCTACGTACTCTGTGGAGTACCTAGTGTTGGATCACCACTAGCTGCTTGCTAGGTACACTGTGGAGTACCTAGTGTTGGATCACCACTAGCTGCTTGCTAGGTACAATGTGGAGTACCTAGTGTTGGATCACCACTAGCTGCTTGCTAGGTACAATGTGGAGTACCTAGTGTTGGATCACCACTAGCTGCTGGCTAGCTACAATGTGGAGTACCTAGTGTTGGATCACCACTAGCTGCTTGCTAGGTACAATGTGGAGTACCTAGTGTTGGATCACCACTAGCTGCTTGCTAGGTACAATGTGGAGTACCTAGTGTTGGATCACCACTAGCTGCTTGCTAGGTACAATGTGGAGTACCTAGTGTTGGATCACCATTAGCTGCTTGCTAGGTATGCTGTGGAGTACCTAGTGTTGGATCACCACTAGCTGCTTGCTAGGTACAATGTGGAGTACCTAGTGTTGGATCACCACTAGCTGCTGGCTAGGTACACTGTGGAGTACCTAATGTTGGATCACCATTAGCTGCTTGCTAGGTATGCTGTGGAGTACCTAGTGTAGGATCACCATTAGCTGCTTGCTAGGTATGCTGTGGAGTACCTAGTGTTGGATCACCACTAGCTGCTTGCTAGGTATGCTGTGGAGTACCTAGTGTTGGATCACCACTAGCTGGGTACGCTGCAGTTGAAGACCACGCTAGATTCATATCCATCATAGCTTGGGGTCTGTCACTGGGTGTATAGTTAGCAACCACACGACAGAAGGAGATTTGCACATGCTTGACCATCTACTCACGTTGTAGTGGCTTATGTAATTTAGAGCCTAATGAAAAGACTCGCCCAGTAGCAAAAGGCTTCCTGTTGCCACAGCTACCAATTGTCTAGCACTTTTCAATCTGGCCACGCTTGCAGCAAATTCTGCAGATTCTGAGCTACCTCCACTTTGGCTGCATGTAACTGTAGCATAGTTATACCTCTGCAACATTTTTTAATATCAAAAGAGAGCCCACAGAGAGACCTGACTTTTCATCCAGTTCAAGTGTGCAGAACGTATGGAGCTCCAAAGTAGTTGCTACTAGATTTTGGTGTGTTATTTTAGTCCTCCTTCCCCCAACCCTGAGTCTACTCTTGAAATGGCCTCAGAATTGACATCGCTTTGTTAACTCTTGGAAGTAGTGTTGTCTTGGTCCCTTTGCTTTCCCTCGAGAGTAGCTTGCTGGCTGCAGCGGGAGCTATCAGGTGAAACAGACCGTACAGTATCCTTGGCTGGTGAGGAGTGGGGCATTGGATGGCGTATGGTTGGTGAGGAGTGGGGCTTTGATGGCGTATGGTTGGTGAGGAGTGAGGTATTGGATGGTGTATGGCTGGTGAGGAGTGGGGCATTGGATGGCGTATGGTTGGTGAGGAGTGGGGCATTGGATGGCGTATGGTTGGTGAGGAGTGGGGCATTGGATGGCGTATGGTTGGTGAGGAGCGAGGCATTGGATGGCGTATGGTTGGTGAGGAGTGGGGCATTGGATGGCGTATGGCTGGTGAGGAGTGGGGCATTGGATGGCGTATGGTTGGTGAGGAGTGAGGCTTTGGATGGCGTATGGCTGGTGAGGAGAGTGGGGCTTTGGATGGCATATGGCTGGTGAGGAGTGGGGCTTTGGATGGCGTATGGTTGGTGAGGAGTGAGGCTTTGGATGGCGTATGGCTGGTGAGGAGAGTGGGGCTTTGGATGGCGTATGGCTGGTGAGGAGAGTGGGGCTTTGGATGGCGTATGGTTGGTGAGGAGTGAGGCATTGGATGGCGTATGGTTGGTGAGGAGTGGGGCATTGGATGGCGTATGGCTGGTGAGGAGTGGGGCTTTGGATGGCGTATGGTTGGTGAGGAGTGAGGCTTTGGATGGCGTATGGCTGGTGAGGAGAGTGGGGCTTTGGATGGCGTATGGCTGGTGAGGAGAGTGGGGCTTTGGATGGCGTATGGTTGGTGAGGAGTGAGGCATTGGATGGTGTATGGTTGGTGAGGAGTGGGGCATTGGATGGCGTATGGTTGGTGAGGAGTGAGGTATTGGATGGCGTATGGTTGGTGAGGGGTGAGGTATTGGATGGCGTATGGCTGGTGAGGAGTGGGGCTTTGGATGGCGTATGGTTGGTGAGGAGTGAGGCTTTGGATGGCGTATGGCTGGTGAGGAGTGGGGCTTTGGATGGCGTATGGCTGGTGAGGAGTGGGGCTTTGGATGGCGTATGGCTGGTGAGGAGTGAGGCTTTGGATGGCGTATGGCTGGTGAGGAGTGGGGCATTGGATGGCGTATGGCTGGTGAGGAGTGGGGCATTGGATGGCGTATGGTGATGAGTGAGGCATTGGATGGTGTATGGTTGGTGAGGAGTGAGGTATTGGATGGCGTATGGCTGGTGAGGAGTGAGGCATTGGATGGCGTATGGTTGGTGAGGAGTGAGGTATTGGATGGCGTATGGCTGGTGAGGAGTGGGGCATTGGATGGTGTATGGCTGGTGAGTAGTGGGGCATTGGATTGTGTATGGTTGGTGAGGAGTGGGGCATTGGATGGCGTATGGTTGGTGAGCTGGGAGGCACTGGATGGCGTATGGTTGGTGAGCTGTGAGGCTTTGGATGGCTAATTTTGCATTTTATGCTCTTCTCTTTGCAAGTGGGGGTTCTTTAACCGTTTCACCGCCGTATCCGCCATATGGCGGAGTTGTAAATGACCGCGACAAAAACAAATATATAAAATCGTTAGTTTTAGCTACGCATGTGCTAAATATACCTGGGGGTGTCCCTTGCTTTGCTAGAGCTGGAATTAAAATAGCTGACGTATGGTGCCTAGGTAACCAAGGTATTCGTGACGTCAAATTCAGCTGATCGATTAAAAAATGGCTTCTAGACTAAATTGGACGATGTTTTGGCAATGCTGGATGGCGACGAATTCGGTCTGTCTGAGGTTGAAAGCAGTGATGAGGAAGGAGAAGGGCCTACCACGGAGAACAGACTAGAGATCCTGAAGAGCTAGCAACTCTGAATGACATCGTAGATTCAGAACCTTTTTTTGCCAGTCCAGAGATAGTAGCGCTGATTTGCGTAGGGATCCAGGTCTTGAGACTGACGATGGTGAAGAACAGGAACAAGATGTCCCAGGAAAATAAATAGCCATACACATGTAAGATCCTTTAGGCATTACTGCTTTTTTTCTGACTTGTATAAAAAATAGCATTTACCTGGGTACTTCGCGGGTACTAGCTATCCATCTATATAGCTATAATAATATAAAGCTAGTAGGTAGTTTGTTAGCTATGGTTTCTAATTATCTGCCCTAGTAAAATATGACACTGTCATTTTATTATATTTACATCATGATGTAATCTCTGTCCATATTCTGCCTAAAAATACAATCAAAACAAACAATCAAATGTTATAATGATATTCATCGTATGTGGTCAGTTGCTAGGCAACCTACAGTTGACCACAATGTTTGTCAACACCAATGCTATAACATCAACCATGGTTGCTAGGGACATTTGTGCACTCCTGGTTGAATATAAAATATTATGTAAAATAACGTCACTATTTAAATAAAGTGCTGTGTAAATCCAGCGGTGGAAGGGTTAAAGGGCAGGAGTTCATAGAAGTGGTGAGCAGGGTTTCATTTAGTGGGGGGAAGCTGCCCCCCCTTGGAACCTTTTTGCCCCCCTGTATTATTAAAAATTCTTATTGATGTTGATAAGTGCTTGACATCATGCCCCCCCCCCCTTAATATCCAGATTCCTCCAGTTGCCCCCCCCCCCCCCCCCCCCCCCCTTGGACAATTTTCTAAATGAAACCCTGCCTGAGTACACACTTTGGCACTGGTAGCCATACGTGAACATTCCCCCAGCTCCACTTACAAAGCAAGTACTAACAACTGCGGGGGCCAAGACTGGACGGGGGACCAATAAATTGAAATTGCGAAAAGGATCATATATCCTAAAAATACCAGATTAATTGAATGCCGGAATGGTTTTGGCATCTGGAAGCAAAGAAAGAAAGAGGGATATTGCCTGGCAAATGGAATGGAAGAATACATTGAAAACAGCAGGCAGCATCAATCTAATGCCAAGATCACAGGCACTTTCAATGACAAGGAAGGCATCAAGGAAATTAAAATTGCACCGATGTAAAGGCCCGAACTTATGTCCTGCCTTCGATCTAACTGTGGTCTTTCATTTAGTTAGCTCTGGGTCGCTTTTGTCTTATTGAATTTCACGTGGCATGTGCAGAGATGAAGATTATGGCCTTCCGTTGTCAGTTGAAGACCACCTAGCTTCCCTGACCAAAGCATGCCTCCCAGACTCAGAAATTGCCAAGGGAATGATGTGTGGCTGCTGCATCCATCGTCAATCATTCGATTTCACCACATCTCTATCGGTAGACAGTGAAGAGTGTCTCCTTTCTCCATTTGGGGTAGATGCCAGCAGTGACAAGGAGTCTGGCAAGATACTCCCTATGGTTGTGCGGTACATCACTGAGGAAGGCTTGAAGGCGGAGTTTCTCATCCCTGTGCTTACAGGTGGAACTGGTGCTGACATGTTCCAGGCACTTGATGATACTGTACCCATCTCGTCCATCGAAATCATGTCCATCAATCTGGGACTGCCGGATGGGGAAACAGTCATTACTGAAGACGAAGCTCACAGAGCAGCAGCCGAACCTGGGTTGCCAAGCTCATGTGACCTGCATGTGCTGGGTTGCCCTTGCTCATGTGACCTGCATGTGCTGGGTTGCCGAGCTCATGTGACCTGCATGTGCTGGGTTGCCAGCTCATGTGACCTGCATGTGCTGGGTTTTCCAGCTCATGTGTTCACAACAAAGACAGGAAGGGAGGAGCACCATTCGCAAGGGATTCTGCCTTGATGACTTTTCTGCCAATATCTGTTACTTCTTTGAGTACAACAGCAAGAGCAAACATGGACTCCGAAAGTTCTGCAAGTGTGTGCAGGTTGAATACTGAAAGGTAAGTCCAGCAAGTGCCTATCCGCTGGCTCAGCCTGCTGATCGCTGTTTGATGCATACTTGATGTGCACCCTGGGCTGAAGTCTCTCTTCTTGAGCTCTAGGGATGACTGCAAAGAAGGAAGCACAAGACAGACCACAATGGCTTGAGGTGAGTTTTGCCAATCCATGGCTGAGGTTTACCTTCCAACATAGCCATCGGCAATTTTCCTTCAAGAGCCTGCTAGCTAGCATCAAGTGCAGGTCCTGGCTAGTTCAATGTGCACGATGCAGCAGTTGGTAGTTCCATCAGTCCTGATGGAGATTACTGAGCTGTCAAACATGCCCCTGGATGATGAAGCTATGAAGCTGCACTGCCTCCAGAATCGGAGCTGTGCATTGGCTTTGGGACCAGGCAGGCACTGCACGGACTCCAGGCAGGCACTGCACGGGCTCCAGGCAGGCACTGCACAAACTCCAGGCAGGCACTGCATGGACTCCAGGCAGGCACTGCATAGGCTCCAGGCAGGCACTGCACAAGCTCCAGGCAGGCACTGCACGGACTCCAGGCAGGACTGCACGGGCTCCAGGCAGGCACTGCATAGGCTCCAGGCAGGCACTGCACAAGCTCCAGGCAGGCACTGCACGGACTCCAGGCAGGACTGCACGGGCTCCAGGCAGGCACTGCACGGGCTCCAGGCAGGCAATGCACGGGCTCCAGGCACTGCACGGGCTCCAGGCAGGCACTGCACGGGCTCCAGGCAGGCACTGCACGGGCTCCAGGCAGGCACTGCACAAGCTCCAGGTACAAGCTCCAGGATGAAGTAGAGCCAGGAATGGTCCAGCTCTTCCTCAAAGGCATAGTTGAGTTCTTCACCAGATGTGTTAGGTATGTCTTGGAGAAGCTGCCTCTGAATGATGATGTGACTCAGACAACCAGCCTACTACAAAACTGGAGAGTACTGCTAAGCTGATGAATTTTTTTTTTAAGTGATGGCTTGGTCTCCGACAGGGAAGGTGTGGATGAAGAACTTCGAGTGGGATCTAGCTCGAGTATTAGCTTGTTAGTTGTCCAAAGGGCAAGCTCCTCTCCCCCCTCACACACACATAAAAAATGCAGGTAATAATCTACAGCTAGCTTCCCATGTGTATCCTAGGGATAAAATAGTACTCTGAATGAATTTTATGTGTTCGTGGTCATGATGGTGGGTGGTGGTGCTGGAGAAGTACATGCAGCCTCTCTATTTCCTCCTCGCTCTCCATCTCTTCTCACGACTCAAACTGGATACGATTCAGCACTTTATAAACAATGTCATAATAGGATGACCATATTCACGTGTGTGTGTGATGAATGCGTAGGTAGTGGTAGAGAGTAAAGGTGTATGTGCTCGAGGTTTTCTTGGAAAAGGAGAGAATGTGTAACAATATAATATGAATCCTATGGGAATGGGAAATTCTGTGGCTTTGTTCTTTTGTCCCCAGTTCCGATTCCAAATGGAATCATTCCACTTCCTCCCACCCCCCTCATCCTTTTCGGCACTTGGTAATCAAGGTCTCCAGTTTGATCCTGCATGGAAGCATTTAATTATTTTCTTTTCCCTATATATACACACCAACATATATGCACCAACATATATGCACCAACATATATGCACCAACATATATGCACCAACATATATGCACCAACATATATGCACCAACATATATGCACCAACATATATGCACCAACATATATAATATGCACCAACATACATACACCAACATTGGGATATTTTGTGAGATGGCTTCCAAAAAGAAGAAGATTTTTTTGATTATTTTTTAAAATCAGTAGCTGTAATAGATAGATATTTGTATATGTATGTGTGTGTATGTTTAAAGGCAGCTGGATGGCCACATCTGCTTCGAAGCACTCCCACACCAGAGCCTAGCTAGAAACACATAAATAGCAATGCTGCATTGTGGACATTCAAAAACCTGCTGTGTGGATCGAGTAGTAATAGCAGGGTTTCATTTAGAAAATTATCCAAGGGGGGGGGGGCATGATGGTTAAAGATGTTACAAAGTTTCTAATGAATTTTAATGATATAATTTCCAGGGAGGGGGGGGGGGGGGGGGAAGGTTCCAAGGGGGAACACCCCCCTGCCCCCTCCCTAAATGAAACCCTGAATAGGCTTGTTATAATGCCCCAGTAATATGCTTCGTTTTCCTCCAGAAGCTTAGCCACTTATAGTCATGTGTTTGTATTCTGTCAAACAACAACAACAAATATTGCCGAATGTTAGTAAGCAAAAGTTTTGCATTACGTGCAAACATGCATTACGTGCAAACATGCATTACGTGCAAACATAACTGTGTTCTAATATTGCTAAAGACAAAAGATCGTGATATTCATGCTGTGGTCATGGGGTGCGGTCACAAAATGTTTATCAACAATAATGCAAACCCATGATGCTTGGCTGCTAGGAACTTCTGAGTTTGTATTTAAAGCTGGTTCAATTTTATTTATTTTTACTCTCCCAGCAATCGACGACAGTAAGAGGGTTATTAGCACTGTTCTGGGCTCTGTAAGGGCTTCTTTTAATTAAGAGCAGATGGATCTTTATTCATGGTTTAGAATTATAGGCAACAGTAGAGAGTGACCAGTTTGAACTTATGTTCTTGAGCAAGCTGGCTACATGTGGCCAGGTGATCTGAAGAGCTTCTCTGTTGTACTTCCTAGACAGTCCACTGGTGTCCACTTGGAAGCCAACTGCCAACAAGCTAAGAAGTGAACAGAAGACCTGGAGGGCCCTTAAATGATATTGGGCTCTTTTACTGTACAAAGCAGCTGCTATCACAGTAGATTCGTGGTTCAGGTGTTTAGGATAATGGTACCTTCCAGGTTCTGGTGGGGAAGCAAACACCCAACTAGAGGCTGATGTGATGGCTCAAGGATGAGGTGGCAGTGAACTAGAGGCTGCTGGTGATGGCTCAAGGATGAGGTGGCAGTGAACTAGAGGCTGCTGGTGATGGCTCAAGGATGAGGTGGCAGTGAACTAGAGGCTGCTGGTGATAGGGCTGCTGGTGATAGCTCAAGGATGAGGTGGCAGTGAACTAGAGGCTGCTGGTGATGGCTCAAGGATGAGGTGGCAGTGAACTAGAGGCTGCTGGTGATGGCTCAAGGATGAGGTGGCAGTGAACTAGAGGCTGCTGGTGATGGCTCAAGGATGAGGTGGCAGTGAACTAGAGGCTGCTGGTGATGGATCAAGGATGAGGTGGCAGTGAACTAGAGGCTGCTGGTGATGGCTCAAGGAGGAGGTGGCAGTGAACTAGAGGCTGCTGGTGATGGCTCAAGGATGAGGTGGCAGTGAACTAGAGGCAGCTGGTGATGGCTCAAGGATGAGGTGGCAGTGAACTAGAGGCTGCTGGTGATGGCTCAAGGATGAGGTGGCAGTGAACTAGAGGCTGCTGGTGATGGCTCAAGGATGAGGTGGCAGTGAACTAGAGGCTGCTGGTGATGGCTGAAGGAGGGGGTGGCAGTGAACTAGAGGCTGCTGGTGATGGCTCAAGACGATGTGCTTGTTACTGACTATCAAAGCTGTAATACTGCAGTAATACTACGTAGATTAAGATCATGATCTCATGGCATCTAAGTTTCAATCATCTCTTCCATCTACTGAGTCCCACATTCAGTGACTTCCCTCTCGAAAGTAGGTGTGTCCACCACCTAAAGGTTGGTGTTTTTGTAGCAACCCCGGGCATTGTGGACTAGGAAGAACTGGCACACACGGAGGGAGCTTTGGAATGAGCAATGGCTGATATCAGAGCTGGTTTGTTTGATTTTAATGCCAGTGTTCGTCGGGGAGGAACTCATGAAAGGAACTTCTCCCGTTGTTGGGAGCAGTTATAGCGGCTCGGGAGTTGTTCTTCCCTGAACAACGCCTATTTGGTTTCCATGAAGAATAAGTGAAGCAGAAAGGCTAGCAGTAATGGACCAGACAATATTATCTCATGAAATGGTCCTTCATGGAGTCTGGATTATAATTGTCCAGAACTGCGGCTGTGGTATCAACTTACCAAGGGAAGACTTCCCCAACTACCTTGTCGGGCCATTAAACCCAAGACAGCTCCTTATTGAGAATTCATTCTTCCCAGCCTGGAATTTGAAATTAATTGGTTCATAACCACAAAAACACGGAGCTCTATCGGTATTTTTTTTAAACATGATACCCACTCCCTTCCGCCTTCTTCCCCACGAAAAAAATGAAAGGGATCAATGTATCTTTCTTGTACACCCATCAGGAGCTGTTGCTCTGTTGATTCCTTCATCCTCACTTTCTTCGCTGCCTCTTTCTTTAAGAACCGATAATGAAAAGCGACTTCTGTAGAAATGTCCCCACACCGACTGTGCCTCCTCCAGCATTTCAGCTTCAACCCAACATTAATTTATTTTCAATTACTAATTTAATTTTTTAATTTGATCGTGGCTGATAAGATGACAGGCGGAAACGTCGGTGTTTGCTCTCTTTGAAGAGCCTTGTACTTGCAGTACTAAACCATCAGCTGGGACTGTAAGGACACCTGTTTGAAGTTCTTGTCCGACAGGTATATGCTGTGGACAAGTTGACCTGGTTGTGTGTTCATTCTTCCTGAAATAAACTTCAAAAGGCACGGCCGAATCCACCTCAGAAAGTAGATACTGTCAGCTGGGTGCTCATTCTCCTTGCTCAGCTGCCAGGGAAACCTGATCGTAGGGCAGTGAAGTTTGTGGCATGTTTAGAGGGAATAGATGGAGACATGTTGGATTATTTCTACCTCTGGGAATTAATAAATATGATAATGCCATCAGTTCATGTATACTAGTAGTCATTTCCTCATTCCACTAGCTGTTCCCTGGTAATCAACTCTGTAATCAACTCTGTAGCAGTTTTCCGGTTTAAATTGTAGTGCTCTACCGACCGCTAGCTGCGTTGTTTAATTGAGAGTTGTGCCTCCACAATTTGGTAACTAAGAGAAGCCCAGTGCTGTGCTGGTAACCATGTGACCAGGTCAAGTGAAGCCCAGTGCTGTGCTGGTAACCATGTGACCAGGTCAAGTGGAGCCCAGTGCTGTGCTGGTAACCATGTGACCAGGTCAAGTGGAGCTCAGTGCTGTGCTGGTAACCATGTGACCAGGTCAAGCGAAGCCCAGTGCTGTGATGGTAACCATGTGACCAGGTCATCAAGTGGAGCCCAGTAACCATGTGACCAGGTCAAACCACCAGGTCAAGCGAAGCCCAGTGCTGTGCTGGTAACCATGTGACCAGGTCAAGCGAAGCCCAGTGCTGTCCTGGTAACCATGTGACCAGGTCAAACCACCAGGTCAAGCGAAGCCCAGTGCTGTGCTGGTAACCATGTGACCAGGTCAAGCGGAGCCCAGTGCTGTCCTGGTAACCATGTGACCAGGTCAAGCGAAGCCCAGTGCTGTCCTGGTAACCATGTGACCAGGTCAAGCGAAGCCCAGTGCTGTTCGGGTAATCATGTGACCACATCAAACGAAGCCCGGTGCCGTGCTGATAACCATGTGATCAGGTCGAGCGAAGCCCTGTGCTGATAATCATGTGACCAGGTCAAGCGAAGCCCAGTGCTGTGCTGGCATTCATGTGACCTGGTCAAGTCTGCTTCTGCTTGTTCTAACAGTTTAGAGCCTTCTTCCTTAAAAGGAGTGTGACTGCCGGAGAAAGCATAGAACCTCCCGTCTTGCGAGCCATATGTGTTATTTTCATGGGAGAGGGAGGTGAAATTACAGGGGTGGTGAAAATATTCAGTTGTTTCGGTGCAGCTGGAGAGTAATTAATGCAGAATTTGTGGTGATGTGTTACCCTGCTAGTTCCTATGCTGATTTGTGAGTATCATGTGATATCTTTAGGGGAATTCTGCTGCAAAATCTTGATAGCCGAGTCTCAGCGAAGACCTGGCTATGTGTATTCCTCCTGCACTCCTCCCCCCCCCACACACACACACCCTCATACATGTATCTTACGAAGCTAATGGAGTCTCCAGACCTCAGGTGTGGTGGTATGTCCAGAATACCGTCTGCTGTCAGTGCCTAACACAGTAATGTATTAATAGCTACTATTCTCTTCTGAAGAAATGCCTTTACAATGTCTAAGTGCGTTTTATAGGAAAGTGACTGCCGATTGAAGTTCCGTCTTCCAATGCAACGGCCACATAGTCATCGATGGAATCGAGCGCATCCTAGGTTATGATGTAGTGGCTGCTGTAGTTTGAGGATAGTATGTGCATTGGTAGCTACTGTGTGTGTGTTGTAAGGCCATACATACTGTAGCTGTGCTCTAGCCATGAGGCTTGTCAGTGCATGTAGCTAGCTACTGTGTGTGGTGTGACCATACATACTGTAGCTGTGCTCTGGCCATGAGGCTTGTCAGTGCATGTAGCTAGCTACTGTGTGTGTGTGTGTGGCCATACATACTGTAGCTGTGCTCTAGCCATGAGGCTTGTCAGTGCATGTAGCTAGCTACTGTGTGTGTGTGTGTGGCCATACATACTGTAGCTGTGCTCTAGCCATGAGGCTTGTCAGTGCATGTAGCTAGCTACTGTGTGTGTGTGTGTGGCCATACATACTGTAGCTGTGCTCTAGCCATGAGGCTTGTCAGTGCATGTAGCTAGCTACTGTGTGTGTGTTGGTGTGACCATACATACTGTAGCTGTGCTCTGGCCATGAGGCTTGTCAGTGCATATAGCTAGCTACTGTGTGTGTGTGTGGTCATACATACTGTAGCCATGAGGCTTGTCAGTGCATGTAGCTAGCTACTGTGTGTGGTGTGACCATACATACTGTAGCTGTGCTCTGGCCATGAGGCTTGTCAGTGCATGTAGCTAGCTACTGTGTGTGTGTGTGTGGCCATACATACTGTAGCTGTGCTCTGGCCATGAGGCTTGTCAGTGCATGTAGCTAGCTACTGTGTGTGTGTGTGTGGCCATACTGTAGCTGTGCTCTGGCCATGAGGCTTGTCAGTGCATGTAGCTAGCTACTGTGTGTGGGTGGTGTGAGCTTGTCAGTGCATGTATCTAGCTACTGTGTATGTGTGGTGTGGCCATACATACTGTAGCTGTGCTCTGGCCATGAGGCTTGTCAGGACCAGGTGAAGCTGCTCTGATGTACATTGCTAGCCTCTAATGAGTGGGAATAGGAGAGAGCTCCAGCAGCAGCCAGTTACGTACATGGTTTTCTGAATTTTCCTCTGCTCCCTCTGGATCTGATTGTTCCCCACCCCTTGTGCCCCACCCCTTCCTTAAAAATGTTTTCATACGTCTGCCCCACCCCCTCATAATTTCATCTCACCCCCTCATAATTTCATCTCACCCCCTCATAATTTCATCCCCTTAGAAGTACGTGTACTGGTTCTCATGGTACTAAAGTCCAGAGTGCAAAGGGTTGACAGCTGCTGAATGCAATAATGAATTTAAAAAATGCTGTTGGTATGAGCATAGCATTGAAGCACCATTATGAACCGAGCATACGAAATTATGAATTACGATGCATAATTAGAACGAGTCTCATCGGCTTTCTGACTTTTTATTTATAGACGACAGTTGTTCGGAATGGAGCCATTTGATTGGTCGGTTACAGGTTCATTATTTAATTCCTACACCTTGGATTACTCCGAAAAATGCTTAGAAAAAGTGCAGGGGGGGGGGGGGGTACGCCTGACCTTGTGGTTTCTTTGAAGACCCTGCTACTTGAATGGATTGCCCAATTACATATTACATGTACTGTATATTGACTTGGACACCAGCTGTGTAGTTACTAGGGCTGTCCAGGGCTAAACAAGTTAGATTGCCGCCTTGACCACCACTACACTATCTACAAACCCTCAGCCCTTTCTTTTGTGGTGTGCCATCCCTGAAGCCATGGTCCCTCCTGCTGGTTCCTGAGCGACATGGACACCCTTGGGCTATGCGGCTATTCTATGCATGCACCAGCTCAAGAGCCTGTGAGGCAGAGAGTCTGTTGGCATTTGTTTGAGTGGTGAGGGCGCTGGTGGACCTGCTTTGTATGATGTATAGCTGACAGTTTTGTGTGTCATTCATCCTCGAACGGGCTGTGCCCCCCCCCCCCCCCCCCCCCCGGTTAGAACCTCGCTACTCCCGTCTCGATTAAACTGGTGTGCACCCCTGGCATGCTCCAATAATTGCAATGCACATGCTCACAACTGAAACTCGGTTTGATGCTGTGAAACACATCAATATGGAGTCCCTTGAAGATGGCCGAGGGACATCTATCTGAGGAGCAGCCAGTGAAGTGAGCATCAACTCCCTTAAAAGTTGTAGCATTTCTGTGAAGACAGATGGCTCAGAAGACGACCACATCCCTTCAACCTTGACTGGGGTGGGGTGGGGGGGTAGCCAGAGCGGAAGAACTGTTGCCAGTGAGACAGCCAAACTACACAATAAGGAACTGGAGGGGCCAGGTGCATGTCCCTTCCTGAGGGATGAAGCCAACCCTGAAGGGAGAGGAAGCTCTAGTAGAGGATGAATACCCACAAGCAAGAGCTTTTGACATCCAATAGAGATCAGTTCATCTATTACGCACATGTCTGTACTGTGTAGAAAAAGTAGTAAGAGTGCACTCTTGAAAGTACGCACAGCTAACAGCTCGTGAAGTTTCAATGCGCACACGCGGTCTAATCGAGGATTTGGTTTATTGTTACGGACATTCCAATTAATATTAACTCAACGGTGTTCTGTGCCATAATTTACATATGAATGCACATGTCCGTGTTGTTTGGTTTGTGTTTGTGATATGATTTAGACCTTCAAGCAGGAGTACAAGGACCGGCTCTCTAACATTTCCAACCTCGTCCTTGTCAAGTTTCTGAACGACACCATGGTGCAGCCAAAGGAGAGCGAGGTTAAAAGTGACTCGAGAGAAGCTCTCTCTCTTCTTCTCCGCCTCTATCTGTTCCACTCTCTGTCTTCCTCTGTCCCCATTCTCCCCCTCCTCTCCCTACTCTCCCGTCCTCTCCTGCTCCTCTGCCACTCTCCCCCTCCTCTCTCTCCTCTCCTCTCCTGCTCCTCTGCCACTCTCCCCCTCCTCCCTCTCCTCTCCTCTCCTGCTCCTCTGCCACTCTCTCTCTCCTCTCCCCCTATTCTCCACCCTCCCCCCTCTCTCCCCCATATTCCCCACCCTCCCCTCTCCTCTCCCATTACTCCCCACCCTCACCTCTCCTCTCCCCCATACTCCCCACCCTCACCTCTCCTCTCCCCCGTATCCCCCACCCTCACCTCTCCTCTCCCCCTATGCTCCACCCTCCCCCCTCTCCCCCCCATACTCCCCACCCTCCCCTCTCCTCTCCCCCTATTCCCCACCCCACCCTCCGCTCTCCATAACACTATCATGTCCATATCTCATTTCTCCAGTGGTTTGGATTCTACAAGGTCAACAATGACAAGGACACCTACGAACTAGACGAGAGCGTGATCTGGACCAAAGTACATAAAATAGATTCACAGAACCGTACCCTAAAAGCTGGTCATTTGTCCTGCACTACCTTCTACTAGCTGCCTGCTTTCTCACCATTTAAAATTCCTAGACTTTTTCTTAGGTGTAACAAGAGGGCTCCAGCCTTCTCCAAGAATCCCTGGGCCATCCACTCTTCCTTTGGGCCATCCACTCTTCCTTTGGGCCAGAAATTAATAATGCTATAGTTCTGCTGAAGCAGTTGATCAACCAGGAACATGTTTATATAGCCTGACTTCCATTCCATATTGTTAGATAAGCAACCAGCTTTTATGGTAGTACAATACATGTGCAAGTATAAGATCTGTGGGGGGAAATGCAGTGCATAATATTAATTTAAAAAATTCCCATGAAAACTGAACGATCATGAATTGCAATGAACTATGAACTGCAGGCATTGCTCTACATAATTGTCCCTGAAAATATTTTCCATTAAAAAAGTATACCACGCTCATCGTTCTTGGTTGAATTATTAGTGGGTCCTAGTCAGTTGAGCAACAGGAATTAAAGGTGGTCAGACGAGAGAGAAGGAATGGGCCGGCATCACTCTGCCAGGCTAGTAAAGCTTGTGAGGCAGATGGACGAGCAAAGCAACTGTTGCTAGTAAAGCTTGTGAGGCAGTGGACGAGCAAAGCAACTGTTGCTTTTTCAAACTCACTCGGGCTTGGCCATCAACTGTGCCGTGTGTGCTGATCCTCCACGGCAACAGAGGAAGCAGGAACTATCAGCTGGAAGACTCACAATGCACTGTGAAGAAGCAGCAGCTGTCCAAGGCAGTGATCACAAAGAAGCAGATAATGAGCTACACAATGCAAGACACCAATTATGTCTGCTGGTTCATATTTTTTTTTTCCTGCTGGGAAGAACAATTGCTGCTTGCTCACGTGCATGTGTAAACCACACCCATTTAACATGTGGAACGATAACTAGAACATTAACAGATTACAGGGACTTCCTCACTCTGATGGATTATTAGAGACATGAATAGATACAGTAGCCTTGCAGTTCTGTTTGGAGTGTAAGATTCAACATCGCCATAATTAATCCGACTGAGAAGAACCATTTTGAAATATTATTCCACGTACTTGCATGATATTCATGTGTGTTGTTCTAACGTGCATGTGTGAACCTACTGAAATTGAAATGATCGTATTGTCTTGTCTGAGTCTACACGCACACATTAAATACCGTGAAGTCTACCCATTATATATATACTGTGAAGTCTACATGCACACATTATATACTGTGAAGTCTACATGCACACATTATATACTGTGAAGTCTACATGTACACATTATATACTGTGAAGTCTACACGCACACATTATATACTGTGAAGTCTACCCATTATATACTGTGAAGTCTGGCATGAAGGTGGTGTTGCTGACGGCATGCTTGGTTTCAACTGAAGGTCTAAGAAGTGGTTTTTGTTTGGTACAAGCTCATGTGGTATAAAATGTGTGAGGGATGCTGGAAGACGTGGAGAGGCGGTGATGGTGGAAGTGGTGGCTCTTCATACTCTGCACAAGCGGGCATAATGGCGACACATTTGCATGCATTAAAGGACCAAGGCCATGGCAGGTCTGGAGAAAAAGGACAGTGGAGATTCTCTGTGTACAAATGTCCATGACGACGATGCTCCTGGTTTTTGTTTTATATACAATGAATCAAACAAGTGTGGAATAATAATTTAGTATTATCGGTGGCATGGAGGGTTCCTCCAAGGATGGGAGTTAATCTATTTTGGCTGGCCATGAATGATGTTTCCTTCGTCAAGCTCATCTGCTGCCGCTGCTTCCTTAAATTCCTACACAGAAAATAGAGCACACCTAATTTAAAATCCACACCCACAAATATATATTGTTTAAGTCAGGTGCTGTTGTCTTTCTTTCAGCCATTTTTGGGGGGCTTTTTTGCTGGTCTTGGCTCACTCTCCTCCATATGTTGCTCACATTCCCTTCGGTAGACGAGCCATCTCGTGCAGGGACATGCCAGACTGCTAGCACTTCCTGCGAGGAGCTTGAGTAGCAGTGCAACGTTCAATCATTAAAGGCCCAGTATGCATAATAGAAGTTTGGATGGACCAACCTTTTTGACCTTGGATGATTATACATACATACATCATACTTATAATATACCTTTAAATACATATTTCTAAATACAACACATCTATATACATACATACATCATACATATAATATACCTTTACATACATATTTCCACATACAACACATCTATATACATACATACATCATACATATAATATACTTTTACATACATATTTCTAAATACAACATCTATATACATACATACATCATACATATAATATACCTTTACATACATATTTCTACATACAACACATCTATATACATACATACATCTTATACCCATGTACATACATCTGCATACGTATGGTTTCATACCGGGTGGAGTTTAGCCCTGGAATATCCTCCCCCCTCCCCCAAAAAAACAACCCAGCAACAAACATCTCTCTCTCCCCCCCCCCCCCCCCACTAAGTGACTGCTGACTTGTGCTCTGTGACAACAATAATCTTACAAAGGAGGGTTGTTCCCTATTGCAGTGTCTTGTTGTGTCCATGTCATAGCACTAGTGTGAAGATGAAGAGTCCCTAAATAACACATTACATACTTCATTGCCCAAGACCCAAAAAAAAATCCCACTATGAATTATTTGCAGCAAGGGCATATTTCCTCATTGCATTACATTGTATGACTCTACTCACTGCATGGCACATCTTACTAAGTTACATCGTTGCTCTGCTGAGCTCACCTGAACCTATCAGCATGTGCTATTTCTTATGGACTTTCTTCTATATACAGCATCTTCCCATTGTCTGTGCACATGCAAGTCTATATATATATATATATTGTCCTGCAGGATCTGTTGGGTCTGAAGTCTTTGAAAAGCAATGGTCGTCTCCACTTTCTCGCTTCTCCCACCGATCATCTCCGGTTCACAGATGCGTGGTTTGAGAAGAATCTCATGCCTTTTATTAAGGTTGACTCTTCCCAAGTCCACCTTCCAATGATGCTGACATGAATTTGCTTCATTGAACAAGAACACTTTGTGTGTATGTGTATATAAACACACTCTACACACACCTTTCTGGCTTGAAGTCTCTGTAATTAGTATATACCTTGTTTTCCCCCCCCCCCATGACTTTGTGCTAAGTAGAGACTCCATACAAGTAGAACTCCATACATGATAATTTTCAAAAATAATAATCGCGTCCTCAGCTGGTCTGATGCTTCAATTGTATTTATTAATTGGGGGGGGGGGGTAAGGATGCAAGTGCTTAGATTAATACTATACAGGGGCGGATCCAGGAATATTGGAGGGGGGGGGTCCTGATTGAGGTAACATTGGAAATCATGTTATATACTGTGCTGTTTAAAATCTAGGAACTGATGACGTGTGTGTGTGTGTGGGGAGGGGGGAGGGGGAGTGTGTTCTTTTTTAACAAAAAATGTTAATCGATAGGATTTGCTAGGAGAAGTCGGCAATGCCGAATAGAATATTCTTTGGTCACCTCCATGGGCTCAAGAGGAATATATTGATGAAAATACATCATTGCTAGCCCATTTATAACCAGAGCTGGCATTAAAAAGTAATGCATGTGGTCTGTGGTTAACAGTTTTGTAAAGTAGCTCGGGTAATAAGTAAAAAAAGATTGAAGGGATGGAGGGGGTCCTGCGACCCCAGCCACCCCCCCCCCCCCCCCCCCCCTGGATCCGCCTTCGACAGTTGTACGGTGGCAGACGGATTCGCCCCAGCTGGTCCGGTGGCGCGCTGCGTAAAGTCTACCCGCCGTAATTAGCATCGCTTCCGGTATTACTTTCAACATCCGGTTATAAAAGGGGACCGTAACATGTGCGAGCTGTAATAAAAATGCTGTTGCTGGTTCGTAGAAGCGCAGTATAAGTTTTATTATTTGTACCTATGCAAGGTGAAGAAGAACGTAGGAACAGTTGTTTAGGCCAGAGAGCTCTACTAAGTAAAGGTGAGTATGGCGCAATAGCTACCAAGATTTTGGGGAAATGTGCCAACAAATCTGCCCTAGCCAAAAAAAAAGTGATTCTAGAAGGGTATAGCTATATTCATTACTAAGGCTTGTAGGAATGCTGCATGGCTAGCTGCATGGCTAGCTGCCTGCATGCTCAGAATTATCTGCAAGTTGTGGTTATCTAACTACCTGCCTACCTGCACAGCCTAAGCAGACTATAGACTGATAGTTAATGAAAAGGTGACTGCTAGTGTTCTCTATCAATTTCTCACTCATCTTGTGTTGTTTGTAGTAGACCCTAAAATATATTATATACACATTGTAGCAGTAGCTAGTCACAGCAACCTGCATTGTGATATCCATATCAAGTATCTAAATATTATATATAGCCTAGCAAGCCATTATTCATTATACACTGCTCAATAGTAGAGCCAGAAGGTCTAAAAATGTTATCATTACTGGAGTAGAGGTGTGATATACCCCCCCATCCCAGGGGTAACCAGGTCCACTACCACAACCTCTCCACAGCAGCCACAGAAATAATAACAGCAATAAGTACTACATGACCTTAGATTAGCTCTGGATATTGGACACTGGTTGACTAAAGTGGAGATAGCAGATTTTGGAGATATTAATGAGGGTGCATACATGTGTTAACTGGCAGCAATTAAACCAGATTTTTCATGATTTGGAGACGAGGCTGATAATTGTGACAATATGGGATTAGGGTTTTTGCATGATTGTGATGGCGATAAGGGGCAGATTGTACACACCATTTCCCTGTGTTGGGTGTTAGTAGCTTGTCCGTTGAAGAGTGAAGTTTAGTAGCCATTGACACTAAATGATTGTGTGTGCATGAGAAGAGCAGTGTGTTGTACAGAGGTGGGTGGGGAGGAAGTAGAGATATCCTCCTAAAGATGTTCGTCCTCCCCCAGCCTCTTAGACTAAGGAAATGTTGATCATTAATCTAATACCTATATCTTAACTCATTTCTGAGAGTGCTGCTTTTGTGAGAGTGAGTGTATCAAGAATTTAATTTCAGGCAGAACAGACATTTCCCCACCTCCCCTCCCCTCCTCCCTCTCTTTCCCTCCCCTCCTCTCCCCTCCTCTCCCCTCCTCTCCCCTCCTCTCCCCTCCTCTCCCCTCCTCTCCCCTCCTCTCCCCTCCTCTCCCCTCCTCTCCCCTCCTCTCCCCTCCTCCACTAGCAAATAGTCCAGTTGCATTCTACATCATCTGTTGCTGCTAACAAGCACCTAAACACACTGCATATATTTCAGACTCAAGGTGCAAGTAGAAGGAGGGCAACCCAAACTTCACAGTGAATACACGTACGCGCTACATACGTGCAAAACATAAGAATGGAAAATATGTCTTCCCCTTCACCCGTGTCCCCTGAAGTCCCTTCGGTCTCCAGCGCCCGTGCCATGGTGGAGCTGAGCAGCATGGGGTCTTCCCCTCAACATGCCATGCCCAACTTCCAGCACCTCGGACGATGCTCGGCCATGGGTACTTGCTGGCGAGTCGTCTCCTGGATCTTCTCCATTGTGATCTACATCATGGAGTTCTTTGTCTACATCTGGGTCTCATACTTCTACATCAAGAGTGCCTTTCCCCACAAGTACCTTCTCTTCGGACTCTCCATCGGATTCCTGGTCGTTCCGATGATCTTTGTGGCGGCCATTTCGTTGGTGTGGTACTACAACTTGGATCGCTTCCATCGAAGGCGGAGAGAAAGAAACCCCCACAATTTGCAGTTCATTGAGTATATGAAGAAGTTTACGGCTGGGACGGTTATTCTGCATGTGTTCACGCTGGGAGTAATTTATAGGTAAGCCGTAATGTAGGGTTTTTTTTCCCAAGTGCACGCATGCAAGAATGCGTGGAGCAAAGGCTCCATGGTGAGATGTTCTGTTTGCACTTCACGTGACGCTCGCGCATGATATATTACAATTATATGCGTGAGGTTCTAAATTCCAAATGAAGCACTCATTTTCTTGAGGATTGTGCTGCAGGTGGGTAGGTGGGTATCATGTGATGTCTGGATAGTGACGGTTTTGTTGGCTACTAATCATGCATGCGGTAACTAGGGCTAGAGGTAGGTAGGAGCAGATATATTGTGTACCGTGCTGATCGTCATTTGCTTGTGTGTGTGTGTGTGGGAGGTGGGAGGGGTGTGTGGCAGGGGTGCAGGTTGGAGGAGCCAGCTGCATTGAGAAGGCTAATGAATTTTCACTTTTTGTGACGGGGCAGGAAAAAAAATCCCCCCCAATAATCAAATAATAATAGAAGTTACCAAGTAGCCATTGTTTTATCTGGACATATATAATATCTATTGTTAGATTGTATACATTGTATTCATCTGTTTACCTGCACCTAGTATCCAAGGGTGCGCATAAATTGAGTGTGAGCAAAAATCGAGGGCACAATCTTAATACACAGTACAGACATGTGCGTAATAGATGAACTGATCTCTATTGGGTGTCAAAAGCTCTTGCTTGTGGGTATTCATCCTCTACTAGAGCTTCCTCTCCCTTCAGAGTTGGCTTCATCCCTCAGGAAGGGACATGCACCTGCCCCCTCCAGTTCCTTATTGTGTAGTTAGGCTTGTCTCACTGGAAACAGTTGCTTCTACCACCAGTCAAGGTTGGTGGGATGTGGTCATCTTCTGAGCCACCTGTCTTACAGAAATGCTACAACTTTTAAGGGAATTGATACTCACTTCACTGGCTGCTCCTCAGATAGATGTCCCTCGTCCGTCTTCAAGGGACTCCAAAGACAAATACATGCATGCACGCACACACACGTGCGCACATGCACACACACACACGCGCATACTTTGAGCAATGGGAAAATAATTGCACCACTCCTGAAACAGACACCACCCACCCACCTAACAAGAGTTTATTTGTTAGCAGGCTGTACCAGCATTGGAAACAAAGGCTCAAGATGGAGCCATTTGTAAGAATGGTAGGGTCACACTTCAAAAACATGAACAGGCTACAAAGTAAGGACACTCCGTGCTATTAACACCACTCACCTCCAAAGAGGAAGACAAGTGGGCAGCAGGTCAGAGCACATAATTAGCTGTATGGTTGACATGGGGCAACACTTTTTTTACACAAACCCCACCAGCTGCGCTCTCTATGCGGCTTTGTTCTTACTGGACTAAATTTAAACACCTGGTGTCATGGGAATTGGGTTTTGTGTAAAGAATTTGCAATTCCTATCATAATATGCACAGTTTGCGAATATAGCCAGAACTCCTTATCTACCAGTTGGGCCCTAGCTAGTTGCTATTTTATCACAGGCACCGTGCTCTAATTAAGAAAGAGTGTTATGCTCGGCTGAATCCTGCCAAGTCTTGGAAGGCTGACGGAGAGAGATGAAAGTGAAGCAACACACCGCTAAGTGAATGGATGTGATTAAGCTGTGTGGCAATTGGAAAACAAAAGATGAACCAGCAGAGTTCAAAGTTAGCCGAAACTCTTTAAGCCAATCAAAATCCTACTTTTAAAGGCCTTGCAAAGCTTGGGTCAGCATGACGATATCTCCATGCCGGGCTGAGCCAAGCAAAGCCAACCAGCTATGTACATAGGTGCAATACAAGAACTGCAACCAAAAGTTAGAGCAATAGAAGTATCTCAACTGTGATCACAAACTGAGAAGAGACACATGAGCTACTACCATCACAAGTTCTTCAGATATCCTGAAACAGCTTCAGCTAACTCAGCCACTAACTATACTTAAACTCTGACCTACCCCCTGCCCCTCTCCACACACACACACACACACACACACAAGTGAGTGACACAACTCTATGTATTTCAACCCCAGTCCAATAGTTCCACAACTAGGGCAGACCACACAAAATTACATTTGCAAAACCAATAATAATATTAGAGGCATAATTGACACAATCTCATTAAATCTGGTACAGTTAGACAAACTAATCAATGACATTCTGTAGAACAACACATAACCTCCAATACATACTACACACATAACACTACTTAGCACTACACGCAAAACCCATTACTTCTTTGGCAAGCTGATGGACAAGATAAGTACTCCAGATAACATTAACAGAAGCGACACCATCCTTAGATGCAGAACGCACATTGTTATTAGATTACTTGCTGACAACCACAAAAGTCTCCCATCTGAGAGAGGAAGGAGGAGCCCTCCAGGATTTGCTTGAGAGGTCAAAGAGATCGAATCTTGTAGCTGAAAGGGATTCAATAATCTTGGCAAGTCCGAATGGTTACGGATTTTAAGAAGAACCTCACCCATCCTCTTCCTTCTGTCTGTGTCTGGCATAGGGTTTGTGGTCATACTGAGCACACACCAGCCCAACAAGCTGCAAGTGAACGCATCAGTTGCTTAGTCAGGACATGTTATCCAAGCTGTTTGTCTACCCCTGGGACGTGGGGAAACCAGGTGGCAGGTGAGCTGAATTCAATGCTGTGCTGAGTGCATGCGTCGCTGTGCTGGGTGCATGCGTAGCTGTGCTGGGTGCATGCGAGGCTGTGCTGGGTGCATGCGTTGCTGTGCTGGGTGCATGCGTCGCTGTGCTGGGTGCATGCGTCGCTGTGCTGGGTGCATGCATAGCTGTGCTGGGTGCATGCGTAGCTGTGCTGGGTGCATGCGTAGCTGTGCTGGGTGCATGCATAGCTGTGCTGAGTGCATGCGTCGCTGTGCTGGGTGCATGCGTAGCTGTGCTGGGTGCATGCATAGCTGTGCTGGGTGCATGCATAGCTGTGCATGTGTCGCTGTGCTGGGTGCATGCGTAGCTGTGCTGGGTGCATGTGTCGCTGTGCTGGGTGCATGCGTAGCTGTGCTGGGTGCATGCGTAGCTGTGCTGAGTGCATGCATAGCTGTGCTGGGTGCATGCATAGCTGTGCTGGGTGCATGCGTAGCTGTGCTGGGTGCATGCATTCTAAGAATATGCTCTTAGTGTGTAAACATTCAAGAACTCTTCTCCTGGTTCAGTTTGAGTCCTATATAAAACATGCTCTTCCAGCTAACAGCCCAGCTGCCATTATATCAAGCACTGCTGCGGGTTATCCGGGACCATCCATGGGTGTCCGCAGTTCAAAGCGGTTGCCTTTGCAATACTGGCTAGGGCTACACAGTAGTTGCTAAGGCATTCCTGGCGACTGTGGTTTGTAGGGCTAGGACTATGACATCTGCAAGGCCCCAGGAGGTTCAGAGGGAGAAGGGGTTAGTGTGAGATGGGCAGCAACTTCGAAATTTGGACATTCAGGGAGGGATGATCCCGGATAAATCCGTGGTGGTGGACAGCCCTCCCATTATATGAGAAGTGGCCAACATTTAGTTAGCTCTGGCCAAGGAGGCTGGTTGGTCTAAATCGAGGAGCTGATAAATGCGAGGAGCTGATAAATGGCTTGCGTAAAATGCAGAATATTTATTTAGATAACTCCATAGAAGTGGCTGCGAAGAGAGCACCTTTGGCGAGGCTGTTCTTGGGCTTGTGGAACGAACCAAACAACTTCAAACTTCTTTGTAAGCCTGGAGTTAGCATGATCAACAACCAGAACGGCAGCTGTCACAGCTAGAACCAACCATTCGAGGCAATTTTTGACGACTACTTGCCCAAGACGGGTTGCAGTCAGGTTGACTCTTCCTCCTCCGTAGAGCACAAACCTCAGGGGAGGAGCTTCCTCGTCACTAAACCAACGGGACACGAAGAAGAGCGAATTCTCAGGCACTAGAGAGGAGCATGCGCACCATGATCTAGTCTATCTGTGAGCGTGTTTTTTTCTTCACCCTTCTTTTCCCCCTCTTGTCTTGCGTCCCCAGATACGTGGCCATACGAGCACTTGAGGATTGAGGGAGGTGTGTGGGTGTGTGGCCAAGCCAATAGTTAATCTCTGTCAAACCTAACAGTTATTTGGGCTTGTGCTGCCAGGTGTGTTTGGCGTTTGTTAATTCAGTTTGGGCCAGTCTCGCACATCTCGCACAGACTTACTAAGAATAAAATATGAACTCTTGCTCCCCTACATGGTCAGCTGTTGGAACAACTCAATTATTTATCTGCCTTGCACGGAGACCAGCACTCAAACAGGTGCCCCACTTGTTTCTCCTCACATGATACAACTGTTGTTCTTTATTTCCTGTTGGCCAGTCGGTGTGCATGTGGAGGACGTTGCCAGGCAACGGCAATTGGAACAGCTGCTGCAGTTCTCCAGTGTGCTAGTGTGTGTGTTGTGGGTCAGAGAATATGACCACATCACAAGTTGGAAAAGGTGAAAGCCTGAGGTTGTTGCAAGTCTGCAAGCTTGTCATTCTGGCAAGGAGGATGAAAGAACAAGATGAAGAGGCTGCTTGGTTGTAGGAACTCAAGTGGCTGTCTAATGAATGATGTCATGTTGCTATGGTTCTTGGAGTGCAGTCTCTCCTTCCAGGGTGCTGAGCTATGCTGTCTTGGGTGTTGCTGCCATTGTCAGCTTTGTTGTGTGGTGTGGGGGGGGGGGGGGGGGCGTCATGATGGTGACGGTGGGTAGTGGGGGGATGATGTTACTGATGGTGGTGATAGACAGTAGTGGTGGAGTGGATGGTGATGGTGGTGGTGGTAGTCACGGGTGATGGTGGTGGTATGCAGAGGTGGGTGGTGATCAAGGATCAATAGAGTTACTTGTAAAAAAGTGTGTTACGTGATGACTTTCTTGACAATAAAAATTTGTTCTCTCAATATTTCGGCTAGATCCTCTGCCCTTCATGATGAAGGCTAGAGCACCTGGCCAAAATATCAAGCAAATTTAAGTCGATTATCGAGAAGAAGCCATTATATTCTACAGTGTCAACTGAGAGTTCATTGAGAGGAAAAGTATGTTGCTATTTGTCCAAGCAGGAAGGGATCCTATCTTGGTGGGTTAATTAACTGATTCAGCGCCGACTTTCTTTATTCACCGGGTTGGTGTTGTAATATAATATTTTTATACGGAGTATGGGAACGTGATACAAATTCTTCGATTTAATATAATTTTTTTCCAATGATGTCTGAGTTTGCTTTTAATCAGAGAGTTATATAAAGTTTGTCTTGGGCCTTCAGCTAATATAAGTTGTACATGTATGTATGGAGGGAGGAGACACATGCTAGTAGTTCAGATAAGAGACACACTTGCTAGTAGTTCAGATAGGAGGCACATGTGCTAGTAATTCTTATCTTAGTAATTCAACAAAATGTGCTTCTAGGATAGGCACACACACATAGCACTAGGATAGAACAAAATGGAATTTAAATTTTGATGCTTTGGCAGTAAAAGATACAACCACCTTAACACACACACTATGCATTTCCCCGTTTCCAAGTGTAAAGTTCAGAGGTCAACTGTGATGTCTTCAAGAATAAAGATGCTATATATGGAGGCCTCCACACAGCTAGTAGAGGTCCATATAGGAAGCTATGCATGGAGGCAGCTAGTAGGGGTCCATATAGGAAGCTATGCATGGAGGCAGCTAGTAGGGGTCCATATAGGAAGCTATGTATGGAGGCCTCCACACAGCTAGTAGAGGTCCATATAGGAAGCTATGCATGGAGGACTCCACACAGCTAGTAGGGGTCCATATTAGGAAGCTATGCATGGAGGCCTCCACACAGCTAGTAGGGGTCCATATAGGAAGCTATGCATGGAGGCAGCTAGTAGGGGTCCATATAGGAAGCTATGTATGGAGGCCTCCACACAGCTAGTAGGGGTCCATAAGGGAAGCTATGCATGGAGGCCTCCACACAGCTAGTAGAGGTCCATATAGGAAGCTATGCATGGAGGCCTCCACACAGCTAGTAGGGGTCCATATAGGAAGCTATGCATGGAGGCAGCTAGTAGGGGTCCATATAGGAAGCTATGCATGGAGGCCTCCACACAGCTAGTAGGGGTCCATATAGGAAGCTATGTATGGAGGCTTCCACACAGCTAGTAGAGGTCCATATAGGAAGCTATGTATGGAGGCCTCCACACAGCTAGTAGGGGTCCATATAGGTCAAGATCAACCATGACTCCCTCTGCGTGGGACTACATGCCTTCCAGCAGCTCTCCACAGCATCAGCAACCCAGATGAGGAAGTGCCACTCTGACGAGCTCTGACTCCCAGCGACCCCACCAACAAGGACGTGCTACCAACCACAACAATACCAACGCCTGATAATTTCACAGAACCAAAAATATTTCTAGTTTTGAACATGCAGCTAGAAAGACTGACGGTCAAAGTGCTTGACAATTCAGACATTTGACGGTATTAAAATTGACGGTGTTAAAACTTGGTGTTCATGATGGTAAAGTGGGTGTGGACATATCTACTCGTGACAAGATGAAGCAGAGGGCTTGGCTGTGTGAGCAACCTCCATGCATAGCTTCCTGTCACCATCACAACCGGCATGATAGTCATATATATATATATATATATATATATATATCTGTGGTATATATATCTGTGGTATATATATCTGTGGTAACAGCTTGTCATGTTCTCCTCCACTTCTACTGGTGCTGTAATTTTGTTCTCAAAGTTTGGTCTTGAGCAGAAGCAAGATCTTCTTGCCTTGAACCTGTGCTCACAAGGCATGTGTGCATGTGCAGAACTCTGTGTGTAGAGTGGTGCATATGTGTAGTCTTATATCTAGTGTTGTGTGATGTGTGTGTGTGTCTGTGCATGCCACAGAGCTGTGTCCCAGCTCAGGGGGCTCGGGTTGGTAATGAGTGATGACTGCACCAGCTGCCTGGCCACAGAGATGTGTCCCAGCTCAGGGGGCTCGGGTTGGTAATGAGTGATGACTGCACCAGCTGCCTGAAGCAATGTGGTTGGTTGAAACCCTTTAAAGGGACACGAGCATTCAAAAACTCAATTGAGGTGTTGTTGAGATTTAATCTATCGAGCTATTTATTTATTGTGGAGAGGCTTTGCATGGACATGTGCAAGATTTAATTTAGTTTTCTTTTGGGTTTTTCCCCCCTCCAGCCAGATCTTCTGACAGACTTACTTGATTGTGGTTCAAGTAATAAGTGTATGTCTGGTGATGTATAGCCTGTGCACTGCCATAACACACACTGCTAGCTCTGCTGGTGATCACCTTGTGTCGCTGCCGACAGCAACCGCACCATCCGGAGCCAAGTAGCTGGCTCAGCAACTGCACCATCCGGAGCCAAGTAGCTGACTCAACTCTTGATTGTATTGCAGTGGCACCACTATGAACTGCAGTTCAAGGTTCATGCTCACTCAGCATGTGCAAACCAAAACAGCTCCAGTCAGTGTTCTATCCTTTACCTACCAAGGCCAGGAACATCAACAGTGTACCTGCCACAGTGTGTGTGTGTGTCTGTGTTTATGGGTGTGTAGCTGTAGCATAAGTCCGTACAACAACATCGAGGCCTTCCTATAGAGGCCATTGGTGAACTAAACTCAAGGAGGGTCTTGGACTTTGAGTGCATCGCTAGAGAGCACACGGGTAGAGCTATTTCCATGTGCATATTAAGGCACACTGTGGAATATGGGGAGCTATGGACTGTCGTGTGCCAGACCCTTTCATCCACGCTTAATTAGCTAAATACACTGTGGGCACTAAAAATCCTTTTTTTTGTTACTCTGTCTCCCCTCCCTCCCTACATGTGTGAAGATATTGTGTGTCACACGCTGCGTATTTCTAATGCCAAGATACCAGACTATAAAGTTCTACCTGTCTATCTTTTGTGCTAGCCTTACTGTGGGTATCTCCGCTAAGCCAGCCCGTGTGGCATCATCCTGGTATGAGCTTAAAGGTGCAGACTGCCCCCCCGCAGACCTCCGTTGTGTTCACAGCCATACCACGAGTGTTTACTCACTTTTCCGAATCTATCCATTGACATGATAACCCTGTGAGCAACTGTTGTGCCAACAAAGATCCCTTTACATACTGAATAGGTGCCGTTGTTATAAGAGCAGCCAGTGGAGCATTGCGCCAGCCATGCAGAGGCGAGACACTGCGGGGACATTCACCTTCCTCACATACATAGCTCTGACTTGTCTAGAAAGGATCTCCGAAGCATTGTTGTGTGAGGCGAGAGCTTCCTCTGCCGATGTCCGTGTGTGGAGGTGTAATTGTATGTCACGAGTGTGATGGCTCTACTCATTCCAGGAAATGACACGATTGTGACGCACGCACATGCAGCAATAAAAATAGTGGGTCACATTTATACACTTGTGAAGAGGGAACGATGCGTTAAAAAAACTTACGATTACCACTTCATAGCTCCATAGATTCTGCACACTTCATGATATGGACTTGATATGTAGCTCAGAAGAAAGGTCTCTCTCTTTTGATACTAAAACATTTTTCATAGGTGTAACTATACCCAAGTTACTGGAGCTAAAGTGGATACCGTCAAAACCTGAGTGCCTGATTATTTTTCTCCAGGTTGCCAAGTGCTAGAGAACTGAAATTAGCACCAGTTAGAGGAAACATACTACGACTTTTTTCGTTGGCGCTAACACTTGAGTACGTGGTCAAGCGTGGGGTTGGGAAAATGAGTGAGAACTGGCTGCGTAGTCAGTAGAGGAGAGAACTGCTATAGAACAGACAAGCCACACAGTGTAAGCTAAGACTACAAGGCCATACAAGCTTGTCCAAGTGCTTGAGCTCGCCACACAATGTCTTGCTTACCTTCTAGTGTTCATCATATTTTCTTGTAAGGGATCTGTGGAACCCTCTTGTTCAGCCATCACATTGTGCATGGACGCAACATAAAGACAAGCAAGACTAGGGTCATCTTTAATATAGCAATGGAGAGGTGATTTAAGGGAAGTCCTTTACCTGGTGCATTACATACATACATATGGTACATACATGGAATCATACACTCTATAATCAGTATCTCTTTATAAGGAGCACCTTTGTGGATGTGGTTTTGAAAGGGAACGACTTCTAATGGTTTTCCACTCTTCGTTCACTGTTAGCCAAAGTGTTTTTTGTTTGTGTATAATAGTGTTCGTAATGTCATGTAGTTAAGTTCTCTGGTGGGTGTAGGCTTTTACATTCCGGCGTAGACTCGGTTGTGCAGGCATTTTAAGTTTCGGGTGTTTAATCAGGAACACAGACCGGTCTCTGACATGCAGGACAGTGTAGACTCTGGCGGCAGGCAAAGCCCAGCTCATACTCGAGCACACAGGCCGGTGCAGACTCTGGCATGCAGGCAAAGCCCAGTTCATACTCGAGCACACAGGCCGGTGCAGACTCTGGCATGCAGGCTAAAGCCCAGTGCACATGGAAGCATGCAAAGTCACGCGTGGACTCTGGCAGGAAGACACAGTAGAAGCAAAACGTTCATGACCGTCTCCAAGAGACATCCACTCACAGCAGAGCTGACATGAAGGATACACCAAATACAAGCACATAGACATAACAGGCATGAACAAATTTGGGACATTTTGAATCTTTCATGTGGCATCTTCACTCAAGAAACACGACAATTGGATGCTGGGCAGCTCCTGCGACTCAGCGGAACATTAGGAGGTCCAGGCGAGCAGTGCAGACCATCTTTGACACCTGAGTGACAAAGGTCAGACAGATTAGGTGTCGAGTGTGCATCACATGTAATCTCTAATCTTAATAAGGAGGGTGACTAGGTTAAAATTTAGAAGTATAGAAAAAATATCTGTGACATTTTATAGAGAGCTCCATAACTTTCACTTGGTTCATAGTCAACCGATTGAATGCCGACTCTATTTGTGATAATTATTGCTTTACTTTTTAATAATAAACTTCTCAAACTGTTCATATCATCAGAATGGAGATACAATAAGCTGCAGTTTGGTACGAGAATCAGCTCCGTTGAAGTGAGCAACCAAAAGCTACGCATGCTATGTTGCTATATGTCTACGACAAAACTTATGGCAAAGAAATCCAACCAGGAGTGCCTCCTTGCTCAAGAGCGAAGGAACTCGGAGTGATTCCTTAAGCATAGGTGCCTGAGCAGCTTTCCACCAAAGAAGAACTCCCAGCAACAGGAAACAATGCGAAAGCCAGGAAGAGACTGTTCACAAAGGCAGAGTTGCAATCGCCAGCCATTAATTAATTTTCCTCACACGCCCCGTCTAACCAGAAATAAAGTTTTATTACTATTTTTAATCAATAGAGCAGTCCATTGGGCATGTGCATCCGGAGAATGGTCGCGTAATACAAATTCTTCAATTTAATATAATTCCCCCCACCCCGATGATGTCCGAGTTTGCGCCATATGGCATTTAAAATCGAGTAGATAACTGATATTGTATAATAGCTCTACCCGTGTGCCTTATTTTGGCACTAAAATTGCAGGCATGGGTAGAACTACGCCAACTATACATGCACTGAGAGTTGGGCTTGTTGTTGTTTATTGTTGTGTTGAGGGTGCGCCTTAATCACGAGGACGCCGGGTTTTAAATAGTTTTACTCCATATGTGTTGGTCATGAACGTCTTGTGTGGAATAATAGATGTGTGAATGATTTCATGCATTATATTATTATTAAGAGTGAACCTACTAGCTCCAAACTGCCCAATAGTGAAGTGCTTTCGAGGTCAGACAGGCCGTCTGGGTGTCAGGTGTGTGTCTAAGCTCCATACAATCTCCCATCCTTGAGCACCACGAGGTTCCCTATTGTGCCCCATTGACATGATCAAAGGTTCCTTGACATGATCACAAAGGGGCGGGTGGGGTGGCCAGGGAGTAGTGGGAGCCGGTGTGTGGCGAGGTTTGCCAGCTTGCACTAGCAACGTCAACACTAGAGTCTAGCTGCTGAACCTTCACCACGGCAAACCTCCAGTCTGCATGAGTGTGTCTCTGTTCGTCTCTCTCTATTCAGAGTGGCAGCCAGTTCTCGCCCTCTACTGACTGTGCAGCCAGTTCCCTCTCCTCTACTGACTATGCAGCCAGTTCTCTCTCCTCTACTGACTATGCAGCCAGTTCTCTCTCCTCTGCTGACTATGCAGCCAGTTCCCTCTCCTCTACTGACTATGCAGCCAGTTCTCTCTCCTCTACTGACTATGCAGCCAGTTCTCTCTCCTCTGCTGACTATGCAGCCAGTTCTCTCTCCTCTGCTGACTATGCAGCCAGTTCCCTCTCCTCTGCTGACTATGCAGCCAGTTCCCTCTCCTCTACTGACTATGCAGCCAGTTCCCTCTCCTCTACTGACTATGCAGCCAGTTCCCCCTCCTCTACTGACTATGCAGCCAGTTCCCTCTCCTCTACTGAGACTATGCAGCCAGTTCCCTCTCCTCTACTGACTATGCAGCCAGTTCCCTCTCCTCTACTGAGACTATGCAGCCAGTTCCCTCTCCTCTACTGACTATGCAGCCAGTTCCCTCTCCTCTACTGACTATGCAGCCAGTTCTCTCTCCTCTGCTGACTATGCAGCCAGTTCCCTCTCCTCTACTGACTATACAGCCAGTTCTCTCTCCTCTACTGACTATGCAGCCAGTTCCCTCTCCTCTACTGACTATGCAGCCAGTTCTCTCTCCTCTACTGACTATGCAGCCAGTTCATCTCCTCTACTGACTATGCAGCAAGTTCACTCTCCTCTACTGACTATGCAGCCAGTTCTCTCTCCTCTACTGACTATGCAGCCAGTTCTCTCTCCTCTACTGACTATGCAGCCAGTTCTCTCTCCTCTACTGACTATGCAGCCAGTTCTCTCTCACCTCTAATAAAGTTCAGCATGGGTGACCATAGGAGCGAGTGGCTAACACAGATAGATAGAAAGCAGTGTTCCATGTGGCATATCAACTCTCCCATTCCACTACCTTGAAAATCAAGCTATGACACTCCCTTGTTGACCAATAACAACGCAACTGCGTAGGTCCACCTTTCAGCCAACGAAAGCTACCAAGTATTTGATGTCAGCTGAAACTAATGGCACAAGTTTGAACGATACAACTTCTGAAGTCTTGACCAAAGAGACAGGGTGATTTGCAGTGAAGTGCAACTCTAAGAGCAGCTGTCATAACCATCCATCCCATATCAAACAGGAAACGGATACTGAATGTTGATCTCGTAGTACAGTCTGGAACCAATTAGCGTTTCCTTATACTTGGTTCCTTTTCGGCGTGTTTGCAGCTTTCGGCAGTGCATTTGTGGTTAGCCAGTTCTTCTAAACGAGTTGGATGATCACGTATTATGAGGGCTGGAACCCTTGGTTGTGATTACCTCATTACTGGCCAATCAAGCTATGACACTCTCTTGTTGACCAATAACAACGCAACTGCGTAGGTCCATCTTTCAGCCAACGAAAGCTACCAAGGATTTGATGTCAGCTGAAACTAATGGCACAAGTTTGAACAATACAACTTCTGAAGTCTTGACCAAAGAGATAGGGTGATTTGCAGTTGCAACTCTAAGAGCAGCTGTCATAACCATCCATCCCATACCAAACAGGAAACGGATTCTGAATGTTGATAGCTCCGTAGTACAGTCTGGAACCAATTAGCGTTTCCTTATACTTGTTTCCTTTTCAGCGTGTTTGCAGCTTTCAGCAGTGCATTTGTGGTTAGCTAGTTCTTCTAAACAAGGAGTTGGATAATCACGTATTATGAGGGCTGGAACCCTTGGTTGTGATTACCTCGTAATGCTGGCCACACCCAAAAAGTGAGGATAATATCTTATTATGTCTGAGCATGTGCGAATGACCAGACACAAAATCCTGTCCTGTAGATGTTCCGTTGAGGTGCCACAGTATATCGGTGAGTAGATCAACTTCTGAGAGATTCTAACACTACATTTCTCAATCTTTTCATCTGCTCGGTGTTTGTTGAAGGCTGCCGTATGTTCTGGAGTCCGATATACACATGTTTCAATATTGTGACATTACGTCCACTCCTGTCGAAAGGCAGACGAACGCAGCAGACATTCTGGAGGGATAACCAGACACCAGTATGGCGCTCTTCGTTGATGCTCAAGAAGTCGTCCATGTCAGCATTGCCTTGATGTTTGCTAGGACGTCCCAGGTCTTTGGGTCTTTGGTACAATCCTGGGATGATCCCAGGAAGGCTGATTGACTGTGCAGCATGGATGCGCAAGTCATCATCAGGTCTAGGGCAGTTCTAGGGCTAGGGCATTGAAGGTGCATCGAGTTACAGCCAGTGGTAGGGCTAGGGTTATTCTAGGGCTAGGGTTAGGGGGATTTTAGGATTCGGTACATCCCCAAGTGTCCTAGGAATCCTGGGATGTCGTAGGATGTGGAGTGGCGTACTGTTCAGCCCTCAAGTTGAGGAGGGACTTAGTGGACAATTACATATGAAAAAAGTGCACAATCCCTCAGCCAGTGATCTCCGTGTTGGTGGTGGTGGATAGGCCTTGGGGATAAAAGACTAATATGGTGTTAAAAAAAAAATGTATTGTCACTTTTTTGTAGATAATAAATAATAATAACAACAACTATAATAACAAATAGTAAATATTTAAATTAAATTAAATAAAATCTACTGAGGTTTTTGCAAGGTCCTATACAATCATTGTACGTCTTACACTTCAGTAGATCACACTCGTGCTGAGACTTTCCTAATAAGGAAACATTGCCCTGAGTTGGCCATGACTACAGAAATTAAATGGGCAGCTAATTTGGCGCTTCATGTAATTATGCCAGGAAAGATGTGTAGAAGGTACTGCAAGAGCTGGTCGTTAAGCTGTGCTCTTATAGTTTCAAGCCAACAAGGAAATGAACACCGACACCAAACGGGAGCTTAACACGCCCGTGTGTGAGTGATCAATTTGGTAAGGGATGTACTGCCGGGCTAGCTAGTAGAGATGGAGAGCAGTTGAGAGGTTGCTGAGCAGTGCCTGGAGAGTGCCAGGCATGGATACCCCCTCGTCTAGTAGACCAGAAATGGGAGGAACACAGACTTTTGAGAAGGAGGGGACAGAGTCACGATCAACGCTTAAAGCAAGTAGAGGCTAGAACCAAGTAGGTGCTTAACAAAAAGCAGGTGCTTAGTACAGATACCAGCTTAACAACCAGTTTTGCAGTACGCATGTATGATGTCTAAACTTAAAATTAAAATAATTAATTACCCCCCCCTCTCTCTCTTTAAAATTAGGCGTCACCCCATCACTTGTAATTGCCAGCCACTCCCTTGCAACATCTTTGAATTGAGACCACAACAAATTCAAGAAAACGTCACAAAGACGGTGAGGTTTCTTTGTCGTCGTCGGCAAGTGACCGTTGTAATTAAATAAGAATTAAAATTAATATATATATTATTGATGACTATGAAATACAATAGACTTCGGAGACTCGGAGACTTTCCTTGGAGCACAAACTGCCCACTCAGACTTCCCACATCAAGAGACTACTACAGATGCATTGAAGGCTTCAGCAACTATAAACACTGAAGGTTCCGAGTGCAGAGTCAACATGAAGCCTTAAAAGCATCTGAAGTATGCTGATCTAGAATTGCCTTGAATTTTAGCAAGCTCTTTATGGACCAAGCCTGCTGGATTAAGAAGGCTAAATGCATTCCCGGCTATTGTAAACAGCTGTTAAATTCCATGAAGATGTCTCTAGTGTTTTTTTGTGTTGACGAGTAAAAAGCAGAGATCCCATGAATCTTTGGGTTAAACACGTATAAGATCACACCACACAACTGCTTGACTCTTCTTCACACATATGCAGTGCAAGACTTGACTTTCATTCACACATGTGCCGCGCGAGGCTTGACTCTCCTTCATGCACAAGGTGATAAAGGGAGATTTTCTTTTGTCATTGCCAGTGGACAATTAACAACAGATCCTCCGAAGAAAAACAAACAGCACCTGTGGACACTGTTCCTGGGAGCACAAACCAAACCTACTCAAACTTCCCACATCAAAAGACAGCCATAGATTTAGTCACAACAGAAGGTTGATTGAAAGGCTAGAGAAAATAGAACCTGATGAACTAGACTCTAATGACTGGATCTGTCAGCACTTTTATCTGCTTCTTCAGCACACTTGAACCTCAACCAGATCCAATATCGGACTTGTTCAAGGATCAAGAGCACACACACAAACCTTCACCACCACTAATTTGCCAGCCTCAGCACTCATTTTCAACCAACTCCATTTCCTGGATCTTAGTTCCCAGTAATGTCCATCTGTTCCATCAAACCCACCTTGCCATCATTACTCTTACAGATCAGTACTGGATCAACCTTCAGCTAGGACAAAAAGCTACTGTAGGACCAGGGCAGTAGCTAAGACTAGGACAATAGCTAGGATTAGGACCAGGGCAGTAGCTACGGCTAGGGCAATGAGTAGGACCAGGGCAGTAGCTAAGGCTAGGGCAATGACTAGGGTTAGGACCAGGGCAGTAGCTAAGGCTAGGGCAATGACTAGGGTTAGGACCAGGGCAGTAGCTAAGGCTAGGGCAATGGCTAGGGTTAGGACCAGGCGCAGTAGCTAAGGCAATGGCTAGGATTAGAAAAAGGATGGTTGCTAAGGCTAGGGTTAGGAGCAAGGCATTAGCTAAGGCTAGGGCAGTGGCTAGGGTTAGGAGCAGGGCATTAGCTAAGGCTAAGTGGATGCTTTATGACACCTCCACTGGACCAGCCTCAAAGTGGATGCCATAATTATGACTCATACATCCAGTTGCTGGGGGGGGAGAGGGAATTTTGGGGTTTGGTCCACCCACTTTCAAAAAAAAATTAAAAGGCTGAATGTAAGATGGAAGGTCCAGAAATGAACGATGTTCCTTAAAAAAAATTATTAATTTTTTTATAAAAAAAATTCATAGTCTTTTCATCATTTATTATCACATGCTAATAATAATTGATCACTTGCTTGGTGTATGGGGGATCAGTTGAGGGGGTGATCACCCCTTCTGCTCCTTGTACATGGTCCTGGGTATGTGTTTTAATGGATGTGTTCATGTGTGTGCTTGCTAGCCATCATCGTGAGACTCACACATTGAAAGCTTGACAGAGTTATGTGTTTCTCCCATGGGTAGAAATACGTCTTGAGGATATATCTATCTCTTCTTTTTTTCCCCACCCCTAACTTGCATACTCTAAGTCCATTGGTTATAATTTGTACTTACCAGAAGACTCCAAATTGTCCAATGCATTAAAATGACGAATTTCTCACGCTACAGTCAAACCCCATTGGTCCATATAATAAACACTTGTGTGTGATCATTCTCACGCTACAGTCAAACCCCATTATAATAAACACTCGTGTGTGTGTGTGTGTAATATTGAGTTTACAACATTTAACAGGAACTGCATGTTTTCGCCGCGAAGAAGTGATCAGTTACCGAGAAGCATACACCTAGTAACAGCACAGACCATCTAAGCCAGTAACTATTTATGATCCATGTATCTAAGTGTATGTATGATATAAGGCTTGTGTATATATCCAGTAATAAAGGTGGTCGTAACATCTGCTGTGATTAGTTAGTTATGGTATCCTGCAACATCAACATCGTGAAGGAAGCTGCTTGACGGGGGGGGGGGAGTTTTTTTTTCCATTTAAAAAATTAGATTGACTTGCCAAAATAGAAGTGAGACGAGACCACATTTAGACCACAAACATTCTTTACCTTTTAAAATAATGAAGACCAAATAATTATATGGCAAAATTTAATGAGAGCGTCTGTCTATTCGTCTCTTTGTGAGGCCACTTTTGGGTATACTCACATGTCATGCATCATTTGAAACCTCTTGATCCCAGGAAGTTTTTGGACAGGTCAGGCCGCCCCCCCACCCCAATTTTTTTTTTGGAGCGGATACAGGGTTGGCACTCAAGTATAAGGCTGTAGGGTCAATTTAGGGGGAGGGGGGGGGGTCACCTCAAAATGCCATCTGGAGCCAACCTGTGGGAGGTACATTCATTTGAATCTTACTGAAGGATATTAAATTAGTATCCACTTTGGGCCTGCCCACACTTTTGCATATAATTGGAAACCTCTTGACGAAGGTTTTGGACCCAGTTTGTGGGGCACTTAGAACATGCTTTAAAATGTCTGCGATAAAGGGTCGGCACCAAAATTCAATCTTGTAGATTAGGGTTGGTTTTAGGGGAGGGGGGGGTGGATTTTCTGCTAAATTAAAATAATTATTGGCTTTTTTTTTTACCCTTGGTGTTGATTTTTTAGTATGTAAAGGATCCTATAAATGATCCTATAAATGTTTGTGGTCTACATTGGTAAACTTTGATTTCATTTTTTTTGGCAAGTCAATCATGTGTGTGTGTATGCACAGTCCAACCACTGCCTTGTTGGGTCAGAGGTGAAAGACAAAAACCTGGTGTCAGGGTGGCCATCTTTATATGAGGGATGAGCCTTACAGGAATCCCAGAAATGCGGTACAGGGCTTCAACTAACATGCAGTTGTTTGCAAAGCTATTGTTGTATTTGTCTGCCAATTAACTCTTTCTTCTTCTACATTCCTTCCTCTTCCCCTCCTTACCACTTTTCTTGTAAGCCCTTTTAACCTTGATGCTCTCTCTCTCCAGGTTTTCCCAGCTCATCTACTTTGCATTCATCGGGAAGCAGTCCAATCTTCCATATCTTCGCCGTGATGCCATCCTCGTCCGTTTCATCCACACTTTCCTCGTTTCTGCCCCCCATCTTGTCCTGCATCTCTATGTCACCTTGGTTACCATCAATTCCACCTCGTCTGCTCCCACTTACTTCTATCACATCCCCCTCCCCGTGTATGCCCCAGCCGTCCTCTCGGCCCTGGCCATCAGCACGATATCCGTCCTCTACAGCACTCTTTCCTTCTCCACCAGCGATCGTGTCTCTGGCAAGAACCGTCGTGTCATCATGCCTGCTCATGTGACCCAGGTCTTGTGGCACCTCTGCATGTTGGCCTCACGACTGCTGGCACTCGCGCTATTTGCGTACATCTATCAATACTACGTCTTTGTTCTGATTGTAGCACACTGGATCGCGATGCTCATACTTTTGCTGGTTCAGCGGACGACCTTTTGTGCCGACCTTGAGAGGATGCCAGACGGCGAACTCAAGTTCACACGGAGGTGGTTGCTGGAGGTTCCATTTGACGTGGTCGCCTCCATCATATACATCTTCATCTACTTCAACTTGAAGAGAAGACAGACCAAAATTTGGGGTGGAATTTACCACTTGCTGACACTGGCAGAGAACACAACCATGGCGGCTCTTGTCTACGTCAAGTGTTCCAGAGATGGTGCGATGTCTCGTCCATTCTTTCCCAAGGTTACCCTCGCACTGGTGATAGGACTCTATGTGGCGGGGATTTTTTTCATGCTGGCCTACTACCTTCTGTACCACCCCAAGAGGACTGAGTGTTGCTTCTGGGTGGGGCTGCCGAAGAAATGTTGCCCCTGCTGCCTCTCTGAGCAACGTGCAAAGGAAGAGCGGATGGGACGAGACCTGAGGAGCCAAGTAGGAAATGGCGTTGTTGTCATCAGTGAGCCGACTCTGGTCTCCCATAATGGCTTCATCCCGAGAAACCTTATGCCTGTCGGACCTAGAGCAGCTGAAGGAGGAGCTGAATTGGCTTCCACAGATGGTGGTGGTGGTGGTGGTGGCACAAGTGAGGGAGTCACTACTACTCAGAACTCTCTCCACACTCTATCATTGAATGCTCCCAACGGTCGAATGTGCAGGGAGGAGTGTGTCAGTGAAATGGATGCTAGGCTGAGTGCAAGTTTAAGCATCAGTGGAAATAATGCAAGGAATGGACTGGGAGGAACTAGAAGAGGAGGCAGAGGGAGAAGAACAGGAGAAGTCGGACATGAGGACATCACCGGTACCGGTACCCCCCCAGTCAACTCCACCCCAATCTATGCCACTCCACGCTCTTGCCGTACACAGACCTTCAGTATCTCCAATGCAGCCAAGCTCCTCAGTGGGTCCAATAACGCCTTCTCGGACGGTCTCGCCTCTGAGCTAGACACCGTCATTGACTCGCCGCTCTTTGAAAGCTCCTTGATCGCTTCCGACAACGCCAGGTTCCATCACAAGGGTCACAGATGTAGGAGCGGTGGCGTAGGGAAGGGGAGGGGGGGAAAGGATGTCGATAGCCAGCGATCATGCACAGATGACACGGGAATCGATGTGGACTCCGACCAACAGTTGACGCAAGGTACGATAGGAGACTTGAACGAGACGGAGAGAGAGAAAGAAGGAAGTGTGTTGTACGAAGATGGCTACGAATATGGAGAGGGGGAGCACCTGCCTGTCTTTACAGATGCACCTGCCAGCAGATGCAAGCACCAGAACGGCTCCAGACAGCAGCACTACTCCTCAGCAGAAACTGAAGATGGCCAGGAACTGCTGCTACCGCCTTCTCAGTTCCAAGACCATCGTCACAGCAACCACACTCACCAAAACTCGACAGACAACCATGACAGTGTGACGCCTACTTTACCAACGCCCACCTACTCCTCGGCTTCCCCATCGGAACTCACTCCCTCCTCCCACCGGAAACAGCCAAGCAAGCGAGATGCAACTCAGGGCACCAATGGCTCTGACTCCCAGCCCCTCTCCGAGTGTCTGAGAAACAACCCCAGGTCTCCCCTAAGTGCCCGAGCGTTCCAAGGAAGCAGCAGTGACGATGTAGACGGCAGTGACGATGTAGCTGGCAGTACCAGCCCCCCAAGGCAATTTTTATCCAGGAATCCAATGGGAAGTTTGGCTCTCGGATCCAGCCCTCAGATCCTCTCGTCTGATTCCACTCAAAGGGCTCCTCGTTCCCCGAAAGGGGCCCGGCACTCGCTTGTCCAGCAACACCAATTGTCTTCCTCGGCATGTCGTCTGAGCAAGGACGTGACGGGTAGAAGCAAGGATTTTTCAAGTGGATCTCGTGCCCATCCTGTTCCTCCGCCCCCCATCCCTCCCAAGGACACCAGCAGTGCAAGAACCCCGCAGGATGTATTAACCAAAGGTATGACTAGTCCCGTCTTCTCACCTACGACCACCGCAGCAAACAGAAGAGCAATAAGCAGCTCACCTTTCTTCAAGCCACTGTCACAAGCGAAACCACACATGGCCCCCAGCGCAGAGCGCGTCAGTGGTATTCCTTATCACCTCTCCAGGTCACCTGCTAATTATGCCCGTTCGGTATCCAGAGACCGTCAACATCAGCAGAGGTCGAAGTACGAGAGTTGGCACTCGGAGAAAGTACTGGACAATAATAATTCTCCGAACTTGCAAGGGAAGAGAATGTCAACTATTTCTAGTGTTGAGGGGAGTGTCAGACAGAACTCGCACCCCGCCCAGAGCAACATTAGCGCCTTCACTCGAATCCCCCAGGACAGGAATTCTTCCAACCAGCACATGTATCTCCACCCCCAGTCCCGCCCCAGCCCCACCCAAAATGAAGGGCGCTCCCCTCCCAGAGGGGGACGGTCGCAAAGCATGGACAACTATGTGGGGGGGATTCCTCGCCTTACCAAGCAAGGGAGCACTGGCATCACACACCACCACCACCCACACACCCACCAGGCAAACCCTCCCCGCTATCCCAGACACCCCCAGGGAGCGACGGCAAATGCCCTCCGTATGTCCCAAACCCCTCCTCGAAATAGGTTGGCCTCCATGCCCGCCAGGACGCATTTGAAGAACACGGACAATGTGGACAACAAACCTTTGGGTTTGAAGACACCATCCAGGAGTGTGAGTGTCGATAGAGGCTCGTCCAACCAGAACCAGGTCAACAGAAACATCACAAAGAGCCCTGGCGTCTACGACAAACTTGAATGTGAGAAGACACCCGAGGAGCAAGCACAGCAGCAAAGGGCCAATGTGCCCCCTATTAGAATGCAACGTGGAGTCCATCAATCACAACTACAGCCTCGCCAGACTCTCTATGCACCCATATCAAGCGCCCATGAATCTGCTGTGTGAACCTGCAGCTCTACTTGGCACACTGAATACTGAGGCACACTGAATACTGATACACGAACGAGCCTAAATTGTTAACTCGTCAAATCTTCAAAATTTGTTTTGTGAAAAAATCAAATCAAGTGCCATATGGCAGGATATATTTTTGGCAGGTTGATTAATGTACGGCCAAGAATGAGATTCACTTTCAGACGATAACACATTATATGTGCATATACACACCACACCCATAACAATGTCTGGCAAAGTGCACATAGCTATTCACATGGCATGTTGACCATTTGGTTATCCTATTATTGAGGTCAATCATTAAAGGACTATACCTTGTTGGCTAAGATATCCGGGCTGCTTGCATTGGGAAGCTATATACCCATATCAGAGATGGGGCTGTATATCAACCGTTTATTTTGCTGTGGGGTTCATAAAGGATGAGGCTGTTTTTAGCTTTTATGATTGTCCTTTTTGGATGCCAAAATTTTTTTTTTTTTTTTTGGCATCCACCGAAAGTTTCCCACTGCGCAGCACACCTATATACTTGACAATTTACACATATATGTTTTGGCATGACTTGCCAAAAGGTTGTTCTTGGGACATGTCATGTGGCTCGATCATCATCACCCACTGAAGGGGGACACAATTCTACTATATACATCTTGGGTATAAGAGAGAGAAAGTAAATGAAAAAGCCCTGATGGTCGAAAATATAGTGTGTATCAAAATGAATTGCTCAGCAGTTGTAGGGCAAGCATGCAGTTATGTTGAGATGGAGGTAAAAGTGAAAAAAGACAATCAGCTGCAGAGGACACACGTCACGGCGACGACTGCAACTGCTCATACCGTATCATCTGCAGAGGACCAAAAATCCACATGTATGCATAACCAACTCTGAAAGGTATCACAACATTTCATCACAATAAGTTGCAACGTACCATGATATACCCATTTGGTCTGTTTAGGATTCGTTGTAGCCATTCTGACATATACTGTATTATCTAATGGTAGGGCCTATATACATAAAAGAAAAGGAATTTGATAAAATTATTTTTGACCATATTGCACACATTCAGTATACTTGGTCAAAGTCTGAAATCAGCAGATCAAGCGAATTCTGCCTGATCTTGACCTTGCCAATAATTGAGGTATTATGAACCAAAACGAGGTTTTGAGAAAATGAGCTTCAAAGTTTTGCAACTTTAAAACATGCACACCGACCACATTATTCAATGGATTTTCATGAAAATTTTCATGATACCACAGAATGTGTAGATGAAGAATATATTTTTGTTGTTTTTTCATTATACTACAAAACGTAACCAAAATCGTAATTAGCAACCACCTACATTCCTAAAATGTGTAAATATGAAATATCAATAAAAATAAGAGTGGAAAACGAAAATATAAGAAAAAATACATAAAATTACATGATATGGTGCTTGTTGTGCATGATATGGTGCTTGTTGTGTGTAGTGGGGGGAGGGGAGGGGAGCTGGAAATTAGTATTCCAGAAGGTTGTCGTCGGGATTACTATCCCCCTCGACCCCTGGTGTTGTGTTCTCCTCTTCCTGTTGCCTGAAGATTTCTTTGAAATATGCCACGGGAACATAGGGCAAAAGTGCCTTAAGGTCAGCCAGTTTGCCAGCCTTTATGTTGACAGGGTTTACATACCAAGCATGGAGCACTTCTTTATCCAAGTCAAAAGCATCAGGATTCTTTATCCAAGTCAAAAGCATCAGGATTGTATATTCTAGACCCACCATTCTGGGCCCTCACCGAGTAACCACTGGAGCTATTCTGGATTGCATAGCCTTCCTTGTACCCATCACTGTAACAACAACTTGCCACCTTTGAAGCTACATGCCTGTTCACAATGAGTTTCTGAAGTGGACTGAAATCATAACACTGTTTACATTGCATTTTTTTTTGTCACAATAAATGGCTTGGTTTTTCTAGCTTCTTTGATAAAGTGCTCTAGTGAACGAAAAATGAATGCCCAGGCACCATGTCTTTAAATCTGTTTTCATGTATTTTCTTTAGGCATGCAAGCACAGCACAACATTGATATTTTTGTTTTGTCCACTCGGTTATCACTGAAAATAATTAATTTGGTTGCGCTATATAGCACTGCAAAAATTATCAACATAATGGTACAGGCAACTAGCAATTTCACTGGAACCCCTTTTCGCTTGTGTTTCGTCCCATAGTACAAGGAAGCTTTACCAGTTTTGATGTTATGTATTACAAGTCCACAACTTGCGCTTGTAGAACTGGATACTACTAGTTAACTGGTGTAGGAAGAGCTTGTTGCAGATCCATGCAAATTGCTGCAACTGCCTCATCTTCATTCTCCTTGTACGATTTGAAAATGTCTTGTGCAGCTTTTGCACGCCTCAGGTGTATCTCCTGCTTAACCGATTAAACGCCGTAAGCGCCATATGGCGCGAGACCTTACATCCTTCGCCACACAAAAATATATAAAATGAACCGTTACGAGCTAACAGCCCCGGTTGGGTTCTGCACATGCCTAGTAGACTAGAGAACGTCACAAAAATGATTATTTCCGGTTGATGCATCGTGCAACAAAAATCCTGCGGTTGAACGCCATTTTTGTTGGTCGAGCTTTTTTTTTTAACTGCTCAAAGATGCTCTCCTGTGAGGACGTTATTTCTCAACTTTTAGCCGACGATTCTGGCGATTCTGGGTCAGATTCATTTGGGGAAGAAGGTGAAGACATCTATGCATACCGAGGAAACACTCTGGATCCAGTTGCTCTAAGAGAAGAGGCGCGCTTGGATGGACTTCTCGATTGTAAGTTTCTTCTAACCTTAGCGCTTCATAGCCTTTGTTTACCATAGTCAACTGAGAGTGTACTATTGCCAAATACTAGCTTATTCTGTTTTTATTCCAAATTCAGACAGGATAGTTATAGAAAAAAAGTTATAGCCAAGAGTATAGGTTGGAGTTGTTGAGTTGTTGATTTTCATTTGAATTTGAATTTTCAAATGTTGACCACAAACTTGATATATATATATCTCTTGTTTTCCCCACCCTCCCCACTACTTTTCCTACAGCATCAGATGATGAGAGTGGAGATGAGGCATCTATGACTCCTTTTGTTACATTGGAGGATGAGGAAGCCTTGCCTGAAGTCTCTACAGGGCGTGGGAACACGACTGGTGCTGGAGTTGTGCGAGGGAGAGGCGGGCGAGGGAGTACTGGCCGAGGGAGAGGCGGGCGAGGGAGTACTGGCCAAGGGGGAAGCAGCTCAAGTGGTAGTAGAGAGGCGGGCGAGGGAGTACTGGCCAAGGGGGAAGCAGCTCAAGTGGTAGTGGAGTCGTAAGTGTTGCTAGTGGTCCTCCAAAAGGTACTGGTAGTAGGCGGGCCAGAGGTTATAGGCGTGTGCGAGCATCTGGCACTGGTTCTGTCCGAGCATCTGGCACTGGTTCTGTCCGAGCATCTGGCACTGGTTCTGCCCAAGCATCTGGCACTGGTTCTAGGCTAACTGAGGTCACAGGTAAGTGGGAAATAAAGGAGCCAACTCCTTTGAAATTGGACTATACAGCAACAGCTGGTCCAACTTCTTCATTGCTTGGTGCATCAAGTACATTTTTAGATGCATTTTACCTTTTTTTTACTCTTGAAGTGTGGGAACTCCTAGTAGCAGAGACGAACAGTTACGTTTCTAGGATGGCTAGTCTCTCCAGGCCATGGGTAGATACTAATATAGAGGAAATGAAAGCTTTTGTAGGAATGTTGATAATAATGGGAGTTTCCACACTTCCATACTTAGAATTGTACTGGTCCACTAATCACTCGGATTTGTCTGGATCTTTGGTTCGTAAAGTAATGCCTAGGACTCGGTTTTTGGAGCTAATGCGTTATGTACATGTAAATTCTATTGATGGTTTGTTGGTTACAAATTTGATAGAAGCTTGTTTATTGAATTCATTTTTTTTCTTTTCTTCTGTCCGAGCTCCAATATCAGTAAGGAAGGGTAATTATCTAGAAGCTAGGATTGTTCTAGCTAAATCTTTGATTGGTTCTTTCTCTTCTCGGCAGCGTGCAGGTCAACGTTGTAGTCAGGCAAATAGTCAGCTAGATCGCCTCAATTTAAAACTAGGTCATTTCCCACAGTGCTGTGCAAAGAAGCGATGTGTAGTTTGCATTAGTAAAGGTTACAGGCATGAGGCAAGGTCCCAGTGTTGTTTTTGTAAGGTTCCTTTGTGTGGTGGATCAACAGGCCGTGACTGTTTTCGTAATACCATACCTTGGTGGACTATCAGTAATGTTTATGCACCCCCTGCTCCTTTCTGTGCTTCTCTCTTGTTCCCTGCTCCTTCGTCTACTTCTCTCTTGTTCCCTGCTCCTTCGTCTACTTCTCTCGTTCCCTGTCCCTTCGTCTACTTCTCTCGTCTCTCCAGTATTCAAGTGTTATTCTTATCCTGGTATCTCATGTTTGTGTAGAATAAAAACATGGTGAAATATCATGCCGGAGACCAAGCAATCTATACCCAAGACTGAGCAAGTTCTACTCTACCCGTGACAGCAAGACCGGAGCTCTACCCAAGACACTCCCTTACATAATTGTGTTTTATATTATGGTTTTATTCTAGTATGTGTTAGCATTCTTATAATTTGTTTTTTGTATTATTATGTGTTAGCATTTTGATGGGGAAAACAACCCACTGGCTTTGCAGCTGGTAGAGGGTTTGTAAATAGATGCTCCATCTTGTGTTGGCATTATAATGTGTGTATAATAGTGTGAAAATATGAAAATATTCACCCCAAAGAAGATGACAAGGTTTTATAATGCTGGTTAGTTCTGCCCAGTTGGTAAGGAAGGCTCGATTTTTTTACAGGAAGTAGAGCTATCGTGTGGCTGAATATGACCCAAGTTTCATGGGTGGAGTCCCTGCAGAACGGAAGATATAAAAATAATAAGTAAAATTCCTCGTTAATTCATGAATAATTTGCCCGCGGGTACTAGGAATACGGCGTGCAATCGGTTAAGCTTAGCAAGAGCTTCACGGTCATGACCCTCTCTAGAAGCTACTGCAGCTTCTTCCTCAACACTGATTCTATCACAAAGATTGCAAGAGTCACTTTTTGGAGGCTGGAAACCGATGTTAAACTCCTGAGTGAGCATACAGCGATAGAAACTGCTCGAAACAACCACAACATCCCTGTGGTTTTCCTGCAAACACCTAGAATACTCCTCATAGAGAATCCTAATGTTCATGGCAGTGGGTAAGTATTTCCTATGAGGGCTTTAGCTCGGCTGTAACGACTGGAGACTGTCGCCAAGCTTATCCTTGACAAGCTTCTTCCTTTCGTCACTTATCTTGAAAGCTGTGGCTCCTCTACCCCTCTTGTCCTCGTCACAGCACCTATAATACCTATTTTAGATAACACAGTACACACTCGCTTCTCAGAAACACCGTGTATTCCATAAAATCCTTTTTGGCACACTTCAAACACCCGTTGTTCGTAGTGTATTTTGTAAGTAAGATGACACAAGGTTCTAGAAGGCCTGTCTTTCACTCATGAATGTTTCACCTCCTGTGAAGTTACAAGCTTGCTTATGGACTCGTTTTGTCTATTAAAGTCACCTACTTTCCCAAATTCACCAAACACAACTTGTATTATCTCCATTCCAATCTTATCGAAGCACAAACACTTGCACTTTTCGCCAATCTTATGATAAGGAACTTCCTTCTCGAGATGTGGCTGACATAGGCCTCACCAAGATTGCGTTTCTTTCTGGAAACCACACTTTTCCACTGTTCTTCATGCTGCAATCGCTTCCAAGATAATCCACAGGGACCAGGCTGGTTATCACTGAGATAATCCAGAGAGACCAGGCTGGTTAGCACTGTCCGATGAACTTATTTAACTTATTTTGGATTAGTCAAAAGCATTACAACATTGAGAAATTTGCATAGCGATAAACCCAACAGCGACACAACAAAGCAAGGGCTGGCTGAGTGACTGAGGACTCCGAGAGGCATTCGTGGCCACTGATTGGCCGAGCATGGGTGGAATCCAGCGTTCCCATTGTCTAGATCTCTCTCTCTTGGTGGTCACTTCGCCTCTCTTACTGTAAGGTAAAGTCACGAATCCCGGGCCTTGCACATGGTGAAATACCGCATAGTAATTAATGGGATAACCAATATTAGAAGCGAACAGTAACTTAGCAGTTCATACCACAAGAAAGAGCATTGATTGGAGAATTTTTCACCGTAGAAAACGGATTTTTGGCCAAGGGCGAGTTCCCTCCTCATACGCTAAATGCCTCAATTGATGTTGATAATCACAGAATTTTCTGCTTAGCTCTTCTCTAGACAAAGCAAAAATGGTTCCATGCAGCTGCTGTTTCAGCACCACATGCTTCCATCTCTCTATCTATCTATCTATATATTATATATAATATGTGGGTACCCGTATTCAGCACCCCATTCCTACCAGTCAGGCCTGTCAAGCAATCGGCAAACTACAAACTACTGTGCTCCTATCTATCTTTGGTCCTGTCCATCTTTCATTGTTTCTATCCATTGTTCACTCTTTCTATCTATCTCTCAATCTTTCTATTCCTTCATTCTATTTATCTCTCAATCTTTCTATTCTACTACTCAATCTTCATTCTATCTCACATTCTATCATTTCCCCCTTCCTCTCAATCTTTATACGTATCGTGTAGTACACAAGACACATGTCCTTTAAATGACCTTTGACATACCTTTTTTCTGCATGAACTAAGCATGCTCTGTATGCTGAGGCAGATTGTGATCACGCTCATGGCGGGGCTCCAGTCCTTGTCCAGGATGGACAGGCAGATGTGCCCATTGGTATAGACGTGAGGGTGCACTGGAATGTGGTCGCCCACAAATACAACCTAATGGGAACGTAATTACAAACATGAGTTCCTTACTAGAGAGCAAGAACCACCTTGGTTACACAGTATAGTGAATACAAGATTACATGCTTTCTTTGATAGGTATTGATTGCACTGTGGGCAAATAGTTGCCAGAAGTTGCCTATTGTATAGCCGGAAATGCTGATGAATAAATACAATTTGACACATTGGCGTGCCAAGTCTCAAAGGCAATAACTGCCAAATAGAAATAACTGTCCACTAAAAAAATTAAAAAATAATAATTTTTTCCTGGATGTGCATGACCAAGTCTTTATGCTGTCAAATGTAAGTCAATGTCTCAGTCGTTGACTGTCATCATTTCCAGTTATTGGGCATATATGAAATGAATGAACTTCACCCTGGCATGAATCCCATCATTTTTACCACAACCTTTCCTTGCCGTTGGATCCTGGAGGAATCAATACTAAGGCTAGGGTTAGGTATCGAATCACTATTCCAGGGCTAGAGCTACAGCTAAGCTCAACCAAATAGTCACAAGAATCCTGGGATGACCTAGGAAAGGTTATGTCAGCACTGGACATCATTACAAATGTTGCAACATTAGACTACATGATTGCTATTTGTCATCGCTCATATTAAAACTTGCACGACAATAGAGATCATGTTCATATGTCATACATCATAGCAACATTCCGCTACACTGAGAGGAACAAGTCGGTCAAATTTCCCCCGGTCTCACTGATAGTCTAAAGTCTGTTATTTCGCAAAATTGATAGCCATTAGGATAGCAAGTGACCCTAGTCTCCATTTCTGAAGAGACGTGGATAAGAGAACAAGGAGTCCCTGATGTACCATTGTAGTGCAATGTGTCTCTACATGACTAAATTTCATATCGACTTCTGCTTCATTGCTCTCGATAATGGTGTCTAGCAACCACTGTTGCTTCGTGATTTTTTTTAATGTTATTTTTTTACGTGTAGCTGAATTTTATGTTCCACTAGAATTTCCACTAGAATTTTAAACCAGTAAATGCATCCTAATGTGACAAACACAACTCCACAATAGGAATCAATCACACCCCATCATTTAAATCAAATTACCTGTGGGGAGTCAAATGGGTAATTGGTATTGAATTTGAACTGTAGGATAAACTTCTCTCCTTGATAGACGGTATCTTCTGGTCCATCAATGTGAATTCTCCACCTACTCATTACAAGGACACGAACATGAAAGAAGGGGAATACAAATTTCTGGTCTGGCTCTCACAGCTCCTTTGATTGGCATCACATCAAGTAGATATATCGACATGGCACCTCATATAATAACATGAACCAAAGCTAAAGCTGGCCACTACTAAAGCTCTATCCCATGCTCAAACATCGAGGTGTGGTGGTTAAATTCACCCTCCCGTCACAAACACAGCTTGCTAACGTCATTCCCTGGTTAGGCAATTAGCAGCATCTACGACGAGGAAGATATTAGCCAGTGGAAAACTCACACGTCTATGCAGTCCTCAGTTGTTTCTTGATCTAGCAAGATTCCAACAGGGGACCTGAGAGAAATCTCTTTGTACTCCTTCTTCAAACGCTTCTTGTAGGTCGCCATAGACTTTCTGGTCTAGTATTACAAGTTGTGAAGTCGCTATTTCCACTGTACTAAGACTCTCTTTACCAACTCGCCAGCTGGTCTCGGGTCGGTACTCCCTCTCTTTTTTAAGCGCACGTGCAAAGGGGCGGATGCACGAGCTCTCACTCCAAACTGTGCGCCATAATTTTTCCCCCCTTTTTTTTCTTCCTTCTAACAATCTATATAATATGGATATATATGGATCATAACATGGATCATAACACTAATCTGGGACATCGCAGAGAGGGTTCTGCCATAATTTCTCCAACTCACCCATATGCGCATGCGCATACCATTTTCCTTACTCGCCCCCAACTGCGCGTGCGCAAACCCTTATTTACCTCCGTCCCCACTCCCAGAAGATGATTCTTCTATCTGATGACGGTAGTAAGCTACGTAATATATGTGGTAGGTTTATTAGGGGCGACACTGAACTTATTCGATAACTAATCGTTTTGTTATAGTTTTGCTTTTAAATATGTGATGGCCTAACAGGCTCAGCAATAGCAACATTAAATCATTAAAAAAATCAGAGGTAAATAAATGTTATAAAACATTTATTGTTAAGAAAAACAGAACAACTAACAATAAACTAACAATAAAATAACAAAAATTAATTACAAGTTAGTACAAAAATACCAAAACATAAATAAATACATAAATATATAACTAAGCTGTAAATTCGAAAATCCAACATTAGCCCGCTTCATCTTCATTTCTCCATTCTACCACCCACTCCTCAGACCCTTCAATGCTCTCGACAATAATCTTCCTCGATCAGCAGCAAACTCCCACAGTACAAAAAATGCACAATCTTTCACAACACATCCATAATTATCAGAATAAGTATGAAATTTGCAGTTGATTATCAGTACAAAATTCCCACAGAACTCAATATTTATAATTAGCAGGAGTTAGCTATATATGTAGGAGAAAGAGTGAGAAACACAATTATGGATTATTGCATCAATGATTGCATAGATGCAGGAAGTGCTCTCTCTTCTTCGTGTCATCCTCTGGAGTACCTCAAGCATCTATTCTTGGTCCTCTTCTCTTTGTTCTTTACATTAATGACATTGCAAAGCTCCCACTCTCGACATCTTCTACACTTACTCTCTATGCAGACGATATCCTCCTCTTCCATCCATTCTCTTCAACCTCTTCCTTAGATTCAGTGCAATCAGACATTGACATTATATCATCATGGCTATATTCCCGTCTCCTAATAATTAAACCTAATAAGAGCAAGTACATCATGATGATGTCTCGTAAACCCCTCGCATCCTCATACTCCACTGTATTAGTCAATAGTACTCCCCTTGATCTCGTCACTTCATTTACATACTTAGGAGTAACTTTCACCTGGAACCTCTCCTGGAACCTGCACATTAGCAAAGTACGCACTAAATCACGGAAAATAATAGGATTATTTCATATGCTAATTAAACTTTACATAACATTAGTTCTCCCTCATCTAAGTTACTGTCTGTGTGGTCACCTCCTCCCTCTTCTTGTAATTCAAAATCCTTAGAACACATTCAGCACTTTGCACTCAGACTCTGTACTCGCCAATGGACTTCTGACCTATGCATCCAACCTCTCCACCTTTAAACTTCCTACACTCTCAAATAGAAGCACTCGGGCCATGCTCCTTCCAAATTACATCCATTTTCCTCCAGACTCAATCCAATTAGCTCCTACTCCGCTCATGTCTTCTCGCCAATACCACTCATCGAACATCATAATCCCATTCTCCTGCACTGCATCCATGCAGTCTTCCTTCGTTCCCTCCGCCACAGCTCTTTGGAACTCACTCCCAACCTCCATTAGATCCTCGTCCTCGCTCTCTTACCTTCAAACGATTTATTAAACAATTCTTTGCCTAACTTAAATAATTTTCCTACCTATATTATTGTTATCATGCTTTTGCTACTGAGCTCATTTAAAAATTAAAAATAATAAAAAATATAAAAAAAGTCTTATGACCATGGAAATTGGAGCCCTTGGCCACTCACCCCAGGCTGGGTTTTAAAATCCTGCACAAGATTTTGAAACATAAAATAGTGGTTTATTTGATGCTGGTGGGAAAGTGTCTTGTATGCTCCTGTACGATGTTCAGAGCTAAAGATGACCCGAGTAGTCAGCTCTGTCCATCAGTTCTCTCTCCAAATTAATCACAAGTGCTGTAATAAAAACAAATTCTAATAGAAATAAACAAATATTTTGAAATCACACCTGATATGTTTTGGTAGCATCCTCCATTGGCAACCACTTCTTAAAACAATATATATATATATATATATATTTATTTGTTACTAGCCTTACCTTCTGTTGCCCTTGCAAGCTCTGTTGGGACACTGTCCCAAGTAGGATGGGTACCTTGCTGACCCAGGACCCTCGTTCATTTCCATTTCATCTGCTCCTTACATATTCTAATTTCACTTGAATTGTTTTTCTCTTCTCTAATACTAAGTGTGAATTATTCTTATATAGCAATTATGCTATATGGCATGCTATCCCACCTGTTACATTACTCCCATTTCGTCAAGTGTTGTGCTATATAGGAAAACCCATTCTATGAATTATTCATTGACAAATGACCATGAATTTCATACTCTTAACTCAATAATTCAAGAGATATATTACATTATATATTTGTTGACAAGCTGATTGACTTGTCTAAAATATTTTACAGGCCTCTGTCCTTGCATTGCTGACAATTCCATTCTTCATGTAAGTTTATGAAGGAATGTTAGCACAACAGCACTGTGCAACCATAAGGGCAGGGTCATGGGGCTGCCTACATTTGCAGATAAGTGGTATTCTTTCGTCCAACTTCTGGTAGGTTACAGTCCATCTGAGACCTAATTTTCTTGTCTGGAAGGACATTGCTAGATGGTGTCGCATCTTGCTCTGATAAGGACTGATGGGTAAATTCCACTACATAAAGCAGCCCACAATCATTGCCTCCAGCCTGTCTCTGTATTTCTGGTTTCTCAATGATAAGATAGTAATGCTCCATCCAGGCAAGGCCTTTCAGCGTATCCAATTCTGCATCAAGCAAAAGGCGCATTTATTAGGTGAAATATCAAATAGTACTGTACATAGTCCTCAACTCCATTCACTCGACTTGTAAGAAAACATGTCAAATGATTAAAAAAATAATAAATAAATAAATAAATCATTGGATTTTAGTAGACATAGTTTAAGCACAATGACTTACTGGTTCTGGTGGTAGGGAGGCTGTCATATAACAACAATGTACCCTTGGATGCTCCTACATTTGATGCACAAACCCAGTGGCTGACAGTATGATCTGCACATAATTCTCTCCTGGAGTTCCAGTAAGTGAGCCTCCATTGCCTGGTGCCAAATATTGAACTAGCTGAAGGCCCATCTTTGGAAACTGTACATGAAGTAGGGCCTGTGCTTCATTAATGTGGGTGTCCTCCAACATGCTCCAGATTGCAGAGTTACGAGAAAGTCTCTGGGTAACTCTCTGCAGCTGACAAGCTGTTTGCATGGTAGGCATTTGCCATTTACCCTCAGTACAGTCTGGTCACACCAGTCACAAAACAATCTGTCTCAATCTGTGAAGATTCCGTAGAAATGCACATCTTTTCTGGTTGTCGTTGGTCCAGAGTATGTGTGGGTGGTTGGACTAGCGGTAGAATGACTGTGCTTTGTTTCTCAGTATGGGGTTTGTTGAGATGTAAGGCTAAGAGTTGACACCAAACCAAGGTTTGTTGTGCACTGCCTCTTCCTTGGTCGACTCCTCTCTGCAATATTCATGGCTATATTCAGAGTGGCTTACTGGATACTAGTACCACTATCAAAGTCACAATCCAGGTATTGTAGGTCAGAGGGAGGGAGGGAGGGATGAGCTTGTCTGCAAGCTTGCATAGCCACTCTCAGTTGTAGGTATCGGTTGGGACACATCGCCTACAAGATTGTCTTTCAATGACCTGGTATATTACAGGTCAAGTAGGCTTTAGGTGTCCTGAATCGACCTTGCTTTTCATGTCATTGCCATTACCATCCTGCAACGTGCAGAGTCCCAAAGGATTGATATCAGTTATTTCGTAATGCCCCAACCAGTCTTGTGCTAACCTGCCACCTTTCCTTGATGCATTCTTCTTCAAGATATGGTCACCTACAGCAAACAACAAACATGTGCATATCTTCAAGTCTAAACTTATGTCTGCAATTTTTGAAGAACATAAAATGAATTGTAAATATAAAGTTCCATGCAAAATGTCTTTTAAATTACACCTTGAAACTGATCAATAATAATGATGACTGCCTTCCTCTCTGTATCTCACACAAGAGCAGTAGTATATGGCACCCTGAATATCTTAATTTTGGTCATAATTATAAATTATCATCCTAAGCATATGTATTGCAAACTGGAAGCGTTTTAAGCCTTCTTTTGCTTGGCATCAAAATACAACTTGAGCTTGTCCTTGGCTTCTTCAAGTTTTTCTCCTACCTGTTCATCCAGGGCCTGTACCTGTTCATCCAGGGTCTGTACCTAAGTGAATCCAGAAGTGAAATACACATAGTAAAAAGAGTTGCTGTGGATCGTTTTAATCATCAATATGAAAACTGCCAATAACTTTATTCACAAATTCAAAATGCACAGCTAATTTTATTTTTTGAGTTTCCAAATCATATTTCGTTAATTATAGCCTGCCACTAGACAGTCTTTACCTTTGCTACATGATCTTCCAAGTCTACTTTAATCTCTTCAGGAGACACGTCAGTCAATGAGTGTGTATATATATTCACTGCATTGATGGCTATGGCACCCCGAGCTGTGTGACAGAACATCAGTTCAAAGGGCTGCTGTTTTGTTGATGATTGTACACTAGTGTGTGTAGTATATTATTGATTATTGTGTTTGGCCAGCTAGGCGCCCGCCCCTGTGGGGGTGCACGCGTGTGCATTGTATGTTTTATCTTGCTGTGCATTGATTCGAATATGAAATAGTTTATCTTACTCAAGAACCCTATCATGTTAGTGTTAACTAAGATCGTTAGTTAGTCAAGACACTACAATGTATGTTGGAAAATATAGACCGTGTTGATTCAAAAGATGATCTACACTTCATTCTTAGAGCTTACTATACTAGGCCAATGACAATTGCAATGTAAAAGAGGCATTAAATAGAGGAATACCAATGCCATGTACATATATATGGCACATTTTTATAAATGGGTAATGTTCAGGTCCAGGCATCAATGCCTGTGGAACATCCCGCCCTAACAGGGAAGGGTTTCCCAAAGAATTGCTAAAAAAAGGCAACCGTGAGTCATGGACTTTGGCTCCAATGGCCCCCTATATACTTGCTGCTGTCTGGGTGGACATGAGGAGTGTATACTTCTTGTCCACCATTCATGTGGCGGAGCCTCCACTTGGGTCCACATGCACCGAGGAGAGGCACACACTGGTGCCCCGGAAGACAAGCCTTGCCCTCTCTGCTTACCTGATTACTAGTGCTACATGAGGGGAGTAGACTGCATGACCAAATAGAGCAGTGCTGCAAACATAGGGAAGCGTAGGTAGTGGAAGCATGTCTTTTATTAGTCTGCCATTTTGAGCAGCTTCATCATGGAGGTGCATGTTAGGCACACACAAGTGTCTGCTAAAAGAAGTGCCCAGGATGTCCTCGGAGTGATGAGCATTCTTAGCAAACCCGACTAAACCATGACCTTGACCATTATCCTCATACAGGGTCAAGGTCAATAATTGTGTCATGTCTGAGGGTACCAGGTGAAGGAAGCAGCTTCCACAGTGTGGGAACAGACACGAGTCACGGATACTGTGCTCTACCTGCCAAGTTCACCTGTGCACAGATGATGAGCGCAGGTGCTGTGAGAAGTACCACAAGCATGTGGATTATATAAGATCTATTTTTTCTATTATTTGTGTGTTGTACTATGTGCTTATGTGTGTTATGTCTATGGCATGCACACATGCACAGAGGTGTAACACTACTAACCTGTCACCATTTGTGTACTGATGTGGGTATGTGCATGGCATATATCACACAGAGCAGTGTTTGTCTTTGTCTGTAACATCCTTTGTGTTGGTTTCTATAATGTGAATATCTGCTTGCTTGTTAAGTATGTGAGTGTTTGTATTGTCGGGCTAAATCCCAGTCTGCAGTGGTATAGGAAGATGCTTTGATAAAGGGGCGCTCTACTTTAGGTTGAGTGTAATACACATGAAGAACTTTTTAAGCGAAGAAAAACATTCAACATTTTCCAAAATATTTAATTCGCCTCAAGTTAATAGAAACAAAATCGTTCGCAATCATCGACAATCCAGTGCATCGGTTCTGGATGTGTGCACATACAACAGAAACAGGTTGTTAAGTCTGCAATCACTCATTGAGCTTCTTAAGAAAGTCTTAACTCTCCGAAGAGATGAAAACGACCTTTCAGCTGTAGCTGCAGTGACTGGGAATGTCAAGTAGATTTTAGAAAACCTCACTTAGCATTGCTTTGAAAATATCATTCTTATTCATGGCTTCTGCAATAGTTCTAACATTGGTTACTTTTGTTACTAGCTGGTTTTTTACACAACTCGTCTTGATCATGTCACTAAGGAGTGAAAGCTGAGTTTTTTGAAGCGATCTTGATCAATGTCATTGTTCAAATAACTCTGGAGAACAGGTAGAATTGAGTCTATTACCTCTCCATTTCCAGCCCTGAGAAGAAGCAATTCAATCTCCTTAATAGTGTGAAGATCTGGCTGGTCAAACCTCTTTTCAACCTCACCAGCTGGTGTTTCAAAGAATGCATGGCGATATTTTTCTTTTGGATCATCATACTGGTGGGCACCTTCTTCTTCATCAATCGGAATCTTTCTACGTCGAGGAAGGCAAGGTTCCTCTGTTAAGTCACTGCTATCCTGGTAAACTCCATCGTAAAAAGTGTTGAAATGGCTTTCATTTTGAAGCAACTTTAAATGAGTGATGAGTAATTGAGCACCTCCAACTGCCTCTTGAATAGTTATGTCCTTTGCTTGAAAATTTATTGATAGCTGTTCAGAAGCAGAGAACACTAAGTAGGCAAGCTTCAAGAAAAAGGTATCCATTCGTACCAACAGTCCACTTGTCTTAGCTGCATACTCATCGTGTCCTTGCTGAATTTGTTCCAAGGCTCTCTCCAAAATTTGGTAGTTACGGATTATGCTGTCGATAGATATGTGCCTAATTGTCCATCGGGTAGGACACAACATTCTTAGAGATGGGGTAGTGTCACCACTATGCATTCCTGCTTCCTTTCTCAATGAATCAAAAAGCGACAACCTTTTAGGAGAGAATCTGATGAGTTGGATAAGGTTATACATGAAGTCCATAACATTTCGTACCAAATTGCAATTGCTAGTGACGTCATTTAAGCACAGATTTAGATTGTGAGCTAAGCAGTGCACATACAGTGCCCGACTTGCTTCCTTCTTCACCAATGCCTGAATACCATTCATGATACACTCATGTTGGCTGCACCATCGAATGCTTGGCCACGACACTGGGAAAGTGGGAGAGATGATCTTGAGGATGTCCTTGATTGTCCCAAAAATTGTTGCAGATTTTGTGTTAGGCAGTTGAATTAGGCCAAGTGTGTCTTCATGTACTGTAAAAACTTCATCTACCAAACGAATGGAAAGAGACATTTGCTCATCATGGGATACATCTGTAGCTTCATCTGCCAATATATCGAAAAACCCAAGGAGTTCTTGATCTCAGCAAGGAGTTGCTTTAGCACAGATTGACCCATCAACGTGATTAATTCATTAACAATTGTGTACTCCTTTCTACGAATCCATGTATATAGTCATTTCAGAGCAGCATTGAGCTTGAAGCAACAGAAGCTGATATAGATTTCCCTCAAATGATTGCAATTCTTCATTGTGTCCACGAAGTGGCAACCCTTGCCGGGAAAGGTACTTTATGCAAGAAAGTAGATTCATCAACATTTTCCTGTGATGCCTTTGATCAGATTCAAGCTGAGCACATAGTTGAGCATCTATTCAGATTTGGTAGCTGCTATTTTTAACACAGCCTCTCTGTGCATGACACAAGCCTCGTGATCACGAACTTTTTCCAGAGTTTGTAAAGCCATCATCCACAAATGCAGATTTATAATGCTTTGGGAAGGTCAAGATACCTAGAGATTTAGTACTGCGACAAGTACTACAATATATTTTAAAGGCTGTAGAACAGACACTTATCCAAGGAAAACTCTTGTACCAACTCAGCTGAATTGTCTTAGATATGATTTCTTGCCGCTCCCTTTGCTTTGATGGGCCAGGTCTAATGGGTGTTGTGGAGTAGAAGGATCAGAACAGCATTCGCATTGGCAGCAACTTTCATATGATAACTCCAGGCTATGGCAGGTAGAAGCCTCAGCATTGTCACTTGTATCTGTAGACCTTGCCATACCTATATTGAAGGGTAGAAAAATATGCATGGTCACTGAGTAAGACCTTATAGCTAGCTAGCAGAAACCTTGGGTGGCTCAAGCAGTAAAGTCTGAGCATAAGCTTACTCTCAGTCTTCACAAATAAATCAATATCTCTAGATCCTGAGAAAATACTACCTATGATAGGTAGTATTTTCTCAGGATCTAGAGATATTATCTCATTGACTTAGCTATGCAGCGAACAGCTAAAGCTACCTATTACTGAGTCTATTCTTATTCTTGTAAATAGCTATTGTATAGTCACAGATATGAAAATTCACCTACCTGAAGCTTCCATTCTTCTGGGAGTAAAGTTTAGCAGTGTCTGCTGAGAGTGTCTGTGATGCATCTTCAGTCCAAGTAAGTAAAGTCCACTGTGAAGATAACTCTGTGCGCGCGACGAGGCAATACAGAACCTATTTAACGCACTCCTACTTTACTTAATTTCGTGAGCTGATTCTTGAGAATATAAAGGGAGGCTGCAGCCCCCCCCCCCCCCCCCCCCCCCCAGCCTCCCTGGTTCCTATGCTACTGGTCTGTATAATATACATAAATAGTATATTGTTAGTGAATTCAGTATTACTAAATACATTCATAAATATCAAACAGTAGAATCTAGTGTGGTTTGTGTAGATATTTATGTACTAATTTTACAAACATTTTTATATCACCTGCTTTGAGGATCATTTTGTTGTAGCAATGACAAGCCATGGACAGCTACATGCAGTGACAACAAGCCATGGACAGCTACATGCAGTGACAACAAGCCATGGACAGCTACATGCAGTGACAACAAGCCATGGATAGTTGCACTGCAACACAAGCCATGGACAGCTGCATGCAGTGACAACAAGCCATGGACAGCTACATGCAGTGACAACAAGCCATGGACAGCTACATGCAGTGACAAGCCATGGATAGTTGCACTGCAACACAAGCCATGGACAGCTGCATGCAGTGACAACAAGCCATGGACAGCTACATGCAGTGACAAGCCATGGACAGCTACATGCAGTGACAACCATGGATAGTTGCACTGCAACACAAAAGTGCAGTGACTGGGATATCCATAAAACTACTATAACAACTGTTTGTCAAGCTGGGCCACTTATTATATCAGTAAACAACAAAATGGGCACTTAAAACTGAGCAACTACATAACAGCGAGGGGACAGAGCATATGAAAACCCTGATTGTTATTTGTTTGTCTACTGTTTCTGCAGCTGCGTGCATGAGAGCTAGAGAATTAGCCTCCCAACCTTCAGGAGTTCTGGCAGAGCACACCCTGACAGTGTAGTTTGATTGAGGTCATCATACATATGCACCGAGATTTGGTGACCATATGATGGAAGTGTGGAGAGACAGGAAGGTGGGCTATGGGTGAGAGCTTAATAAATATATCTCAACATCAATAGCTAAGTAGACACTTAATTTGGGGAAAAACAGGTACTTAATATAGATTCAGCTTATCAACCAGCTTTTACGAATTACAACATTATGTATTAATATACATGTATCACCTTTTACAAATACTTATCCAACTATAAACATCCTTTGCCATAGTGTAATACATGCCAAGGTACACTTCTGACCTTGATGTGCACCATTGATGTCATGGGCCTCATGCAAAACTTTCTGCTGCTCATCAACTGAGAATAGGACCAAGCATTTAACCTTCTCATTTGGATGGTTTTTTGCTGGTTGTGTGTAGAACATTCTTACACCTATAGACAAAATAGCCAAGACAAGTTGTGTCGTGTACATTATTGCTTAGACCTTTATAACAACATACCTAAAATATTTTATTTCACTTGAAAGAAATCTGCCAAGTTCTATGAAATCATGTGTACAACACAAAACTGTAATCTAAATCAGTAAAGCAATGGTTTATGTAGGCCTAATTCAGAATATAGACTATACATTGGACTGATTAGAGGCTTATGAAGTCATTGGCATTGACCAATTTATGTCCCACATGATAATCACAATTTGAATCAGTAAAGCTGTGGAAAAAACACCACAAGCAGATGGTGAATTATTTCATAACAATGACAATAAAACTGATGCTGCTCTTCCGAATACCATTGCATTCTCTAACTACTGTGTCACAGCTATATGCACCATTCTGTACTCAACCTTCCGAAGGAACACATGTGGGTCTTTCTCAGTTCGCACCATGACTGCTTTTATATCTGGGAAATAGTATGATAGTTTGTTAGATCAACACCGTAGGTAAACGAGATCTGGCGGAATGGTTTGCGCATGCGCACTTTGGTAAAGTGCGAGTGCGAGCGAGTACGACACCTCTTATACATGCGCAAGACTTGCGGTCTGGCGGATCCTGTACACGTGACTGTCCCCCTATTAGAGTGAGGGTGCTTCTATAATCTATATTATTGTTCTTTGATTGTGTACCATGGGCGTCGAAATAGAGACTCTGGTGGAAGGAGACGGTAATGCTGTTCGGAATAAATCTAGCTGCTTAGCTTTATAATGATCATTATTGCAGGTGTAAATTTCCCCCAAAAAGGACAAACTGTTCAAGTTCACTACACTGGTAAGGATCTATTTTTATGTGGGAAGGTGTAACTAGGGTAATTGCTAGTTAGAATCGGTGTTGTAGCCAGATGCGTACTTAATTATGCAGCACTCTACTGTGTGGTGTGTTAGTGTCCAGCCTGTATTCATGAAACCTGCTTTGGGCTCTGCAGATACCTGGTAAATAGTAGTAGAAGAAGGTCATGTTTGCCGATCGCACTTGCTTAAAGTGTCAGCCTGAGTTGCAAGGGTTGTGTGTTAGCATGCCTCATTTGTAGTTGTGATTTTTTTATGAATAAAATGGTAGCCTTAAAGAAAAGAAAGACCACGAAGGTTGTGGCTGTCATGCAATATTTATAGGTTCCACTGATTTTCTTTCATAAACACCCTCTTGACTGACCTTGGGCACTTTCAACATGGCGACACAGATTTCATTGGTAGTAGTACTGTTCTACTACTGAACAGTACCGTTTGTTTGACATTTTTTGTTGATGGGAAAAAAAGTAAACTTGTCAACGTTTTCCCATCTCACAATATCCCCAACTGAAAACTACACCCACATAATTGAGCTGTGTCCCGCTAACAGATAAAGTCTAGTTGCTTTGGCCCATGGCTGGCTTCAAAGGTCCTAGTGGATGTTTGTCTGAGGGGCTAAAACTGCCTACCAAGAGACGAGAGGTCCTTCTTCACTCACTAATCAGAGCACCAACTCGATAGGTTTCTGGTTTGTAACCATCTTCAAATATGTGAGTTCGTGGGCTCTCCGAGCTCCCTCAATTAATCCCACTTGAGTAATGCCAGGCAGGAGTCGGGGAGTCAACAAGTGATTGAGCTATTCTAAGTGTTGTTTATTGTTGTTGTGGAAGAGACTCACATGTGTGCACACAGGTAGGGTGGAAGAGACTCACATGTGTGCACAGGTAGGGTGGAAGAGACTCACATGTGTGCACAGGTAGGGTGGAAGAGACTCACATGTGTGCACAGGTAGGGTGGAAGAGACTCACATGTGTGCACAGGTAGGGTGGAAGGTTGTATGTGTGGGGGGGGGGGGGGGAGGAGAATGCTCATAACGTAATTGTTCTAATTTTATTAGGGAGTGCAATAGGCTTTGTTGGAAATGGTGGTCAGCAAAACAAAGCTTAAATCTCCAGTTAAAACCCACATTGGCAGCCTCTTATCTGCCGATATTTGCTCCAACGAAAGTGTGCCTTGAATCTAACTGGTGGCAAACATACAATGAAAAAAGCGTAGAAAAAATCATGGTGTATATGATTTTAAATGGTAAAAGGTCATCAAGCTGGTGGTGGTCTATATCAGTACAATCTTTGTTTCGTTCTTTTTAATAGGTTAATTCAATATACAATGACTTTCTAGATCAGGGGTCGGCAACCTTTTTGACATGAAGTGCCAGTTTGAAATGATCTTGTTAATTAGTGTGCCATATCAACAATAGAATACCTATAGGCTACAATACATGCATAGCAACAACAATTTAAAGACACATTTTTCTCTCATAATCAGATTTTTTAATGATAATTTTTAACGACACCAACATTAACCACACTCGTCTTGTTTGTTGTATCAACCAGAAATACCAGTAGGCCTACTATACAAGAATGCTGCCATCCTCAAACATCCACATCTGTGTTGGGGAAAGAAAAGAGATGGAGACAAACAGCTACTTTGCAAGTTCAAGTTCACATCCAAACACATAGGTAGGAAAATAAACAGCTGCCTACCGGTCAGTGTGATCCCTGGCCCTGTTTTGCGTTGCTGAGCTCCGTTATCTGGGGGCTGTAGTTAGTCACTTTAAGTTGCACACGTGCTTTGGAGTGGTCGGTTGTCAAAGGACTGCGGGAGGGACTGAGCATGTCCTTCATGTGCGAGAAGATCGTACGTTGACCCGAAGACTGTCAGCAAAGCCAGTGCAGCATTCCGGAGACAGCTGAACTTCTTTGGTACAGATGTCCAGCAGGTGAAGATGCAGGTTCCGTGATCTTTCATTGCCGTAGTTTCTAGTTGTTTCCGTAGCTCTGCGAACTTGGTCAACCACAGTGTTGAACTCTTCAGTGCATTTCTATGTCCTGTGTATCCAACCAGTCCATCAGAGATAAATCCAATTCGTGTCCATCAAAGCTGTCTGGCTTGATCAAGAAAGAGAACATGGGTCCATACTTGTTAAAGTCCCCAAATCGATTTGTGAACTTGGACTCAAGCTCGCTCATGTATTTGCATATTTCAGCGGTGCTGATGCTGTGCTGCGAGGACAGCTCCTTACGTGTCTGAAGTAGCGGAAAGTGGAAGTAGCAACATCGTTTGAAAAGATTGCTAGCTTGCCGACAAAAGCTGTCCATGTGTCGAACATGTCCAAAACAGTGTGCCCTGCACCTTGCGGATGGAGATTGAGCTCGTTGAGGTGTCCCGTGAGAAACATCAGTTTCACAACCCACTTCTCGTCCTCGAGTTCAGGTTAGTCTTGGCCTTTTTCAGTCAGGAAGGCCTTGATGGCATCAAAGCAGCCGACAAATCTCTCCAAAACTTTTCCACGGCTTAGCCACCTAACCGCTGAGTGGAGAGGGAGATCTTTGTATGCATATTCCGTTTCCTCGAGTAGGGCCTGGAACTGTCGGTGTGTCAGAGCAGACTATGAAGTTAACAATCTTTGCCACCATAGCCATAACCTCGGTTTTAGACATCAAGGGGAAAATAAAAGAAATTTCTAAATCAAAAACTAAAAATAGTATCCCCACTAAAAAAAAATTAACTGAAAAAGGCAGCTGGGGTTTTTAGCCATACAATTCAGGGTATTTTTTAAAATGTTAGCTCTAATTTTTACAGGGTAAAGCACTGAATAGAAATATCTATAAGGTATTTTTGCTCTGAGTTTGACATCTTCGCACAGAGGTTTTCTTGGTGTATTATGCAGTGGAGTTTTATGATGTCCTCGCCTTTTGTTCATTGGCTTTCTTCCTCAACTAATTTGACCGCTCCCTTCTGTTTCCCGACCATGGCGGGTGTCCTGTCTGTTGTCACTGCAAAAATCTTCCTGATATCAATCCCTCCCTCCTCAAAGTGTTCCATAAACACCTTGGCTATGTCCTCGCCTTTTGTTGTGTCAGTCATTGGGCAACTCTCTCACAATCGAATCACAGTATCTTGCTATGACTGCCAAACGTGGTATGTCGTTGACATCCATGCTCTCGTCAAGTGCAATGCTAAACACCGCAGCATCTTTGAACCCAGCTGTTTGCTGTGCTCTGACATTTTCTGCCATTTCTTCAACGCAACACTTCTAGCTGACATGGGGATACATTTTATCCTTGATTTGATTGTCTCTTTGTTTGGTAAGCCTTCAAACAGAACCTCTGAGCTACAGAGAAAAGCCTCCTTCATATATTCGCCATCAGTGAATGGCTTTCCACGTTTCGCAATGCAATGAGCTATGCGATAGCTTGCTTCAGTCGCATGGTTTTTAGTAGTGACGAATACTTTGAGGGTGCAGGCTTGCTTCCCATACCTGGACACGGCACGTTTGATGCTTCCCATACCTGGACACGGCTCGTTTGATGGATTCTGCCTTGTCCGCCTGATCTTTGAAAGTTTCCTTATGCTTGGTCTCAAAATGGCGCTTAACACTTGACGTTCGGCAAACAACATTTTCCAAACATAAAGCACACATAGCACGGTCCTTCTGACTAACAAAACCGTACTCTTCTGTCCACAAGGGCTGGAATGCCCGAACTTCCTTTACTTTAGCTAGCGGGGTTACCATCATTACATATAGACCTACCGAACTCAACCGCTGCACTATTAACAAGAAAAAAATCCCCTTGTACGGTCTTATCGGCCAATGATTATTTAAAAAAAATTATTTTTTTTTAAATAAATAAAATTAAAAAAAAAATTAAAAAAAAAAAATAAAAAAAAATTAAAAAAAAAAAAAAAAATTATATATATATTTTTTTTAAAGATTATGCTTCCGCGTGCCAATGGTGGCATACATGCCTCAGGTTGCCGACCCCTGTTCTAGATGATCAACTTAAATTGATGTTTCGGGAAGATACTCTGAAAATCAACTTAAATTAATGTTTCGGGAAGATATTCTGATAATCAACTTAAATTAAAGATTAATGTTTTGGGAAGATACTCTGATAATCAACTTAAATTGATGTTTTCGGGAAGATACTCTGATAATCAGCTTAAATTGTTGTTTTGGGAAGATACTCTGATCATTAATGTTTCGGGAAGATACTTGGATAATCAGCTTAAATTGGTGTTTCGGGAAGACACTCTGATCATCAACTTAAATTGTTGTTTCGGGAAGATACTCTGATAATCAACTTAAATTGATGTTAAATTGATGTTTCGGGAAGATGCTCTGGCCTTCATCAGGATGCATGAGTTGATTATTGAGAAAGTCATTGTAATCTACTACATTTTAGCTGAGAGCTCGTTGAGAGTCAATCCAATATTATCGTTTACAGCATTATCGTTTACGGCTGGCTAACTAGAATACTAGAATCTTGTGTTCAAAATAAAATTTTAGTGTAGGGAGGTGTAGAATCAATGTTGTAGCCAGATACTTAGTAAATTATGCAGCACCCTACTGTGTGATGTATCGTGTCCAGAAGGATGTGTGTGTCGTGTCCAGAAGGATGTGTGTGTCGTGTCCAGAAGGATGTGTGTGTCGTGTCCAGAAGGATGTGTGTGTCGTGTCCAGAAGGATGTGTGTGTCGTGTCCAGAAGGATGTGTGTGTCGTGTCGAGAAGGATGTGTGCGTCGTGTCCAGAAGGATGTGTGCGTCGTGTCCAGAAGGATGTGTGCGTCGTGTCGAGAATGATGTGTGCGTCGTGTCCAGAAGGATGTGTGTCGTGTCCAGAAGGATGTGTGCGTCGTGTCCAGAAGGATGTGTGCGTCGTGTCCAGAAGGATGTGTGCGTCGTGTCCAGAAGGATGTGTGTGTCGTGTCCAGAAGGATGTGTGCGTCGTGTCCAGAAGGATGTGTGCGTCGTGTCCAGAATGATGTGTGCGTCGTGTCCAGAAGGATGTGTGCGTCGTGTCCAGAAGGATGTGTGCGTCGTGTCCAGAAGGATGTGTGCGTCGTGTCCAGAATGATGTGTGCATCGTGTCCAGAAGGATGTGTGTGTCGTGTCGAGAATGATGTGTGCGTCGTGTCCAGAAGGATGTGTGCATCGTGTCCAGAAGGATGTGTGCATCGTGTCCAGAAGGATGTGTGCGTCGTGTCCAGAAGGATGTGTGCATCGTGTCCAGAAGCCAGAAGGATGTGTGTGTTGTGTCCAGAAGGATGTGTGCGTCGTGTCCAGAAGGATGTGTGTCGTGTCCAGAAGGATGTGTGTGTCATGTCCAGAATGATGTGTGTGTCGTGTCCAGAATGATGTGTGTGTGTTGCCATTTCTCTTTCCTTTTGGATGCTTCAAGGCAGTATATGTGACCATGATAATCATTATTGGTTGTCAATCCAAGAGCTGGCCTCACCCGAGACTGTCCTTCTTCAGCAGCTCCAGACCATATAATTTGGCAAAGGTGATGTTTGTCACCTTTTGCACTTGGGTCTCTGCAGACATACCCTTTTGGACCACATGTGAGAGAGAGCTGGGTCTGGGGAACACCTCTCATTGGCTTTTGGAGTGTCGTTAACACCTGACTCAAATCTCTGTAATTAGATTATAAAAGCGTGTAATCTGTGCAGGCTACAGACACATCGTGTAGAAGATGCTCAGGATTCTATGGTTAGCTTCCTCTTTTGTCTCGTGATAGAGGAGAGGTCAGCTCCTCCCCCAAACAGACAGCAGCTACGAAGGGCCTCCTACATTGACGGTTCATCCTATTGACAGCAGCTCCATCCACTTATAGCAGTTGCTATTTCACTCTGATAGAGAACAAATTTAGTGTGCTCATGTTCTTCAACATCTCGCTGGAAGGCAAGGGTCGGCACAGACAGACTAATCCGAGTGGTCTGTTTGACTGCTCTGTGTGTATTTGCCATTTCTATAGTCCTGAGACAGACTGATACATCCTGCCGAATTTTAATTAAAGGCTTTCTTGGCATGCTTCACTATAATTATGTGCCGTCTCTCTGGAATAAACTAGAATATATATCAGAGCTTGCCTATAAACTCAAGGCAGAGGAATGTACCAAGAAAACTGTTGGACATGGGGAATTTCAGGAGACACTTCCATTGAGTCTTGCAGGACCACTATTCCGTGAGAGAAGTGGTTTGCCAATGGTTTTGGGAACTAACTGGAACGCTTGTTCTGACCAGCTGGGCCATGGTATGCTTAATTTAGAACCACGATGAAGTCACCTTGTCAGTGAATCAGCCACTATTCCAGTGAGAGCAGAAGGTGAAGTGGTTTGCCAATGGTCGTGGGAACTAACTGTAACACTTGTTCTGACCAACTCTTCTCGGCTGGGCCATGGAATGCTTAATTTAGAACCACGATGAAGTCACCTTGTCAGTGAATCGGCAGTGGTGAGAAGGCTCTGTACCTACAGCATATACACGTCTAGCTTATAGTCACACACCCGAACGGCCATTTACCATACCATCAGAGAATCACTGCGTCTCATTGTGCCTCTGGGGTCGGAGTTTCCCAGACTTGAGAGAAGAGGAAGACAACAGAGTGGCAAGCCTACTGTTTCCGGCCTCTGGTAACCATCTGAGCCCTCCGGCTATCATTTGGCTGAACTGTGTACCCGTTTCTCTGCACCCAGAAACCAGTAAGCATTTCTTTATAGCTGTGTAGCAGAAGCTATAGCTTAGTAGTCATCTATAGCTACTAGTACTTGTGTAGCAATAGCTGTAGCTGTAGTAGTCATCTATAGCTACTAGTACTTGTGTAGCAATAGCTATAGTCATCTATAGCTACTAGTACTTGTGTAGCAATAGCTGTAGCTATAGTAGTCGTCTATAGCTACTAGTACTTGTGTAGCAATAGTAGTAGTCATCTATAGCTACTAGTACTTGTGTAACAATAGCTGTAGCTGTAGTAGTCATCTATAGCTACTAGTACTTGTGTAGCAATAGCTGTAGCTGTAGTAGTCATCTATAGCTACTAGTACTTGTGTAGCAATAGCTATAGTCATCTATAGCTACTAGTACTTGTGTAGCAATAGCTGTAGCTATAGTAGTCGTCGATAGCTACTAGTACTTGTGTAGCAATAGCTATAGCTGTAATAGTCATCTATAGCTACTAGTACTTGTGTAGCAATAGCTGTAGCTGTAGTAGTCATCTATAGCTGTAGTAGTCATCTATAGCTGTAGTAGTCATCTATAGCTACTAGTACTTGTGTAGCAATAGCTGTAGCTGTAGTAGTCATCTATAGCCATCTATAGCTGTAGTAGTCATCTATAGCTACTAGTACTTGTGTAGCAATAGCTGTAGCTGTAGTAGTCATCTATAGCTACTAGTACTTGTGTAAGCAATAGCTGTAGCTGTAGTAGTCATCTATAGCTACTAGTACTTGTGTAGCAATAGCTATAGCTGTAGTAGTCATCTATAGCTACTAGTACTTGTGTAGCAATAGCTATAGCTGTAATAGTCATCTATAGCTACTAGTACTTGTGTAGCAATAGCTGTAGCTGTAGTAGTCATCTATAGCTGTAGTAGTCATCTATAGCTGTAGTAGCCATCTATAGCTACTAGTACTTGTGTAGCAATAGCTGTAGCTGTAGTAGTCATCTATAGCCATCTATAGCTGTAGTAGTCATCTATAGCTACTAGTACTTGTGTAGCAATAGCTGTAGCTGTAGTAGTCATCTATAGCTGTAGTAGTCATCTATAGCTACTAGTACTTGTGTAGCAATAGCTATAGCTGTAGTAGTCATCTATAGCTACTAGTACTATTTCCTAACTTTGTTTTTACATTACACTTTCTTTTCCTTCTCAATGGTTACTTGAAGTTAGTGTAGTTGGGGTGGGGAGTGGTACAACTACTCACTTCCCCCTCCCCCCTTTTTTGTGTGTGTGTGTGCGCAAGGGTGCACTTGCGTGGCGAGTTAGGGAAATTTACCCCCTACATATGTAACTATGAAGGTGGGTGTGGCTTCACTTCTTCTTGCTGGAGTTGCACCATTTCAATAAGAATCTAGTGATGAAGTTGGAACAAGAAAGGAGTAGCAACAAATGTGCAGCTCCATGTAGTGTGTGTGTGTGTTTCCCCTTTCTTTCCTACCCTCAATTCAGTAATTGAATGTGTTAAGGATTCAATGTAAAGGTCCACTTGGGCCAAAAACTTTAGGAAAGGTGTGGGGGGGGGTCAGTTCAAATTGTTACAGCCCTTTGGTGCTCTCCATTTCAAAGTTATGTGGTTTTGTCTGTGCTAACAAAACCGTGCAAGTTCACTTCAAACATTCATTGTTCCCGCCACAGCTTACCCATGTTGTTAAAATTTTTATTAGTTCTACTCGATTACAGCCTTAACGGTTCACTGTCAAGGTTTGTTTTAAGCCATTTGAAAGCAACTTGAGAGCTCTGTGATGTGAATGTATCCGGTTGTTGTGCACTGCTAGTCCTGCCAAGTTATGGCGGATTTGAAGAGGTGACCTTTTGAAGTTGATCTCGCAAGAACTAATTGACACTAGGTGTGTAGCTGATGCTGGCATCACACTAAATGCTTTGCTAGACCAACACGCACTGTGGAGCTGTTCTTGTTGACATGCCACTGTGGAGCTGTTCTTGTTGCCATGCCACTGTGAAGCTGTTCTTGTATCAGAGAAGGAGTGCAGTTTCGAGTGACCTTATTAGCAAACGCACCAGAATTACCTGCACAGAGGAAAGAGAAAAATATATGAGAATTACTAATTTGTTAAAGATTTCTTTTGATGTTTGGACCTACAGTTCCCCTCCACCTAATATTATATATACACACACATACACACAAGACTTGAAAATATTTTAGGGGAAAATATTGACTAGGAAATGAAACGAAAATTTACCAAGGTAGACTAATTTACCAAGGTTACCACAAAAAAAATACAGGACCCTTTACAAAATATAATTAGGTCGTTATATTAATAGGTAAAGGGTTCTCTAAATGTTTGTGGTTTTACATTTGTAAATTTGTAATGTTTCAGCCAGTGATAATCATTGCTAAGAAAAGATGTGCAGTAACTTTGCTCTCCCTGTGTGTTGCTTCCAGCATAGCCCTCTCTACCTGTGTGTTTCTTCCAGCATAGCTCTCCCTGTGTGTTGCCTCCAGCATAGCTCTACCTGTGTGTTGCTTCCAGCATAGCTCCCTGTGTGTTGCTTCTAGCATAGCTCTCCCTGTGTGTTGCTTCCAGCATAGCTCTACCTGTGTGTTGCCTCCAGCATAGCTCTCCCTGTGTGTTGCTTCCAGCATAGCTCTCCCTGTGTGTTGCCTCCAGCATAGCTCTCCCTGTGTGTTGCTTCCAGCATAGCTCCCTGTGTGTTGCTTCCAGCATAGCTCTACCTGTGTGTTGCTTCCAGCATAGCTCTAACTGTGTGTTGCCTCCAGCATAGCTCTCCCTGTGTGTTGCTTCCAGCATAGCTCCCTGTGTGTTGCCTCCAGCATAGCTCCCTGTGTGTTGCTTCCAGCATAGCTCTGCCTGTGTGTTGCTTCCAGCATAGCTCTACCTGTGTGTTGCTTCTAGCATAGCTCTCCCTGTGTGTTGCCTCCAACATAGCTCCCTGTGTGTTGCCTCCAGCATAGCTCCCTGTGTGTTGCCTCCAGCATAGCTCCCTGTGTGTTGCTTCCAGCATAGCTCTACCTGTGTGTTGCTTCTAGCATAGCTCTCCCTGTGTGTTGCTTCCAGCATAGCTCTGCCTGTGTGTTGCTTCCAGCATAGCTCTACCTGTGTGTTGCTTCTAGCATAGCTCTCCCTGTGTGTTGCCTCCAACATAGCTCCCTGTGTGTTGCCTCCAGCATAGCTCCCTGTGTGTTGCTTCCAGCATAGCTCTGCCTGTGTGTTGCTTCTAGCATAGCTCTACCTGTGTGTTGCTTCCAGCATAGCCCTACCTGTGTGTTGCTTCCAACATAGCTCTACCTCTGTGTTGCCGCCAGCATACCTGTGTGTTGCTTCCAGCATAGCTCTACCTGTGTGTTGCCTCCAGCATAGCTCTACCTGTGTGTTGCTTCCAGCATAGCTCTACCTGTGTGTTGCTTCCAGCATAGCTCCCTGTATGTTGGGGGAGACTGTACCATAAAATATAAGAGACTGAAAAAACTTGTGGTTCTGACTTAATTAAGCTCCATAGATTCTGCACACTTCACTGTATGAACTTGATATATAGCTCAAAAGATAGGTCTCTCTGCGTGCTCTCTTTTGATACTAAAAATGTTGCATAGATATAGCTCCACAGATTCTGCACACAGTATGAACTTGATATATGTATGGACTTGATATAAATTCTCTCAAAGTTACAGGTAATTTCTGAGTTATGGGTACCCCTTGATTCCACACCATCCGAGGTTTCACTGTACAGTAAATAAGGCTAGTGGTCTTTGTGGTGACCATCTCAAGGATGTTGGGAAGATCTATTGCCAGCCACTTACATCAGCCACTTTCTTAACCCATGACGTACTAACCCTCAAGCCAAACATCTGATGGGTTGCTGCAATACCATCGCCAGCTGTTCTTTGTTTCGAGAGTGGCCCACGGCCAAAATCCTGCCCGTGTTCTTTTCCTGGTCGTATCTGCCCTAGCTTGGTTGTCATGGTTGTTTTAAAAGTTATGGGGGGGAGGGGTATGGCCTATGGGAACCCTGTCCATGCTCAACCCCTGATCAAGTCCCTCTGGTCCCACCCTCCCTGGGTCCTCTGTGTGAGCGTCCATTGAGGACAAAGGAACACAGACAGAAAGACAGAATGGCTGAGAGAATTAAAGGTGTGTATACAGTATGTATAATATTTGAGATTGTGCTTGCAGGCACTTATGGTGGTCAGCCAGTTAAAGCACTCAGCATTGTGCATGTGTGAAGCATATTGTCTCTTGACCTTGTTATCTTTCTGCTGAAAGGCACTTATGGTGGTTAGCCAGTTATTATAACTTAGCATAGTATCTTTCTACTGAAGTACCATGGCAGTCTCTATGGCATTGGCTGCAAAAGTTATTTTCCCACTTCGATTCAGCCGGCCAGATTTGCGTAGCTTGTTCGCTCATTATCATATGATGACCCTTACCTGCTTCAAGTGTTAGGTACAATAGGATGAGCATGCAAGGGGAAGGCCGAGAACTAGTCAGAGAGATAAATGTCTGGATGGAAGCCGAGATGAGGTGGAAGTCTGACGGCTGTAGGGCTAGCTAGCCCACGGCTAAGATGAGGGATAAGCAGGACCACAGCTAAGACAAGGGGTAGGCAGGGCCACAGCGATAAATGTCTGGATGGAAGCCGAGATGAGGTGGAAGTCTGACGGCTGTAGGGCTAGCTAGCCCACGGCTAAGATGAGGGATAAGCAGGACCACAGCTAAGACAAGGGGTAGGCAGGGCCACAGCTAAGACTAGGGGTAGGCAGGGCCACAGCTAAGACTAGTGCCACAGCTAAGACTAGGGATAGGCAGGGCCACAGCTAAGACTAGGGGTAGGCAGGGCCACAGCTAAGACTAGTGCCACAGCTAAGACTAGGGATAGGCAGGGCCACAGCTAAGACTAGGGGTAGGCAGGGCCACAGCTAAGACTAGGGATAGGCAGGGCCACAGCTAAGACTAGGGGTAGGCAGGGCCACAGCTAAGACTAGGGGTAGGCAGGGCCACAGCTAAGACTAGGGGTAGGCAGGGCCACAGCTAAGACTAGGGATAGGCAGGGCCACAGCTAAGACTAGGGGTAGGCAGGGCCACAGCTAAGACTAGGGGTAGGCAGGGCCACAGCTAAGACTAGGGGTAGACAGGGCCACAGCTAAGACTAGGGGTAGGCAGGGCTACAGCTAAGACTAGGGGTAGGCAGGGCCACAGCTAAGACTAGGGGTAGGCAGGGCCACAGCTAAGACTAGGGATAGGCAGGGCCACAGCTAAGACTAGGCATAGGCAGGGTCACAGCTAAGACTGGGGATAGGCAGGGCCACATATAAGAGACTAGGGATAGGCAGGGCCACAGCTAAGACTAGGCATAGGCAGGGTCACAGCTAAGACTAGGGATAGGCAGGGCCACAGATAAGACCAGTGGTAGGCAGGGCCACAGCTAAGACTAGGCATAGGCAGGGTCACAGCTAAGACTAGGGGTAGGCAGGGCCACAGCTAAGACTAGGGTAGGCAGGGCCACAGCTAAGACTAGGCATAGGCAGGGTCACAGCTAAGACTAGGGGTAGGCAGGGTCACAGCTAAGACTAGGGGTAGGCAGGGCCACAGCTAAGACTAGGGATAGGCAGGGCCACAGCTAAGACTAGGGGTAGGCAGGGTCACAGCTAAGACTAGGGGTAGGCAGGGCCACAGCTAAGACTAGGGGTAGGCAGGGCCACAGCTAAGACTAGGCATAGGCAGGGCCACAGCTAAGACTAGGCATAGGCAGGGCCACAGCTAAGACTAGGCATAGGCAGGGTCACAGCTAAGACTAGGGGTAGGCAGGGTCACAGCTAAGACTAGGGGTAGGCAGGGCCACAGCTAAGACTAGGCATAGGCAGGGTCACAGCTAAGACTAGGGGTAGGCAGGGCCACAGCTAATGGGGGTAGGGCTATGACTACGGGCAGGTCCACGGCTAAGACTAGGGGTATTCTTGACTAGGGGTATTCTTGGGCTGAGACCAGGTGATTGAATCTAGTCCCATGTTTTCCTGGATCCATGCTGTATAGTCAGATACCCTCACTGGGGATATCCCTGGATGGTCCCAGGTGTCCTGGGATGTCCTAGTGGCAGTACTGGACATCCCTTGGTGATGACAATGTTTTAAGGTTAATCTCCATCGTGGCAGGGTCGGTAGCCCTTTGATGGCCGCTGCCAACACCGTCACTAATGGCTGTGGGAAGCATTAGCACCCTAGTTGAGATTTTGACTCTTGGTGAAGCTGGGTAACTGAGCGTTTAAGATGAGGTGTTGCATGTGTGTTTGTGTGCATGGACAGTGAGTGTTGATAGTCAACTCTTGCTCTTCCTTCCTACTGCAGGCACTTTGAAAAACGGAAAGAAGTTTGACTCTTCCCGGGATCGCAACAAACCTTTCGAGTTCAAGATTGGCAGTGGAGCAGTAATCCGAGGGTGGGATGAGGGTGTTGCCCAGATGAGCGTTGGCCAGCGAGCCAAGCTTACCTGCTCTCCAGATTATGCATATGGAAGCCGCGGACATCCTGGAGTATATCCTTTCATCTTGATTGATTTTGATTATAAAATATGTACAACTGGGCCTGCATTTCTATATGGTTGCCGTGCACAGCTTGGTTGCCATGCACAGCTGTGGTTGCCGTGCCCAGCTGTGGTTGCCATGCCCAGCTATGGTTGATTTTGATTATAAAATATGTAACGACTGGGCCTGCATTTCTATAGGAGGTTTACCATTCCATGCCCAGCCCAGCTATGGTTGCATGCCCAGTTGACTATTGAAGTATGCATCATTGAAACAGTAATTCCAGGATATATCATAATGGGCTGGAATTTTTAGTTTTTGGTTGTTTTTCACTTTAAAAAAAAATGTATACATATATTATACATTATGTATATACATGTGTATATATATATGTATACATATATTTATATATATGTATACATATATTTATATATATATACACATATGTATGTATATATCATTATGTATACTATATAATATATACATATATATATTTTTGAATGGTGGAGTAAATATTGTCATCCATTGTAGGGTAGCCTTCCTAGTATATATACATACAAATTTAGTGTTGGTGGTTCTTGTCTGTTGACTCGGCTTCTCTCGTCTCCTTTTCTCCGGTTCCTGCTGCTTAGGTGGTTAGCTATTCTCGAGTACGTGGGCTGGAGGCAACAAAATGTTGAACAAAATTCAATTTTGATTTGGGCATGCTCGGAGTACAGGATTTAGGGGTGTGGCTAGTGGATGAATTTTGTGCTTTATTAGAGCTAAACAATTCCCATCATAAATTTCAACCTTTATGGTATACCATCTACGATGATATCATGAGACACTTCTTTTTTAATGCGATATGGCAAAAAAAACTTGTGTCTCAGCTAAAACTCACATGGAAGCTTTTCAGATGCCCAAATGATGCTCCCTGTTAGCTCGTATATCAGCTAAAACGTCCCCAAATGGTACCTTCAGCCACTGTTAGCTCCAAAAAGACTCCCAGCATTCCTTGAGTCCTCGCTAAGGTTATGAATTGGTGGACCTAAAAAAAAAAGCATAAACCATGAGAATGACCCTTAACCTTCAATTTGAAGGATGCTATCCGTGTATATCAGTCACTGTATTCTCCCCCATCACTAACTTGCATCATACAATAGCTTTAAAAATTTTAGCACGCTATATAGAAGATTCCAAACGTTCCAGTCCTGTTTCTCGACTTGCATCATAAGCCATTGTTTTGGTATGGATCATCTGGTGGCGAGTTCGTTGATGTCATGATCAAGCTAATGCACGTGCTCTTATTAGAGGAATGGAAGAATCACGCTTAGTTCTGCTAATGGTTTGTGGAGTTGTAGCTCGTGGGAAGCTTTGAACCAAGTCGAAAGGAGATGTAGCTGATCATGTAGCTAGATGTAGCTGATCATACAAAAATGTCTGCTTTTGTGTGGAGTTCTCCTGTGCAACTGTTGCCAAGTCGTTGAAGGAGGCTGTGCTGTGTAGTGTCCAGGAGAGAAAAAAGTATTTAGTACCTAGAGTTGGACTTGTGAAACTCAGACTTGGTACAGTCCTCCTCCACCAATCAACTCTAATAATATAGAACAGCAAAAAGAAAACTTAACAAACAAAAATTGGCTCAAACGAGAACAGAAATTAAAACAAAAATATTGACCTGTCAACAACAACAACAAAATGGCTGTACCTAAGACACCACCAGTTAGATGACCCTTTACCATTCATAATTGTTGTATATGATTTTAAGTAGTAATCAGGAAGGCTAGAGCATCTAGTCGAAATGTCGAGAGAATACAATTTGAAGTTGATTATTGATTGAAGTTGATTATTGAGAAGATTATTGATAATATTGCGTTTTTATTGTCTTGTCTGTGTATGAATAGAAACAAGCTGTCTTTGTCCTTGACTTTATATACACTATTCCTCCTGATGCGACTCTCATCTTCGATGTGGAGCTGATAGCATTGAAATAAGATGACTGCCAGGCTTGGCTGGAATGCCACAGACATTGACATTTATAATGATCCCTGTGTATCTGTTTAATATTTGGTGTGTGGTGAATTCTTATTTCAATTTTTCTCTCCTTCCCTTAATTAAAATATGTAACTGTTGTGTTGGAGCACTGGTTGATGGGGGAAAATAAAATGGCGGGTGTACAAATCTAACAAATATGCTATTTTGCTGGTGATTGTGTATTTCAAAACGGCAGTTTCCAACAATTCAAATCGACAAGCACTACAATTCATAGACTCAACAAACATTCCCTATCTTGTTATGGATCTGCCTGAAGGTAAGAAGGTTTTTGTATATATGTGTGTGTGTGCATGTATGAAAATGTTCTTTGGTCTTTCTTTCCTAGCTTCCTACCATAAGCCACAAGTCCATAACTCCAAATTTCCAGGCGATGTTTTGTCGCCAGTTCCTTTACAGCTTGCATTATATACAAATGTGTATTTAATACTTGTTAAATACACATTGAGGTGGTATACAAATATACGTCCACATTTATAACGGAAATTCAATTTCCTGTGGATGTTCATGCAATGACTAACCTGCTTAAAGATTTTTCATGAAGCTCGTGTACTAAGGATTTATTTGAGCAAGCTGCTTGTGGGACTATATAGGACACTGGTAGATGTATATGAGGTTGACCAATGCATTTTGTGTTTGTGATAGTCAGATCGCTAGGTGTGGTTGCTAGGATGATCCCGACACTGCATCACATGTTGCTATTGTACAGATCAATAATGGAATAGGGCTTCAGATAGGGCCAGGGCAATGGCTCGTCTAACCAAAGTCTTTTCTACCTTTAAATCTGCCCTATCCTACCTTTTAGCCCTTCTAACCTTGGGATGCTAGCATTATGATCCTGTATAAAACCTCCCTATCAACTAGAGATCTAGAGGATGATACTTTAAAATTAGCAGCTATGGTATATATATATACTTGGCTATATAGAACTTAAAACTTTGCCCCCCTATAACTGCAAATAGGTGTACTGTTGATATGGGGGGATAGTAAATTTGGGCAAGTTCAACCCTCTACTGAGAGTGTCATCAGGGATAGAGGGATTTTCACATATACAGTTAGTGATGCTTTACCAAATAAATATGAGGCATTCATTCGCTACATTGATTTGACCCAAAGTTTATATATCTCCGCTAAAACTCACTTTCGTATAATTATATATAGCCATAAACTGATTTTGGCCTGCCTTGAATTCTTCGTGAAGGTACAGCAGCAAATTAGCAGCCAAAAATCTGTTGCACAGTTTCATTTTCATCTATTTACCCTATACATTATACATCACCTGCATATAATTATAAGAAGAGTACAAGTAGCCCAATGCATTGCAGCTGCATATATTTCTCAATTCAGTATAAAAAATAAATAATAGAAAACAGAAAAGATCTTCAATTGATTATGAATATATTATGCAATATCCAAACCAAGAGCAGCTCATTGTAACAATAGTTACAACTTACCTTCAACAAAACCGGTAAATAATGCATAATTCATAGGCGGAGGACCAGGATGCCAAGGCCCCCCCCCCAGATACTGGTACAAAAATAAAGTGTGATGATTTTTGTTCCATCAATGAAGAATGAGAACAGAGCCTGGCAGGCATGCACTGCACACTGTGAGCACACTGCCACTCTGCTGTTGGACTTAATTCTGACCAACAGAGTCAAGCTCTCAACCTTCATTAGAATCTGCAGAAGTGTCAGAGTCAGGAAGTTCACAAATAATTTGTCCAAGGACTGTGAGTCTGTGTTGCCAAGATACTATTTGTATCGAGCTAAAGATCCAGTTTCTATTAAGAACATGTGATGTTGCTGGGACATGTTAGTGGTATAGCAAACAGATTCAGCAAGAAGGACCTGCTATTTCTGTCTAGCATACAGTACTAACCGTTCCCTAGAAACTATAGTTGTCGGACTGTCAAGCCTATTTCAAACACTTTGGGCACAATTGTCGCCTGTGCTCCAATGTTAAAGCCACTTGGTCCAACAAGATAGAGCTATTGATGCAATTATATACTTGATTTTGTATTAAAATTGAATAATATATAATAATAACCAGGGTGCATTGCTGACAGGGCCGAGTTTCTGAAGAAGGGGAAGTATGCAAATATAGATGCTACTCATTATTTTGTACCTATTGGTATCGAGACCTCTGGAGTATTTGGGTCTGAGGCAAAGAGTTTTCTCCAAGAGCTAGGTGCACGCCTCAAAACTGAGTCTGGCGACCCTCGTGCCTACCATTTCCTGCTGCAAAAAATTGCAGTTGCAATCCAACGAGGAAACACTGCTGCAGTGCTTGGATCCAGCTCAGTACCTGACGATCATTATTTCTTAAATTAAATGTATGCAATATGCATGTACGTATTCTATATGCATGTATTCTATATGCATAATAATAAATAGTTATAATAAAACTTGTATAATAATAATAATAATAATAATAACAACAACAACAACAATAATAATATAACAACAACAACAACAATAATAATAATATGTAGTAGTTATAATATGTAATAACAATATTAATAATAATTATAACAATTACTCATGGGCTCAATTGCAGAAAGAGTCACCACTCTCTACACGCTGCTATTAATCCAAATATCTCCAAAATCCCCTCTTACCTGGAACCAGTAGGCTGGATCGTGATGATGGCAAACATCCTGACGGTGCCAGTTGTGCTTTGGAGGAATGGGGGAAGGTTCTGGTTTGGTATGCCACATGTTCAGACATGTTTGCTCCCCCTTACGCGGAGTTGAGGTCTGGAGATCCTGGAACGGTTGCCAGAATTCCTGAAGAAGCGTTCAATCAGAGACACCCACTATTTCGTTCCTCTGGGCTTCGAGACCGCGGGTGTATTTGGTGATGAGGCCATGTCCTTTATTAAAGGAGTTGGGCAGGAAAATTAAGGAGACTAGGGAGGCTAAGGCCCATTTCTACTTGCTCCAATGCGTGGAACGCTGCTGCTGTGCTGGGGGTGCAGGAACGTCAGACTACTTTTAACTTATTATTATAATTATTAGTTTAATTTTTAATTTTTATAGTTGCTTATAATTATACTGAATTTCAAAATTTCTTGTAAGTTGATTACAATTTGCTTGTCTTTTCCTGCAATGTTGATATCGTGAAGACAGTTGCAAAAAAAAAAGTAGATCTTTTTTGCTGCAGTCTTTTCTTTTTACTCCATGCAACATCAGGTGGAGGCGTTTCAAAGAAAACGGAAATTTTTTTGAGACTGCAAAACTCTGCCACTCCCAACAATTTTGACGGAGTTATTGCCACATGCGCAGGCCAGCAACGGCAAGTGTCATGTCGTTTCTGGAGATAGTGGCATCTAGCAAATACGGATCACCACCAACATTTAACGGACCGGTCCTTGACACACGCCTGCCTAAAGTATGTCTTCACTGCTGCAGTAAATATGATCCTCCCTGCTATATACTATCAGAGGCAATGGCAGAAATTCTATGCTCATTACTTAGGTTTGTCGTTATCTACACCTCTAGGCCTAGGTTACTGGATAGAGAAACACCAGAAAATGAAAGGATTTGAAAGGATTTGAAAAATCCTAACAAATGTAGGCCTAACGAGGGAAATATATAATAGCTTCTTGGTTGCAATAGAATTTGAGTGGCTAAAAGTTCGACGCAGTAGGCCAAGTAATTTATATGCCTTGGATATTATGTGATAATAATGCTCCGACCAGGATATATTGTCAGAAACAATTATACCTAGATCTTTATGATGTTGCTTCGACTAATGAAAATTTTTCCACAGAGCCATGAGTGTTGTCTTTGTTCCTGGAGGGGAATTAGCAGCTTGGACACAAGCCAACTGTAACACGTGTCAGTGGCAGAGCACGAGGTGCGAGGGTCCTGATGTGAGTCCGAACTCCAGTTTTCTTTCCTGAAAATGTACTTGCTCTGTCAAATCTCATCCCCACAATGTCTCTGGTAGATTGTGGACATGGTGGCACTCATCATAGTTTCTCTTCTGCTGTTGTTTGAACTTCTTGTTGGCATTTCTGAAATCTGTGGTCTGAGGCAGGGATGTACGAATTTTTCTGTACATCAAGAGTTCAGCTGGTGATCTTCCACACCATGGTAGAGGAGTTGTTGCTCTGTACTGCAAGCTCTTCCCCCTCCTCCTCCTCCAAACAGTCTTCCTGCTGCTAGCTAAAATAATCAATGTCACTTCAAACCTCGACAACCTCTCCTCCCTCCCTCCCCATTGATGGGAGTCCTCTTCATAAGTCATTATTTTGGTATTTTTGTATTTTTGTAATTTATTAATATTATTATAATTCACACGAGTTAGTGTTAATGGTCTGATATTGCCTGTTTAGTTGATTTTTGTAATTGAAAAAAACAAACACTTTATATAATTAACAATTAAAATACATAAATAAATCTAACGACAAGACGTTAATGAGCCATTCATGGTTTTCGGAAAAATTAAAATCCTTTTTGGTCTGAAGCTTTCTTTCTCAGCAACTGAAGAGTTGTCAACTATTGCAAGGTAAAGAAACATTATTACTAGAAGCAATGACAACATCCTGATTGGCTGTGAACTTTTTTGAAAGGCAAGGAGGCACTTTTATGAAATTCCGTTATCAGGTAACGGAATTTCATCTGCTTCCAGTGAACTTGTTGAGGAATCCAACAGCAATATTGTACTGAGGCAATTTTCATTTCAAAGAGAGCTCCTCAAATATTAGCATGAGAGCAATTTTGATATCCGAATCCAATAATTTTACTGCGCTGCCTCGTCAAAGTCGTCCACCTAGGATAATAGATGGTGAAGTGTGTTCCATATTCTTTTGGTGATTATAACTTTCAGACAGCATTATTTTGAGGCAATAGAACTAGGGACGTGCCAGCATCATTGGAAAGAGATGCGCATGACGACCTTTACCTACTATGGCTGCGACTGAAGAATTATATGCGGGAAATACATTACTTTAAAAATAATAATAATAATAAAAAAAATCACCAATGCAGACCACAACACACATTTGCACGAGACCACAATAAACATTTGCACGATCATTTTCTTTACATATAAGACAAAGTTTTCAAATTTCAAATATATATTAGTATAATATTATTAGTATATTAAAGAAACGAAACAATAATTTACCAAAGCAACAAACATTTACAGGATCCTCTATCTATTAACTAAAAATATTATAATATTGGTCTTTATAAGTAAAGGGTCATGCAAATGTTTTTATCTACTTTGGTTTGGTTTCATTCTGAGGAAACTAACTGATGTTTTTTTTTTGTGGTTACGACTTTGAGATTCTACATAATTCACTCAATATAAGCTCAACAGATAGATCTCCCTGTGTGCTTGCCAAAGTTATATGCAGTCAAAGTTGGGTACCTCAACACCTGTATTCTCTGCGGTTCTGGCTCATGATTGGAAAAGTGCCAGACATTACACTATATATCTCTGCCAAGAAGAAGCACTGCACAAGATCTTGGTGGTAGTAGCACCCTATAAACGTTGTTGACTTTTGACTGCCCATAACTTTTTTATAATTGTTTTGTGTAGATAATTTTATGCTCAAATTGTTGCTTGTTCTATGTGCTTTCCAATGATATATAAAATATCTCTAGAGGCATGTTTTGTCAGAAGATGCATGCAGAAACATCCAAGGCAGGACCCTCCTCCGTTTGGCAGACCCCCACAACTTATTTAAAAAAATCAAAAGCTGTAAATTGGTTTGTGGCTTGTCATAGCTAACAGCTGTGATTGGAGCGAAACCAAATTGCAATAACTAAAGTGGTTGTTGAATGGCAACGTGCCGTATTTGATTACTCGCTAAAATTGTGATTTTTAGCGCATGGCACGTTACCATTCAACAACCACTTCAATTTGGTTTCGCTCCAATCACAGCTGTTAGCTATGACAAGCCACAAACCAATTTACAGCTTTTGATTTTTTTTAATGAGTTGTGGGGTCTGCCAAACGGAGGAGGGTCCTGCCTTGGATGTTTCTGCATGCATCTTCTGACAAAACATGCCTCTAGAGATATTTTATATATCATTGGAAAGCACATAGAACAAGCAACAATTTGAGCATAAAATTATCTACACAAAACAATTATAAAAAAAGTTATGGGCAGTCAAAAGTCAACAACGTTTTTAGCGTGAAGCCCCTCCTTAAGAGTGTTTTCAAGGCGCTAAAGTGTGAGTATTTGCCCACCTATTAATAACATTTTAGCCAGTAATGAAAACACTAATGTCAGTATATTATATATGTATATATACACTATATAATTATACACTATATAATATATATAGTAATGTCCCAGGGGCGTATTTAGGGGGGGGTTTCTGGGCACCTGAGTACAAGCCACACCCATAAGCCATTTGACAGTTAGCATCAATCCTTGCTAATCCTAAATATAAATTCCAAAAGCAGTCTATGTTCACTGTGCACTGAATCTTTGTGTTGTGGCAGCATGTAACATCCAAGCTATTCGAAATATGCAAGGAACTCTTGTGGAGCTATGCCTTTTCTTTAGGTTTTCTCCCAAGAGGGAAGCAGAACTAGAAAAACGGATCAGTGAGCTTCCACTGGGAACAACTAACAGACAGAAACTGGTAAGCCTTTGCAAGACCCGTTGGGTAGAGAGAAGCCTATGAAGTCTTTTTGAAGATGGTACCAGCTGTTATTAGTACCTTGGAGACAATCAGTACTGAAGATGGGTGGAACAGAGAGTCTACCCAGAAAGCTGCATCACTTTTAACAGCTACAACTCAGTTTGAGTTTCTTATGGCATTTGAGGTGGTGTACCATGGCCTAGGCTGCATAAAAGGCTTAACAGTGTCTCTACAGAGCCGTTTGCAAGATATTTGCAATGCTTGTACTGAGGTAAATTTAGTCGAGACTACTTTACATGAAGTTCGTGACAGCATTGATTCTCATCACAAGATTCTGCAGTCACTCTAGCACAAAAATCAATGCATCACAGCCATCTCTTCCACGTCGATGTGCAAGGCAAACAAGTAGAAGCAGTGTACTTGCCAACTCTGCTGAAGATTCAGAAGATCTATTTCTGTTCCATGTCTGGATGAGATGATATCACATATTCACACTCGTTTTTCTGAAACACAAAAGAAAGCAGTACGAGCTTTGAGCATAGTTTGATCTGTATTCATGGCCAATGCAGTCACTCAGATTGAGTCTAATTTGATAAAGGAAATTTTGGATTTCTATGAAGATGATATGCCAAGTCCGAACAGGAACTCCATTTGTGGAGATCTAATTGGAGGAGTTTCTCTCAGTTTCTCTCAGAATTGCCCAAAACTCCATCCCAGGCCTTGAACTGTGCAAATGAGAGCATGTTTCCGAATATTTACTGTTTGTACTCTACCCATAACCAGCTGTGAATGTGAACGTAGTGTCAGTGTACTAACTTAGAAGACTCAAAACCTACTTGCTTACTACTATGGTACAGCAAAGGTTATCAGGACTGGCACTGATGCACATCCACTATGGCTTAAACTTTGACCTAGATGCTATTCTTAAAAATTTTGCTCGTCAACACCCTCAAAGAATGTTACTCCAGGACATTTTGACATTAACACATCAACTGTAATATAAATTATTGTGAGGCACAGTCAGATAATAATTTAATGGTTGTGGCCAGGTGATTTTTTTTTTACATGCATGTGCAAGCTTCACATGCATGAAATGGAACCCCCCCTTTAAATTCCTAGATATGCCCCCTGAATGTCTAGCACTTTCCAATCATGAGCCAGCCAGAACTGCATGTCACATGTTTTGAGGCCAACTTTGACTGCATGTAACTTTAGCATGATTACAATATTTTTTTTAGTAGTATCAAAAGAGAGCACAGAGACAAATGTATCATTTTGAGTGAGCTATAATATATGAAGTTGATAGAGTGGCGCGTGCAAGCTCCAAAGTCGTAACCACAAGTTTTTCAAAATGGCAATGCCCCCTTCATAGAACGTCCAACCATTCCGTGTTTATCGAGGTGACGATCCTTTACCATGTATCCAGAAGGAGTAGAGAGTGGTATCAAGAAGCGGGTTAGTTTCTGCAATGCTTTGGATTGGAGTCTTGTGATGGTCAAATGGACAATTTTATGAAGTTAGGTATGGGGGAAGGGAAAATATATACAGATATATGGTGCTAAATTAAGAAGGTTAGTGGTGGAAATACATGGTTGTAACAAATGGATGCAAGTGTGTGTGTGTGGGGGGGGGGGGGGGGGGGGGGGGGGAAGAATAGATACATAACATACATACATGCAGGCGAAAATTCATGATTTTAATGTGTTTTTTATTTTTTTATTGTTTATTTTATTTTAGGCTTCATGTTAACTACCTTCGTGAAGGCATGCTCAAAGTGTTTTTGGGACAGAATCACCGTTTATGGAACTAAGAAGCTTCCAAAGTGAGTTTTAGCTATATTTGTGTTTTTTGGTTGCCATTTTAGAAAGGGGCCAAAACAAATACACGTTCCGCACTCCCCCTGATTGCAGACAAAAAAATGTTTTAAATGACGAGAAGAGTTTACTAATGTAGCAGCAAGCATTTATAGGACCCTTTTATCTAGTAAGATTTTTTTTAAATAATTATGTATGTATTACATTGGTAAATTCTTTCATTTCAAGTCAAAATCTAAACATCTTGTTTTTAATATAATTATGCTGTTTTTTTGAATAGTCAAGCAGCCACCTACGAAGTTACTCAGTGTAACACCAGAAGTTACTCAGTGTAACACCAGAACTAACCAATTATAGATGTTATTGCTTACCATGTTTATTACTAAAGTAGACACATGCCTATTATAAATATAGACACTGCATTACAAGTAGTTATCTGGTTTTGTTTCTGTGCTGTTAACTACAAGTGTGTTTATGACATTGACAAACTTTTACTGATTTCCGGGTCTTTTGCTGAACAGATATATAAATGCTGAATCAAGGAACAGGTTAGTCATTGCAATAATGCATTGGACAGTTTGGAATCTTCTGGTAGTAAAATTATGCTAAATGGACATATTGTACATATTGTACCCAGGTTATGTGTGAAAAAAAGTTGATATATACATACATGTATATAGATTCACGTGTGTGTTTTTGGGGGGGAGGGGGGGGGGGGGTTGCTGGTTTGCTATAATCATGAAGGATTCGAGGCAAGCTTGAAGTGCTTTGAGGGTCGAAATCAGCTGAAGTCACTGTTTAGTGCTACTACCTCACTTCCCAATAGACAGATTCACTTGAAGATCAGTTTCATGGTATTTAAGTCAACAGATGTCAACAGATGCACCAAAATTGCCTCCCAAGAAGACACGAGGTATTTTGAATATAATAATTTAATTTGATAATAGATAACATAATATAAATCTACTTGAAGGCCTCATAGGCTTTGATGAAAGAGATGAAAGAGACCCTCCTATATACATTAGGAGGCATAGTCCCTTACCCTCCAACATTAGGAGGCACAGTCCCTGACCCTCCAACATTAGGAGGCACACACAGTCCCTGACCCTCCAACATTAGGAGGCACAGTCCCTGACCCTCCAACATTAGGAGGCAAAGTCCTGACCCTCCAACATTAGGAGGCACAGTCCCTGACCCTCCAACATTAGGAGGCACAGTCTCTGACCCTCCAACATTAGGAGGCACAGTCCCTGACCCTCCAACATTAGGAGGCACAGTCCCTGACCCTCCTACATTAGGAGGCACAGTCCTGACCCTCCAACATTAGGAGGCACAGTCCCTGACCCTCCAACATTAGGAGGCACAGTCCCTGACCCTCCAACATTAGGAGGTACAGTCCCTGACCCTCCAACATTAGGAGGCACAGTAGTCCCTGACCCTCCAACATTAGGAGGCACAGTCCCTGACCCTCCAACATTAGGAGGCACAGTCCCTGACCCTCCAACATTAGGAGGCACAGTCCCTGACCCTCCAACATTAGGAGGCACAGTCCCTGACCCTCCAACATTAGGAGGCACAGTCCCAGACCCTCCAACATTAGGAGGCACAGTCCCTGACCCTCCAACATTAGGAGGCACAATCCTGATCCTCCAACATTAGGAGGCACAGTCCCTGACCCTCCAACATTAGGAGGCACAGTCCCTGACCCTCCAACATTAGGAGGCACAGTCCCTGACCCTCCAACATTAGGAGGCACAGTCCCAGACCCTCCAACATTAGGAGGCACAGTCCCTGACCCTCCAACATTAGGAGGCACAGTCCCTGACCCTCCAACATTAGGAGGCACAATCCTGATCCTCCAACATTAGGAGGCACAGTCCCTGACCCTCCAACATTAGGAGGCACAGTAGTCCCTGACCCTCCAACATTAGGAGGCACAGTCCCTGACCCTCCAACATTAGGAGGCACAGTAGTCCCTGACCCTCCAACATTAGGAGGCACAGTCCTGACACTCCAACATTAGGAGGCACAGTCCCTGACCCTCCAACGTTAGGAGGCACAGTCCCTGACCCTCCAACATTAGGAGGCACAGTCCCTGACCCTCCAACATTAGGAGGGACAGTCCCTGACCCTCCAACATTAGGAGGCACAGTTCCTGACCCTCCAACATTAGGAGGCAAAGTCCTGACCCTCCAACATTAGGAGGCGTCCCTGACCCTCCAACATTAGGAGGCACATTCCCTGACCCTCCAACATTAGGAGGCACAGTCCCTGACCCTCCAACATTAGGAGGCACAGTCCCTGACCCTCCAACATTAGGAGGCACAGTCCCTGACCCTCCAACATTAGGAGGCACAGTCCCTGACCCTCCAACATTAGGAGGCACAGTCCTGACCCTCCAACATTAGGAGGCACAGTCCCTGACCCTCCAACATTAGGAGGGATAGTCCTGACCCTCCAACATTAGGAGGCACAGTTCCTGACCCTCCAACATTAGGAGGAACAGTCCCTGACCCTCCAACATTAGGAGGCACAGTCCCTGACCCTCCAACATTAGGAGGCACAGTCCCTGACCCTCCAACATTAGGAGGCACACACAGTCCCTGACCCTCCAACATTAGGAGGCACAGTCCCTGACCCTCCAACATTAGGAGGCAAAGTCCTGACCCTCCAACATTAGGAGGCACAGTCCCTGACCCTCCAACATTAGGAGGCACAGTCTCTGACCCTCCAACATTAGGAGGCACAGTCCCTGACCCTCCAACATTAGGAGGCACAGTCCCTGACCCTCCTACATTAGGAGGCATAGTCCTGACCCTCCAACATTAGGAGGCACAGTCCCTGACCCTCCAACATTAGGAGGCACAGTCCCTGACCCTCCAACATTAGGAGGCACAGTCCCTGACCCTCCAACATTAGGAGGCACAGTAGTCCCTGACCCTCCAACATTAGGAGGCACAGTCCCTGACCCTCCAACATTAGGAGGCACAGTCCCTGACCCTCCAACATTAGGAGGCACAGTCCCTGACCCTCCAACATTAGGAGGCACAGTCCCTGACCCTCCAACATTAGGAGGCACAGTCCCAGACCCTCCAACATTAGGAGGCACAGTCCCTGACCCTCCAACATTAGGAGGCACAGTCCCTGACCCTCCAACATTAGGAGGCACAATCCTGATCCTCCAACATTAGGAGGCACAGTCCCTGACCCTCCAACATTAGGAGGCACAGTCCCTGACCCTCCTACATTAGGAGGCACAGTCCCTGACCCTCCAACATTAGGAGGCACAGTCCCTGACCCTCCAACATTAGGAGGCACAGTCCCAGACCCTCCAACATTAGGAGGCACAGTCCCTGACCCTCCAACATTAGGAGGCACAGTCCCTGACCCTCCAACATTAGGAGGCACAATCCTGATCCTCCAACATTAGGAGGCACAGTCCCTGACCCTCCAACATTAGGAGGCACAGTAGTCCCTGACCCTCCAACATTAGGAGGCACAGTCCCTGACCCTCCAACATTAGGAGGCACAGTAGTCCCTGACCCTCCAACATTAGGAGGCACAGTCCTGACACTCCAACATTAGGAGGCACAGTAGTCCCTGACCCTCCAACATTAGGAGGCACAGTCCCTGACCCTCCAACATTAGGAGGCACAGTCCCTGACCCTCCAACATTAGGAGGCACAGTCCCTGACCCTCCAACATTAGGAGGCACAGTCCCTGACCCTCCAACATTAAGAGGCACAGTCACTGACCTCCCTGCCCTTGTTGGCTAACTGGGTCCTACTCTCCAATTGCTTTGAAGAGTGCTTCAACAGCTTGGGACATTGATGCATCTTTAATCCGACTTGGCAAATGTGAGGGAGGTAATGCCCCGAGTATGTAGTGCAGGGAAGACAGTTATTGTGCAAACACAACACAACTTGTATAACCACACAAAGTATTCCCTTTTAGGATGTGAGGCGAAGGTTTCCAAACCCAGCGGGGATGCCTTACAAAGATTTTGAACCATCTACCTACATAGCATAAAAATAACTACGTGTATTTAAATTCAAAAATACTTTTATGAAATTCTCCATATTTAACAACAGTAATGTCAAATAATGTTACCATAAAATCTGTTTGTTTAGCACTTCCTTATATGTCCAGATCTGCAAGAAACTCCGTGCCAAACAGCGAATAAGCACTTCCAAAAAGTTTCTAAATAACACCCACCCATTCATTCATGGCAGAAAAGGGGGGGGGGGAGCTGTTAGACAATTCAGAGAAGGAAAGGGAGCCGGGAGCCATCTTGAGCTAGTTGGCTGTAGCCATGACTTGAATATACACTATAATCCTTTAAAAACACACACACAATAATCGCAAGTACGAGTAGCAGTTATATGCCTCTAACACAGCCAATACGCTTGGAGACGGTACGAATAAGGTTTATGGGTATTAAGTTGTCGTTTAAATCTCAGCCTAAGTTCTTACGAATAATACAGTTATATGCCTCTAATACACACAGCCAGTACGCTTGGAGGCAAGCACTTCACAGTTATATGCCTCTAATACCACAGCCAATACGCTTGGAGACGAGCGCTTCACAGTTATATGCCTCTAACACACAAAGCCAATACGCTTGGAGACAAGCACTTCACAGTTATATACACACAGCCAATACACTTAGAGACAAGCATTTCCACAGTTATATGCCTCTAATACACAGCCAATACGCTTGGAGACGAGCGCTTCACAGTTATATGCCTCTAACACACACAGCCAATACGCTTGGAGATGGTACGAATAAGGTTTATGGGTATTCAGTTGTCGTTTAAATCTAAGCCTAAGTTCTTACGAATAATACAGTTGTATGCCTCTAATACACACAGCCAATACGCTTGGAGACAAGCGCTTCAGTTATATGCCTCTAATACACACAGCCAATACGCTTGGAGACAAGCACTTCACAGTTATATGCCTCTAATACACAGCCAATACACTTAGAAACAAGCGCTTCACAGTTATATGCCTCTAATACCACAGCCAATACGCTTGGAGACGAGCGCTTCACAGTTATATGCCTCTAACACACAAAGCCAATACGCTTGGAGACGAGCACTTCACAGTTATATGCCTCTAATACCACAGCCAATACGCTTGGAGACGAGCACTTCACAGTTATATGCCTCTAAGACACACAGCCAATACACTTAGAGACAAGCACTTCACAGTTTTATGCCTCTAATAGACACAGCCAATACACTTGGAGACAAGCACTTCACAGTTTTATGCCTCTAATACACACAGCCAATACACTTGGAGACAAGCACTTCACAGTTTTATGCCTCTAATAGACACAGCCAATACACTTGGAGACAAGCACTTCACAGTTTTATGCCTCTAATACACACAGCCAATACACTTGGAGACAAGCACTTCACAGTTTTATGCCTCTAATACACACAGCCAACACACTTGGAGACAAGCACTTCACAGTTATATACCTCTAATACACACAGCCAATACGCTTGGAGACGAGCGCTTCACAGTTATATGCCTCTAATACACAGCCAATACACTTGGAGACAAGCACTTCACAGTTTTATGCCTCTAATACCACAACCAATACGCTTGGAGACGAGCGCTTCACAGTTATATGCCTCTAACACACAAAGCCAATACGCTTGGAAACGAGCACTTCACAGTTATATGCCTCTAATACCACAGCCAATACGCTTGGAGACGAGCGCTTCACAGTTATATGCCGCTAATACACAGCCAATACGCTTGGAGACAAGCACTTCACAGTTATATGCCTCTAATACACACAGCCAATACGCTTGGAGACGAGCGCTTCACAGTTTTATGCCTCAAATACCACAGCCAATACGCTAGGAGACGAGCGCTTCACAGTTATATGCCTCTAATACACAGCCAATACGCTTGGAGACGAGCGCTTCACAGTTATATGCCTCTAATACACAGCCAATACGCTTGGAGACAAGCGCTTCACAGTTATATGCCTCTAACACACACAGCCAATACACTTAGAAACAAGCGCTTCACAGTTATATGCCTCTAATACACAGCCAATACGCTTGGAGACAAGCGCTTCACAGTTATACACACAGTGGAGACAAGCACTTTACAGTTATATGCTTCACAGAGATACTGTAGGCATTTAATAAAGACATTTCATGAAACAAAAGCAATGCCAAGCATGTTATAGATGCTGATAGTGCTAACCAACAGATTTTACGGTTTATCGATATCACACTGTTATTAAAGTTTAAGAGTTCACCCATATCTTGACAGCCTGACCAGTGGCAGTGCACAGCCAGTATCTGTTGGGGCCCGACGACGAGAGCATTGATGATTTCACAGCCTGTCACTGAAAAGAGCATAGTGGGCACTACTTGCTGCATGGAGGGTGTAGGCTCATCTTCACTCCAATTGAATGAGCCCATACAAGAAATATTACCTTTGGGGAATGTGAGCCTGTGTTCCAAAATATACTTTGATCCTTATAGTACCTAAATTGAATACGAACTTCTCCAAAGACATTTCTTGCCCAAGTGGTACATGATCTATGTAGTAGCCCTGAGGTGTCATTAACAGCAAAGTTTACACACCCACCCAAAACAACAACAATACAACAAAAACACGTATTCTTTATAGTCCTCCACCTCCAAATGATCATCATGTATCTGCATCTTCCTCTTCTTCAGTAGTATCAGGAGTATATCTCCTCTTCATCAATGGGTCTGTTGAACACAGTACATAACATACCCAATGTGAGGTATATTATACTTCAAATCTAGCTGTCTATTAGAAACAATTCCAAATGTCAACAACAAAATGAAACGACTTAACCACCAGGACTTTCATTGGGTTCACCAATCTTTCCGCCTCATGTGCAGGACCTTCTGCTCACTAGTGGCAGCTCTCCTCACATTTTCATTTATATGACATCACCTCATACAAGCAATGTTCGTCCCCATTCTGAAGGTGGGGCTACCAAAGTGAATGCATTTTGGTACATAAATTAGCAGTTGGTGACAATCCAAAAGGTATCACGACACGAGCAAGTTTTCAAGGAACATAATTATAGAATACGATTCAGAATAAATATATATAGGCTACCACGCAGACTCTTCTCATAAGCCAGGGCTGCAGCTGGGTTGGAGAGGATAATTTCCTTGACGTAGGCATGCTTTTTGCAGTCAGAATCTGGATGACAGGCTGAATGGTTACCCCTGTTACAGCGTTGCAAACAAAACAACTACATTGCATTAGCTAGTAATTGCTCGATCCAGTGTGCCAAGAAAGGCATCTCTGTCGTCCTCGGACTCAAAAGTCAGCTGCATATGGCCAGGTCTAGCTCACTTTGACGACACAGTTTGGGAACTATCCGAGACACTGCGCTCAGCAGCCATTTTGTGTGTATGATTTTTGGGGGAGCATTCCTCCTCCTGGTGCCATTCACATGACATATTTGGCGCTTCTGGGGATGCATTGCACCCATATATAGCAGCTGGCCAAGCAAGCCATACTGCTGTTTTAGCGAGGAGAGCAGCCTAGCCAATCATTTAATCTTGAAAACTGTAAAGACCACCACATTCAGCCACATTATGACAGAATAGCCACAAGCAGCCATTTTCAACCGCCCGCAAAGTCGCAAATATTTTATGCTACGCCACTGGTAATTGCGTGGCAAGCGAAGGTACAATAGAAAATAAATAAAAACATCAATTTGAAATCCCTAGCTGCAGGCCTAGCATATGCTTTAAATTATTGATGTCATCAGATTGGATTGTAATATGGAGAAGTTGCTAAGAGTACTATACTAGTTACCAAACTGGTAAGGTTGGGGAGCACCAGCCTCAGATATTCTCATTGACAGTCGCAATCATTTCGAGCGTAACAACAAAAACTTATATCAGTGATGATCATCTCCAGTTTAGCAAGCTAGAGTGAGTCGGAATTAAACTTCACCATCCATTCTTGCCAGCTATTAACTCTTATAGAAACATGGGCAGATGGGGTGTAGAAGCTTTACTTGAGCCTAAGAAGGCTTCTGGATCGTGGGTGACGCTTAGCGCGAACAATGTAGGTAAGAAATAGGCCACTATATCATTTAAACGGATCAATTCACATATACGGCCAGTAGTAGCCGCGTGAAATTCGTGCGCGTGAAATTAACTTAAAATATATAATTAACTAAAAGCATAGCATAAACTGGTGTTAATGTTGTATCATCCTTTGAAGACATTAATGAGAGTATTACTGAATATAGACTCTGGACTATCATCCTTTGAAGACATTAATGAGAGTACTGTATTGCTGAATATACACTCAGCATTAGTCCTCAAGATGCATATAATGTTTCTTGGTTCTACATAGATTAAAGCTCAGGCAATGGGTCCTGCTAATGTATCTATGGTCTCGGGAGTATCCTGTATGTGAGGCAAGCCGAGATGCTGGCATCAGTCCACAAAGAGGGGTGGATATCTACCAGTGGCTGAGGGAAGTCTGTTCGACTAAGCTATTGCAAGCGCCAATTGTGCTTGGAGGGGTGGTGCTAATCGATGAATCGCTCTTCCGACACAAACCAAAGGTTTATAGACATATAGTATATTTAGAAACCACTTACTTTACCTTATCTACTTTACCTTATCTTATCTTACCTTATCTGGATCCCATTATCTTACTTTACCTAATCTAACATACAGCACTACCGAGGCAGACCTCCAGCCCAAGAAGTCTGGTTGTTCGGAATGGTCGACATCTCGACCTCACCAGCCTTCAGGAAGTGGCGAAAAGAGATGTGGCCACCCTACTGCCCATCATACAAGCCCATATTGCACCCAACACAGTCATCCACTCAGACCAGTGGAAGGCTTATAACCAAGTTCGATCGCTTGCTGGTGTCTCTAGCCACCAAACTGTCAACCATTCCCTGCATTTTGTAGACCCTGGGTCGGGTACCCATACACAAAACATTTGAGTCGTATTGGAATAGAGTAAAGACCAAACTGAAGAGGATGAAAGGATGCCATGCACATCAGACTGGAAGCTACCTGGATGAATTTATGTGGCGAGAGCGGCATGGACAGTCAAAACACTTGGCATTTAATAATATAATGTTAAATATAAGTCAGCAATACCCTGTCTGAATGATATTATAATGAAATGTATGTATAAAATAACAATTGGATGGGAATAAGAATTGATAACAATTATAATAGCAACAATTGAATTATAGCAAGAATAATAAAATAGATGAGCCATTAATTAGGTTCAACTAACACCTGGTTGTGCTATGCTTTTAGTTCATTATATATTTTAAGTTAATTACACGCGCACGAATTTCACGCGGATACTGGCCGTATATGTGAATTGATCCATTTAAACTTCTAAATGTTGAGTCTCCTTTGCACCCAATTGGAGTACAAAAAAAAAAAAAAAATTAAAAAAAATAGGCAGTAAATGAGACTTCTTCTGTATTAAACACATATCTGATAAACATTAAGTTATGGTGGGGGGGGGGTGAGGGGGGGCATAATCATTCCCTTCCTCTCCAATACTTCACTATGCACTTCAAAATGCACCCACACACTTCCACCTTCGCCTGATTACTTGCACCCTCCACCTCCTTCCCAAGCAACAATGCCACCTTCCCTCGGTGCCAACTCTCTCAAACTCCTCCAACCATATTCCAGCTCCCTCAATTCCATCCAGCTCATTCGTTAATGCTTTCCGTTCCCTTCCAAATTCATCACAGCCTGTTAGGAAGTCCCTCACTTCTTCCACTTCCTTCCTGTCACACAACATCATCTATCATCACTACACGGCCTACTTTTGCTTCTTGTCCTGTGATAGACCTGCTGACCCTGTCCTCAACCTAACCCTGTCCTCAACCTAACCCTGTCCCCTGTCCTCAACCTAAACATCAACCTCACTCCCTCATATCTCTATAATGACCTCGTATATATACCTCTCTGCTCCATCACCCACCTTTTGCCAACCTATATATACCACTTCAAGCTGCTCTTCCTCCTCCCATATCTCTTCTTCATCTTCATCTTCCATTTCTCTTCTTCATCTTCACCTTCCATTGCCTCACTGACCCTAGCTTAGCATTTGTTCCTCAACAGTATATATTTTCCTCACCATCCTATCCCTCCATCCATTCTTAGCTTGTCTGCCAATATTATTACCGGTCTACCCTCTTCCATCTTTGCAAGCCTCCTCTGCCAACTTCCTCCACCCTAAGTCCCCCAGCATTGCTACTCCTACCATCGTGTTGCTAGCTCCCAATAGGTTTCTTCCTCAACTGGGCTGACTCTAGTTTCCTACAAGCAGACTGTCCTCCTGTCAACCACACTTCAGCAGCATGTTCCAGGCTCTAGCCACAGCTCCCACACCATCCTCCTCGATCCACTTCCATTTTTCTGTTCACTTGACTCATCCACACTCACTGCCTTTCCAATCCATTCCTCTGCTTTAATCCTCATTTTTCTCCAAGTATATATTACATTCCCTCTCAGTTTCTCATCAAATCACACGCCCAGGTATCTGAACGCTTCCACTACTTCCAGCTTCTCTCCGTCAATATTCCACTTCACATTACTTCTCCCTTTCCCATGACCATTACCTTACTCTTCTTCTCATAAAACTTAAACTTCCATTTTTTAATCGCATAATTATACATCTCTTACAATTTCAGTCCCGTGTCCGCCAAAAGCACAATATCAACAGGATCGAGCAATGCACCACACCATGACCATCAACCAGCTCAGCTCCCTCTAGTTCATCTACCATTCCTGACACATACATGTTGAATAGTGTTGGTGACAGTTGATCGTTTTCCAAAATGAATAAGGTGGGTTATAATCAAGTGTAGCTAGCTAATAGCAAAAACATGTCCTATACATTGCATCAGCATTATTAGTATTCATGGCATGATATTATCCAGCTACAACAAGAGTTCTCCCTCTTGTGTTCAGGTTGACTTCTGTCCTCGTCTTACAATGGATATTTTATTTATTTATTAAATCATGTTTGTTAATAGACGCACACACACGCACACACGCAGAGGCTTGCTTGTTATTTGGGGAAGGAAGGATTACCTGTGAAATGAAAATAATTATAAGTGTAATTATATATTTCTGTTCAGATTTCAGATAATTATTTTATTTTCAGATATGAGTAAAAATACATTCATACCTGTGGCTTCCACAGTAAACCCACTGTGTATTGAGCCATGCTAGCTTCTTTTAAGCATTGCTCTGTTTTCTGGGTGCAACTGTTATCTTTCCACCAACTAAGAATGTGCCCGTTTTCTCCGATTTTAATAAGCCTGCATAAAAACGGATGGTTTTTTTAATTGTGGGTAGGTGAATATACATTATACATCAAAGCCTCGCGCGGCAATACCACTCTCGCCATAATAACGCTCAACGCAAACTCATACTTAGTGATTTTGAGGCATATGCGACAGGCCTCCATGACTGACCATTCAACTGCAACAACACTGCCCCAAGTCCGAAAGACGGATAACTGAGGACCTAATCTTGCGAGTCAGTCCCAAATTTCTCGAACCAGATCCAGTTTCTCGAGGGAATTAAGAGGTACACTATAGATGGCCATTCAAGCGTTTGACTTTTTTCCTCGGAAACAGGTTCGTTACAAAACTATTTGGATATCCTACATGGCGAAAAGCTCAGTTTAGCCAATGATGAGAAAAATTCTTGAGACAGGCTCGTCATTGGAATCCTTCAGAAGCCAACGTTTGGTATGTCGGCAAGTGTTTTGGAACTTCATGACGAATACCTCTAAACATTGAGAGGTCAACTCGGTATAAAGAAACATTTTATTAATGATGGAATTATCGCCATCCCTTTGATTTTTTAATGATCTGAGCATGACTTGGCTTTACCTGAGATAATTCTTAACACAGTTTTAAGGCACTAAACATCTTTGGATGATGCATTTGTTGCTGGCATTACCAAAATGAGATGCGTCAAAATGAGATGCGTCACTTGTCATAGCAGAGACACTTGACTGCAAGAAAGGTAACTTGGTTTATTTTTTTATAGCTATTTTAGCTATTTCAATCATAACCCTTTGAAATGTGCTTTTAATGTTAACAGGTCTGTGTTAAAATCACCCTTGTAGAAGAATTTGCAAACAATTTTAAGGTCGGGATCAAGATTTTCTTGCTTACATTCTTGCTTACATGCCGCGAGATTCTAAGAGTCTGGTAAATGGCATAACCCGATTGGTTTCTTCAATATATGTATCTTGTAGTAATGGTGTCTAATACTTTTAGGTCATCATTAAAATCACTGATAGAATTATATCTCCTTTTCAATTGCCTTGGTAACCAAGGTTTCATCAATATCAAATTCTTCCTCTCAAAAATAATCAAAGGACTGATTAGATTTGAACGTTTCAACTGTCATCTTACAAATCTGCTGACACTCTTGTTGCTGATAATGATTTGTGCTGGAGTGTACTACTAAGACTACCTACCTGCATGAGATCATGACAAAGCAGATTACCAAATAGGTGGCCAAATGTGCTCATCTGTGTAGATACACCACAAATCCTGGCTTTAGTATCCTGGTTTTAACACTTCAACTGCTTCTTCCAAGGTATCTTGTAAAACTTAAAAAAATTATCTATGATGCTAGAGCAGCTTTAACTGTCCACTGGGTAAGGTACAATAACTATAACCCCCCCCCCACCCGCTGTAACCTGGTTTCCTCTCTTCAGTGAGTACTAATTGGCTTAGTAATTACATGTGTAGTCTCAAAGGATTTTTAAATTTTTTTATTATGTCACTTGCAGCAAGATTATCAAGTATGTCCATAGCTTAGTAATTACATGTGTAGTTTCTTTAATTTTAAATTATGTCACCTGCAGCAAGGTTAACGAGCATGCTCATAGCAATGAGTGTTTGGTTGTAGATGGTGATCAGCCACCCCATTTACTCTCCTCATCTCTTGCCCCATCAAACATTGACCACAGAATCTTTAACTTGCAGAAAAAGGTACATAATGATGTCAAAGTACAAGCATCAATAGAATCAACAGTATATAATTGTTCATGCACAACTGTTACCGAATGAAGGAATAGTGTGACTTACTCTCTGCAAGATGTCAGTCATTTCATCTGTCATAAAAGAAATGAGAACCCTGAAGTAGTATATACTAATAGCACTCCCTGTATTGGTTTGACCCCTCCCCTCCTTCCCCCTTATTTTAAAATGGAGAACAAGAAAATTATATCTTACTTTGGCAGCTTCTTAACATGATTTTAACTTCTTGAATCCATTGCGAAGGAAGTAAAATGGCAGTCAAATACTCTGCACTTTCTTTGTGTACAATATGTCCATTTATCACAATTTTATTACTAGAACAGTCCAATCACTGTATCACTACATCTAATCCAATTCGGCCATTTCTTTATTCAGCAAAACAGCAGAAAATCATAAAAATGTCATAAACATGCTTGTGGTCTTGCAATCTCGAGTCCAGCTGAGCTGAGTAGCAAGCTGCTGCAAAGTACCATGAAGTGATCAGTTGGTTTATTCTTGTGACAATAGTTAACAGTACAGACCTTCAACAAAACCAGCAAGCCAACTATATACTTGTGATGCGTGTACTCTTTAGTAATAAACATTGTGGTTAGTTTTACTGAAACTTCTTTTAGGTGACTGCTCGATTATATATTAAATTTCTTTAAATAAAAGAAGATATGTATTGGATTGATTAGTCAAAAAATAAATCAATGAAGACCACAATCACTTTTTATGTTCATAAATAGGTAAAGGGTCATGTAAATGTTTGTGGTCTACAGTGATAAATTCTCGTTTCATTTCCAAATATCATAAACTTATTTTTTGTCGTCTTGTTCATAGATAGTGCACTATAAGTAGAGTACCTGAAAGTCTGTGCTCTAACTATTGTCACAAGGGTCAAGTTCAAAGGAAACCATCTGATCATCACTTCTTGGTAACGAAATAGTGCATCTGCTTGACTCGGCTCAGTTCTGTCACAAAACCGATTTTAATCACTTCTTTATAGCGAAGACATGCAGCTGTTTACACTCCACATGCAGGTTTATTTTATGGACAATCATTTACCTAATCTCTGGTGTTTTTACTGGAGCAAAAAGCAGATTTGTAGCTGCATTGGAGCCTTCTGGTTGTCATTTTGAGGCTAAACGAAACCACTGTTTAGAATACTGAGATGCTGACTGAGTTTTGGCTGAGATATAAAATGATGATGATGATAATAATAATAATAACATCAACTAGTTTTTTGTTGTTTTTAAATAAATAAATAAACACAAACAACAAATAAATAATCCTTGGCTACAGAGTCAGCAGAGCAAGCAGAGCAACAGATAAAGCAGGTCATTCCTCATCCCAATCCAGCTGTTGCCATCAGTGCCTGCACGACGAAAATGTATTATTAAAATAAATAAATAAAAGAAACAAACAAAGAAATGATTTAAGCAAATTTAGATGTCTGAAATGGCATGGTTCACAGTAGAGCATTACAGAAGGGACATTTTGAACTTTGACATCATGAATAGATAGCAGTCACAACAGTACTCGTCAGTGGTGGACTCTTCTGTAATAGCTTTGAAACTCTTGTGGACTGAACAAGTTATACTGCTAAAAATTAGCTAGTTGCCAAACTGCTGTAGTTACATCTGGTGGAAAAACTACCAGTTAGCAACAACAACTATTTATCTGCCTATCACTTTTCCAGGCATTGTCCTTTGCCCAGATATCTATGCTTTAGCAGATACTTGCCGCATGCCAGCATGGGAAGCTTAGGGCTGTAGTGATCTTTTTGTCGACAAATGCCATGATGTTTAGGTGAAGCTAAGCATCTGAGAATGCACAGTTCATCACATGCTAGATTCCAGCATCTGATTTTTTGATAATGCAGGAATAGAGTATATTGAACATCCAATTGTTTTCCACTACACTTATAGTGCTGCAACAGAATAAGCATTAAGTCCAAAGTTTACATCACTACATCAACCACAGGATTATGGGGATTTTTTCAAGTCCAAAGGTGTCGTTTCCTCTCCTGCTAGCCTCAAGAAGAGGTGTCAGGTAGTGTCTAGCAACTGGTCTCCGCATGTGCAGTCATCTTTCTACCCTCCCTTCCCCCACCCCTCCACAGAAAGCACATGGGTATGGCCTTGGGTGGAGTGGAAGAGACTCTATTGACTATTAATTTGTGCTTAGTGGCGATCACAGAGACATCTTATGGCTCCCTCTTTTCCAGTGTGATAGGCACAGGTTAGCTGGACGTCTGCAGGTTCCATTCCAAGGATATTGCACTTTCCGCCTAGAGCTGCAGACCAAGCAACAGAGATGAGTGCATCCTAGAAAGTCATGCCAAACTTGGTGTTTTACAGCTATGCACTGGCAGATAAGTCTTCCTCAACCATCGGGAACCCTAGCCAGTATACTGGAGACACAGCTGAAACTCCCAGTCATGGAGGTGCAGGTCTGGAGCATGAGATGTTAAGACATTCAGCCAATCTCCAGCTTGGGAAGTGGGAGAGGACAGAACTTTGGAGTGGGTGTCTGGGGCAACAGAGCAGAATTTTTTTAAGGAGGCCTGGATCCTGGAGCTACATATATAGCCTCAGCACTGGAGCAATCTTCTCTAATGTATCAGGGATCCAACCAAAGATCCTGGCTACTAACTTCTTGAATTAATCCAGAGAGCCAATATATGCTGCAGGGGTATGGAACAAGGCTTTTCGGATGCCCACCAAGGGAGGCAGGGTAAGGGTTTTCAACCAGGACCAACGAGCAGAATATGACGAGGAGAAAACCATCTTTTCCCAGACTGAGACAAATACTCAGCAGCAGCTTGATTCATTAGCAGACTTGATCTTCCTCAAACTGCTTCTCCATACAGTGCAGACCTCGAGAGTGAATACCCCTCCACACAGTGAAGGCCTCGAGAGTGACTACCTCTCCACACAGTGTAAACCTTGAGAGTAACTGCGAATACACAGAGTGAAGACCTCGAGAGTGACTACCTCTCTACACAGTGTAAACCTTGAGAGTGACTGCACATACTCAGAGTGAAGACCTCGAGAGTGAATACCCCTCCACACAGTGAAGGCCTCGAGAGTGACTACCTCTCCACACAGTGTAAACCTTGAGAGTAACTGCGAATACACAGTGAAGACCTCGAGAGTGACTACCTCTCCACACAGTGTAAACCTTGAGAGTAACTGCGAATACACAGAGTGAAGACCTCGAGAGTGACTACCTCTCTACACAGTGTAAACCTTGAGAGTGACTGCACATACTCAGAGTGAAGACCTCGAGAGTGACTACCTCTCCACACAGTGTAAACCTTGAGAGTAACTGCGAATACACAGTGAAGACCTCGAGAGTGACTACCTCTCCACACAGTGTAAACCTTGAGAGTAACTGCGAATACACAGAGTGAAGACCTCGAGAGTGACTACCTCTCCACACAGTGTAAACCTTGAGAGTAACTGCGAATACACAGAGTGAAGGCCTCGAGAGTGACTACCTCTCCACACAGTGTAAACCTTGAGAGTAACTGCGAATACACAGTGAAGACCTCGAGAGTGACTACCTCTCCACACAGTGTAAACCTTGAGAGTAACTGCGAATACACAGAGTGAAGACCTCGAGAGTGACTACCTCTCTACACAGTGTAAACCTTGAGAGTGACTGCACATACTCAGAGTGAAGACCTCGAGAGTGAATACCCCTCCACACAGTGAAGGCCTCGAGAGTGACTACCTCTCCACACAGTGTAAACCTTGAGAGTAACTGCGAATACACAGTGAAGACCTCGAGAGTGACTACCTCTCCACACAGTGTAAACCTTGAGAGTAACTGCGAATACACAGAGTGAAGACCTCGAGAGTGACTACCTCTACACACAGTGTAAACCTTGAGAGTGACTGCACATACACGCAGTGCAGAGCTCGAGAGTAACTGCGAATACACAGAGTGAAGACCTCGAGAGTGACTACCTCTCTACACAGTGTAAACCTTGAGAGTAACTGCGCATACACGCAGTGCAGAGCTCGAGAGTAACTGCGCATACACACAGTGAAGACCTCGAGAGGGACTACCTCTCCACCCAGTGTAAACCTTGAGAGTAACTGCGCATACACAGAGTGAAGACCTCGAGAGTGACTACCTCTACACACAGTGTAAACCTTGAGAGTGACTGCACATACACAGAGTGCAAACAGAGAGAGTGCACACAGTTTCTTTTACACCACAATAGCTCGTCAGCATCACATGACTGCTTCACATTTTTATCTCCAACACTCTACTTAGCATCACTACATGTGTGAAGCGAGCCTGGTAGCAGTCACCTATCTGTGTCCAGGTATCAGTGTGAAGGTTAATCATCCTATCAACACTCCTACCACTAAACCACATGTACTCAACGCAATTCTTGACTCTTCCAATGTCCACTCAACTAATACATGTACAGTATTAACAAGGGATACCACCATCACATCTTATCCCTAATGGCCTAGAAGGAGAAAATTAAAAAAGTAGGCACTTGAGTATCACTTTGGAGGCATATCTAAGAGTTCAGCTCTTCTAGCAATGCATTGTTCTAGTAAGCTTAAGTGCAACAAACACTGGTTGTTAGGTTGGTGCTTGTAACCTAGTCAGCAAGGAAATGGGCACTTAACATTGAACAAACACACCATAATAGTGAATACATTTAACTTCTTGCACACACTGAATAGCTATTGAAAGATTATTCTATGCAATGAAATAGCAAAGACAAAGAACAATCAAAATATTGCAGAGCACACAGCCTGGAGAGTTTCATTCCAGGAAATCGTATCTAAACATCTGTCAAGTGCCCAATAATGGAAGAAACACTCGAGCAGGAGGAGAAATAGTTATAACAGGCACTTGTCAAAGTTGCATCAAACATCTCCTGACCCTTCACAAATGGTTATGAAACAGGATTTAGGCAATTCCTGATCCTCTGTCCTTTAGGGGCTTGTGATATTGACACAAATGCTATCTTGATGACCTCACCGTTAACTGCTATTGGCTGGATCCAACGATGCTTTCTTTCTAAACAAAAGCAGTTTTCCAAAGTAGTTAATTGTGAAGACCACCTTTCAAGACCACCTTTCATTGTTTATGGATGGGCTACATGTCATGTGGGCATCCAACAAAGTAGTACACTGGCATAAATATGCACAACCTAGCCTAGCACGTGTAGTTTGCATGTGCTATCTGTAGTTCTCAATATGGAGGTAAAAGTGTGTTCAATAAATAGGACAAATACATGCCAAACCTTTGGCAGCAGGAGAGTGAGCCCCTTCATACCAGAAATAGAATTAAAAAATGAAACGAAAACAAAACAACATAAACAACACAAACAACAACAACAGCTCTTCATTTAAGTGTGTGAAAAAAAGAAGGGAAAAAAAGAAGTAATTTTAGCATATTTTTTTTTGGTAAAGTTTATAGCCAAACTATATCTGAAGCTAATACCAGCACAATAGCTCACCAATTGGACATTTGTCTCATTTAAGCCTCAGGGTCCACCACGTAATTTGTTTGCCCACACTTCTCGTGGCAACATTTCAAAATGGTGCACCCCAAAATGCCTCACCCAAAACAAAATTCTCATCCGAATTTTGGCAACCGATGATGGCTGATGTCTTCGATTGCTTTTAGCTTCAGAAACACTCAGCATTCTTTGCTAAAGTTACACAAACCAGCAGAACCAAGTATAAAATAGAAAAAAATATTCTTCACTACTCTCCCTCTCATTCCACTCCCTAACATTCATATTATAATCCCAACCATGTCAACTTGAGTATAAGTCATCAGAAGACCCTCCAAATTCTTTTAGAACATCCTGCGTCTAATCTAGGGGTAAAAAGCCAACAAAAAGCCAACAACAACAAAAACCCTCTAATATTTTTACCGAGATTTCTATGAAAAGAAAGTCTAAATCAACTTGTCTTCAAGAATCCTGGTTTGTGTCAGCTCTGATTTGATTGTACTTCTAGCAGAGTAAATTTGTTCTTGGAAAATATACTAATTCGGTATCTCATGTGCTACTCTCACAAGTATATAAACACTACTATTAAAGCTGCTACAGCGTCTACGTGTCACACCATGTGACAACAACTAGGATTAGAAAAGAAAATATTGTCATGTGTCCAAGATCTCACACAACTTCTTTTTTCCCCCATTCAACTATTGTGAAGGAGATACCTATGGCAGCTACACCAATGCTTGGAAAGGAACCTTTGTAATACCAATAAAACAACAAAATTGAACTGGAAAGCCGATCAAATAAACAACAATTTGACTAAAAACTGCATACAACTATTAGCGTAGCAAATATGTCTGTGCTGAACATTAGAGAGAAACAATAAAATAGTTATGTAAGTTATGAGTTATGTAAGTTATGTAATTCAAAAAATAAAAATAAAAACAAGCTAATATTTACAGTGTTAATTGATCTGCCTTTTAATCAGCTTTTCCCCCCTCCAAATTTCAACCAGTCCTTTTCTATAGTCATTCTAGTTACTATCTTGGTTTAACTTATGGGGAAAAATCCAGCAACAACTTGCAACAATAAAGGTTAGCAGTTAGCTTTTAACTCGTACCAGATCTTTCACATGATATCCTAATGGGCTTCAGCAGGATGAAGCGTCATTCTAGAACTGCAAACCTTCAGCATGTTATTCCCCTAGGCTGTAGTACTCCAGTCTTTAAGAGAGAGGCCATGGGTCCCGATGTAGATGACTCCCTTGTCACCTTTTCCTCTTCTCAAACTTCCTTGCTCACCACATTAAGGTAGTGGAAGCCAAGAATAGTATGTACATATATTTCTTACATATACCCAACTGGTGTGAAGTCAACAACCTGATGCCATGCAATATAATGATGCAAAATATATGCTTATATCTTTATACATAACATGGGAACGTTGTGCCAAAAAATGTAGCTCTTCAATAAAAGTAAGAATTTTTTTTTGATAGGATCAGATTATGCAAAATATTTGGATACTAAATCACTGGAAATCACAGGATAGTAGCTTTCCAAGGCATTAATTTGGATTGTATCACTTGCACCCAAACAGGTGTCAGGCGAGACAAGAGCAGTCAGCCTTCGTCAACAGGTAAAGATCATCACTACAGTCGTCTTTTTTATACGCATGCTCAGGGCGGGAGTTATTACTATATAGTTTGCCCACATCCTGCTCTCTCCCTTTTTCCCTGCAACGTAGATCTCGAGTCCTAGCAGACCACGTCCAGGCTGTTTATAAGAAGGGTCTACTCCAGCAAAAGGCGCAGCAGTCAGCTAAAAGGAATCTGCTTTTGAGGTTCATCATATAAGTGTCGGTTAGCTCCGCAAACAATTTTTTGAAAGGTTAGTTTTTGCAGCGAGCTAGAGCTAGCTAGCTGCGATTAAGGGTGAAGCTTGTAAGCTTATTACAATTAAGTGGATGGATGAAGCTTGAAAGCTTACTAGCGAGCTGATTTTGGGGTGTAGAGCTGTAGCTATATTAGTGTTGGTGGATGCTAGAAATTTAGCAGAGTTACGATTGTGCAAGAAACCCCAAAAAAAGAAAATACGAAGCCAGTACCCTAATTTTACTCGAGACCCAAATAAGCTCTGGTATTAGTATGTAGTCGGTCTTTGTCAATTTAAATTGATGCAATTTCCCCCCCTTTCTTTCAGGTATGGCCATCTCAGCCTCTCTTGTTGATTTTCAAGATTTCAAACACCAAATGATATGTCCTGACTTTGGAGTACTAGCAGTCGATCAATATCTCAAGGACATAGAATTCCCCACACCTCCACTGAGTCCAGATCATGAGGATAAAAATACCAGTTCATCAGCACTGCCTGCTCCTCCATCGCTGCCTGTACCAACCGACAGCATGCCACTAATGCCACAACTAGGCATGGACACCATGATGCAACAGATAATGGAATCAGGATCAGATGTATTCTTCAGTCAGAGCTCCTACTCCAGCGACTCCTCTGAAGTGGTGGATGTGGATCCTAGCATGCTGGCAGCTATTTCGGATACGCAAGCTCTCCTTAAAGACTGCATGTGGAATTCGGTCACTTACGAGCCAAGACACTCTTTCAATGGAAACGTGGGAGTGTATACACCTGCCCCTTCCCCTCTGCCGCAGCCGAAGGAACCCATTGAGGAAGACGACGAAGATAGTGAGAGCTGCAGTGATCTATCGCGTGACCCCAGCCAGCTGGGAGAAGACACTATTAGTCCTTCGGAGGTGCTAGCTTGTGGAGCTGCTATCCTCGCAGATTCCAAATGTCATCCTCTCCAGCACAAACCACTTCAAGGTGATAATTTTTAAAATTTTAAAATATTTTAGTTGATCTGATGCACTTCTTGGTGCCCTCTGTTGTTGCCACCTGCAAGAACATGCTGGCTGTCAATATATATATTTTTCTAGAGAAAATTTATTATTCTGAATCTCTATTCCCTTCACAGAAGATGAACTTGTAGAAGATGTAGATGTCGATGATGAAATTGCCGAAGAAGAAATTGATGTTGTGACTATTTCCGACAAGCCAACAGCAACCAGACTCGCGCGGAAGAGAATTTTATCTCAGTCGGCTCCATGTTCCCGCCAAGCCTCACCGTCAGCTCGAGATGTCGAATCTATGCCGCAGAACAAGAAGCGTCGCTGCCACACCAAGCGTGCTCACCGCCTCAACTCTGATGGATCCAACATGGCAGAATCTGACGAAGAACAAAAGCGGGCGTCTCATAACATACTCGAGAGAAAGCGCCGCAACGACCTCAAGTCCAACTTCCAGACCTTGCGTTGTCATATCCCGGAGCTGGAAGACAACCAGCGTGCTCCGAAAGTTACCATCCTACGCAAGGCAACGGAGTTCATTGACGAGATCACGTTGAGAAATGATGACCTGCAAAGACAGTTCGACCAGGAAAAAAGGAGGGAGACACAGTTGCTACATCGTCTGGCCATTCTCAAGGCATTCGTCAAGTCCTAAGTGCACATACTCCATTTCTCCCTGAAAACTGTTTGCTTCTTCTTCTTCTTCCTCCCCATCACGACTCGTTCCCCCCCCCCCCCCTTGCATGAAAACTTTGGTCTTCCCATCACATCAACTTTTACCAAACTAGGAGTGCTTTTCCCTACCCTTCCACCCACTTCACAATGCATTCTACTCTGAGTTTGTTTATTTAGCACTGCTGCCAGGTATTATTTATTTCAGCTTGGAACTTTATAGCTGACCATCCAATCACTTCAAATATATATATTTTTTTTATAGTTATAATTATTCGTAATAATTATCTGTATGTGTAAACATAATTCATTTTGCCATTATTGTTGTATGCTAAGATTTTTAAAAAAATGAAAAAATTGCTAAAGTATTTATGAAACTACACAATCTGTGCAAGTTCAGGAGCATCATTTCCCCCAGAGATTTTCAAATTTGACTGGCACTGCCCCACCTGCATAACAAAAAAAAATGAACACAACCACCTAGAAGATGTACAGAAAGTATTGGACTTCTGCAGGCAGGCAGGCAGGCAGGGGGGAGTGTTTCACCAAAACCTTTTGTAGCTTGCCACAACCAGGTTCTTTCCTAAACTCACCTTTTGAACGAGGACCCAGAAGCGAGTTAAGAAGGACACTTGCTATCCCTGTCTCTGGCACTTTTATGTGAACACACAAGAACACCTCGTCTTCATTTACAAACCCCCCTCTCCCCCCCCCCCCCCTAAACAACAACAAATGTGTTTAACATCAACACTCAGTGACATTTCAACACCACAACCAATCCTTTTATGGTAACAAAAAGGTCGAGATATTGTCACTGCTCATAGGAAGTATAGTGCCAATTCATAGTAGCCGCACAGTTACATACCTCCTCCACCTTGCTATATGCAACTTGACCAAGCAGTTGGTGACAAGTGTCTGTCTACGAACCAGGCCGTGCACAAGAGACAAAACAACAACACAATCTTCAAACAAACAATGCACAGCAAGATACTCGCTATACAGGGCTGGGCTTCATGTTCATCCTTATTGCGCAATCCCTCCTGTTATACATGCCGACAGAACGAGAGACTTGGCGACACGGCCAACACCTAATAGGAGATGTTGATTAAAAATAGTCTTGCTACCATAAGCTCGAGCCAACTCGGCAGCAATACAATAAAGTACTGTTGAAGCCGTTTTTTCAATATGGTATGCTATTGAACACAAGGAAGCTGGGTTACAAGATAGCTTGTAATTCACTTACCACTCTAACACCGACCTAGTGTGCTCTGTCATTGTTGTGAAGGCTAACGCAACCCAAGCAAGTGTGAAGTATTGACTGCCAGCTGGTTTGGGGAAGGGCTTAGGCTACTCTCTCTCTTTCCTTACCAGGATAGCTGTAGCATGCATGTACTTGCTCTGGAGCCTTCTTTGAAAGGTTAACCCCCTCCTCAACCCCTTTTATTTTGCATTCCAGTTGCTTGTGGATGAAACAATGCAGTTGGGTGAAGCTTCTTCTCCCCACATGAAGGCAGTGGATTGTTATACATGGTAACCAACTGACATATTACTTCATGTTAACCTTCCTGTGGAGGAGTCTGTTATTACGATTGCAATGGGAGGACTGTCCAGCCAAATCAACAGGACAGGCTCTCCACTGAATCCTGGAATCTGTTGTTAGTGTAGGCAGTACATGTTCCAGTAGATGTCACATTCTTGCAGCTTGTCTATAACCTGTTTGTAAAATACCTCGCTAAACCCAAGAGCGTACACAATAAAACATCGTGTTGCTGCTACCCACCGTTTTGATTTCACCCAAGGTATTGGCAAGCACAGCTAGATGGTTCGACTGGGGGAAATATAAGACGAAGGTTAGGGCAAAACTGATTACTAGGGATACGGCTGTGAGGTGATTGCTAGAGCAGTTGGGCCAAGGTATGTCGAGACTGTCAAGAGTTAAGGCTCTAACAACACGGACAAGAATGGCCAGGAAGGAGTACAATTAGGTCTGACATGCAAGACCCATGAATGGTACACCCCAATGAAAATCTTGCTCGCCATAATAGATGGACAAACTACTCTCATAATTTAAATACAAAGACATACCCTCACATCCACCCACTTCACTATGGACACAGTCAGTGCTACCTAACACACGTTACCATCACCAAACACACACTCACTATCCACCACCTAAACACACACTGCCATCCACCTCACTACACACAAGACTCAGACTCAATCCACCTTATAGCACACAGCCATCCACCCCCCTCACAACACACACTACCACATTACACAAGAACCACAACCTCAATCCCTTCTCCACGGCCCAACACCTGTTTCCTGGAATCAAATATTATATATATATATTTAGATCCCGCCTTCTTCCCCAAGCATGAATGGACTACTCCATCAGTGGTGGAAACTTGGCCATATCATGCCAGAAGTTTTCCTAACATTCTCAAACAGGTCACCATGACCACCACAAACAGACGACAGACTCCACCATGACACAACAACAGGCACCACAAGCTCCAACATGTCATCAACACTCCAGCTTCTCCACCCAGTGTGATGAGTTACTGCCCATTAATATTACATCCAAGTCATGTTTCAACATGTGGTGTGTGGCTTCTTCATAAACCACTGCAAGATCAGCACAATTATAGAATTCATGGTCAAGAAACTGCAAGAGATCAGAGAATGTAAGAATTTGTGGCTACAAAATAGAGCAAGGCCCACATTATGTATTCAGTGAGTGCACGTCATATTATAGAGCAGAGAGAACATTAGAGTAAGGCCCACATTATGTATCCAGTGAGTGCACGTCATATTATAGAGCAGAGAGAACATTAGAGTAAAGCCCACATTATGTATCCAGTGAGTGCACGTGATATTGTAGAGCCGAGAGAACATTAGAGTAAGGCCCACATTATGTATTCAGTGAGTACACGTCATATTATAGGGCCAAGAGAACATTAGAGTAAGGCCCACATTATGTATTCAGTGAGTGCACGTCATATTATAGAGCAGAGAGAACATTAGAGTAAGGCCCACATTATGTATTCAGTGAGTGCACGTGATATTATAGAGCAGAGAGAACATTAGAGTAAGGCCCACATTATGTATTCAGTGAGTGCACGTGATATTATAGAGCCGAGAGAACATTAGAGTAAAGCCCACATTATGTATTCAGTGAGTGCACGTCATATTATAGGGCCAAGAGAACATTAGAGTAAGGCCCACATTATGTATTCAGTGAGTGCACGTCATATTATAGAGCAGAGAGAACATTAGAGTAAGGCCCACATTATGTATTCAGTGAGTGCACGTGATATTATAGAGCCGAGAGAACATTAGAGTAAAGCCCACATTATGTATTCAGTGAGTGCACGTGATATTATAGAGCCGAGAGAACATTAGAGTAAGGCCCACATTATGTATTCAGTGAGTGCACGTCATATTATAGGGCCAAGAGAACATTAGAGTAAGGCCCACATTATGTATTCAGTGAGTGCACGTCATATTGTAGAGCCGAGAGAACATTAGATTAAGGCCCACATTATGTATTCAGTGAGTACACGTCATATTATAGGGCCAAGAGAACATTAGAGTAAGGCCCACATTATGTATTCAGTGAGTGCACGTCATATTATAGAGACGAGAGAACATTAGAGTAAGGCCCACATTATGTATTCAGTGAGTGCACGTCATATTATAGGGCCAAGAGAACATTAGAGTAAGGCCCACATTATGTATTCAGTGAGTGCACGTCATATTGTAGAGCCGAGAGAACATTAGATTAAGGCCCACATTATGTATTCAGTGAGTACACGTCATATTATAGGGCCAAGAAAACATTAGAGTAAGGCCCACATTATGTATTCAGTGAGTGCACGTCATATTGTAGAGCCGAGAGAACATTAGAGTAAGGCCCACATTATGTATTCAGTGAGTGCACGTCATATTATAGAGACGAGAGAACATTAGAGTAAGGCCCACAGGTCATATTGTGAAACGTTAAACTGGCAGATTGAATATACTTTAATTTCATAAAGGAGATCAGCACTTCCTACTTAGCTGCTGCTAGATATACACACCAACACTAACTGAAATACCAACTCTGCAGTAGTGAGCAGACCACCACACTATGTAGTAAAATCTGTTCTTTGTGCATATCCGTCTGGCTAAATACTCTGCAAGCACAGTGGTCTTGGCACTTGTATACATCCACTTACTTGCGGCTATTATATCCACTTACTTGCGGATATTATATTTTGTGCACCGGGACAAGTCTCGTTGCATGCAGACATACAACAGATGCCTAACACTTCCTCTACCAGACGGATTGGCAACAAAACCAATGAAGGCTCCTACAGCAAAGGTAGGGTTCTTCCATTGCGACTTACTTATAATAATAAAAATTAAGTAGCCCAGCACAAATTGTGATTAAGACACAAAATAGTTATACTCAAGAGAGAAGCGAAGTGATGCTTCTTTAGATGCAAGGAGGATTGGGGGGAGGGTAAATCAGGTTTGCGAAATTACACTAGGGGTAGGGTCGACATGCAGGTAACAATATGGCTTCCCACTCCACCCCCTCTATTTAATCTTGCTACCACATCTGTTGTATCCTAAGATACCCAATAACATAACATTATGTATAGTGTCTTGACACATGACAGAGGCCACTACAATTAAACCGGTAACGAGCTCAGAAGCAGTGTTCCTGCATCTCTGCGGCATCCTTTCCCACTGGCTTCAAGTCAAAACAGAGCAGCCTTTGTTTACTTGCAATGCAGATATAAAAGTGTCTCTTGTTTTCTCTACGGCCCCAGGTCCAGGTGGTGACAAAACAACCTACGCCTCATTGGCCGCGAGGAATTTGTGGCCTTGTTGTTGAAGTAGGTCAGAGCTGTTCAATCTAAACCAGTTAGTGCAAAGAAGTAATCAGATAATGATTTCTGCGGGGTAGGTGGGGCAGTGGAACCGAAAACAAACTAACAATATTTGTGACTCGATAATTAAGTTAAGAATTTACTAAAGCCTCCTGGTTATCATGTTACCATATGAAGCTTCCTTACGCCTGGCCTCCGAGTAGCCAGGGATATAATAATCCCTTCCCTGCCACCTTCATGCTAGACAAATCCATTCACGTCCACAAAATCAGCATGTCATTTTTTTCAAGGTCAGTCCTCCACAAAATCCAAACCAGACGACAGCATTATTTTAATTAATATTTTGAGCAAGCAAACTTCAAACTTGGAGGGAAAAAAGGAAGGGAAAAAAAGATGTATTTCTTAGTGCAAAGTCAGCAAATGACCATGGCAACACTGTTGAAAGGCGAGGCAGCACTGGTGAAGATAAAGATATCCCAGCGCTCACCCATATGTGGTACACGACATGACCATATCCTTAATATTGGCAAGGTCACACTGGGCGCAAGAACAAGTCCAAATGGAAGCAATTAGCAAACACATTGTGGCAAGCTGACCACACAGTACTCATTAACGACGTTACTCACCCCCCACTCCTCCCCTAATAGGCTCGCTACTTGAAGTGGTCTTGGGGCCTGAATCACCAACACCACTTCATCAATAATAGAGTTACCCTGCAACACAGCCCTGATGCATGGCATTAGCATCACTTCAGCCACGATTGACCCACTCGTGCTGCTGACCACCACATGGAAAAAAACACAGCTAGAAAGCAAAGATAATTTCATTCAGAGAGGGCCACTGTTCCCACGTTTGATTGAACAAAGCCAATCACGACCCCCGAAAAACTAGATTTCTCTTGGTTTTTGAATAGCCCTTTTAGTTCTACTGCAAGCACAAGCCGGCCAATTAAACGAGGAAGAAAAAGCAAGGAAAAATACAATCACTACCTCTAATAAGTCACTACTTCTAATAAGCAATCAAGACTACACTTGCAGGGTGTGAATACTATTTGGGGGCGAACATTACAGTGGATATATTTAGTGGATATATTTAATTAACCAGTATAACGTTCAATATTATAATATATATCTTAACATTATATTTTTCTTTCGACAAGGAGGGGTGAACCAGCTAAGGCTATCCGGACTAATCCAAGAAAACTCTCCATAATCTGGCACAATCCATATTCTTAATACTTACTACTGCATTTTCTGCTAATCCTACAAGCTAGCAGCGAGAGCAACTACTAACTTAAACATGCACAAGCTCCTAGTCCTACAAGCTAGCAGCGAGAGCAACTACAAACTTATACATGCACAAGCTCCTAGTCCTACAAGCTAGCAGCGAGAGCAACTACTAACTTATACATGCACAAGCTACTAGTCCTACAAGCTAGCAGCGAGAGCAACTACTAACTTATACATGCACAAGCTCCTAGTCCTACAAGCTAGCAGCGAGAGCAACTACTAACTTATACATGCACAAGCTCCTAGTCCTACAAGCTAGCAGCGAGAGCAACTACTAACTTAAACATGCACAAGCTCCTAGTCCTACAAGCTAGCAGCGAGAGAAACTACTAACTTATACATGCACAATCTCCTAGTCCTACAGGCTAGCAGAGAGAGCAACTACTAACTTAAACATGCACAAGCTCCTAGTCCTACAAGCTAGCAGCGAGAGAAACTACTAACTTATACATGCACAATCTCCTGGTCCTACAAGCTAGAAGCGAGAGCAACTACTAACTTATACATGCACAAGCTCCTAGTCCTACAAGCTAGCAGCGAGAGCAACTACTAACTTATACATGCACAAGCTCCTAGCCCTACAAGCTAGCAGAGAGAGCAACTATTATACATGCACAAGCTCCTGGTCCTACAAGCTAGCAGCGAGAGCAACTACTAACTTATACATGCACAATCTCCTAGTCCTACAAGCTAGCAGAGAGAGCAACTATTATACATGCACAAGCTCCTAGCCCTACAAGCTAGCAGCGAGAGCAACTACTAACTTATACATGCACAAGCTCCTAGTCCTACAAGCTAGCAGCGAGAGCAACTACTAACTTATACATGCACAAGCTTCTAGTCCTACAAGCTAGCAGAGAGAGCAACTATTATACATGCACAAGCTCCTGGTCCTACAAGCTAGCAGCGAGAGCAACTACTAACTTATACATGCACAATCTCCTAGTCCTACAAGCTAGCAGAGAGAGCAACTATTATACATGCACAAGCTCCTAGCCCTACAAGCTAGCAGCGAGAGCAACTACTAACTTATACATGCACAAGCTCCTAGCCCTACAAGCTAGCAGCGAGAGCAACTACTAACTTATACATGCACAAGCTCCTAGTTCTATAAGCTAGCAGCGAGAGCAACTACTAACTTATACATGCACAAGCTCCTAGTCCTACAAGCTAGCAGCGAGAGAAACTACTAACTTATACATGCACAAGCTCCTAGTCCTACAAGCTAGCAGCGAGAGCAACTACTAACTTATACATGCACAAGCTCCTAGTCCTACAAGCTAGCAGCGAGAGCAACTACAACTAATACATGCACAAGCTCCTAGTCCTACAAGCTAGCAGCGAGAGCAACTACTAACTAATACATGCACAAGCTCCTAGTCCTACAAGCTAGCAGCGAGAGTAACTACTAACTTATACATGCACAAGCTCCTAGTCCTACAAGCTAGCAGAGAGAGCAACTATTATACATGCACAAGCTCCTAGCCCTACAAGCTAGCAGAGAGAGCAACTATTATACATGCACAAGCTCCTAGCCCTACAAGCTAGCAGAGAGAGCAACTATTATACATGCACAAGCTCCTGGTCCTACAAGCTAGCAGCGAGAGAAACTACTAACTTATACATGCACAATCTCCTAGTCCTACAGGCTAGCAGAGAGAGCAGGAACTAACATATTTACACACAAAGTAACATTAGCCGCATGCTTTCAGAACTGTAATGCAAAGTGGGTTTGGGTGCCGTCCTCGCAACTTGCAATGCAAGGCAGCCATTTTGTTCATATGCATTTCATGCAAAGATATCAACCATATTATCACAGTGTGGCATAATAGAAGATCTAATGTGTCAGATTCAAAAGATCAATTAGAGACACTCTCTAAGAAACTGTTAGCAGTAGCACAATAGGTTAAGGTAATGAACACCAATTCCTAATATCGTCTTTGAAGTTTATAGGACAAAGATGCTCTTTTGTCACCAAGTTGACAATGGATCAGGACAGAGTACTGACATTGCCTTGCCATGGAATAAAGACAAATGGAATGGACACCAGCAGGTCTGAGAGCTCAAGGAACAAGTGTTGGAATCAGGAAAAGGTGTCTAGGTGTCTATTACACTGCTGGTTAACGCACAACCTGACCACACCTGCTTGGTCTGCCACTAATATAAACTCTAGACCACATGAATACCAACCACAACTAAGAGGACTGGCTTTAGCTTGACCCCTTGTGATATACAAGCTGGGGAGGCTGAAGGGTAAGTGAAATGCTCGCCCCAAGAGCCTTCCTTGTTCCTCCACCAACACTGGAGAACAGCGCCATGTACGCACCACATCAGAAGTAGAGATTGTCCTACAGTGGTTCCACTGCAGTCACAGTATTGTGCTGCTCCAGCAGGTCTCTGATTCAGTGGTAGAGAAGAGTCATCTTGCTTTTCAGGTCCTGTCAAGCGAGTGACATCTTAAATTAGTTGTGGCCATGGTGTGGCCAAGGTTTCGAATTCTCCCTTTCTAACCCATGACAACAGATACAAAGGCCTGTGCAATGAGATATATTTTATCCAACACATATCCCCCCCCCCCCACTTGTTATTTAATCAAATATCTACATGGTTTGTAGACATAATGATGGAAGTCAACCAACAACAATCTTCAAGACATTATCACTAACATAACAGTCTATAAGAAATACAGGAAGAAACCCCCCCCCCCCCCCCCCCCCCCCCCCCAATCCACACAAAAAATTAAAACAAAACAAAAAATAAAAAAATAAAAAATAATTATTAGAGTAAAACAACTAACTCCAAGACATCTTCAAAAGGTGGACAACTCATTCCTGGGCCTTAACTCTTCGTAACAGCCTTTGAAAAAGTGGGCAGACCAAGAAAAATAATTCCAGGCATGCCAAACATTCTCCCCACCCCTAGCAAAAATCCGGCATGAAATCCTGTAACGCAACAGTGCCAATCAAGTGGGAGTACTAATAATGAGCGAGACCTATTTTCAACGATATCATATTACTGCAAGCTGCACGTCGTATAAGTGGGCGTGTGTGCTCCATCATCTGCAACGTTGGCACGTAGCAAGGATATCATGCAATGGATCACCTGATCATGATCAGACAGCTCTTCGTTGTCTTACGAGCTTCACCTTCCTTCCAGCGACGGCTATGCCCCACTCTCCAGCCTCTCCCTATCACTCAGACCTCACTTTACCAACTCGATATGGTCATCTCTATGGTTACGGGTGATGCACGACTTCCTTCAAGGTAGTGGATGTAGCCATCCTCCGCGCCACCATTCTCTTCACAGAAAAGCTACACCTTTGGAAGGACGTGACGAACCTTTAAGCTGATGCCCACAATCACTCTTCTCCCACATGTGCACTACCCACACCTCGAGTTGCACAACAGATCCACAATGTTGCACTTTTGAGAGCTCACACTGCACAATTAAATTAATTAAGTGGGTGTGCATGACGTAATTAAGGGAACGCTCCTTTCCACTCAGAGCTAGTCTAACTGGCACATGTATGTAGTAGTCAAAGATGCTATCTCTGATATGGCACACATAGAGAGTCCCAGCCCCAGCACACATTCTACTTCTCTTGATGTATTGACATTCCACCAACACTAAGATTCCGGCTCGTTCTTCTGTTCTCTTGAGGTATTGACATTCCACCAACACTAAAGATTCCGGCTCGTTCTGCACACTTTCTACTATTCCACCAACACTAAGATTTCAAGAGCAGTTCATACCGTTACCAACGGCACTGCTTCTAATGAGTGGCAGCATATGTGTGGGAGAAACACCAAAAAATTGGTCTGGATGGGGTCAACGAAATACCCGATTTATGTAACAACCCACAGAACAAGTCTGAAATTAGGCTGAACAAGCAGCTTTGGGGGAGCCACAGAGTCCACGAGGAGAGTGGATGTAGCCACAAATGTTCGCCCTCACCAGTGATAGCCATATACAACATGCATCCTTGTCCAGAGAAAGGTATCACCTCTTCACTTAGCTAGGAAGACACGCATGCTGAGTACTTCATTCCAACCAACTTGACAGGGTTTATCTTGGCCTATTAATTATGCCAACAACACAGGGTTGACCAGGGTTACCTATTGTCTGGTGCCAAACTAATCAGGGACAGACGACAACATACAAATTTTACACCCAGTACACACACCCCACCCTCTCCTCAACCCCCTGACATTATTAGGAACATCGTTCCCCTGCCGCCCATTAAATTTATTTTTATAAAGACAGTTTTTAAAGACAGTTTCCAGTCTTTTTGTAACACATGCTCATCAACCCTTTCCAGAAGGCACACAGACACTACAAATATTAATCAAGCTCGTGTTGTACTGAAGGCCTAAGAAACAGGTCAGTTAATACTGATCTGTCACTGCACAAGACACTCCCCAAACCTCCCAACTAGCCACTCTGTCGAAACCCAGACCACTGGCCACATTTTCATACCTAGCATTTGTAAAACAAGATTTATAGCTAAACACAATTAAGAACAGAGAGAACTGGCTTTCTGGTTCTGGTAAAAAGAATAGAATATCGTCAAAAATAAAGACTATGCATGATATAATATATATACATGCACAGATACACCAAATTAGAGGTCAAAGGTTAGGTAAGAACTTGAGGTTTCTTTTTAACATGCTCCCAGGAGTCTAGAGTGAGGCTTCACCAGCTGCCTGCTGTTCCACACCTACAAGTGGCAAAATGCAGCTGCTAAACCCCCCCTTTTAAAAAAAGGCTCCAGCCATATAATGTTTACATGCATGCATGTTGCAAACATTGGCCTTCAAGCACATTCAATCAGACCCAAGATAAAAAGTGGGCAACCCTACAAACACAACCCTACAAACACTAAAGTTGAGCCAGTCTACTCCAGTTTCTCAAAACAGAATTATAAGCCTGCCAGTGCCAAGCCAACATAAGGCCGCCTATTTATCAGTTTTATCAGTTACCTATTTATCAGTTTTATCAGTTACATGGCACCTACATGTAAATGGGAGGAGACCAGTAGGTCTAAGCTAACCACCAACTTGCAAGTGGCAAGAATAACAAGTAAGGGGCAGAGCTTTTATTATCTATATCTACTCAACTCTGCAGGAAAGAACAAACAAACAAAACAGCCAGCTGCAGCAAATACAATATTTTTACAGAGTATTGTATGAGCACTACAACAGTCAGTACTGCTAAAACTGTACATAATAGTAAAATTGACATTTCACAAGGTGCCCCCCAAACATCCCAACACCCCCTCCAAAGCCTTTATCAGTGTCACATGTTGCAAGCCAGAAAAAAAACCCTTTGCACCCAGAGATTTTCTCTGCACTTCCAGAATGGGCTGACTGTGACCTCATCTCTCACAAGAGGCCACAGAAGTTGTAGAGGGAGCCACACAAGTAGTACAGGCTAACCAAAACATCTCCAACACCCACCACAACCCTGCACAGCAGAACACAGTCCACAGCATGTCCCCAGCAAACCAACCACCCCAGACTGGTCATGGGGTGGATGTGCCAAACAAAGAGGGTGGGGGGATACAAGTTCACGGCAACCACAATGTAATGACACTCACAGGGGAACAAACAAGTTAAATGAGTCCTCCTACTTGTTTCTGAAGCCATGAGTGCTGGGAGAAGTGGGCATGGCTGGAGGAAGAGGAGGAGGAGGAGAAATGAACGAGGATAATTTAGAAGTCGAGCCAATCCTTTAGGTAGACACAAGTTTGGGGAGAAATTCCACCACCATCACAACATTGGTTTATCACCTGGTGAGTTGGAAAGAGGGAAGAGAAGTGTGTTCATTGTGTGACAGGGGAGAAGAGTGCGTGCAAGTGTGTACCATGTGGAAGAAGAGAGATAGAGGTATGTGAAAGGGAGAAGGGAGAAGACAGAAGAAAGCTCATTGTTCTGAGCTGACAAGTGCAATACTAGTGATTAACGAGGCAAGGCCAGCTGTTGGACCACCCAGGGCAGAACAAAGGGCAAGCAAGAGCTGTAAATCTCAGTGCTGATGAGTTTGGCCTAGGTGAAGACCATTCCCAGTCATGTGACAAAACCAGTGTCCCTTGAGGTCATGGGGTTGACCATTAGCACATCAACTAATTAACTACCAGCTACAATTAAATGTGGGCATGTGTGTGCCCATGTGTTTGCATCTGTGGCTGGGATTGCCTTTTATAGCCTTCCCCCCACAAATAATGAGTTGGTTGGAGGCAGTTATAATCAGAATGCAATTATATATAAAGCTGGAGTTTGCCATCAAACTAAATGTAAATCACACTCGAGTGCAGTTCAGCATCAAGCCTTCCAAATTAATTTCCTTCTGAAACCCATAAAAATATGTTCTATATACTATACAGCTGCTCTTGATCTGCCGAGCATAACTGTTGCATTCCCAGGTTACTTACCAACTGTCGCATTCCCAGGCCTACTTACGTGTTTGCATAATTGTCTTTGGAATTTCCTACAAACACGTTACTAAAATGCTGGGCAATGTCATCGTGACAAAAAAATGATATCATGCTTATTATTTCTCTCAGATTAGCCAACTACCTAACATTTCCTTGTAAATCCATGCTGCTATGTCAACCGACATCTGTGCACCCAATTGTGAGAAATTAAAGTGATCCCATAATTTTACAAAATATAAATTTAGACAGATGCATATGGGTTTCATTTAGGGGGGGGGGCAGCTCCCCTTGGAACTTCCCCCCCCCCCCCTTGGAAATTGTATTATTAAAATTAATTAGAAATGTGACATTGTCACATCTTTAACCATCATGCCCCCCCAGATTTCTCCTGTTGCCCCCCCTTGGACAACTTTCTAAATGAAACCCTGATATATATTTAGTAACGTGTAGGTCAAAGCTTACTATTTATGAAAATGACCATTTCCCCCTCCCTCCCTCCCTCCCGACCCTGCCCATAGCCACATCGTCCATACCAGAAACATCCTCCAAATATGAGACATCTGAACATTCCTTCGATGCTGCATAAGAAAAAAGCTTGCAATTAATCTATGCTGTACTAAGTCTACTAGGCAGAGCCATCGACCGAGCACCACCCACACTCCCCTTTCTCAAGGCAAAAGGCATCCAAGCCTCTAGCCAGGACAGCTGAGAAGGGAATTCCAATGCAGATCACTCGACTACCCTAAACCAGCTCCAAACTTGACAAAAACCGCTTTAGCCTGCAGTGCAATGAGATGGCGAGTGGTACCTGCAGGCCATCGTCTAATAGACCTCGGTGAATGCAGTGCCAGTAGATGCTCTGGCGCATCAAGCTGCTCAGTCTCATGGCCAAGTGATATTTACGCAGCCAGGAATACAACATCTGGTGAGGTGACTCTCAGCTAGGCTCAATGCTCCGGAGATGTAGGGCTCTACCCAATTAGAGGGTATCTGCTCCTAAAACGATGCGCTGAAACCACGCCTATCAATGCCTGAAGTTAATGTGTATTCCGACAAGTCATGAATCATATCCACTCAGCGTGAAATGCATTGCAAGCAAGTTTAAGTCATTGTGTCCCCCCCTTCATTCCAACCCCCCATCCCCTTTGTTTGCCCCAAATGCCAAAGAAACAAAAAAGCTAATTAGTCAAAGGATTTATGATATATGTACTTCTTTAACTGATAATGACGGTCAATATTCCGAACCTGGTACTGGCACACGAGACCATGGCACGTGCATCTTCAAAATCACAGACAAAATAAACCTCTGGGAAATGCATTTGAATCTTAGGGACCTACCACCAACTGGCCCGAAGCCAAGATGTTTGCCACCAGCACTCCTTCCAGCTGCCTCAACATCTCAACTACCACTTGGTTCTAGTTGTTGAAGGGTTTGTTGTAGTACTTCAAGTTTTAAGAGCTCTAGACCCTTTACCAAATAGCATTTGGCACTCGTGAGACACAAAGCCACCTTGGATGATAATGGAAGTCATACTCTTCCCTGCGGCAAGCCTCTTACTTCACTACACATCACCTCTTAGTCACACACACAATAACTCTGAAACTAACTGGGACAGAAAATGGAGTAAACTCTTTAGATCATGGTGAGTATGCATCCATTGATCTCATAGCACTATTATCCATGTATATGTCAGTGAGTAGGAATTAATGATTTGAGATTAAAAAGGACTCCACCCCCTCTCACACACACATGGTAAAGGGTCAGGGACTTGTAGCCTTCCTTATTATAAAGGCTTCCATGTCCATGACAGCTGCAATTGTATCCCACACCCCGTAAAGAGGGAGAGGGATTAAGGAGCCAAGTCAATAGGCATGTGCATAGGCATGTGCAGGTTAAAAATACAACATTTTTTAAAAATACAGCGCATTTAGTGCACAGAGACTTATTATCCAAAACTATGTTTTTGTGAACTGATCAAAAGCTGTGCATATGATGCTAATGGTGGTCAATGACAACAGATGGGAGGGGAGAAATATCCCACACAGCAGATAAAGCCACACACATTTTTTTGTGTTCTCTCTATCTAGAAAGATAACATCCTGATACACCAGCCCTAACCTAGTACAAACATAAATTACATCTCTGATAGCTAGGGTCCCTCCCAGATGTAGTCCCACCCAAACACAGGGAGAAACAACACTGCCCTGGACCACACACCAGCTTCATAAACTTTGGAAATGTAACCAACCCTCCTCATCTACAACCAAATCCTTTTACTATTAAAACCAAAGATAGCAGCTGTGAATTACTTGTAGCTGCTTTCTAGTTCTCTCCTCAGCATATTCCTATGGGGCCACTGTGGTTGCCCGGAGATCAAGGAAGAGGAAGCTGGCGGAGAAGTCATGCATAGAACTCTGCACTTACCACCCACAAAACTTCCAGCTTGAATGGCAGAGAGAAAACGAACATCTTCCGGTGTGAATGGAGGAGAATCAACTGTTTTCTTTTGGCACATTTGTGAAGCATACACACAGTGTCTACGTGAATGCCGCGCTCAAGTGCCTCCGCCCCCAACTCACCAATACACGAGGGGTCTCAGCAAACAGCTCTTCATTACCCTCTTAGTATGTCAAGGTTCCTAAGAGGTGGAAGTAATGTCACCCTTGGCAGACAGAGGACCAAGATGCTGAAGTAACGCCACCCTCGGCAGACAGAGGACCAAGATGCTGAAGTTACGCCACCCTCGGCAGACAGAGGACCAAGATGCTGAAGTAACGCCACCCTCGGCAGACAGAGGACCAAGATGCTGAAGTAACGCCACCCTCGGCAGACAGAGGACCAAGATGCTGAAGTAACGCCACCCTCGGCAGACAGAGGACCAAGATGCTGAAGTAACGCCACCCTCGGCAGACAGAGGATCAAGATGCTGAAGTAACGCCACCCTCGGCAGACAGAGGACCAAGATGCTGAAGTAACGCCACCCTCGGCAGACAGAGGACCAAGATGCTGAAGTAACGCCACCCTCGGCAGACAGAGGATCAAGATGCTGAAGTAACGCCACCCTCGGCAGACAGAGGACCAAGATGCTGAAGTAACGCCACCCTCGGCAGACAGAGGATCAAGATGCTGAAGTAACGCCACCCTCGGCAGACAGAGGATCAAGATGCTGAAGTAACGCCACCCTCGGCAGACAGAGGACCAAGATGCTGAAGTAACGCCATCCTCGGCAGACAGAGGACCAAGATGCTGAAGTACTGCCAGTCTCAGCAGACAGAGGACCAAGATGCTGAAGTAACGCCACCCTCGGCAGACAGAGGACCAAGATGCTGAAGTAATGCCACCCTCGGTAGACTGAGGACCAACTTCCAAATCATTCAGGAAGGGAAAGGTGTTTCTGTTTTCAAGGAAAGAGTGTTCTATTTAAAGCATCAAGTATTACCTGGCACTAGACTCGGCACACAAGAGAACACGCCATCGTCAACTTCACACATGCAAAACACACTCAAGAGTGCATAAAACTGAGTCTCTATAACCAGTTATAATCTTGCAAGTATCATATATATATATATATAATAACGTAGGGAACAATTTGAAGTTGATTATTGAGAAGGTGATTATCTTTTCAACAAGCTGGCGTCAACTTCCCACATGCAAAACACACTCAAGAGTGCATAAAACTGAGTCTCTATAACCAGTTATAATCTTGCAAGCAGATATATATCATATATATATATATATATATAATAACGTAGGGAACAATTTGAAGTTGATTATTGAGAAGGTAATTATCTTTTCAACAAGCTGGATCATCTCTCCCACCCCCCTCCCCACATGAGGTCACATAATTCCAGATAATCCATCAACACTTCCTCTTGCATACCTACAGAGACCCTGTGTGTCTTGCTTAACCACAAACTCTACTGGGTGGGGAGCAAGGAGTACATCCACCATCATCCACCAAGTCCTGGATTGCATTCATCAGCTTCTTCAGACACCTGACTCTTCCTCTTAGAGGTTCTTGCTCAACCCAAGTAGCTAGCCCTACACACTTGACCGCACCCTACTAGCTCCACCAACATCCACTTCCTCCATTACAGGATGACCTCACACACAAGCAATGGGAAGATTCCAAAGACAACACACACTAAGTACAGATATAGTCATGAGAACCAATAGAGGAATAAAACCTCAACAGTTACTTGGCTAGGCCACAACAAGACCACTTGCCAATAAGGCATCCCATATAATTTTCAAGTCAATGAATTAAGAATTGGCTCTGATATCAGAGCAGGAAGTGCCTAGCACCTGTTGATTGGTCACCTCTCACCCTGGACTGTTGATTAATGGGATGCATCTAGAGCTGAGCAAGAGTCAGTTGACTATCACCTTAGACTGTTGATTAGGCCTGAGTGAGTGGCAGTCTGTGTGAGGCTAATTGAGCCTCAATGGTAAGCCAAGACAAGGGCTAAATTAATAACTGCCCATTGTAGCATTTTTTGTGTGTGCAAGAGCATCCAGTGGCACCAGGCTGATCTAGGCCAGTGCTGTAGTGCAACACTTGAGACATTAGCTGCATGTGATGACAACTTATGATAAACAAAGTATCCATCCTCAAAATCCGCCATTGGCAAGGTGATTAAATTTAACTGTAGTCCAAAGTCTGGCAAGAGAGGTCATCACCAGCTATATCTCACACATGAAGAAAACCCTAGACCACAAGCGCACTTCATAGGTTTCTCCTGAGGACTACTCCTACATCTCGGTGCTGGATATTGTATGGCAGTTAGCATAGCCAATCAGGTCTCATCCCCATGGTTACAAGTATTACTGGCACAGATTGGGAATTGGCTGAGGGAGAATCCCTTGGATAAGCTAGCAAACTCAGGGACCAGAAACCAGTAAAGGACTAGGAAAAGGACTAGGAACCCAGTAAGGGATTAATCAAACCAGAGAGACCCATTCTGGAACAACACAAACCCTGCCATCTTTCACTTACCCCTTGAGGGAACTTGTGAAATGACCACACCACCAGGAATTTCAATAAACAATATATGGTATGGCCTAAATTTTCTACAGGGAAAGCCCCCATTTAACTGCCCCCCCCCCCCCCATGAGACACCCTTTCAGAACCAAAAAAGAAACCACAATAGCATCTGGTTACCATGCCACTTCAACTCACTGGACATATGCCGCAAGGTATCCTGTTGAAGCCCGTATCCCGTACAAGCGGTCTCGCTACCCGATAGAGCTGCTGTGTGCTATCCTCCTCCTCGTCACCTCCGCTGCCGCGCATTGCCGTAGTGACCTCGACTTCCACACTCCCATCATAGACCAGCGTGTCCAAGATCATGCGGATATTGTCCACAGAGAGCTTAACCTACAACAACATTATTACAATAACATCATATGAACATTGACGACTAACTCGCGTGCACCCATTAGGGAAATCACAACATTAATGAGTCCAATAAGTTGATCAACCAACCATAATCTAAACAAAGCATGTGTGTCCTCTATGCCTGGCCATAGTTCTGACGCTAGGAAGCTCAAACCTAGAAGGAAGGTGAGTTTTTACATCGGGATGGACATGGGCTTTGTTACATTAAGTAACTCAAGACTAACTGGAAGCCATCGTCCACAAACAAAGTTGTGAACATCGGTCATTCTGTTTATGAATATATCTGAGCATGCACTTCAAATCGTCCAGACGATAGCTCACAGACAAAGCAACACGACCAACTCGCGTGCACCCATTAGGGAAGTCACAACATTAATGAGTCCAATAAGTTGCTCAACCAACCATAATCTAAACAAAGCATGTGTGTCCTCTATGCCTGGCCATAGTTCTGACGCTAGGAAGTTCAAGCTTAGAAGGAAGGTGTGCTTTTACACTGGGATGGCTATGTTACATTAAGTAACATTGAACTCAAGAGAAGCCATCGTCCACAAACAAAGTTGTGAACATCGGTCATTCTGTTTATGAATATATCTGAGCATGCACTTCAAATCGTCCAGACGATAGCTCACAGACAAAGCAACACGACCAACTCGCGTGCACCCATTAGGGAAGTCACAACATTAATGAGTCCAATAAGTTGCTCAACCAACCATAATCTAAACAAAGCATGTGTGTCCTCTATGCCTGGCCATAGTTCTGACGCTAGGAAGTTCAAGCTTAGAAGGAAGGTGTGCTTTTACACTGGGATGGCTATGTTACATTAAGTAACATTGAACTCAAGAGAAGCCATCGTCCACAAACAAAGTTGTGAACATCGGTCATTTTGTTTATGAATATATATGAGCATGCACTTCAAATCGTCCCGACGATAGCACACAAGACAAAGCAACACAGCGATATTGCCAAAAACACTAGTCACTATTATATCATGGAGAAAGAACATGTGAATCCATATCCATGGTTGCTGTTGTCGTGGAGCCATCACATGGACTACAACGTTACCATATTTCACATAATCTGCTCGGGTTTTTCATGTGTCTTCACTGCCACACAGAAGGTTGAAGACTCCAGTGAGTGCTACTAACACGAACTTGCTTGCTTCTTGCTGATCATCACTCACGTGCATTGCAGTTATCGGTCTTCTCTGCAAACTCCACAACTTTCAGCTTGGAAGCCTTATATCCGAGACTCCTCTAGACAATCTAGTTTGTAGCCATCATCAGAAGTAGAGTTGATGACTTCCTCGTGGGGGGCTATCAAGCCTGCTCACCCCCACACACGAAAAACACCTCGACTTGTAGACAGGTCCCCTGCATTCGGAGCTAAGCAGGATACGTAAATTTAGCCGAAGTTTTTTTTTGGCCTCCAAGCTTCAACTTAACTTAAGCTCCGGCAAATACAGCACATAAGATGTCATAGTTACTTCTTCATAGTTAATTAACTACCTCTCAGTTTTCAGTTGTGGTGTTATTATGTGGAGTAAAGCATAGGGGTTGTTGATATGCACTCTTGGTAAATGCTTTCACAATTCCACCCCACTCTTGCACATTCAGCTAGCAAACCACAGGGAGTTTTTCACACAGCCCCCCACCTCATGTGGCATTGCATTTGGGGGGGGGGGGGGGGGGGGGGGTGGGGGGGTGGAGCAAGAAACCACAAAACCTAATTATTCAACACTACAAGTAACTGACTAAACCCCCCCCCCCCCTTGTATGAGAACTGTAACCGTTTAATTTGTTCCCCCCCTATTGAAAGTTGTTCCCCCCTTTGAAAGTTTTGTTCCCACCCTAGCCCTTTATTTTTCAAGAGGGAACTTTTTTTCAAGTAAAAAGTTCCAGGGAGAACATATTTTTTTAAAGAAAAAGTTCCAGGGAGAACCAAATATGGGCGGACCAAATTTGTCATAACAGAACACACATCTTGCAGACAAAGATTTGTCACATATAATCACAGACTCTAGGAAGGGGGCAATATTCCTCCCCAAAGTCCAACCCTTCCCCATCTTCCCCACAACAAGTTTGATAATCTCAATGCTGAATATTAGTTGTCCTACAGGACACCGTCTTGTAAAACAAACAAACAAACAAACTGCTACCTCTACATGACATCAACCAATTAATTAATTAGTGCATGCATAAATCCTTTACAGTACAATTTGTTATGTTATATCGTAGCCATATGCTGTGCTTTTGCTTGGCCTTGTGCAGAAACAATCTTGGCGAAGAAAAGAAAAGAAAAGGGAGAGAGAGAAAAAGATTCCCCCTGATTTGTAATTCAGCCAGGCGTGTGTGTGTGGTTGGTTGCTAATGCAGCCAGGTGTACTAGGTAGTTTGTTGCTAATGCAGCCAGGCATAGCTAGGGTAGTTGGTTGCTAATGAAGCCAGGCGTAGCTAGGGTATTTGGTTGCTAATGCAGCCAGGGATAGCTAGGGTAGTTGGTTGCTAATGAAGCCAGGCGTAGCTAGGGTATTTGGTTGCTAATGCAGCCAGGGATAGCTAGGGTAGTTGGTTGCTAATGCAGCTAGGGTAGTTGGTTGCTAATGCAGCCAGGCATAGCTAGGGTAGTTGGTTGCTAATGAAGCCAGGCGTAGCTAGGGTAGTTGGTTGCTAATGCAGCCAAGCGTAGCTAGGGTAGTTGGCTGCTAATGCAGCCAGGCGTAGCTAGGGTAGTTGGTTGCTAATGCAGCCAAGCGTAGCTAGGGTAGTTGGCTGCTAATGCAGCCAGGCGTAGCTAGGGTAGTTGGTTGCTAATGAAGCCAGGCGTAGCTAGGGTAGTTGGTTGCCAGGCGTAGCTAGGGTAGTTGGTTGCTAATGAAGCCAGGCGTAGCTAGGGTAGTTGGCTGCTAATGCAGCCAGGCGTAGCTAGGGTAGTTGGTTGCTAATGAAGCCATGTGTTGCACTCTATTGTCGGGGGGGGGGGTGGAAATGAAAAACACATGTACAAGCATATCCCTATATAAATGGCCGAGGGGTTGCCAATGTTAAGAGCCATGCCGCTCAATGGTGCCATCCAGTCTGGACCCAGACCAAACTTTACAAATAACCATCCAGTATACCACAGGTTAAATTTTATCCATATCTGACCTTCTGTTTGATCGTGTAGAGAACTGCATACAGACGCACACTATTGCTGGTATATTATACACAGGTTAGATTTGAAATACCATTACAACAAAGTTATACAATTAAACGACATAAGCACCATATAGAGCAAACTTTAAAAAATATCAATTAAATGCATTAAATCTAATAATTTGTACGACATGCCAATTCTCTGTATTCACATGCCCAATAGACGTCTATTTAGTTATAAAACTATACTACTTCCGGTTGGACTGGGGGCAAGCAAGAATAATAATATTTATTTTATTTATTTATTATTAATGGCTGACAATCACAACTGCCATCGTGAAAAGTCTCTTCCTGGCTTTTTGGGGGTACTGTTTCTGAAAGTTCTTCTTCAGAGGATAGCTGCACATGCAGTTATGCTTACCAGGAATACTCTGAATTCCATCGCTCTTGAGAAAGGAGGCACTCCTGGATAGACTTCTTTGTTGTAGCTTTTTTTTTGTTTTTTGTTTTGCTTACTTCAACGGAGCCGATTCCTATACCAAACTGCCACGATTGTATTTCATTCTTATTCTAAAATAGTTTATTCTAAAAAATATATATAAAAAACCCAAAAAGAATATTTAATTTTTTTTAAACGGCGGAAAAAAAGTGAAAAAAAAGAAGGGAGAAGAAAAAGTAAATTAAAGGTATTACAACAAACCAGAACGAAAGTAGTGGGGTAGGGTTCACAACCACATGCTGAGTTCCCTAAGGTTGCCATAGTACCACAAAAAAAATGTTATTACAAGTCTGCCATGCTGGCTAAGCATGAAGAAGGAAGAAGAGGATTTTTTGTGTGTGGTTAGCACAGAACGAAAGTAGTGGGGTAGGGTTCACAACCACATGCTGAGTTCCCTAAGGTTGCCATAGTACCAAAAAACAAATGTTATTACAAGTCTGCCATGCTGGCTAAGCATGAAGAAGGAAGAAGAGGATTTTTTGTGTGTGTGGTTAGCACAGTGATTGGTAGGTGTGCTCACAGACTAGGAACCCACATGAGGGAGTACCTAGTTAAAATATAAGAGATGAATATTTGGCACAATTACCAGCTCACTCACAAGTGCAGAGGTCACTTTCAATTCCTATACCAAACTGCCATGATTGTATTTCCATTCTAAAACATTTCCATTCTAAAATAGTTGATTTATTCTAATTTTTTTTTAATAATAAAATAAAATAATAATAAATGGGGAAAAAACTCAATGGGGGGAAAAGTGGAAAAAAGCAAAGATGTTACACAGAACCAGGACGAAAGTAGTGGGGAGGGGTTCACAACCACTTGTGTGGAGTTCCCTAAGGTTGCCATAGTACCAAAAACCAAATGTTATTACAAGTCTGCCATGCTGGCTAAGCATGGAAAAAATAAAATAAAATAAATAAATTGTGGTTTGCACTGTGATTGGTAGCATGTGCTCACAAACTAGGAACCCACATAGATGAAGTATAAGTTAATATAAGAGATGAATACTTGGCACAATTACCAGTTCACAAGTGCAGAGGTCACTCCTAGCACATCGTTTCCATGACCACCCTCTAAGTGGCCTGTGTATAAAGATTATTGGAAGTGCATCAAGCAAGCTATCCAACAAGCAGCCTTCACAAAGGCCGTCTTGGCACTGCACAGATGCGCCCTCTCCTGGCATCCAACTTGGTCTCATCAATTGATATCAGAATGCAATTCAATAAGCTGCAGATGGTATGCAAGAACAAGTTACACTGCGAGACGACAACAAAAACTACGTCACACACCATGTCAACTGGACTTGGTGCCAAACACCAACCCAAGTATGCGTCCTATTCCACGGGAGTCGGGAACCGTTCTCTCTCGCCAGCTATCTCTAGGAGAGGGTAGGTAGGCAAGAGGGAGTGTTGCTTTCCTTTTCCGGATACAGTCTCCTCTGCCTCATACTTGCTGCTCTGCGGTGCAGCATTGCCTTACAATCCGTCCTGGAAGTGAACTGCCTCTCAGCCTCAAAGAAAGAACCATGTCTCGCCAATGACCAAGAAAGGTATTTGACAACACACAAGCATTCCCGGTACATGAGATCAGCTTCTCTTCCGTCAGAACCAACTGACATCAACCGAGTTAAGTTTGTGTGCACTCGAGCAGAGATGCAGTACACCTGCCTACAATGAGTGTGAACTGGTTGTACAGATCACACTGGTTGGCTGCAGTCCTGTTTCGAAAGAAGAAACAAGTTGTTGATCCAGCCAGGAGCCCTCTGTCCTACTCCCCCACGCTCCTTTGTTGTCCAGCTAGATTCACATGCAGTGAGTGGCTGACAGTCTGCTGGCATGTACCCACCATCACTTTGCATGCATTAGCATGCAGCTGCAAGGAAGCCCTACAAAGGCACACATTAGCAGCTACAATCAGAGGGAACTCCAGTCTCTTGCAGCTCAGAGTTTACTTGATTGAGTGGGCTAAAAGAACTTGGCTATAGCCCTGGCAGTGAAATAGATCCATTGGTGGATAATTTTATAATTTTAATTTTTATCTCATGATTGGCAAGATACATACAGCAAGGGAGAAACAATACCAAAATTCGCTGGGTGGAGAAGGTTAAAGAAGATTGACAATAGCTCTATGGGGGCACACACTGGATCAACATCACACTGGGTTGGGCAGGCTGAAGTAGGTTGACAATAGCTCTAAGGGGACTCTCACTGGATGACCAACACCACTGGGTTGACAATCGTACAAGTGTATACTAAGATTTATAACACCCAACACTGATTGTTTTTAATTTAAACCCGTGCAAGCCCAATGGACTGCTGCATCATTATAAGATGGTCAGCAAACTTCACTTGCAGCTTGATGGGCTGAGCAAGCGAGGGTAAAAAATATATTAAAAATGGCTGCGGGAAGAAGAGCTCTTTCACGTAACACATGACCAGGAAACTTGACTGCACGTTGATTACAAAACACCCGAGTGGTTTTGCAACGAGGTAGGAGTTAAGAAAGGCAGTATTGTGTCAGGTTTCCTGTGCTGGGCTACAATTGAGGGGAAAGCCAAGCTATGTGGAGTGTGTCAGGAGGAAGACTTGCAATAATGCATGAAAGAGCCAGTGGCCCTGTGGAGGAAGTAGTTTCCATGTGAGCTTCAGAAGCATTGTAAGTGTCATGCGGTTCAATTGTCAGTTCTAGGAATTTTCATTTTAAAAAATAGAGATACTTCACTAGGACTTCATAAGAAATTGACATTTCTTGAGAACCAATGAAACCAGTTTGTAACTGGCTTCATTAAAAATTCTGTCTCCGTCACACAACTACTAGAATTGATGACATTGTCTGCTAAAGCTTTATGTTCTTGACCGTCCTCATCTCCCTCAAGCTCGGTCATATACACCTTCTCTGCTGGCAGTTCTTGACCGTCCTCACCTCCCTCAAGCTTGGTCATACACATCTTCTCTGCTGGCAGCTCTTGACCGTCCTCATCTCCCTCAAGCTCGGTATTACACACCTTCTCTGCTGGCAGCTCTTGACCGTCCTCACCTCCCTCAAGCTCTGTCATACACACCTTCTCTGCTAGCAGTTCTTGACCGTCCTCACCTCCCTCAAGCTTGGTCATACACACCTTCTCTGCTGGCAGTTCTTGACCGTCCTCATCTCCCTCAAGCTTGGTCATACACATCTTCCCTGCTGGCAGCTCTTGACCGTCCTCATCTCCCTCAAGCTTGGTCATACACACCTTCTCTGCCAGCAGCTCTTGACCGTCCTCACCTCCCTCAAGCTTGGTCATATACACCTTCTCTGCCGGCAGCTCTTGACTGTCCACACCTCCTTCACCTTCAGGAAATGTTTTCCATAGCATTCAGGGGGGCGGGGGGGGGGGGGCGATCTTAAAGGAAAACCTGAATCGGAACCCCCCCCCCCCCCCCACACACACACAATTGCCGATGCATCTTTAAAAATTCTCCTAGATTATGCAATTAGCTCAGGTAGATGGCCAGGGGGATTGACACATGCTGCCTGGCAATAGAGCAACACTGGAAGGCATGGACACTTGCATCACAAGTAATTCAGGGTGGCAACAAAAGTGTTTTACATACAGGCATAGTGAGGGATGCTATATACAAACATGGTGAGGGTGGGAGAGACACAGAAAGACACACCTTGCTTATCCCAAGCTCTGTGATGAATTTGCACACTTCTACAGTTGAACAGAGAGAAGCAGAAGCAGAAGATAAGGGATTGAAGTGAGTGGTACGAGCTTTGGAAGCCTATAATCAGACAAGTGTGTGTGCGTGCGAGAGGAGAGAATTACACAGGAGAATATAACAATGGCCAGATGGACGAAGGTATATAAAGTAAGCAATACAACACAGCACTCTAAACTCATGGGACACACACTGGACCAACACCACACTGGGCTGAGGCAGGTTGAAGTAGGTTGACAATAGCTCCATGGCGACACACACCGGATCAATACCACTCTGGGTGGAGGCAGGTTGAAGTAAGTCGACAATAGCTCTATGGGGACACACACTGGATCAACACCACACTGGGTGGAGGCAGGTTGAAGTAGGTTGACAATACACACTGGATCAACACCACTCTGGGTGGAGGCAGGTTGAAGTAAGTTGACAATAGCTCTATGGGAACACACACTGGATCAACACCACTCTGGGTGGAGGCAGGTTGAAGTAAGTTGACAATAGCTCTATGGGGACACACTCTGGATCAACACCCCACTGGGTGGAGGCAGGTTGAAGTAGGTTGACAATAGCTCCATGGGGACACACACTGGATCTACACCACTCTGGGTGGAGGCAGGTTGAAGTAGGTTGACAATAGCTCCATGGGGACACACACTGGATCTACACCACTCTGGGTGGAGGCAGGTTGAAGTAGGTCGACAATAGCTCCATGGGGACACATACTGGATCAACACCACTCTGGGTGGAGGCAGGTTGAAGTAAGTTGACAATAGCTCTATGGGGACACACTCTAGATCAACACCACACTGGGTGGAGGCAGGTAAGTAGGTTGACAATAGCTCCATGGGGACACACATAGGATCAACACCAATCTGGGTGGAGGCAGGTTGAAGTAAGTTGACAATAGCTCTATGGGGACACACACTGGATCAACACCACTCTGGGTGGAGGCAGGTTGAAGTAAGTTGACAATAGCTCTATGGGGACACACACTGGATCAACACCACTCGGGGTGGAGGCAGGTTGAAGTAGGTTGACAATAGCTCTTTGGGGACACACACTGGATCAACCTTCAAGTATGTCATGTAGATACACCCTATTCTGAAAAACTACAGAAAATCAGTGATAGAAAGACCAAGTCCTCTGGTGCTTTCAAGTACCGGACTAGATTCAACAAAGAATGGACCAAGACATGGCCGTTTATTGTTGCTATAGTTACCAGCTCAGCTGGAGACTCACATCGTGTGTGGTGCAATGTAGGTTAACAATAACTCTATGGGGTCACACACCGGACCAACATCAGATTAGGCCGAGGCAGGTTGACAATAGCTCTATGGAGACACATATTGGACCAACATCACACTGGGTTGGGTCAAGATGAAGTAGGTTGACAATAACTCTAGGGGACACACACTGGACCGACACCACACTGGACACTTGGTTGAGGCAGGTTGACAATAGCTCTATGGGGACACACACTGGACCAACACTACACTGAGTGGAGCAGGTTGAAGTAGTTTGACAATAGCTCTAGGGGGGCACACACTGGACCAACACTTCACTGGGTGGAGCAGGTTGAAATAGTTTGACAATAGCTCTAGGGGGGCACACACTGGACCAACACCACACTGGGTGGAGGCAGGTTGAAGTAGGTTGCCAATAGCTCTATGAGGACACACACTGGACCAACACCACACTGGGTGGAGCAGGTTGAAGTAGTTTGACAATAGCTCTAAGGTGACACACACTGGACCAACACTACACTGGGTGGAGCAGGTTGAAGTAGTTTGACAATAGCTCTATGGGGACACACACTGGACCAACACCACACTGGGTGGAGGCAGGTTGAAGTAGGTTGCCAATAGCTCTATGAGGACTGGACCAACACCACACCAGGTTGAAGTAGTTTGACAATAGCTCTAGGGGTGCACACACTGGACCAACATCACACTGGGTGGAGGCAGGTTGAAGTAATAATTCAGAAATAAACTCTTGACATCCTCACACCCTATGGCTTGTGTACATTATAAGATAGTTAGAGAACTTCCAGTTTGAAAGGTGGAGTGAGTGAGGAAAAAGTACAACAAAAATGGCTGACGATTGCAACTGCTACACTGGTTAACCCCTTTACTGCACTCTCTAGAAGTACTTCTACTACTGAGGAAGGCTGTAAGGTACCGTTGCTAACTAGGAACACTCTAAATCCCTTTGGCCTTGAGAAAGGAGATGCTCCGAGTCAAGTTCAGTTGTAAATAAATAATGATGTACCGCGCTGCTTATCATTTTGTTCGCTGGCCTCAACCAGAGCTTAGTGTATTTGAATTCTGAACAGCTTGAATGAAAAAAAGATTGTGGGTGGCGGGGGGAAACTCTTAGCATTAATCATCCGAGTCAGGGGTCTCATAGGAAGGTAGGTTGACAATAGCTCTATGGAAGGTCACTCAATGGATCAAAACCACAATGGGTAGGTTCAGCTCAGGTGAACAGCAAGAGATTCACATGTGTAAGCTGACCCTTCTCTGCAGCTATTCTACATTTTAAGGTCAGGTGTTTATAGTTACCACAGCAACCCTGCCAGCCTAGCCATTCCCCCTTTGATATGTAGAGACAATTCATAAAGGTGAGCTGATAGCCCGAGTGAGGTCATCTACCTCAAACACATCACCATTCACCACAAGACATGCTTCAGGGCATTGAGAGATCGAGCAAAGACACTACATCTTCACACATGTAAGAACCTCTTCCTAAGGGACTCAAGTTCATCTGAATGGGTGTAGCCAACAATGGCCAGTTTGTAGGCTTCCTTACAGCTGCCAAGTGTTGAAATCAAACCCCCAAGCCACAAGCTGCATGAGAAAACAGCTCGACAACAAAGGAGGGGAAATCAGATAAAAGAGCTCCTGGGCCAGATCAGCTTGCCTCTGCTGGCGGGATGACTAGTTTGTACAGGAACAAACTGGAGCATGTCACACTAGGAGGGAGTTGTACATGCTGATATTCACCCTGGTTACCTGGCTGAATTGAGCCATTGTTACAGACTGTAGCCTGTGGTGTTATTGATTCTCTGTGGCAGGTGCTATTCTGTTACACTTCAATTTCAAAGCTCAATCTTCGTAGTACGACCTCAAACCTACTGGGTCCTTGAACTTCAATTTCAAAGCTATATCTTCGTAGTATGACCGCAAACCTACTGGGTCCTTGAACTGGACTGCTAGTATCGGCTAGCAAGGAAGTCCTCGAAAAATACATCGGAAAATATTTGATCAGCGAGATTCAGGGTCACACACAGCCCAATTGTAATTCCCACCCCCTCACCCCACCAATAGTATTGGACAACCCAGTGTGATATGAGTTGGGCGTGCCTCCTCCCAGCGTGGTGCAAATCACTGGTCATTAAAAAGGCAGCACAGGCTCCTTCAATATACCACGACTTCATAATACTGGAAAGATGCAAGAGATAGATGCACACAGGTTGACCATGCAGGATTGAGAAGGCTAGATGACCTTTTTAATAGTTATTGCTAAACTCCATTTAAAAAAAGTCCCAGTTAACTGGAAGACATAAACAAGGCTAATAAAATTATTACTATTATTTTTTATTATATTTATTATTATTATTATATATAAAAGCTTCCTGGGAGGAGGGAGAGGGGGTTGTAACGGAGTGCCGAACCACCTCACTATCAAGGCCTGCCTGCTGCCTGAGGGCATGCGAACTAAAGCAAGGCTTAGCTAGGGGCCAGCATTGCTGTGGGTCATAGTAATTGGTGAAGTGTGACTGACTCCTACAGAGCTGGAATGAATGAAGGGACTGAACACTCAGTGGTGATAGCCTCCTAAATTACAGGCAGCAAGGCGCATGCTCGAGCATGGCCTACCATGGTCACTGGCTAGGTGTGTGGGGGGCACATGTATCATAGACCTCAACCTGGCAGTTCTAACCAGTGCATGCATGCATGCATTTAAGTGGTCATTCATTTGCTATCAAGTTTAGAGATGACTTTCAGCTTGTTTTGTGTCCAGCCAGTGCTTCTGCTTCAGTCCTTTTCTTGATCCACACAGCCTCCTCCTCCACCCCACCCCCCCAACCGGAGACATCGACTTCAGCTTCATGCATGCAAATATCATCGCTTATCCTTCTTGTTAGCTTCTCGTGCAATTTCGACAAATTCCTGCCAAGTCTCCCTGGACTGACCCAATATTGCTGGGGAAAGAGATGAGTGGATGCTTGCTGCATGTAGGGAGCTTACTACGCACTTCACAGCAACTAAATACAGGCAGGAAAATTCAGAAACAAGTAGTGCTTCTCTTTCAAAATTCCTGCACTCTCTTCCTTGGCCATTATAGTTGTTATGAACACACACACACACAATTAGCAAACATTTGTAACAAGAGCAAGACTGACACAAGGAGATTTCATTAAAATTAAAAATTAATAATAATAATACTAAAAACGTGATATATCATAATTTTAAAAACAGTCTGCCCCAAGAGCCAAGACGAGGTGCCAACATTCACAAGATAAATATTTACTTGATTATTCAGTAATTCACTGATTAGATCTTGCCTCAATAACTCACACCCTTGATCAGATCAAACCTCAATAACTCACACCCTTGATTAGATCATGCCTCAATAACTCAATCTTGATTAGATCATGCCTCAATAACTCACACCATTGATTAGATCATGCCTCAATAACTCACACCCTTGATCAGATCTTGCCTCAATAACTCACACCATTGATTAGATCATGCCTCAATAACTCGCACCTTGATTAGATCATGCCTCAATAACTCGCACCTTGATTAGATCATGCCTCAATAACTCGCACCTTGATTAGATCATGCCTCAATAACTCGCACCTTGATTAGATCATGCCTCAATAACTCGCACCTTGATTAGATCATGCCTCAATAACTCGCACCTTGATTAGATCATGCCTCAATAACTCACTCTTGATTAGATCATGCAATAACTCACACCCTTGGTTAGATCATGTCTCAATAACTCGCACCTTTGATTAGATCATGCCTCAATAACTCGCACCTTGATTAGATCATGCCTCAATAACTCGCACCCTTGATTAGATCATGCCTCAATAACTCACTCTTGATTAGATCACGCCTAATAACTCGCACCTTGATTAGATCATGCCTCAATAACTCGCACCCTTGATTAGATCATGCCTCAATAACTCACACCCTTGATTAGATCATGCCTCAATAACTCGCACCTTGATCAGATCATGCCTCAATAGCTCGCACCTTGATTAGATCATGCCTCAATAACTCGCACCTCGATTAGATCATGCCTCAATAACTCGCACCTTTGATTAGATCATGCCTCAATAACTCGCACCTTGATTAGATCATGCCTCAATAACTCGCACCCTTGATTAGATCATGCCTCAATAACTCGCACCCTTGGTTATATCATGCCTCAATAACTCCCACCCTTGGTTAGATCATGCCTCGATAACTCATACCTTTGATTAATTCATGCCTCAATAACTCGCACCTTGATTAGATCATGCCTCAATAACTCACTCTTGATTAGATCATGCCTCAATAACTCACACCCTTGATTAGATCATGCCTCAATAACTCACTCTTGATTAGATCATGCCTCAATAACTCACTCTTGATTAGATCATGCCTCAATAACTCGCACCTTGATTAGATCATGCCTCAATAACTCGCACCTTGATTAGATCATGCCTCAATAACCCACACCCTTGATTAGATCATGCCTCAATAACCCCGCCCCCAGCATTATTTACTGTTTTGAAGCAAAATAGTTCAGCCTTCAATTAATTAGAACAGCAAGTCCACTTATGGCATTGCACACGCTCATAAGTGAAGCCAACCTAGCGTTATAAAGCATACTATCGTAAATCTTGGAGGTATGAATCTGTGAGCAGAATAGCTGAGGGTACATCTATCTAGCAGCCATGAGCAGAATGGCTGAGGTGCATCTATCTAGCAGCCATGAGCAGAATGGCTGAGGTGCATCTATCTCGCAGCCATTAACAGAATGGCTGAGGTGCATCTATCTAGCAGCCGTGAGCAGAATGGCAGAGGTGCATCTATCTAGCAGCGTGAGCAGAATGACTGAGGTGCATCTATCTAGCAGCCATTAGCAGAATGGCTGAAGTGCATCTATCTAGCAGCCATGAGCAGAATGGCAGAGGTACATCTATCTAGCAGCCGTGAGCAGAATGACTGAGGTGCATCTATCTAGCAGACGTGAGCAGAATAGCTGAGGTGCATCTATCTAGCAGCCATGAGAAGAATGGCTGAGGTGCATCTATCTAGCAGCCATGAGCAGAATGGCTGAGGTGCATCTATCTAGCAGCCGTGAGCAGAATGGCAGAGGTACATCTATCTAGCAGCCGTGAGCAGAATGGCAGAGGTGCATCTATCTAGCAGCCGTGAGCAGAATGGCAGAGGTACTAACTGAGGAGCAGCCATGAAAAGAATGGCCGAGGTATTATCTGAGGAGAAGCCGTGAGTGTCAATTACTTTAAAAGCTGATCTCAACGAAGATGATCTGCTCAGAAAATGGCTTCTGTCTTGATCTAGGTGTGGATGCAACAAACACGCATCGACATGAAGAGTCTTTTCATAGAACCCAAAGAGCATTAGCAGTGTGGACAGGCCTTTACACACCGGAGATAGGCAGAACATGTAATTAGACCAAGCCTGCTAGTTGTTTAACAGGTATCTTGAAGGTTGTTTAACAGGTATTTTGAAGGTTGCTAACTTCTCTAAAGAGTCTCCAATACCTTTTGTTGTGGTGAGTAAAGGGTTAAATAGAGATAAGAAGTGTAAAATTAAGATGATTTTATATTTGCACACATGCAAGCTACACGTCCAAATAGCAAGCACACAGCTAGTCAGGCCATGACATTCCTAGAACAGTCCAGATACTCATAGAGCAGCCATGAAATATCCTCGAGTAGTCAAGGGTATTCATAGAGCAGTCATTAGATTCATAGAACCGTCGTGATATTCATAGAGCAGTCATGAACTCATAGAAAGGGCATGAACTCGTAGAAAGATCAGAAGACATAGAAAGATCAGAAGACATAGAAAGATCAGAAGTCATAGAAAGATCACGAACTCATAGAAAGGTCACGAACTCATAGAGGTCAAGAAATTCATAGAGGTCAAGAAATTCAGCGAGACCACAAAATTCACAGAGGTCACAAAATTCAGAGAGAGGTCACGAAATTCATAAAAAGGTCATGTAATTCATAAGAAGGCCATGAAATTCTTAAAAAGGTCATGTAATTCATAGAACATAGAGAACACGGTGTGTACACTTTAACTGGCTATAAGCTATTCATAACATTAACTCTAAATCATGTGACAGGTCAAGGTTCACAAAAGTCTCAGCACAGAGTTTTTCTCGAGGAGTGAAGTGGTCAAGTTGATAAAGAGGAGATAAAGGCAACACAAGGATGCGTCTTGGCAACTGAAACAGTATATGACTATATAATATTAGACACCAGAATAAAACATTATTATCTCAGTTTTATAGATCATTGAGACACCAGTATAAAACATCATTATTCCAGATTTGTAGGTCATGCAGAGACTAGAATAAAACATCATTAGATCAGTTTTGTAGGTCATAGATACTGAATTTAATTAAGATACTAGCAGCCGAGTGACCTCGCTGACCTCTGGTTGAACATACTCAAGAAACAACAAAATGCACTCCAATTTTCCCCATTATCGTCGCTAGGCAAGCTAGCACATCAACGATGCCAACCGGATAACAGACGCCGGGCAATGAAGAAGTGCTTGAGCTAAAATATTCAACCATAGGCCAGAAGGAAGGTCGATAGTGGAATTGTCACCATAGAAACCCAGCAAATATTAATACCACATTGACAAGTGATACGAAAGCACCAATGATATGACATGCATAACCCCTAACAACAAAAAGTTACTCATACCCCCAACATTCTCATACCCCCAACATTGAAGGAGGGGTGTTACAAGAGAATTAACCCTTTGACTAAGCCTAATTTGGTTTGGTACATTAAATAGACTATCAAGTTTATTTTGTGTTGAGAAATTAATGGGAAAAAACCCTTTTGAGGAAAATCATTTTCAGCTGCAGGTTTGGTATAAGTATCAGCTCCATTGAAGTAGGGAAACAGAAGCATTTCATGCAATGTGCATCGATGGCCTACAACAAACTTGCTATTAAGTAAATAAAAGTCTCGCAGCTGCACAACATCCCGCACAAAACTTGCAGCAAGGAAATCCATCCACGAGAGCCTCCTTTCTCAAGAGTTCAGAGTTCAGAGTGGTTCCTAGTCGTCAGAGGTGCCTGGATTCAGAGTTCAGAGTGATTCCCAGTAGGCAGAGGTGCCTGGATTCAGAGTTCAGAGTGATTCCAAGTAGGCAGAGGTGCCTGGATTCAGAGTGGTTCCCAGTAGGCAGAGGTGCCTGTGCAGCCAGCCTTCCACAGCAGAAAAACTTCCAAACACAGCTGCACAAAGAGACAAGCCTAAAATAGAGGATGTGAGAAGAAAATCCTGCAACCTTCAAACTGGAAATTCAGCAATTTTATAATGACAATCTACTAGGCATTTGCAAGCAACAAATCCAGCATTCCTATGCAATGGTTATTTAACCCTTCGACCCCTTAATTTTAGTCTATCAACAAACTCTCGGCCAACATAGCAGAATAAACTACTTTCTCAATCATCAATTTGATCTCAACTTTTCGGATAACGAAGAAGTCTAGTGCAACTGGCCGAAACACTGAGACATATTTCATGTTAACAAGTTATAAAGTTTATTCCGATTCGGTGCATCATCATAATAAGATTATTAATTCTATATACAGTAGAACCTCAGAGTTACGAACCCCTCGGGAAAATGAGTGTTCGTAACTCTGAAATGTCCGTAACTCTGAAACAATTACATCATAATGATGTCATGCTTATTTAGACTTGTTTAACTGTACAGTAGTTACTTGTACGTACTTATCTACTCTTCTGCAGGTATTTCACAATAGTTTCACTGTTACAAGACTCTTACCTCTCCACTTACTAAATGTTATGCCATCACATGTATTAAATTATATTCACTTGTACAAATTATGCCATTACACCAAGTATGTCTGTACTTTATGCACAAACATTTTACTATATGTACATACAGTACTGTATAACTAAGATTTAAAGAAATCAGTAATGTGTGTTTGTTTTAAAGAATCGTGTCTCTTCTTTGCTGCTAAAGAGTGCAGTTCACGTAGAAGTACTAAGTTCATTGGTGTAGCTTCTGCTTGTTGTTCCATCCATGTCAAACAAGTGCTGAAAGCTTCTTCAGCTTCAGTATGGGTGATGGTGCCAGCAGTTTGTTCTTCCTCTTCCTCCTCACTTTCATCAACTACTGATGATGCTCGAACAGTGCCTAGTATATCCTCATCAGTCATGTCCTCCACACCAGTTTCACCTTGGTCCATGGTTAGCCATTCTTCCATCTCAGCATCAGGGACACCTAACTGATTACATTCTTCCGACACCCCTGGCAATTCTTCTTGTTGACTACCACAGTCTGGACCAAAGCCTAGCTTGTTCCAGGCACGACTAAGTGAGATTGTAGAAATCTCATCCCAGGACTTGGCACAAAGATAAACCACGTCTTTGATGGTGAGGCTCTTGCTGAATTGCACAAACGAGTCATGCTCTGAGTGCCCCAGTAGCAGCTTTCTTAATAGTAGCTTCTTATATCTACGCTTTAAGTTCTCAAGCACACCCTGATCCATAGGCTGAACCAAGCTGGTAACATTGGGTGGTAAAAATAAACATTTTAATCTCACTGTCAGCAGACACAAGTGTGGATGGAGAGGGATGGGATGGAGCATTATCGAGGAGGAGGACAGCCTTAGAAGACAATGACTTTGACCGCAGATAGAACTTCAATGAGGGCACAAAGTGTTTGTGGAACCAATCTGAGAAAATTATTCTGTCCATCCATGCACTCTTCTGGTTGTAATAAAGAACTGGCAGAGCCGACATATTGACTCCAGAAAAACAACGTGGCTTAGCACTTTTGTGTATAAATACTAAAGGCAGGTGGAAATCTCCACTGGCATTAGCAGTGGCCATCAATGTCACTCTATCCTTAGGAGATTTAAAATTCTTTGCTTTCTTTTCAGAAGCATCGGCTAAGGTTTTGTTCGGAAGAAGACGCCAATACAGGCCTGTCTCATCACAGTTAAAAATCTGGTGTGGAGACAGCTTGTGTTCTTCCACAAATTCATGGAAAAATTTCTTAAATTTTTCTGCAGCACTAGCATCTGCTGACAGGGATTCACCTTGTAGACTCAACTGCCTTATTCCATGCCTCTTCTTAAATCGATGCAACCATCCATTGCTACCTTTGAAGTCATCTTCAGATTTATCTGGATGGAGCTGTTGAAAAAGCAACCTTGCTTTTTCCATCATCAAGACACCACTGATTGGCGTGCCCTTATGCCGTTCTTGTGTGAACCACAAATGCATGGCTCTATCAAAAGCATCATCATCAGCTCTTCTTACAATGCACCTCTTTTTCAGGGAGCTAACATCTAGTGCTTCAGCAGCAAACCTCGTAATCTTTTCCCTAGCTTTTTTTATGTCCGTTACGGTTGTTTTTCCAATTCCAAACTCCTTGGCTACGGCTGACAAAGTACTGCCTTGGTCCACTTTCTTCAAAATCTTAAGTTTCTGATCGATGGATAGCGTGACTCGCTTACGTTTCGTAGAAGAGCTTGAGGCCATGGCAAAGAAACTACACGTAGCTGCGCGAAGGAGAGCAGCTGCAATTCAGGTATGCGCATGCGGGATAAATGTTACCGTGCGTCGAGTGTGACGACCCTTGACCCGTTTGGATGTTGACTTGCCGTTCGGTTGACCGAGGTGTTCGTAATTCTGGGGTTCGTAACTCTGAGGTTCTACTGTATATATATTTTTAAGGACAAATTCATCTCATCTGCAGTTTATCACGAGAGTAACACCGACAACTATCCCTGCCACAAGTAAGTCTATATTAAATATATCGGTGGATGTGTCAGACCTTACAGATGATCAGCTCGTGGTGGTTAGGCTTTCAATATAACAATAAATGATAATAAGTTAATATTAATAAGATAATATCTTCCACAACAACCTAGCTTATTTAAGAGTGGAAGGGGGGGAAAATAAAATTCTAGATTGAAGGCCGGTTATATGGAGGTTCCACCAAATCCTTGTTCAATTCTCAAATTAGCAAGTGCAGGCCACACTCCACGGGTGTCTACTTATAAAGGCAATGCATGTTAGTAGCCCAGTCCCAGTCTTATAGACTGTCCCAGAGAGTTACATAGCTCTTCACTTGGTTGCTAATCCTCCAGGTTTTGTAAAAATTAAAAAAAAAAAAAAATATATATATAATATATATATATTTTTTAAAATCCAGTTGGGCACCAGATCCACAAACTATGGGTAGGTTGTTCATAGCCGGCATCATTATCCTCATGCTACAACAAACTATGGGTAGGTTGTTCATAGCCGGCATCATTATCCTCATGCTACAAACTATGGGTAGGTTGTTCATAGCCGGCATCATTATCCTCATGCTACTTAGCAGATAAAGGAGATTGGTGAAGATGGTTTAGCCGAGGGGGGGGGGGACCCATGCTGCTGCTGTTTTAACTAGAGCATTTCTGTTCTGTTGACAGGCTTTTCTAATAACAAGAGCCACTTTTGAACACTTCATGATAAACTCATGCAGAGCTAGACACCAACAGATGGGAGCTAGCCAGCAGCTGCAAGTGGCCACATAGGAAGCCCAGCAGATTGTGAACATATATACACAGGGATACAACAGGCCAGGTCAGACAGAGTTCATAGAGGTCACTAGGTTCCAAGCAGCTACTTTTCAAGATTCAAATGTGTAACAGCTTTTGACAGCATTTGGTAGCTCCTTTAGATGGAGTCAAGCATTTGGAATGGTCTCTAACAGCTGCAGGGCAAAGTGAGGTTCACATTAGAGGCACAGCTGCAGGGCAAAGTGAGGTGCACATTAGAGGCACAGCTGCAGGGCAAAGTGAGGTGCACATTAGAGGCACAGCTGCAGGGCAAAGTGAGTGCACATTAGAGGCATAGCTGCAGGGCAAAGTGAGGTGCACATTAGAGGCACAGCTGCAGGGCAAAGTGAGTGCACATTAGAGGCACAGCTGCTCATTCACAAACAGTGCTGTTAATATGAATAAGCTGTAAATGATTAGCACCTGTTTTGTTGTGCATTTCTTTAAATGACCTCTATTAATTTGACCTCTGAACCTGGCTGAGCAGGAGCTATTTTGGGGGGACTTTGATGGCCAAGAAAGATAGGATATAGCCCCCCCCCCCCCCCCAAGGTTAGGATGAACCCTCCTCCCCCAAGGTTAGGATGAGCTACTATGAGCAAGTAAATCCTGAAGGCTGAAAACAACTATTGAAGAACCAACAAGATTGGGAGGATTGACGTAAGGGAAGCTTATTATCGTCTCTTCAAGGTCTTATCATTGGGAGAGGGGGTAGGAGGGAGAGGGGAGAGGAGAATATGGAGTTTGGGGGAGGTGAAAATCCCATGCCTGGAATGGAGCTTCATAGCAAACACCCCCACTTGAGGGCATTCCAGCCACAGAACACATTGTCTCAGTTTCTTAAATTTTGTATCACGATTCATTCAAACGAAAGATGGTAATTTAAGAATTCATCACAGACTACGTGCCCCCCCCCCCCCCCACTCTCAGTATGAGGAGTTGGCAAGGATTTGGCGATGGTCCTGTGTGTTTCCTCCACCTCAGTGAGGGTCAGAATTGCCCGGGGTCGTGACCGTGACATGGCTAATCACTGCACATAAAGATTAATTCACAGCTCCTGCTCAAGTGGACACAAATTTCTCATGTCATATCATAAAAAATATATATAATAATAATAATAATAAAAATAATTAAAATAATAATAACAACAACAACAACAACAAATTAATTAAATTAAACATGCATCATTTCCCCGCAAAACAAAACCGCGATAAAACTAGACGAGATGTTGGCACGCTACACTACCAGGCTGTGCTAAGCTTCCATCGCCTGCAACCCTCTTCTAGACTTGGTTAGTTGACATGTGCCAGGCAGGCTCTTGGCCTGCTCTGCTCCAGAGAGGCAAAACACACTACACACTCCCAGAACCCACCGGCTCGGTTGTTATGGGTATACGTGACCATTTTCTGTGGGGATGGCTCATTGAGTCTAAGTGCCACCCTAGCTTGAAGATAGGCAACCAATCAAACGCTCAAAGCAAAGTTTCATACGAAGACGTCGTGTCTGCAAGTCCGTCTGGTTCCCAGAGTAATGGGAGAAGCAACGACCGCCCTGCAGGTCATCATGGCGTTGCACTTATACAGGTTACCATGGCGTTGCACTTACGCAGGTCATCATGACGTTGCACTTATTGTGCGAAGGTTGATACTAGCAGTGAAGTGAGAGTTTTAGCACACAAAAAAAACTATGAGCTTTAACCAACAATGGGATAGCCTTCTAGCAGCTCGAGGAGTGTCTTTCTTCAAGCTGGGTCTGGCTGGGTGCAGAGGAAGTCCACTTCCTCGAGCAGAGCACTAGGGATCTCTTCTGCACCACCTTGAGGCAGAGACGAGGGACCTCTTCTGCACCTTGAGGCAGAGACCAGGGACCTCTTCTGCACCTTGAGGCAGAGACTAGGGATCTCTTCTGCACCTTGAGGCAGAGACTAGGGATCTCTTCTGCACCACCTTGAGGCAGACAAAAGGGACCTCTTCTGCACCTTGAGGCAGAGACCAGGGACCTCGTCTGCACCTTGAGGCAGAGACCAGGGACCTCTTCTGCACCTTGAGGCAGAGCTGGAGATCTCACATATCACCAGCTAAGCAGACCACAGACCAGGGGAAGATAAATGCACACGTTAAAAGAGGACTGCAGGCCATTCCAGTTATGTATGGAGCACGAGAGGAATTTGGCAAGTTCTTACTGCCACAATGTTTGCTGTGTCTGGCTCAAGGCTAGTGCACGTGGGCAGGACATGACCCCTCCCCCCACGGCTAGTGCACGTGGGAAGGACATGACCCCTCCCCCCACGGTTTATCATTTTTACAGGCGAGTATCACTTGTTGTTCTGTATAGGGTGTCACACAGGACACATTGCTGCCACACAGGACACATCCCTAACACACAGGACACATTCCTAACACACAGGACACATTCCTAACACACAGGACACATTCCTAACACACAGGACACATCCCTAACACACAGGACACATTCCTAACACACAGGACACATTCCTAACACACAGGACACATTGCTAACACACAGGACACATTCCTAACACACAGGACACATTCCTAACACACAGGACACATCCCTAACACACAGGACACATCCCTAACACACAGGACACATTCCTAACACACAGGACACATTCCTAACACACAGGACACATTCCTAACACACAGGACACATTGCTAACACACAGGACACATTCCTAACACACGGGACACATTGCTGCCACACAGGACACATTGCTGCCACACAGGACGCATCACTATTACGGACACACAGGACACACTGCTGCCACACAGGACACATTGCTGTCCCACGGAACGGTTGGCAGGAAGGAATGGGGAAATAGAGGACGTGGGAGGGAAGGAAAGAAGAGGGAAATGGGAGGGAAAGAGGGAAGGAATGGGGTAAGAAAACAAGAGAAAAAGGAAGAGAAGGAGGAAAAAGGAGGATGGAGGAAAGGATGGGGGTGAAGCTTCATAACAAGCCCCCCCACCTGAGGGCTAGGATGTTCTAGAGCGTTCCACAACAAGCACCCCCACCTGAGGGCTAGGATGTTCTAGAGCGTTCCAGCCACAGACAAGTCGCATAACACATTGTCTCAGTTTCTTAAATCTTGTATCACGATTCATTCAAACGAAAGATGGTAATTTAAGAATTCATCACCGACTATGTGCAACCCCAACACTCGGTGAGGAGTCAGCAATGGTCCAGTACATAGCACAGCTACACACTGCAATAACTCCCCCGGGGGTCTAGTTACAGGGGCAAGTAAAAACCCTCGTCAAACGAACTCCTTCTTAGCTACATACAACTGCCATTGTGTGCCTACACAGAGATGGAGTCTGGAACAAATAGAAGCACCGATCTCTATGAGCCCCCCCCCCCCCCCAAACTTCATCCCATAAAGCCCCCCCCACCCAACTTCATCCCACTGTGGTGTGTGGTGGCATGAGGAACTGAACAAGTATCTAAGACATCATGTTTGCTGTTGTGGGCCACAGATCTGCTCCCACTGCAAATATGAGGTTTTGGGTTAGGCCAGATATTTTTTGTTTCACTATTTGTCCTGGGAGTGGACCTACAGGCAGGCCTTGTTCCTCACCAAGACCATGATAAAGAAACACCTGTCACAAAACAGTAAAATAATAATTATTATTTATTTTTTTAATGTAAAAATATCTACCTGAAGAATGTAACACACACAAACACACACTCAAGAAAACACCCTTCAACACTCAAGCAATATTTGCTTGCAACCACACACACACTAACACCATCTATGAACCTTCTGCTCAAAAAACCGGAGACAGTGATGATTCAAGACTTCCACAAACTCGCTCTCAAACTCCTGGTCTGAGTACCAAGCCATTTGCTTGCACACACACACACTAACACCATCTACGAACCTTCTGCTCCAAAAACCGGAGACAGTGATGATTCAAGACTTCCACAAACTCGCTCTCAAACTCCTGGTCCGAGTACCAAGCCCCGCCAGTCAGCGAAACATCGGGCGTCAAGTCGTACAGCATGTAGACCTTCTTCTTGGAGGCCTGGACAGACTTCACCAACTTTATAAGCTTCTTGCTCTCCAAGGTCTTCAGGATCTTGGTCACGTAAGCTTGTCCCAAGTTGGTTTTGTTCCTGATGTCTCTTGTCCAAATCCCCTTGTTGCTAGAGTCCTCGATGACCTGGTAGACAAGGCGCTCCTCGCGTTCGAAACCTTTCGTCTTGCTGTGAGGGTGTGCATGGGGGCGTAAAGGAAATGGTTAAAAATGATACATAGTTTGGTTGCTCATACATTTGTGAGCAGAATAATCTTCCTTCAACATTGTCACACGTGAGTGTTGTCCGGGACTGCTCACGATTGGTTGGGAGTATTTGTGTAGAAGCTACATTGAACCTGTGTCCTCTGGCACCTAAGCACTCACATTTGCCTAGTGGGTGCCTGCAGGGCCCAAGCACTTACAGCGAGACACCTCGTGTGTGCCAGTTCTACTCCCCTCCCCATCAAAGCAGGGCCTATCACACCTAGTGGGTGCCAGTTCTGCTCCCCATCAAAGCAGGGCCTATCACACCTAGGTGCCTAGTGGGTGCCTGTTCTACTTCCCACAAAGAAGGAAGATGATGATGGGGGTGGAGCTTCATAGCAAGCCCCTGCCCCTCCCCCCCCCACCTGAGGGCTAGGATGTTTCTAGAGCATTCCAGCCACAGACAAGTCACATAACACATTGTCTCAGTTTCTTAAATCTTGTATCACGATTCATTCAAACGAAAGATGGTAATTTAAGAATTCATCACAGACTACGTGCGACACCCACTCTCAGTAGTGAGGAGTGGCCAAACAGAGAAGGGCCTACACTTAATAGCTACCAGTGCACCACTCACCCCATGCCAGCACCCACTACCTGCAGCATCACTCACCCCATGCCAGCACCCACTACCTGCAGCATCACTCACCCCATGCCAGCACCCACTACCTGCAGCATCACTCACTCTGTGCCAGCACCCACTACCTGCAGCACCACTCACTCTGTGCCAGCACCCACTACCTGCAGCATCACTCACTCTGTGCCAGCATCCACTACCTGCAGCATCACTCACTCTGTGCCAGCACCCACTACCTGCAGCATCACTCACTCTGTGCCAGCACCCACTACCTGCAGCATCACTCACTCTGTGCCAGCACCCACTACCTGCAGCATCACTCACCCCATGCCAGCACCCACTACCTGCAGCATCACTCACTCTGTGCCAGCACCCACTACCTACAGTCATGCATCGGTGTCCCGGACAGCAAGGAACTGTCCAGGGATATGTCTACGTGCTTCAGCTCGCCACACTGCGCCTGGTAATTTTACATTTTAACCTTTTCATGGACCAAATGAGCGTCCTTTTAGCCAGGATGCTGATAAATATATATATATTAAAAATCCTTCCTATTTAAATTGGAATAAGTGAGGATTTCTCACATCCCATAAACACAATCCCACAAATTATCTTAACTATAGGACTAATATAATCCAGTTATCATTAGCCAGTGTAGACTAACCATGTGTGTGGCCGAAATGACTGAATAGCAAACATATCTTCATTCAGACTCGATTTCCTTCACACAAGAGGTACATCGCTGGTGGTAGAGCTGGACAATTAGAGCTGCCTTCTCTTAAGTTACGTAGTTGCTAAGCAACAACTGACCAAATGAATCCCGACCCTTGATGTTGAATCGGAAAAATCACGCAGGTTGTAAAAATGGGTGCCGGCTACTCAGAAAGATGTACCTTACTAACAGGTGTGAGGATGTTGGAATAGACAAAACCAAATGCTACATAAACATAGCATTCACGACAAGATCAAAGACAGTTGTCCTATACGACAAGTTATCAGTAAGTGTGAACAACAGGACACTTCTAAGCACATCACTTTAAAGGACCACACAGTGGAGAATTACAAATTCCCTTGCAGAAGCTCAAGTTCACCATCACCATGTCCTAGAGGTCAAGCCACCACAGTGTCCTAGAGGACAATCCAACACCGTGTCCTAGAGGACAGGCCAACACCGTGTCCTAGAGGGCAAGCCAACACCGTTTCCTAGAGGACAAGCCATCACCATGTCCTAGAGGTCAAGCCACCACAGTGTCCTAGAGGACAAGACAACACCGTGTCCATGAGGACAAGCCATCACCATGTCCTAGAGGGCAAGCCAACACCGTGTCCTAGAGGACAAGCCATCACCATGTCCTAGAGGACAAGCCATCATCGTATACTATAGGACAAGCCATCAGCATGCCATATAGGACAAGCCATCACCATGTCCTAGAGGACAAGCCATCATCGTATACTATAGGACAAGCCATCAGCATGCCATATAGGACAAGCCATCACCATGTCCTAGAGGACAAGCCAACACCGTGTCCTAGAGGACAAGCCAACACTGTGTCCTAGAGGACAAGCCAACACTGTGTCCTAGAGGACAAGCCATCACCATGTCCTATAGGACAAGCCATCACCAAATGAGAACAACAGAGCAGTTCCCAGCATCAACCAGCGACTCAAGGAAGGTCCACTCAACACTGGAGTGGACTTAAAAAGTTGTCTAAAAACATGGTCACAAGCTCACTCCAGCCTACAAAATGGCAATTAGGAGCCGACAAAAACGGCTCCAAACATTGTGCGTTATATAGAATACATTTTTCAGACACTGACAAGAAAGAGCATTCAATTGCTCATTGGTCGGTTGACCCTGCAATCTAGCAGATATGTCGGCTGTGCAGAATTAACTGACTGTACGTCACAGGCAGATAAATTTACAAACTCCACAGGTCACGATATAACAACTACACTATACACCAGATTATAATGCACATGACATAAATTGCTCGTGATATAAAATAGTCATTTCATGGGGCAAGCAAGCAGAATGAAAAACGTTTTTAAATGGCTGGTGATCGAAACTGCCATCATGAATGGTATGGTATCTTCCTGGCATTTATTTCTGTTTCTGGAAGCCATTCTTCAGAGGACAGCTGCGCAGGCACCCCCACACACCTGAAATTGCACCGAATCCCTTTCCCTTTAAGACAACCACAAATAGAATTGCCAGCCAATCAGTTAAGGGGTCAAGAACTTCCCCTCTACAGGTAGCTAGCTGCAAGTTTTGCTCACTAGCTGCAGTCAGTAAGATCCTGAATGGATACAGAAGCATTGCAGAAGTTAAGGTCAAGAACCTCACCTTCAAACTCAAGGTAAAGATTACAGCTCTCCTCATCATCCGGTGCAGCAAGAGCCTCCAGCGCTCCTCATCATCCGGTGCAGCAAGAGCCTCCAGCGCTCCTCATCATCCGGTGTAGCAAGAGCGTCCAGCTCTCTTCATCATCCGGTGCAGCAAGAGCCTCCGCAACGCTTGGAAAAAGGCTACAAAACAGGCAATAAAAAGTGCACCAGGACTTGCTATAAATATATATCGTGATAATCACGAGGACATCACACTTTAGAGGAGGGCCTGTGACACCAGGACACTGCACTGTTTTGTAGCATGGCCACGAACTAGCATCTTTGGAGATCTTGCAACAGAGACGACTCGTGAAGCATTTTCCTTTTTGAGTCGAGTGAACGCGATTTCACCATATGACGGCAACAAATGCCTGCAGGCGCCAACTCGGACATCCCTCACAATATTAAATATATATATATATATAACATTACAGAAGCAATATTGAAACTTTTCCATCAACTCGACCATGTACAGAGAGCAGTCGCAACAGTTGAGCTGGCCCACTCGTAATGGCAGGGGTAGACAAGAAGTTATGCCGCAATAGCTAAGAGGATGTGTACTAAACAAGTTACATCATTAAACACTGCACTACTAATGCTGGAACACAACATTCCCACCCTCTAATCGAGTGCTTGCTAGCTGTGCTTCAGTGTACTGTCTGCTCCACAATATGACACCTCCACAACATGACACAATGCAACGCTCTTCCCACCCATCTCCATCTTGAACACAACATTCCCAGCCACCGCCATATTGAGCTCTTCCCGCCCACTGCCAGCTTGAACGCAACGCTCTTCCCGCCCACAGCCATCTTGAACGCAACGCTCTTCCCAGCCACCGCCATCTTGAACGCAATGTTCCCAGCCACCGCCATCTTGAATGCAACGCTCTTCCCAGCCACCGCCATCTTGAACGCAACGCTCTTCCCAGCCACCGCCATCTTGTGAACAAGCCTCGACCGGACCAACACAAGCAAAAAGGAATTTGTCGCTCTCTGATACATGCGGTTCACTGGTGAGAGTGTTGATAGGCTGATTAACCTTCACAAGGATAGGCAACTGCTACTAGGCTAGGGAGGCTTGCTTCATATATGCACCAAACATGTGGACAGTGGTCATGCACTGCATTAATTTGGCGAGCTATTGTGAGCCGGTCCTGACATTAGCTTTAGATACAGTTGCAAGAAACTTTGAGCAGTCTCTCTCGGTGTGTGCCTCCTGTGTGGTGGAGAAGCATAAGGTTGGCAAGCAGATGCTCGGTATTAGTTTCCTCGTCGCAGTCTCCGTCAGACAGCCCCAAGTCCGCCATATAAATGTAAATCCATGTAGCACCAGTTTGCACCAGTATAAAGAGTTGCCACCTCTACCGATAGCTTGCATCTACACCTGCCAGGCCCTTCATCCTTGAACTCAAGAATGACACAGATATAAGCTTGCAACAAAAGTTTTATCAGAATGTCTATCAGGATACCTGAAACCGGATACAAGATACCTATCAAGGATATCCATCAATCAGGATGCTCATCAATCAGGATGCCCATCAATCAGGATGCCCATCAATCAGGATGCCCATCAATCAGGATGCCCATCAATCAGGATGCCCATCAATCAGGATGCCCATCAATCAGGATGCCCATCAATCAGGATGCCCATCAATCAGGATGCCCATCAATCAGGATGCCCATCAATCAGGATGCCCATCAATCAGGATGCCCATCAATCAGGATGCCCATCAATCAGGATGCCCATCAATCAGGATGCCCATCAATCAGGTTGCCCATCAATCAGGATGCCCATCAATCAGGATGCCCATCAATCAGGTTGCCCATCAATCAGGTTGCCCATCAATCAGGTTGCCCATCAATCAGGTTGCCCATCAATCAGGTTGCCCATCAATCAGGATGCCCATCAATCAGGATGCCCCAGGTTGCCCATCAATCAGGTTGCCCATCAATCAGGATACCCATCAATCAGGATACCCATCAATCAGGATACCCATCAATCAGGATACCCATCAATCAGGATACCCATCAATCAGGATACCCATCAATCAGAATACCCATCAATCAGGATACCCATCAATCAGGATACCCATCAATCAGAATACCCATCAATCAGGATATCCCTCAACCCATCAATCAGGATACCCATCAATCAGTATATCTACAATCAGGATATCTATCAATCAGGATATACTTATCGGGATATTTATCAGGATACTTATCAGGCTGACACTGCAGCTAAGAATTAAAAATATAAAAATGGAGGAAAAGTAGTCTTGGCAGTCCTGGCAGTGAGTCCTCGGCAAATACATACTGACGAGCTGATGGCAGCAGTTCAGATTTGGGCAGTTGTGAACCATCTTCTTTTATCACGAAGAAAGCTTTGTGCTCTGTCTGTGGCCTCTGATAATAGCTGGAGTTTTGTGTGTCCATGGCCAGTTGTTGATCGTTGCCTTGGCTCCCACTCGACACCATCACTTCCCACTACACCTTCTGCAAAAGCACATCAAAGCAGTGAGTTCCTAAAGAGTGAGCAAGTATCGTTAGCAAGCCACCATGGATCGAGATTGTATAAAGAATACCACGTGCATTTCTCCCCCAAAGCAGACTTACTTAAAGTTAATGCCATCATGAATGATATTTGTGTTGTGATAAGATTGTGTTCATAAATGGGTGAGGTTGTTTAAATCCGACTCGTTGTTAGAGAGTTGCTAGTCGGGAGAGAAGCCTTGCATCACACACCAACTCATTCATTCCAGATGAAGCATATCCAACCAAGATTCTTGTCCCAGGGAATAAGAAAGCGAATTCTAATAACAAACCCTTGGATTTGCTCTCCAAAACAGTTTCATCGAAATCAGATGAAGGTGGTTTCAAGGGAGCGAAGCACCTTGCCAGCTCTGAGAGTTCTCTAGCAAGTTATAATGAGAAACACCTCACCATACTCAATGGTAAGCATCTATCACCAATACATCTCTGCTCCCTCCTCCAGTCTTTGATGAAAATGTCTGCATTAAAGTCTCAGAGAAGTTGATTGTAAAGAAAGGCTATTCAATCCTTAGCTGGTGGTCCAATGGCCTACGACCACAACTTCTAAAGAACATGAGCACAGATCCAGATAACCTATATCTGATTAATGCCTAACATCATCTGTAAATCAGGTTCTTGCAGGCAGAACTCCCTCTCCTGTGCAGCAGCTTTACTTTGGTGCCTCCTTGGCTGCCGTCAATAAGAAGGGTGGGGCGCATAGTGTTGGGTTGTACGCCGAGATGTTAACTGCTAAGGCTCCTAGTATTGTTGAAAGATGCTATGAGTGGATTTCTTGCACCTTCTCAGCTTGGTCATGGCACTAAGCTTGGTGTGGAGGCTAAGTCCATGAAGACAGTCTCCAGTCTGCTATGAGTGGATTTCTTGCACCTTCTTAGCTTGGTCATGGCACTAAGCTTGGTGTGGAGGCTAAGTCCATGAAGACAGTCTCCAGTCTCTTCAACCACACAATGTCTTGCTTTAAACTTAACTTTCGTAACCCTCAATCCACCGCGATAAAATGCTTGCAGCTACTGAGGAATTTGCACCCAAAATTTACACCTATGCACTCTTCTTACACCCCATCTTCCTCCGTATTCTTTGGAAGTGACATCTTTGATTCTGCTGAAGGAGTTCAAGAGGGAGGTCCATTGGGGCCACTTCTTTCCTGCAGCACCACTCGCAGTTTCTTGAAGCAAGTTCAATGTGTTTAACCTGGATGAAGGGACTTTGGGTGGTTTGGTGAGAGTATTTATAATAGTAGTAGTAGTAGTGGTAGTAGTAGTGGTAGTAGTAGTAGTGGTAGTAGTAACTATAATATCTGGCGTTATTAAGTAAGCAGCTCAGGAAAAAAGCAGTGCCAATTCCTCTAAGTAGCTAACAGAGACTCAACTACCCTTTATGCTCATTTTCTGATTTATACTTGGTATCATTATTAACTTCTCTTCAATAATAATAATAGAATCATAATAATAGTAATAATAATAATAGTAATAATAATAATAGTAATAATAATAATAGTAATAATAATAATTAGTAACAAAATAATAATAATAACAAAATAATAATAATAACAAAATAATAATAACAAAATAATAATAATAATAATAATAATAATAATAATAATAATAATAATAATAATAATAATAATAATAATAATAATAATAATAATAATAATAATAATAATAATAACATTAAAATCACCTCAACAATCAACTTTTAAATAGTATTCACTCAACGTTTCAACTAGATGCTCCAGCCTTCATCAGGAATAACGTGCCGCTAAGGCTTGGTGCCAGTACACATGCACCAGATGTAAAAATAATAATAAAAATCAATTAAATGAACAATAATTTTTTTTAAATAATAAACAAATAAAAAACAATTATATATATATACATAAAGACAATAATAGAATAATATAATAATAATAAATAATAATAATAAATAAAAGAATTTTTTTTTTAAACAAGCAATTTTTCCCCAATTTCTATAAAATTTTTTTTTTAAAGGAACAAAATAATAATCATAATATTTTTTTTTTTAATAATTAACATAATAAATTAATAACAAAATAAATAAAAATAATAATGATAGTAATAAATATTAAATAAAAAAGAAATTATGGTGGTCGTGGCTTCAGGTTCAGGCTCTTCAGAGTAGCTCCCCAGCAGACAGGCAAGTCCATTCCACAATCTTGATTGAACCGCTCACACTTTGGTGCTAGGCTGATGTGCAATGCCTCCTTCACTAGCAGTTCCTTCTGTCTTCTGGCCTGGTCCAAGATGGTGGCTTCCTCCGACAAAATAGGATGTCCATTATCCCATGCATGCTCAGCAATTGTAGACTTCCCTTTATTATACTTTCTACAGGCATCTTGATGTTCTTTCACTCTGGTCTCCAGTCTTTTGATGGTCTCCTCTATGTAGTATTTCCCACAGCTACAAGAGATGCCGTACACAACACATGAGTGCATATTAGCTGGTAAAACACTGCTTAGTTGTGTCCTCAGAGTTCTTCCTGATCTGAAGAGACTTTGAAGTTGAACTTCCTGCAGACCCTCCTGATGTCTTCACATCCCTGCTGCATAAGGAATTACTATCATAGGATCAATCTTTTTAACAAGAGTAATAATAATACAATGACATTTTCAATTGATCATTGAGAAAGTCATTGTATTCTACTGTCAGCTGAGAGTTTGTTGATAATAATAATAATAATAATAATAATAATAATAATAATAATAATAATAATAATAATACATAGTAATAATAGTAGTAATAGTGGTAGTAATAATAATAATAATAATAATAATAATAATAAGCTCACCTCTGTTGTGAGCATGGGTGCATTGGGTAATGAGTCACCACATGTCCTTTATCAAGGAGTTGGCCAGGAGAGTTAATTAAGGAGGAGGCTAAGGAGGACCAGGCCCTTTTCTACTCGACTTGCTCCAATGTTTGTGGGTGGCGATACATGGCAATGTTGTCGCCGGTGCTGGGAACATCTCGTGTCCAGGACACCTCAGACTACTTTCAACTCTCAGACTACTTTCAACTCTGTGTAAACTTTATTATTATTATTATTATTGTTGTTGTTATTGTTGTTGTTGTTTTATTATTATTATTATTATTATTATTATTATTATTATTATTATTATTATTATTATTATTATTATTATTATTATTATTATTATTATTATTATTATTATTATTATTATTATTAATAATAATAATATTGTTAGTTTTGGAGGACCGTTTTGGAGGACTTGACTAGATGCCATCTTGTTGCCTTGCATGCTACAACTTTGTGCATCAATTTTTCATAATAATACAATAAAATAAAATTTAAGCTAAAAATGAGAATGCGTGCAGGATTATCGGCCGCTGTATAATGGGGCAATCTTCGACAGTGCGACATACCCTTACAAAATAAGTATGCACATATGTCTCAGAAGTGCTACAAATCCCAGATATTTCAGTACTTCCTATAGACGCAGGGAACATTCATACCAGGGCACTTGTAGGTATATATACATATTCTTGGTCTACCAGTGAGGGAGATGGGCTGGTTGGCTCTACTGCGACTTATGGCTGCCATGAGGGGGCTAACATGCTTGACAGAGAAGCACAGAGCACAGAATATTACATTTATTTGGTCTGCACATACTCGGCTTTGTACCATGCCATCATACACAACACTTGGAGAAGGAGGAGCATTAAATAGGAGTGGAACCAATTCTCCAGCCCACTGGCTTGAGAGTGTCTTCCATGACACACTCCAGTGTGGCCTCCCAGCTATTGTGGTGGCACTGTGAAACCTTATCAAGACTTCCACAGGTATTTGATGCTAAAAAGAGACTAGACATTTCAACATTTTGTGCTCAAACCACACCAGTACCTGAGGGCAGGGGTTAATTGTAAATGCTTAGAGAACAAGCTATCAACCTTCAGTACCCACCCATGCTAGTGCTAGGCCTTCAGGTTTTCACAACTTTTGCTCGGTGGATTTAAGCGATAATTATACGTCCACTCTGTAGATAATTTTGTGTTCTTTGATTGGATACCAATACAACGTTCCAAACCATTGCCACTTCCTCAGATCCAATCACATTTATCCTTTCGTGCTGATATGGCATGGCACAAGGTCACAATGGGGATCACAGACACTGGGCATGCTGACACTAGCTCCTACAGTAAGAGCACAAGGTCGCACACTCACAATCAATCATAGACACTGGGCATGCTGACACTAGCTCCTACAGTAAGAGCACAAGGTCCCATACTCACAATGAATCATAGACTTTGAGTAAAGTGCCCTAGCTTTTACAGCAAGAACACAAGGTCGCACACTCACAATGGATCACAGACACTGGGTAAAGTGCACTAGCTTTTACAGCAAGAGCACAAGGTCCCATACTCACAATGGATCATAGACTTTGAGTAAAGTGCCCTAGCTTTTACAGCAAGAGCACAAGGTCCCATACTCACAATGGATCACAGACACTGGGTATAGCTAGTGCCCTAGCTTTTACAGTAAGGGCACAAGGTCCCACACTCACAATGGACCACAGACACTTGGCATACTGACCCTAGCTAGTGAGAGAAGGCTAATGTCAGAAATTGAAACATGGAGATGAGAATGGAGATTATGAGCATACCCCCAAAATAAGGAATTCCAGTTTCTGCATATATCAAGGAAGCTCATGAATGAGAATGCTGGCCACCTGCCAGCAGTTCAAGCACACACCAATGAATCTCTCAAGACTATATATAATAAATACATACACAATGGAATGCAATGCTAATAAACAGGTTGCCCACAGTGACATAGAAAACAAAACAAATCCTTGTTTATCTTTCCCCCTTAACACTTTCCCTTAACACACATCACAATTAGCAAAGAAAGAAAAAGGGGAAGAAAAAAAAGTATCTTGGGTTGGGTTCTCAGAGGGAAAAAACAAGAAATCTGTCGATACAACTTGCTCATACCTGGTAGTGGGGTGGGGGAACCGTTTTAAGGAGTAATAAATTTACCCAACCCCCACAAGCTTCAGGAAGGCAGAGTATCTCCTGTACAAGCAGTGGGTGCTTACATAACTAAGCTGTTACTCAACAGCTAGATACTTCACACACAATGAGCATTGTTCAAATACTTCCCTATACAGACTGAGCTTCCACACACATACACACACACACACAACACACTACCAAATAATCTTCAGATGTACTACTACTGATAGCCACCAGGATGAATTCATGCAGCACGGGTGAAAAGGCCTTTCAAACAAGCAACCACAAGAGAAGCCAGTATCTTGCTGACATCTCCACAGGCAGATGCTACAGCTCAGATCGCCTGAGATAAGGCTGTCTCAGAAGCTGGAGCCTGTAGCTCCTCCTACCCGACCCAAATCCTGTTTGCATGTGGCGGCTGCCGGGCTTCCTCCCTGGCTGCCAGGGTGGGACAAGGACATTGTCCACACTACACCACACAGGTAGTGGTCACATCTCTGACTCTGAGAGTTTGAGACACCACAAGCACCTGTCTTCTTCTAAAATTAACCACAAAGGATGAAATAATGCCTGCCCGAAAAAAGGAAAAGTGTTAAAACTATTTTTTGGGGGGTTTGCAGGTATGTTTAAGCCTTTTTGATAAAGAGAGAGAGAGAGAAGAGGATGCTCGGACACAACCCCCACCTCTAGTATGGGCAGAGCTGCGCCAAAAATGAGGAGATAGGAATATGAGGTGTCTGTGAGAATTAATTATTTTGCAATGTTAGTATTGGTGAAGCAATGTACAGGATCTGATTTAAAAATAAAAAAATAAAAAAATTTTAACGACACAATCAAGAATGATTCTAAGTTCCTCTTGCAGAATATCTTATAACTCCAAAAATGATTCCCCCCCCATGGGCACTTTAAGTACAATTGTGGCCATCAGGACGCCAATTATCTTTTTGTTTTCATGCAAGATGATTGGTTCATTATAACTAGAACTCGCTAAGCACCAGATGCTGTCCATCAAAGCTAACAATATTAAACATTATTTCTTACCACATAAATGATATGAAGGCGGTCAATAATATGATGTTACATTTGTCGACCACCCAAGAGTCTTTTTTAAAACTGGTATCCACTCATGCGATTAACTACTTAGGGCCCAACATTAAAATAACGCGATGCACGCGCATCCCTGACTTCTATTGCAACTATGTGATGTAGCAAGAGTCAAGGGTGCCTTCTTCATGGCTCCATCAGTAAGCACGGATGACATGCTAGCTAGTTTAGCCACAATAAGGGTAAACAAAACTCTTGGAATATTTCTTCTGTGCTTCCCTTATCTCCCGTTAGCAATTATCTCGTTAGCAATTAGGCCAATAACTGTAGCAGTCATTTTAGCTCTATCATTTTAGCTCTTATCTAGCTAGTATCTCAGGTCATCAAGCTCTAGTATGGCAGGCAATCATTTTAACTCTATCTAGCCAATGTCTCGGTCATCAAGCTCTAGTATGGCAGGCAGCGATTCTCTCTCAAAGCACTCCCACTTGCATACAAGATTACTTGCAAGCACATACTGTAACTATACTCACTTTTTGTTGTCAGCATTTTGCTTTTTGTAGAAGACTAACATGCTTCCACCACGCCATTTCAACGACGAGGCTTGCTACTAACCACTCACTTCAATACCTGCAAGTTGTTCTATGGAGTAGGGGTAGAGATGCAGCCTTGCCAGCCAACAGCTTCAGTTAGATGTCCCTGTTCAAGCTCTAGCGAAGATTTTTGGTAAAGACTTCCCAGTTGTGATCTTTGTGCAGATATATCCGTTATTGTCCCTCCCTCAAGAGTTAACACTGCTACTCTTGTGATTAACACAACCACTCTTGCGATTAACGCTGCCAATCTTGTGATTAACACAGACTCTCTTGTGATTAACACAATCAACCTGGCTACTCTTGAGATTAACATGGCCACTCTCGTTTGTGATTATAACATGTCCACTCGTGTGATTAACATGGCCTTTTTAAAGATTAACACCCACTCCTGTGGTTAACAGAATTTGATATCATTTCCATGCCAGATAAATTTTTAAATCATAGCTCACACCCACTCTCCTATGCTCATCCAATTGTGATTAAGTGTGGTAATTACAGCTTCCGACCGGATGAGTGATAGTATCAAAATTCCCCCCCCCCCACCCCCCCCCCCCGGAAATGCCAGAAAGCCGTCCTCCTTTTTAGAAAACCTACCATCCTTCCTCCGACAGGATCCGAGTTCCTTACTTCCCTAGTTAGAATATTGGAAATTCTGTGCAATTATCGGCAACTTTGTCTCTTCCACTGGGAATAAACTAGTGCATTGTATGTGTCTTCTGCACGCAGAGGGCACCCATGGCAACACAGCTGTGGCCGTAACCATGCTCCGAGTTAGCAGGCAAGGGGGAGGAGTGAACGTCAATATTTGTAAGTGAGGAGGGGGGAAGTGAACGTCAATATTTGCTAGGGGGAGGAGGGGGAAGTGAACGTCAAAGGGGGAGTGAACGTCAATATTTGCAAGGGGGAGGAGGGGTGAAGTGAGAGTCAATATTTGCAAGGGGGAGGTGGGGGGAAGTGAACATCAATATTTACATGGTGGAAGAGGGGGGAAGTGAGCGTCATTATTTGCAGGGGGGAAGTGAACGTCAAAGGGGGGAGGTGACAGTCAATATTTGCAAGGGGGAGAAGAGGGGAAGTGAACGTCAATATTTTGATTGTGCCATTCAGTAACTTTTTGCATGCCCAGCAGTTGTGGTCTGGACCTGCCCACTTTTCAAACGCCCCCCCCACTGCTCTTTTGACAAAGTTTCCTGAGCTGCATGAGAGGCTTCATGCTCCTCTTTATGTCAGGTTTCTCTCGTAACTTGCCTTTCTTTGGGAGCTTTGCAGAGTTGCAACTTTTAATTCCGACACTAATTATGAAGAATGTTCTGGCATGAATGTTCTGGCATGAATGTTCAAGGGTTTACCGAGTATTAATAGAATGTTCTAGATCTATTTATAGCATGAGTGATCTGGCATGAATGTTCAAGGGTTTACCGAGTACTAATATAATGTTCTAGATCTATTTATAGCAGGAGAGTGATCTGGGATCAATGTTCAAGGGTTTACCGAGTACTAATAGAATGTTCTATATCTATTTATAGCAGGAGTGATCTGGAATGAATGTCAAGGATTTACTGGGTACTAATAGAATGTTCTAGATCTATTAATAGCAGGGTAGTGATCTGGAATGAATGTTCAAGGGCTTACTGAGTACTAATAGAATGTTCTAATCTATTAATAGCAGGGGAGTGATCTGGAATGAATGTTCAAGGGTTTACTGAGTACTAATAGAATGTTCTAGATCTATTTATAGCAGGGTAGTGATCTGGAATGAATGTTCAAGGGCTTACTGAGTACTAATAGAATGTTCTAATCTATTTATAGCAGGGGAGTGATCTGGAATGAATGTCAAGGATTTACTGAGTACTAATAGAATGCTCTAGATCTATTTATAGCAGGCGAGTGATCTGGAATGAATGTTCAAGGGTTTACTGAATACTAATAGAATGTCCTAGATCTATTTATAGCAGGCGAGTGATCTGGAATGAATGTTCAAGGGTTATTTATAGCAGGCGAGTGATCTGGAATGAATGTTCAAGGGTTTACTGAGTACTAATAGAATTACAATAAGTACTTCTCAATAATCAACTTTAAATTGTACTCGACATTTCAAGTTGATTATTGAAGACAGAGAGTTCATCGAGAGAACTTATAGTGTTCTAGATCTACGCACATTGATCATCCTACTAACGAGGACTCTACAATACAAGACAGAGCTAGTTACTAGTGGTGACAATGGTGGCAGCTCGAGGCCTCCTTTTCTTACCTCCAATGGCAGAGATAGCAACAACAACAAAAATGTTCCACATTTCCTTGAATCGTCTTCATCCCATTACGAGGTTTGAGCAAACATTGGTCTTCGAATAGTTTCCTTCGCAATGTGCGTTCGTCTCGAGCATGCACAAATACATTTTAATTCCACGCTGAAAGTTGAGAACGCCACAAGGACGGCAGCGAAGATGTAGAATACAAAACCACAAACGTTTTGTTGCCTTAATCAAAATAAATAAAAAGGAAGCTTTTTGTGACTGACCTATGCACGCATAGAATTGATAAAGTCATTAAATATAATATTGGTAATTTATGACCCAACTTCATTCAATTGTGAAAGGGTGCAAAATAAATCCAACGAAGTTCTAAAGTGGAAGACAAGCACATTTTTCCACTATAACGACATCTTATAATAGATAACTGTTTAGTGAAATGTTCAGTCTCCCTGTAAGCACAGGAGCCTCTGCAGTCTCCCAGTAAGCAGCCTCTCAGTAAGCACAGGAGCCTGTAAGCACAGGAACCTCCCAGTAAGCACAGAAGCCTCTGCAATCTCCCAATAAGCATGGGAGCCAATGCAGCCTCCCAGTAAGCACAGTACAGTCTCCCAGTAAGCACAGGACCTTTGGCAGCCTCCCAGTAAGCACAGGAGCCTCGGTAGCCTCCCAGTAAGCACAGGAACCTCTGCAGCCTCCCAGTAAGCACAGGAGCCACTGCAGCCTCCCCCAGCAGAAGACAGAAGTAAAGGCATGGAAGGGAACAATCTACAATGGCAGTTGCAAAGGTTTGTTTTTTAAGAAAGTACTACTTTTCTGACCATTTGACAATAATTCAGCATTCTCCTCTGGGCATGTGCAGGTGCAGGTAAAAATAAATAAAATCGGGTATTTTTAAATGGAGTTTGTGCTAGTAGTAAGCTTGTGGTGGTCAACCAGTAACTATGGAAGAGTTTCCAAGTGATAGCGGGAGTTAAAAAATGTTTCAACCAAAAAAATTTGATTTTCACTTTCCAGAAGCACCCCCCCCCATAATTGATAACATCTGTGGTGGTCACTAATTACTACACCAGAGTGGGTTTTTTCTCCGCCTGAGTGCTTCCCACCAAAATCAAGAATCTACGGAGGAGCCTGGAGCAATTCCCACCCATCTCCTAGGCCACCAAGTTATAAAGTAACAGAGCCACTTCATCAGGTGTGCTTAATTAAGAGTACCCTTTATATATAAATATTGGGCTGTCACACACACACAAGATGGATGGGGGGGGGGGGGGGAGGAAGTTAGCATAAATAGTGTCACTGCGATGAGCTACAGTAAGCCGACAAATAGCAGAGCAAAGTGTGAGAGTGGTCCATGTAGGAGACAGCCGAGCTCCATGCAATTAGAGGGGTGGTTCCCAGTAAGGAAATACGTTACATGTGAGAGAGACATGCCCGGAGGGAGAGGGAAAGCCCTGAGGCGACGACAACCTACATGTGTGACAATGGACATGCCTGGAGGGAGAGGGAAAGCCCCGAGGTGACGACAACCTACATGTGTGACAATGGACATGCCTGGAGGGAGAGGGAAAGCCCAGAGGTGACGACAACCTACATGTGTGACAATGGACATGCCTGGAGGGAGAGGGAAAGCCCTGAGGTGACGACAACCTACATGTGTGACAATGGACATGCCTGGAGGGAGAGGGAAAGCCCTGAGGTGACGACAACCTACATGTGTGACAGTGGACATGCCTGGAGGGAGAAGGAAAGCCCTGAGGTGACGACAACCTACATGTGTGACAATGGACATGCCTGGAGGGAGAAGGAAAGCCCCGAGGTGACGACAACCTACATGTGTGACAATGGACATGCCTGGAGGGAGAAGGAAAGCCCTGAGGTGACGACAACCTACATGTGTGACAATGGACATGCCTGGAGGGAGAAGGAAAGCCCTGAGGTGACGACAACCTACATGTGTGACAATGGACATGCCTGGAGGGAGAGGGAAAGCCCTGAGGTGACGACAACCTACATGTGTGACAATGGACATGCCTGGAGGGAGAGGGAAAGCCCTGAGGTGACGACAACCTACATGTGTGACAGTGGACATGCCTGGAGGGAGAGGGAAAGCCCTGAGGTGACGACAACCTACATGTGTGACAATGGACATGCCTGGAGGGAGAAGGAAAGCCCTGAGGTGACGACAACCTACATGTGTGACAATGGACATGCCTGGAGGGAGAGGGAAAGCCCTGAGGTGACGACAACCTACATGTGTGACAATGGACATGCCTGGAGGGAGAGGGAAAGCCCTGAGGTGACGACAACCTACATGTGTGACAGTGGACATGCCTGGAGGGAGAGGGAAAGCCCTGAGGTGACGACAACCTACATGTGTGACAGTGGACATGCCTGGAGGGAGAGGGAAAGCCCTGAGGTGACGACAACCTACATGTGAGACAATGGACATGCCTGGAGGGAGAGGGAAAGCCCTGAGGTGACGACAACCTACATGTGTGACAGTGGACATGCCTGGAGGGAGAGGGAAAGCCCAGAGGTGACGACAACCTACATGTGTGACAGTGGACATGCCTGGAGGGAGAGGGAAAGCCCTGAGGTGACGACAACCTACATGTGTGACAATGGACATGCCTGGAGGGAGAAGGAAAGCCCTGAGGTGACGACAACAGTGGACATGCCTGCCAGAAGAGAGCAAGCAGGGGCGCCGAGAAATCAATACCTAGCCAAGTCAGGAGAGGGCATGCGGCCATGCGCAACCGTTGCTGGCCAAGTACCACATGTCACACACATACCCACATTAAGGTGCAGAGTACAACACACCCACGCATCGCTCTAATGAATACTGTTAATATGCACAGCAGATGTATCTTCCAAAATCCACCCACGCATTAGTTAAGTCATTGCCATGTGTGCCAAAGCAAATAAAGTACTTTCCAATATATTCTAAATTAAGTCAGGAGGATATAAACTCTCCCATGCACTAATCAGATGAAATCAACTAATTGCATTGACACTATGTCAGAACACAAGTCTTCTATAAATTAAGGTGTGATCTCTAGCTGGTCTCTAGCTGGTTCATGAATACTAATTGCCTCATTGCCTTGAGTACAAGGACACTGAGTATCTCCTGAATGACTTAATTAATTGACCTCCCTCCAAGAACCTCCAAGAACCTCCAGGAACTGGCTCAGCATCACTGAACATTTGACGTGTGCTAAAAACTGGTGCTCTTTATTTTGTTTTTCTTTCCTTTACCTGCACATGCCCAGTAGACTACTGCATCATTATAAGGCATCAGGAAACTTTACTGACAGTTTAGAGAGGACGAGCAGAGCAAAAAAGAAGGGCCGGGGGGGGGAATGGTTGACTTGACTGCAAACTGCCATCACCATCTGTCTCTTCCTGGCCTTGGCTCCTGTTTCTGGAAGCTCTTGTGCTGAGGAAGACGCCTTTGCTTACCAGGAATCATGCTGAATACTTTGGGCTAAGAAGAAAGGAGGTGCTCTTGGTGGATTTCTTTGCTGTCCCAGTTTTGTTGTAGACACAAGTTTGGTGGAGAGCTGCGTAGCTTTTGTTCGAGTGATATGAAAACCATTAAAATGGTTATTAAATTGAATTATCACTACTGCATTATGTTGACATAAATGAATATCATTACCCACACTCGCCTGCCTCTGATTCTTCATCAGTTTTATTCACCTTGCAAGCAAAAGAAAAAATATATACATGTATGTGTATATATATATATACATATACATGTATGTGTGTATATATATACATGTATTTGTATATATATATACATATACATATAATTATATATTATAACATTCTCAAGAGAACACCTTCCATGCCTACTGGATCAAGCCCGAATTTCCAGGTCACAGAAAATCATCAGCAAAGACTTTGGATCCCTCAGGTGCAGGGATCAACACCGAGGATGGTTTACTCAGGCCTAGCACCTCAAGCTTGTGTGCATTATTTGGTGCAGGGATCAACCCCGAGGATGGTTTACTCAGGCCTAGCATATCAAGCTGTTGTGTGCATCATTTGGTGCAGGGATCAATGCTGAGGATGGTTTACTCAGGCCTAAGCTGTTGTGTGCATTATTTGGTGCAGGGATCAATGCCGAGGATGGTTTACTCAGGCCTAGCACCTCAAGCTATTGTGTGCATCATTTGGTGCAGGGATCAATGCCGACGATGGTTTACTCAGGCCTAGCACCTCAAGCTGTTGTGTGCATCATTTGGTGCAGGGATCAACACCGAGGATGGTTTACTCAGGCCTAGCATCTCAAGCTGTTGTGTGCATCATTTGGTGCAGGGATCAATGCCGAGGATGGTTTACTCAGGCCTAGCACCTCAAGCTGTTGTGTGCATCATTTGGTGCAGGGATCAATGCCGAGGATGGTTTACTCAGGCCTAGCACCTCAAGCTGTTGTGAGCATCATTTGGAGCAGGGATCAATGCCGAGGATGGTTTACTCAGGCCTAGCACCTCAAGCTGTTGTGAGCATCATTTGGTGCAGGGATCAATGCCGAGGATGGTTCACTCAGGCCTAGCACATCAAGCTGTTGTGAGCATCATTTGGTGCAGGGATCAACACCGAGGATGGTTTACTCAGGCCTAGCATCTCAAGCTGTTGTGTGCATCATTTGGTGCAGGGATCAATGCCGAGGATGGTTCACTCAGGCCTAGCATCTCAAGCTGTCGTGTGCATCATTTGGTGCAGGGATCAACACCGAGGATGGTTTACTCAGGCCTAGCATCTCAAGCTGTTGTGTGCATCATTTGGTGCAGGGATCAACACCGAGGATGGTTTACTCAGGCCTAGCATCTCAAGCTATTGTGTGCATCATTTGGTGCAGGGATCAATGCCGAGGATGGTTTAGCATCTCGAAAGTCACTGCGAGCAAAAGTAGTCAAACTACTTCTTCTATCACTAGGAAAACTAGCAAATCAACAGCCAACCTGGTCAAGTCCTCAACATCAAGACCCGTGGGCCATATGACTACTACTACTGCTACTATACTACTACTATACTACTACTACTACTACTAATAATAATAATTATTATTATTATAATAAATAATTAATTCTTGAGCCATACCACTTATGATTTAATTAGAACCTAAAAAGGTTGTCATGTTTACTCTTGGTGATGGTCACACTGTTGCCCACCTCATCCAAGCCAGAGTCAGGTGTGGCAAGAACTGTTAACTTTGACCTCTATCAAGATCCTATGAGTGCCAAAGCATCACATCAGACATGCAGTCTAGACTAGACATTGCTTCTGTCCCGGGAGGGCTTTCTGTCACCGCCCCCCCCCCCCCCCCCCCCCCCAGGACTTCCAGGATTCAATTTGCCCCCAGTTAGGGAGGACAATGGCTCGTGGCTCAACCATCTTAACAATGGTGGTAATCTATGACATGGATATGTTACTAGCAGCAACGGCACAAAAGCTAAAAATAACACGAGATAACATCAGTCCAGATGCTCACTCTCGTTTTAGTTTGCTGCCAAAACTACCACCATTCTGTTTGTGCTGTTTTTGTCATTCTCCCATCATTCTCCCAGAAACTTTGTAGAAACATTGTCTATAAGTTTTCCTGTTCACATTGCTAATAATGTTTTAGCTGTTCACGAAACAGAGAAGATTGAGTGAGAGAAGGAGATAGAGGAGGAGAGAGTGAATTATTTCTGGACTAGTTCTTCATGTCACAATACATTAGGTTTTGGGGGGTTGGGGACTATCCCTGCCTCATCATGCTGCCGTCAATACTGGACAGAACAGCTCAAGGACAGGGCCAAGTAGCTAGGGTTATGGTCAGGGCAATGGCCAGGGCAATGGCTAGGGCAATGGCTAGGGCAATGGCTATGGCAATGGCTAGGGCAATGGCTAGGGCAATGGCTAGGGCAATGGCTAGGGCAATGGCATGGGCAATGGCTAGCAATGAAATCATGGTAATCTATGACCTGCATTTATTACTAGGTTGCCATGGTAAGAAGCTAAAAACAACAGAGGATAACATCAGCAGATACTCGCTTTCATCTCTGCTCACACCCACTATGACCTAGTCAATACTCTATCAGATGACATGTCCTTTTCCTTGGGAAAATAAATCTGTAATTATCATTAATGCTGTTCACACTCATGCACACAAGAGAACCCTGGTAGCAACAGAGAGACAGAGGAGAGGGGCAATAAAATGGAGGAGAGGTAATAAAGGGCAATAGAGGGAGAAGAGAGGCGATAGAGGGAGGAAAGAGAGAGGTGAGAGAGGGAGGGGAGAGGCGATAGAGGGAGGGGAGAGGTGATAGAGGGAGGAGAGGTGACAGAGGGAGGGAGAGGTGATAGAGGGAGGGAGAGGCGATAGAGGGAGGGAGAGGTGATGGAGGGAGAGGTGATAGAGGGAGGGAGAGGTGATAGAGGGAGGGAGAGAGGTGATAGAGGGAGGGGAGAGGTGATAGAGGAAGGGGAGAGGTGATAGAGGGAGGAGGGAGAGGTGATAGAGGGAGGGAGGAGAGGTGATAGAGGGAGGGAGAGAGGGAGGGAGAGGTGATAGAGGGAGGGAGAGGTGATAGAGGAAGGGGAGAGGTGATAGAGGGAGGGGAGAGGTGATAGAGGGAAGGAGGAGAGGTGATAGAGGGAGGGAGGAGAGGTGATAGAGGGAGGGAGGAGAGGTGATAGAGGGAGGGAGGAGAGGTGATAGAGGGAGGGAGAGGTGATAGAGGGAGGGAGAGGCGATAGAGGGAGGGAGAGGCGATAGAGGGAGGGAGAGGTGATAGAGGAAGGGGAGAGGTGATAGAGGGAGGGAGGAGAGGTGCTAGAGGGAGGGAGAGAGGGAGGGAGAGGTGATAGAGGGAGGGAGAGGTGATAGAGGAAGGGGAGAGGTGATAGAGGGAGGGAGAGAGGTGATAGAGCGAGGGGAGAGGTGATAGAGGGAGGGAGGAGAGGTGATAGAGGGAGGGAGAGGTGATAGAGGGAGGGAGAGAGGCGATAGAGGGAGGGAGAGGCGATAGAGGGAGGGAGAGGTGATAGAGGGAGGAGGGAGAGGTGATAGAGGGAGAGGTGATAGAGGGAGGGAGAGGCGATAGAGGGAGGGAGGAGAGGTGATAGAGGGAGGAGAGGTGATAGAGGGAGGGAGAGGTGATAGAGGGAGGGAGAGAGAGGTGATAGAGGGAGGGAGAGAGGTGATAGAGGGAGGAGAGAGAGGTGATAGAGGGAGGGGGAGAGGTGATAGAGGGAGGGAGAGGTGATAGAGGGAGGGAGAGGTGATAGAGGAAGGGGAGAGGTGATAGAGGGAGGGAGGAGAGGTGATAGAGGGAGGGAGAGAGGGAGGGAGAGGTGATAGAGGGAGGGAGAGGTGATAGAGGAAGGGGAGAGGTGATAGAGGGAGGGGAGAGGTGATAGAGGGAGGGAGGAGAGGTGATAGAGGGAGGTGATAGAGGGAGGGAGAGGTGATAGAGGGAGGGAGAGAGGCGATAGAGGGAGGGAGAGAGGCGATAGAGGGAGGGAGAGAGGTGATAGAGGAGGGAGAGGTGATAGAGGGAGGGAGAGGTGATAGAGGGAGGGAGAGGTGATAGAGGGAGGGAGAGAGGTGATAGAGGGAGGGAGAGAGGTGATAGAGGGAGGGAGAGAGGTGATAGAGGGAGGGAGAGAGGTGATAGAGGGAGGAGAGAGGTGATAGAGGGAGGGAAAGGTGATAGAGGGAGGGAGAGGTGATAGAGGGAGGGGGAGAGGTGATAGAGGGAGGGAGAGGTGATAGAGGGAGGGAGAGGTGATAGAGGGAGGGAGAGAGGTGATAGAGGGAGGGAGAGAGGTGATAGAGGGAGGGAGAGAGAGGTGATAGAGGGAGGGAGAGAGAGGTGATAGAGGGAGGGAGAGAGAGGTGATAGAGGGAGGGAGAGAGAGGTGATAGAGGGAGGGAGAGGTGATAGAGGGAGGAAGAGGTGATAGAGGGAGGGAGAGAGAGGTGATAGAGGGAGGGAGAGAGAGGTGATAGAGGGAGGGAGAGGTGATAGAGGGAGGAGGGAGAGGTGATAGAGGGAGGAGGGAGAGGTGATAGAGGGAGGAGGGAGAGGTGATAGAGGGAGGAGGGAGAGGTGATAGAGGGAGGGAGAGGCGATAGAGGGAGGGAGAGAGGCGATAGAGGGAGGAGGGAGAGGTGATAGAGGGAGATGATAGAGGGAGGAGGGAGAGAGGAGAGAGTAGGGAGGGTGGAGGGGAGTAGGGGAGAAAAATAAAGTAAATATCAGGGGGGGCAACTGGAGGAATCTGGACATGATGGTTAAAGATGTGACAAAGTTTCTAATGAATTTTAATAATACAATTTGCAAGGGGGGGGGGGGGCAAAAGGGTTCCAAGGGGGGGCAGCCCGAAATGAAACCCTGAATATGATTACGATCCATGAATCACTATCAATGTGTGAGTGACAGATGATGAGATGAGATGATGATGGGGCAGATGATGAGATGGGGCAGATGAGGGAGGCAGGCGAGGATGGGATGAGAAAGTCCCTGTAAAGTTCACAATATGACGTTCGGCCATCGCATCATATCCTCACACTCTGCATGGCTCACAATGTGATACTGAAGCAATCTAGAACCTTTAGCTCGACTCCACCAATGGACGGCATGCGACTGCACATGCAGCTGGAGTGTATATTATGGCGGTCGTGGACGAGAAGTCATTGCTGTAGCTAGGCAACATCACTAACACACAGCTGCACCAACTAGCCACTAAACAAGTAACAGGCGAGGCTAGTTACAGAGCTATTTTTAGTAACACAACTTATAGCCACTCAAGTGCTATTTTTAGTAATACAACTTCTAGCCACTCAAGTGCTATTTTTAGTAACAACTTCTAGCCACTCAAGTGCTATGCAGTAATACAACTTCTAGCCACTCTAGTTGCAAAGCCACTAGCTGGCTAGCCAACTAGCTATGCAACACTTAATTAACCCACCACCTATGTCTAGGCATCGGCCTTTGCCTTGCAGATGTCTGCCACAAGCAGGAATTCTTCTTGGGTCCAGTGAGCTTCCTCATGCCAACAAACGTTATGTTCCCCAACTAAACAGCCGTCACTGCGTGCTAAATTCTAGCATTTTGATTGGTCCTGACGCTACAAAGAACTAGATTCTAATCCATCATATCACCATGCCGTTGCTGGTTCCCAGTATGGTGATACGATGGGCAAGTATGTTATTGCGCACCAGGCTTAAGCACGGAAGTTTCCACCTCGTACCTGACCCGGCTAACACCCAGTACCACACATGCATGGAGCATGTAAGGTAATCTAATTATCCGAAATAGCCAAATAAAGAAAAATTAAAAAACAGGTAGATCAGTGTTTGCATTTTACCCAGGTAAAACCTATTTAACCCAACCCAGTGGGTAAAACTTGTGTTTTAGGTATTTTGCCCAGGTTTTGCCCCTATTTTACCCGGGGTTTTACCCAGTGATATAAAACACTCTATTTGTAGCCCTGTCCCAGAGCCACAAGTGTCTGGGTGGTGGGGTACACCAGGGCTATGGCAAGCAAATACCACAGGTCATCATTCACTGCATACAGTTTAATAAGTGTACTGCAATTACAAAAACAAGAAATCCCAGAAACTCGTCTTTGCCACAGGCTCCTGCGAGGACCTCAGGAGATTGACTATTAAATCTGTTTAACTTGCATATCAATTGGACTTTAATCCCACGAATCTTGTTTAAATCATTAAATAAATAATTAAATAAAAAATATATCCTCTAGTAGACAACCTTGTCACCTGGTAAATAAATGCTGAGTGAAACACAGCTCCTGTTTTTGTCTAGTTCTTTACAGTTGTCATTTATTGAATGTCTTACTTCCTGATTACAAGAGTTAATTTCTTATATCTTTACAGTTTATAATAAATCTATTGTGTCTAAATCTATTGTGTCTATTATTTTATCCTGTGTTGTATCCATGTTTGAGTAATGAGTAAAACCTGGGTAAAACCCGGGTAAAAGGTATTTAACTCAACCCAGCCCCAAACCCTGGGTAAAACCTGCGAACTCTGAGGTAGATGGCCAATTAACTCTATTTGAGGCCACTTAACTCTAGGGTCTCTATTTTGCAGGCTCCTTGGAAAGTTATGGAAACTAGCAGCCGACATGGTAGTCGACATTCAGCTGTCTCAACCCAGAAGGGTGGTCATGTAAAAAGGTTGAGGATATCTTCTCCTAGTTGACATTTATATGGACGGGCTGAAGCTGAACTCCGTAATAGCCCATCCATCCACATTGGGAATAGTAACTATGGCACAGGTCACGAAGCAGCTGGTTAGGAGTTCTGCGATCGGTCCTTGTTCATAAGGAGACGAACAAAAATGAGAGAAACTGCTTTGTAAAGTTCCACATGACTTTGGTAATGGTCATCAACAGTTCAGAACTAGCCTGGTCAAAAGCTGAGCATGACGATGCAGTTAGCTATGAACTTACTGAGCGACTGATTTTGCACACAACTCAGCACAGCAGTACAAACACTGCCCATAACCATCCCTGCCCCTTCCCAACAAACAATTTTTTTTGACACCACACTTAAAAAATATATTTAAATTAATTTAAAAAATTTAAAAAAACAGAAAAGAAAGAAGACCCTTTACCAGTCCCACTTGTGTAAATGTTGCATGCTAAAAAGGACAGTCGGTAGACCATTCTCGCTTTAAAAAGGAAAGGATTTCCCTGAACAAGCTCTGTACTCAGCCGAGACTTAAGAACCACACAACAAACAAGTCTCTTGTGTGTTGGAAAGAACACACATGGACATATCTACACAATATCGTAGTTACTTCAAACACCAAGCAGAATATCTGCACAATATCGTAGTTACTTCAAACACCAAGCAGAATATCTGCACAATATCGTAGTTACTTCAAACACCAAGCAGAATATCGGTCTTCACTACCTCATACCTGCCAAGCCAAAACAATTGTCTCTCAAGACCGAGGACATTATGGAACCAGTGACATGCCACTCTGACACACTCCATGACAAGAACCCACAAGGACTTCATCAATTAGCCCACCGTCACATGACAAGGTAAATAGGTCGACTAATAGCAATGCATGAACCTGCCAAGCAGGTCTCATATCGTGCTCACTCCCACCGAGCCCCCCCCCCCCCCCTATCCAAGCTGGTCCCTCATGGCATGGGCGACCAAGCAACAAGGCAATGATGTAATCCAGCTGTCGTTAAGAGGGAGGGAGCATGGGAGGAGAAAGCAACAAACCACCCAAGAGATTGAAAGCGAAAAGACGAGGCCTTGTAACAACTTAACCACCACACTTCCTCCTTCAGACAGACACTAATTCACTTACAAACTTATCTCAAATCTCAAGGAATTTTTGTTGTAGCTGAAGTGAGTTCACAGAGAGAGTGGAAAAAATCTGTAATTAACCCCCCCCCCCCACACGCACAACAAATTGGAATCGGTTCCAAGCTAGTTAATTGCTTCACACTCACTTGCTCTATTTGAAGTAACAAGTAATAGTAATGCTAATAATAATAGTAATGCTAATAATAATAGTAATACTACTAATAATAGTAATACTACTAATAATAGTAATACTAATAATAGTAATACCAATACTAATAATAAAATGCCGTCCATGTTCAGGCGTTCTACTGGCCCGGAGTAGGCTCGTGTGCTTATGTAGACAAATAGGGCCTTAATGGCCAATCCACACTGGCACACACAGAGCACCACATACGTTTGTTGTTTACAGAGAACGCACGAAGCACACACCACATTGGCATGGCTACCATTCACGGTGCGGCATGACCACACTTGGCTCCTGGAATGCCAGTCTTGCTGGCAATGGCTTCTACGCTGTACAAACAATACAGTTGGTCTACGGTCTCAATACAGCTGGCAATAGGATCTGTTATATCTACCTGCAGAGTCAACTCTAGGAACAAACCCAAGAAAACTACTTGAACCTAATCAGGAAACTGCCTGGCTGTTAAGTACACATCACACTAGCCACCTTGGTTTCAGTCAACCGACAAAATAAACAATAGTGTTTACCTGGGAGTTGAGGCCGTCGTTTTTAACTTGTAAACCAGCGTAGAGTCTTTCTTCAGCAGGTCGATCTTACCCTAGGAGTTGGTGAGAAAAGATGGGAAGGGGTTGTGGGCGAGGGAAGTGGAAGGGGAAAGTGAGTGGGGGAAGTGGGTGGGGAAAGTGGGCGAGGGAAGTGGGCGGGGGAAGAGGGGAGGGTGGAAGAGATGTGTTTGGTAATGAGCAAAGTTACACTTTACACACAAATAATTGTGTGTGTGTGTGTGGCTGGGGTGAAGAGGGGGAGGAGGAGGAGGTTTGGTGTCCCTGAATTTAATTTCTTGGAACAAAAATGTATGTGCTAATTAAAATATAGCAGAGACTCCATCGGTTTCTTATAGGTACGAATTTCTGAGTGCATGTACCGGGCTAGCTAGCAAGGATGGTGGAGGACTGAACGTGGTCACACCTACAAATCTGTCGGGGCACCAGCAATGGAAGTAACGATAACCGGAGACATTGTCACTACTAACACTTCACAAGTCAAGGCAACAGAACCAACAGCCAAACAGTTGCTTCAGTAAGCACCACGGCGCTAAGCTGTGGTTGGGTGATAGACACACGAGGAGAACAGGGTTAAAGGTGCTTGTGAATGATAAACACATGTGGAAGAGAACAGGGTTATAAAGGTGCACATCACATAGTGGCAACAAATGAAGGAGAGAACAGGGTTATAAAGGTGCACATCACATAGTGGCAACAAATGAAGGGAGAACAGGGTTATAAAGGTGCACATGACATGAGTGCACATTTTAGGAGAGAACAGGGTTATAAAGGTGCACATCACATTTTGAGGGTACTTTCCTATAGTTAAAGTAGCACATGGACAGAACATTCTAGATTATGACACAATTGTCTTGCCACAGAATAGTTTTGTGGCAAGATGCATTGTGTCATAATCTAGAATGTACACTACAATTAGGAAAGCTAACCACAGAATAATAGCACATGGACAGAACATTCTAGATTAACACAGTGATTGAACTGTGACACAGAATATTCTACAATTTTGTATATAAAGAGCAAATAAAGAGCAAATGCTTCAGCTAGTAGCAGCATTCTGCAACTAAATACGACCCAGAGAAATACAAACCTACACAAATGGACCTCAAGAACTTTTTTACCAGAAAGCGAGTGCGTGCTGGGTCTAGTAGAGATTCTGAGGACGACGAAGATGTAGTCCCAACTACGTCGACTAGGGATGCCTTGACTTCCACCAATTCCGAAGCATCAGTAGGTAGATCAGTGTGTTCCAAAGCGCAGAAGAGGAAACTCTACAAAGCCAGGCTCAGGTACAAGAAGGAGTGGGAGCAGAAATATCCTTGGGTGTACTGCGATGATCCTAAGCAGGGCATGTTCTGCAAGCTCTGCCAGAAGCGAAGAAATGCACCTTCTACAGCCAGTGGTGCATGGACTACTCGGGGAATTCAGGATTGGAATCACGCTACTGAACAACTCAAGGAACACAGCCAATCAAAATGGCACAGAGATGCTGTTATCCATGCTCGAATGGCAGAACAAGGAAAGGAGCAGAGTGTCCTACAACTGCAATGTTCAGCAGCTGCTAAGGAGGCTGAAGAAAGGAGAGCAAAGAACAGAAACATAGTGCTTATTAAGCTTTTGAGATCGATAAATTTTCTTGCCAAAAATCGCCTGCCCCTTACAACCACATTCGATCCCCTGGTCCAGTTGCAAATTGCAAATGGAGATGAACTTCTCCAGCAACATGTCAAAGAGGGGCCACAAAATGCTCAGTACACATCCAAATTTTCTGCAGTGATGCTTTTAGAGGCCATCAAGCTGGCTAGATAGGAAGCTAATTGAGAGCTTAAAATCAGGCCCATACTTCTCTGTGTTAGCTGATGAGTGTGTAGATATTAGTACTACAGAAGAGCTGTCCTTCTGTTGTCGGTGGATTGTAAATGGAAAACCAGAGGAGCACTTCCTTACAGTGCTCCACATATGTGCAATATGCTGCTACCATTTCAGATGCAATCAGCTCCTTCCTTGAGTCGAAGAACCTGGACTATCGTAAACTAATTGGCCAAGGTTATGATGGAGCAGCCACCTTTGCCGGAGAACGCAATGGAGTTCAAAAAAGGATTGAACTCTAGCTGCACATTCCTTTTACATCCACTGTGCCTGCCACAGGCTTCAATTAGCAAGCATGCAAGCTGCTAACAGTGTTCCAGAGATCAAGAAGATGTTTGGAACTATCGGAAATATATGGAAGCTCTACTTCTACTCACCCAAGAAAGCAGAATCTCTCAAAGCTGTCCAGTCTGTCCTCAAGCTACCTGAGCTTAAGATTGTGAAGCCTAGTGATACCAGTGGCTCTCACACGAATGCTGTGTACGGGCTATTTACTGCCCTTATCGTCACCCTACAACAGTTGTATGAGACATCAGGTGATGCTGAAGCATATGGTATTGGTGCTCTCCTTGCTACTTACACTGGAGTTGCTAGTATCGTGTTCCTGTCAGAAGTTCTGGATATCCTGGTAAGGATGAATGTTTCGATGCAAAGAAAGCTACTCGATTTGAGCAGGTTACCGGTACTTCTGAAAATCACGACGGTTCAACTCGAGCATCTAAAGGACGAAAGAAGTGAGTGGTTGGGTTCAGTCGAGTCTGAAATATCTCTGTTGAAGGAAAAACATGATATAACACTCGGTACACATGGATCTGCACGAAGCCGTTGGTCGTCTATCACAACCACAGCCGAGTATCGAACTCTAGTTGCAATTCCATACGTCGATTCCCTTCTTCTAAATATTAAGTCGATTTACTGATAAAGCCGTGAAGATTGTTACTGCCATGTCCATATTCAGTCCCTCCCTACTACCCGCTGAAGCATCCGACCCATCATTTGGCAGCGAGCAAATCAAGATTCTTGCCGAGTTCTATGGAAAAGAAGCAGAGGTTGAGTATGCGGGGACAACTTACACCTCGCTTGATGGCGATGAGCTTCTTTCAGAGTGGAAGATATTTAGACGGTCAACTATCAACTATCACTGTAGAGGTCAACTATCACTGTAGGGGGTCAACTATCACTGTAGGGGGTCAACTATCACTGTAGGGGGTCAACTATCACTGTAGGGGGTCAACTATCACTGTATGGGGGTCAACTATCACTGTAGGGGGTCAACTATCACTGTAGGGGGTCAACTATCACTGTAGGGGGTCAACTATCACTGTAGGGGGTCAACTATCACTGTAGGGGGTCAACTATCACTGTAGAGGGTCAACTACCACTGTAGGGGAACAACTACCACTGTAGGGAGACTAACTACCATGTATTGTCTCTAGGTACTCACAAGCCACTACTACTGTTTCTATTGGAAAGTTGGCAAATAGTGTGAAGGTCTAGTTGAGGGGAGGACGACAATTTTTTTAAATTGTTGTCATTGACCATAACTGCCATCTTCGATGGACTCTTTCTAGCCAACTCTGCTGCTTCTAGAAGCTTTTCCTTGCCATCGAGGAAGGCCGCACGGGCACCATGTCTACTGGGAAGCACTCGGAATCCCTTCACCTTTGGGAAAGAAGCTGCTCCTGAATGGACTTCTTTGCTGCAAGTTTTGTACCTAGTCCAACGTAATCTATTTGCTCACTTAAATGGACCAATTTGGTGGAGGAAGGGGACACTTAGCCATGAACTAGATGATTTACTATTCTAGGGACAGTTCTTGTAACCAAATTGAGCAGGGTTTCATACAGGGGGGACCTGGGATGTCCCCCCCCCCAGCCAGAGTTTCCCCCCCTCAGGATTTTCAAAAATTATGATGTCATAGTGCAACATTGACATTGACATTTTTCTAACATTATAGTAATTTATAAGTATATGTGTTAATTAGGTGTTAATGAACTTGGTATGTTGTGTTTGCTGTTTGCCCAATTATGTAATACTATAATAATAATAATAATAATTTAAAAATTTTAGAAAACAGAATTTTATAAAGCAATACGACGATTTTTCTCCTTGAATATGTCCAAAATTGCACTAAAATCTACTGAAGTCAGTTCAGCTTCAATTGCGATTCGCATGAGCCTAGCAAGGTTGATGTCACTTGGTCTAATTCGAAGACGTGTCTTCACAATCTTCATCCGACTAAAAGAACGTTCAACAGTAGCTAGAGTTAGCAAAATATCCAGTACTTGAAAATCTCTGGGAAGATCTCTTTGTATGCTCCTGAAAGCTCCATCTCTGTCTTCATATCCTGTAGAGTGGGTGGTTTACTTAGTTTCTTTTTCTCCATCATTTTCTTCTTCTCTTGTGCCATGACTCTCTTAAAAACTCTCCACTCAGCAAAGATTTCTTCTCCATCCACGAGAGGTGGAGAAGTGAAGGTTTCACCATCAAACTCTACAGTTGCTTCTTTCCCATAGAAGTTAACTAGAGTTTGCAGTTGTGGATTGCCATACTCAAGAAGAGCAGTATCTTCTGTTGGCATCGAAGCAGGGTCAAAGATCGATGAGGAGACAAGTAGCTCCACAGCACCATCAGTGAAACGGCCATTTATATTGGAAACAAGTTTGTCAATATATGGAATAGCTGTTGAATTGCGGTACTCACTCATTGATGTGGCAGCTGCACTGCCAGTTCGAGTTGAACTCCTCCTGCATGTGATGTCATGTTCACTAGCAAGCATGTCAACAGTTGTTTCCACCAGAGAACACCATTCTGCATCCTCATTCTTGAGCTCTGAAACGATGCTCTCAAGGATGATTGGCAACTTGCTGAAATCAGTTGCCTTGCTTTGCATAAAGCAATTGAGCTTAGCAAGAAGATCAAGCACGGATGATAGCAGAATGATAGTGGCCACTCCACTATAAGAGCCCAACACCAACGCTATGCCATATGCTTCTGCGTCACCACAATCTTCATAGAGCGTGTGCAAAGTAGTTATCAGAGCAGGAAGCTCCTTGCGAATGGCTCGCACACATCTCTCATGAGATAGCCATTTTGTTTGGCTTGGTTTGACTACTTTCAGCTCTGGAAAATTTAGGACTGACTGCACATTTTTCAGAGCTTCTGCTTTTTGGGGGGAATAATAAAACAATTTCCACAAGCTGGCCATTGTGCCAAACATCTTTTTCACGGAGCAACAGACTCTGCTGCTTGCATGGAAGCAAGCTGCAACCTGTGGCAGGAGCAGTGGATGTAGAGAGCATGGGCTGCATGCACCCTCATCCTTCTTTGCACTCCACTTCTGCAACCAGAGAATGTTGCAGCACCGTCATACCCTTGTCCAACAAGTTTAGAGTAATCAAGATTCTTCTCACTGATGAAGGAAGTTAGTCTTCAGCATCAGTGGATTTGAGATGAAGAATCGTCAAAAAGTGTTCCTCTGGGTGACCATCCACAAGCCACCGGAAACAAATCGATAGCTCCTCCTGTGTGGAAATGTCTTGACTCTCATCTACTAGAATTGAGAAGAACGCTACATAGTGTAGCGTGCTAAAAGTGGGCGATGCTAAGCTGGATACTTTTCTCTCCCCCCTAACCAAAAATCCTGTATGAAACCCTGTTTGTAATTGGAGGGGCAGCTACAGCCGGAGGGGCAGCTACAGCCGGAGGAGCAGCTACAGCCGGAGGGGCAGCTACAGCCGGAGGAGCAGCTACAGCCGGAGGAGCAGCTACAGCCGGAAGAGCAGCTACAGCCGGAGGAGCAGCTACAGCCGGAGGAGCAGCTACAGCCGGAGGAGAAGCTACAGCCGGAGGAGCAGCTACAGCCAGAGGGCTAACGGGAGGATAAATGGCATATTTGCCACAGCATAAGTCAAAATGTATGAAGTCGAAAAACTTGGGACCACTACAAAATGTATTTATTTTTATTATCATCCTGGACTGCAGATCAGTGCACACAAGTTGAGCTGGTGGTAGCAGTCAGCATCCCGCAAGGAAGCAGCACTACGAGTGAAGTGGTAGCAGTCAACATCCCGCAAGGAAGCAGCACTACGAGTGAAGTGGTAGCAGTCAACATCCCGCAAGGAAGCAGCACTACGAGTGAAGTGGTAGCATCAACATCCCGCAAGGAAGCAGCACTACGAGTGAAGTGGTAGCAGTCAACATCCCGCAAGGAAGCAGCACTACGAGTGAAGTGGTAGCAGTCAACATCCGGAAGCAGCACTACGAGTGAAGTGGTAGCAGTCAACATCCCCGCAAGGAAGCAGCACTACGAGTGAAGTGGTAGCAGTCAACATCCCGCAAGGAAGCAGCACTACGAGTGAATACTATTAGACACTAATGACATGTTTGGGCAAATACTGCAGCGGTCCTGCAAAGTTGTCGAATTGATACAGAAGACCAATAATTGTGCTGCATCCAGTTAGCTGAGGTCAGAGAGCACATACCAACTGACTGTCATAAGAGCGTATATCCACAAACTCTGACCTCGTTTAAAAAAAGTATTATGAAAAATTAACGGTACACGCTCAACACCAGATCTCTTTGTCTGCACGTGACCAACCGACTGCTGCAATGCTATTAAAACAACGAAACTTTAACAAAATGGGAAAAAGTCCCGACAATTGCAAATGTCGTCATGAACAGTCTCTTCCTGGCTACACTGCTGCTTCTGGAAGCCCTTCTGCAAAGGAGAAGTGCACAGCCACCTAGGCTTACCAGTCATCACTTGAATCCCTCCACACCAGAGAAACAAGGCGCTCCTGGATGAATTTCTTTGGGGTAAGCTTTTGTAGACTTGGCAGAATGACGCTCACTTGGATGGACCCGATGATTCCTATACCAAACTGCAGGCTATAGTATTTACATTTTATGACAAACGGTTAGCAAGTCTTGGGAGGATCAAAGCAGAAAGCCCCCAAATTAGAGGGGTACAATTGGCAAGGTCAGGCAGAGATCACTTGATCTCAACCTTTAGCTAGAAAAAGCAGAAGTGGGGTCTATCTTTTCACTCCAAGTTGTAAGAACAACTTGAAACCAAAGGAGTTCTAGGGTCATCCCTCCCCTACTCAAGATGTAGTAATCCATTATTCTTTTTTACAGAGTTTTGTACAAGTTAAGCAGCTGCCAATGCAGGGGGTGGGTTGCTGAGCCAGTAAGTGTTACAGCCATATTATTCACTCTTATTCTAAGCAAAGGCCCTTCCTAGTGGATCCTAAAGTGCCAGCACAGCAATAAGGCACCTGCCATTCAAGCGACCTGGGTTTTGTTACAGATAAACATAATAATAATAATGCACAGAAGACTCTCAAACCACAGAGGGCATTATGTTAGTCCTGGCCACCACCTTCCCTAGACACACTGGCTTGGGACAATGCCAGGAGCTTTGACTGATTGTACACCATAGATCCTAGATCAGCGTTGACTGATTGTACACCATAGATCCTAGAAGAGCAATCTATGAGACTAGGGGTATTCCATGGCTAGAAATAGAGATTCAGGACCAGGACCAGGGCCAGGGCCAGGACCAGGGCTAGGACCAGGGCTAGGACCAGGGCTAGGACCAGGGCCAGGACCAGGGCTAGGACCAGGGCCAGGACCAGGGCCAGGACCAGGGCTAGGACCAAGGCTAGGACCAGGGCTAGGACCAGGGCTAGGACCAGGCTAGACCAGGGCTAGGACCAGGGCTAGGACCAGGGCTAGGACCAGGACCAGGACCAGGACAAGGGCCAGGACCAGGGCCAGGACCAGGGCCAGGGCCAGGACCAGGGCCAGGAGCAGGGCCTGGGGGCTAGGACCAGGGCTAGGACCAGGGCTAGGACCAGGGCTAGGACCAGGGCTAGGACCAGGGCTAGGACCAGGGCTAGGACCAGGGCCAGGGCCAGGAGCAGGGCCAGGAGCAGGGCCAGGAGCAGGGCCAGGAGCAGGGCCTGGAGGCCAGGACCAGGACCAGGACCAGGGCCAGGACCAGGGCCAGGACCAGGACCAGGACCAGGGCCAGGACCAGGACCAGGACCAGGGCCAGGACCAGGGCTAGGACCAGGGCTAGGACCAGGGCTAGGACCAGGGCCAGGGCTGGACCAGGACTAGGACCAGACCAGGGCCAGGACAGGCTGTGTGGGCTAGAGATATCCAAAGTAACCTACTCCAAGGACCCTTCATACTCAACATCATCAGGGAGATTGCAGGATAGTCCCCAAGCATCCCAGGATGCCCCGGGGAAGGCTGTGACAGTAAGGACACCTCTAGAAGGAAGCCACCGAGACCTAATTCCAGCTGGCTAGTAGGTGTCTAGGCCCTGCTACATGGAGAGCCAATAAAACATAAAATCTGAACCAAGCCGATCTAGTATATATATATATATTATAACACCATCTAATTTGGGCACACATTACCCCCTTACCAATCAAAAAAATTGAGAAAATAACTTCCGGCACAACACAATATACGTTCCCCCTCCCCCTTACAAAAACAACAACAACACACACACACACACCTTGATTATACCTTGAAACATCGAGTGCTTTGGTACCAGTTACCCCAACACACTGGGACCAAAAGTATCCGGACAAGTTCGGATAAATGAACTTCAGGGTGGAAGCTTGTCCTTGCTCCTCACAAAATTGTGGACAGTAGACTTTCCAAGATTGTACTCGGCCACATGGTCAAACTTCTCCCAATATCATGGTTCTCGAGTTTACGCCGATATTAAGGACAACTCCATTTTCTCTTTTGCGGTCTAAACCATGCACTCTGCTTTGACACAAGGGGCAAGAAGAATCGGAAGGAACTGCTGGAAGAGGCTCCACGTTAGGCAACCATTTTATATTTGTAATACCCTTAATTAAGTCTCATCAGATGGTAAAATGGGGATGTACGTTGTGGTGAGCCCAAAGTATTTTCTCAAGCCAAGATAGCAGCACAAAAGTTTAAAAATTTTGGAGAAACTAAGCACCGAAAAACTTCTATTTGCTTTTCTAACAATGAAACTCTCTTTTGCCAACAGAGAAATCATCACCACATCTCTCCGATTAAAACACCACTTCACCTCCCTACTTCAGAATGCTGCCTAGGTTACGTCTCGTGGGCTGTCCCACCTATAAGCAGAGCCAAGCCACACCGAGAGGGGGGACATCCCGAGACATTATTGACATTGGGAAGCAAGTAGAAACACTTCAAGAACTTCTAAATATCACTGCAGCTCTGTGGAGACCACTAAATAGATTTCCCTGAATGCACTTCACCACAATCAAAGAGTTAATTGTGGAGGCCAAAACTCAAGAGGTCTAAACAGAACACAGAACAGCTGTGGACTGCATTGGGGGGAGGGGTTAAAGAGGCTGAGACATGGAGCTGCTAGGGCTAGAAATGGAAGTACCTACACCATGACTAGGGCAAGCCATGATGTTCTGGCTGGAGCTAGCCATGGAGCTATACCTTAGCTAGGGCAAGCCATGGTGTTCTGGTGCTAGCCATGGAGCAAGCCATGATGTTCTGGCTGGAGTTAGCCATGGAGCTATACCTTAGCTAGGGCAAGCCATGGTGTTCTGGGGCTAGCCATGGAGATGCCAGCTAGGGCAAGCCATGTTGTTCTAGCTAGGGCCCGGGTTCCCAACTTCTCGGTCGTGACCCCAGCACTTTTCGTGGGGTCGCGGACTAGTCTGAAAATGACCTTTACCATGACAAATTCATTGAGCTAGGTTTCTATCATGTGACAGTTCGTGGAGTTCAGAAACCTCAGCGTGTCATTTGTTACAAAGTACTTTCGAGTGAATCCATGAAACAGAACAAGTTACAATGGCATCTATCATCAAAACATGCAGCGTACCAAGATAGAGATCGCTCATTTTTCGAATGGAAGTTAACCGCCCTTAGAAAGGCCCGCTTGGATAAACAAGGTAAAGGTCATCAGACCAATGAACGTGCTCTGGAAGCTTCCTATCGTTTTTCGTTACGCATCGCAAAAGCTAAAAAGCCACACACCATCGGTGAGGAACTGATAATGCCATGTGCCAAGGAAATGGAGATCAGAGAAGACATGGTTAGTAAATTCTCGATCATACCGCTCTGTTCATCGTAGAATTTGTGACACGAGACAGGACATCACCTCACAGAATGTTACGGCTATCAAGCAGTCACCTTGGCATGATAAAATCAATGGAAATTGCATCATGCACGCAATTGATGGTTTGGGTCAGGTTTATCAAAGATGGTGGTTTTGTCGACGAGCCTTTGATGTGCAAGTCATTGGAACGACAACTAAAGGAGAGGACATTTTCACAAAAATCGAAGCCTTTTACAATCGAGAAGGTCTGAGGTCTGGACTTCAATAAATTGATTGGATCAACAACAGATGGAGCTTCTGCAATGCTTGGGAAGCATTCTCGCTTTAAAGCTAAATTACAGCAAGTGGCCCCTCATGCATTTATGATACATTGCATGATCCACCGGGAAGCACTGGCTGCTCGCACAATGCCCGAATGTCTGATGAACGTATTGTCGCAGGTGGTCAAAATCGTGAATCACATCAAATCGAGTGCTCTAAGCACGAGGTTATTCAGACTGTTCCGCCATGAAATGGATGCTGATCACGTGAACTTACTGTTCTACACTCGGGTACGATGGCTGTCATGAGGAAACATTCTTCTGCGTGTTCACGAGTTGCGTGAAGAGTTCTTACGTTCACAAAACAAGCATGAATGGGTGGCAATGCTGGAGTCCAGTAACTGGCTTGCTAAATTGTGTTATTTGAGCGACATTTTTGAACATATCAATGTGCTGAATCGTACGCTTCAAGGCAAAGACACGAACCTGATGCTCTTCCATGACAAAATAAAAGGGTTTCTTGCCACACTGGCTTTGTTGAAGGATAAAGTGAGTCAGCACCGTTTCGTATTATTCCCGCGCCTCTCTGCCCACCTGGAAGGATCCGAAGAGATCGAAGTCGAGCATCTGTCTGATTGTCTGTCTGACAAAATCACTGAACATCTTCATCTTCAGTCACTGATCGATCAGTTCGAACACTACTTCTCTGAGCTCGACGCCCAGTCATTTACCGTGGCCCGAGACCCATTCAGTGTACCATTAGACGCCATCACCGACGATGATATCGCCGAAGAGGAGCGCTTGAGACTGCAGCAGGAATCCATAGCGAAATCACTATGTCTTTGCCCAGATCCTGGTACAATATGCTTCGATCCTATCCACATCTATCCAAGAAAGCAATACGGCTCCTAATGCTGTACTCTTCGTCATACTTATGCGAACAGTCATTTTCCACCAAGTTTGTGATGAAAACAAAGTGCTAAAAATAGAAAAGGACGTTGTGTGATAACACGTGTGAATTTATTCTTCGACGGGTCGCGCTCTGATGCTGGGTTCTGGAATTGGAACCGGGGGGCTAGGGCAAGCCATGGAGCTATACCTGACTAGGGCAAGCATGGTGTTCTGGCTGGAGCTAGCCATGGAACTATACCTTGACCAGGGCAAGCCATGGTGTTCTTGCTGGAGCTAGCCATGGAAATACCTTGACTAGGGCAAGCCATGGTTCTGGCTGGGGCTAGCCATGGAGCTATGCACTCAGGTGTGCAATGTGAGATTGCACTGCCCAAGCATTGAGCGGTGAGTGAAGGTGTAATGGACAAAGAAGCTAAAACAATTTTTATGCTCTGGCATAGCTTAATTAAATCAGTTTTAATTAATGAAGCATTTTAAGTTTACTGCTTCTTAACAACAACTCAAGTGGAAGATAGAGCACACAGAAAGAAGGTTAGGCCAAGTCTTTGATCAAGGTGAAAAGAAGCAGATAAGACTGCAGCTGCACCTGTGTATTTAGCAGCCAGCTGCAATTGTTCTAGTGTGTGTGTGTGTCAATTGTTGCTGCAAAGGTCTTACTTATGTGTACAACTTCTGTGGTTTGATTAACAAGACAGCCAGGTTTGATTAACAAGACAGCCAAAGCTTGTTAGTGGAGAATCACCTGCTGTAGACCTTGCCAATTTCGAAGTTATCTTAGGTTGAGATTCACCTGCGGTAATCATTTACAGTTTAGCAAACCCATTTTAACCGATTCCACACCATGAAGAGCCATACAGCGCTAACTCAGACACCATTAGAAGAAAATAAAAAATAAGATCAAAAAAATTACACGCCCATTTTCTGTTTGCACATGCCCAATGAACAGCTCGATTGATTTCTGGAAGTTCTTCTTCAGTGGAAGGCAGCACAGGCACCCATGCTTACCAGGAATTACTCGGGATGCCTTCGCTTTTGAGCAAGGAGGTACTCTTGAATCGATTTCTTTGCCGTAACTAAGTTTTTGTTGTAGACGTAGCGCTGTGTACCTTTTTCTTGCTTTCTTCAACGGAGCCGATTCCTACCGATTCCTATACCAAACTGCAGCTTATTGTATTTCCAGTCTGAGAAGTTTATTAATTTAAAAAGTTATAGCTGAAAATATTACAACAAACCGCAAATACAGTCGGCAATCAATAGTTGAGGCTGTCTCCCACCTCCACAGCTGGAGCATGTTGCTGCATCAAGTAGCAGTGTCAGAGTGAAACTCCAGCATCCTTTCCCATCAGTTATCACCCATGCAGCCCGTTCTCACTTGCCTGGTTTCTCTAGCTTCGAATCTGCCACGATCGTACACTACGCGTTCCCTTCACTACGACGACCATTTCTGGTTTAAATAGGCCAGCACTATATAGGCCCGCACTATTTAAAGTGACCAGTTAATAGATGGATGTGTAATACTTGGTGGGCACATTTCAGGGCACATTTCATTAGACATGGCATGAGGTCAAATAAACAAAATCTTCCCCAGGCAAAGGCCAGCTCAAATTTCTTCCCCACCTGATACTAGCCAGAATTCAGAATTAATTAGGTGGGCAGCAATTTTGAACTTTGCATCTATCTCGAGTTTAGTCCCTCCGCCCCAGGATTGTTGATGGCAACACTGGACCTCCTGATGTTCAAATGGTCTCAACCACAAAGTGACTTTTAGCCGAGGAGCAGCCAAGCAGCCAGCCAAGCAGCCAGCCAAGCAGCCAGCCAAGCAGCCAGCCAGCCAAGCAGCCAGCCAGCCAAGCAGCCAGCCAGCCAAGCAGCCAGCCAGCCAAGCAGCCAGCCAGCCAAGCAGCCAGCCAGCCAAGCAGCCAGCCAGCCAAGCAGCCAGCCAGCCAAGCAGCCAGCCAGCCAAGCAGCCAGCCAGCCAAGCAGCCAGCCAAGCAGCCAGCCAAGCAGCCAGCCAAGCAGCCAGCCAAGCAGCCAGCCAAGCAGCCAGCCAAGCAGCCAGCCAAGCAGCCAAGCAGCCAGCCAAGCAGCCAACCAACCAGGGAAGCACACAGGTGGCTTCATGGTTTTACTGTAGAAGAATCTTCTGGCCACAATATCTTCAGAGCAGCTGTGAATTGACATAAGGTTCACGCCCCCACCATTGTTTGTCACCATAAGATCAACACCACCTACAGATAGCCCACTCCCTTACCAAACAATGGCAAGGTAAATATTGCATTTTTAAATGCAAGTACCGCCACCAGCACCCTTGATTAGACCGCCCTTGATTATTAGACCACCCTTGATTATTAGACCACTGCCCTTGATTATTAGACCACTACGCATATCAGCAGGAAATACGAAACCTCAGAGAAAATGCCCTGTCCCCGAGTTTAGCCCTCCTAAATCAGAAGTTGCAGCAGATGGGTCACATGACAGCATCCATTGTATTAGCAGGTAATATCGTCAGCGATACAGCCAAACTCCACAGAAGAGGTGGGAGAGAGCGACGATGACAATCCCTTTGCAAGAGACGGAAGCCGATTATGAACAAGAGAAAACCAGAAGCACAAACACTGCTATACAGCTATTATCAATAATTGCCACCTGCTCAAGAGCGGGTGATCTCGTGAAACTACTGTGCAAACATGTTCAAGTAATAGAGCGTGCCCTGGAATAGTACGCGTGGCTCACGACGTGAGCATTCTAATCTAGTAATCTAGGAAATAAGGCACTCTTTTAAATATTTTATGGAAAATGGATGCAAGTCCGTCATCCAAAAACGTTGAGATCGGAGGGAGGGTGTTCGGATAACTGAACTTGTGTGGAAGGTCTTCCTTCAGCTTGTCTTTGCTCCTCACAAAACGGTGGACAGTGCACTTTCCAACATTGCATTCAGTCGCTGCTTTAGCTAAACTCCTCCCATTCTTCACGATATCACAGATCTTGAGTCTACCTCGATATTTAAAGACAACCCTTTTCCTCTTTTGAGTAGGTCTAGCCGTGCTGTCTGCTTTGACACAGAGAGAGTTGAATCAAAAGGAACAGGCTCCAATTGTATGCACTTGTGCATGTGCAAAGAATTTTCCCAGCAAATTGGGGGTGAACTAAGTACATTGAAAGTGGCTTCTTGTAGAGATAACTAACTTCCTACTGTGTACCCTGAATGGAGTCCCCCAAACCACTTCACCCACCAAACCTCCCACCAACCCACCTCACCAACCTCCTGTCCTCCACACCCACTCACTCACCCACCCCCTTCCTCCAGTCCCAGACGCCCGAACATTTTTAAATGGTTATTCGAGAAGCCAAGGAATAAGAGTACGCCACCTCCAAGAATGATGTCATACAGGAGGGGGTCTCCCAAACTAGGCAAGTAATGATTATAACCACTTCCTCCAAACTAGGCAAGTAATGACAATCTCCTCCCCAAAAACTAGACAAGTAACGATAATTGTTTAATACGTCAGGTTTGTCGATATTCTATATATTTTTAAAAATTAAAAAAAAAAAAAAATTTATTATAAATACATATATATTTATTTTTATTTATTTATATATATATTAACAACCGATTGCCAAAAAATGCAGAGGGGTTCACCACCCACGTCAACAACCTAGACCGATCATACATGCACCTCTGAACCAGGGAAGGACAGCAAACCTCCCTCCCTTGGACAACTAGGCACATGTCCTGGAAAAGGGTGGCAACAAGGTCACAATAGAAACTCACACAGACCAGTCCTTGGAACATTCGCTCAAACCACCACCTTGAACACAAGTGGTTGGTGGTTAGCACCTTACTCCAACAGGCCGACAAACAGGTAACCAAGGAACTAGACCGGATCAAACAGGTAACCAAGGAACTAGACTGGATCAGTGAGGAACCACACACATCGGCCTCTCAAGGCTTAATGATTACCAGGGGCCCTGGAAGTGCGAGCCCAAGCCCACAGGAACCAGGTGACATAAAAGGGAAGCCCAGCATCAGCACCCCCACCACCCTATGTCTGTGGCACATCTGAGAAGCTCAGAACTTTCTTTTAAGAACATGGAGTCCGGACTAGCCACATTGAGACACCATTCACAGCAGTACATGCACTCAGGCCCAACACTTGAGACCAACAGATGCGGGGTCATCTACCAGATCACATGACTGCAAAGACTACGACACCCATGACCAGGACAAGCCTAGGGTAACCGATTCCAGGAGGTAGCGAACCTCCGAGGCAGTACCACTATCCCAGCGCAAGAAGGAAACTGGTGGAAAAGAAAACCACGAGAAGCAGTTGGGATCTGCACCCGGCAACCTTGACCTACCAGTAATTTACTTACCGCTGTTATCAAGTGACCTCACTCGGAAATCATGTGACCAGCATGGTCTACATCACCAAGATCGGAAGCTCGCCTTAAAAAAAAATTACGCATACACTCTAATATTGTGAAATAAAAACGACAACTTGATAGTCCATCAATCAAGAAAATAATTTCGGAAAAACAAAACACCCCCCCCAACAGAAAAGAAAAAACCCTGTATGAAAACCTGAAGAACTGTTCGAGAGAAAGAGAGCGAAGGGGAGGGGGGGGGGGGGGGGGGGTTAAGCAGGCTTGTTTGTTGACGGAGACATGCTATGTTCTGTAAGCTTTTGATCAACTGGCTTGATGTAATCAGAGACCAACTCGTCTCCAGATTCGACATTTTCATTAATAAAATTATTGTATTAAAAAAAAAAGGAATTTTTATCTTGATCTGGTAAAGGTGTTTCAAAGGGCAAAAAGAGAAATGGAAAGAGAGGGGGAAAGATTGCATGCTGATCAGTATCCTGTATAACCAAACCAGAAACCATTCCTTTTCTACAGCTTTCAGCTTTGGATAGGAAGCAATCAGTTTGTAGCATGTGTGGTAAATGGTCGTCAAAAATAAAAGCACTGCTTATATGGGAGAATGTGTACCACTGTAATTGTGTACATCTTCAGCATAAAACCTGGATAAAAAGTGGGTGTGGTAGATTAATATAGATTAATATACCTCACAGTATATACATAAAGTGGGCATGGCCATAAGGAAACCATATGGCTCGAGTACATTTTATTATTCAAACCCCCCCTCCCCCAGATTAATATAGATTAATATACCTCACAGTATATACATAAAGTGGGCATGGCCATAAGGAAACCATATGGCTCGAGTACATTTTATTATTCAAACCCCCCCTCCCCCAACCCCCAAATCAGTCTTATAAAGTAGGCCAAGGCAGAGAAGAGCAGTTGTAATTAACACCCACCCACCCCACCCACCCCCCTTTTTCTCCACTCTCCTCGCTCGCCTTGTTAATTGTAAGTTTACTGACCATTATGGAAGTATGTAGTGGGCGTGTGCACAGGTAAGGTAAAAAGATCATTGCTTTTAGCGCCTTGATGCCCAAGTTAGCAGCTGAAGCTACTATGGACGACTAAGCCCAATTCATTTAGGTCAAAATTCTCTAAGCTGTGTTGCTATAGCAAGCATAGTGAGGATAGATCAATGATGTACCTTGTGACTACAACATAAGATTATGACTCGTAAATACGGAATAAAAATACGGAATAACACGCGAGTTCTAATGACAATGAAATTACATGACACAGTGACCTCGGCACTGTTCTATACTTTGTCTTGCACTCATTCGCCATACACACACACACACACAAATGCATGCAACTGCACACATGTATGTAGAGATGCACCCAAACACACACATACAAATACATACACACAAATGCACTTGCACGCACGCATGCAGACATGCACATTCGTGTGCGCACACATACACCCGCACATGCATGCACATGCATGCACACACACCTGTGAGAGCAGCCTCTGCAGAGCCTTTAGTCTTATCCCTGTATCCAAGAGTGGCTGGTCTTTCATGATCACTTCATCAGTTATCCCCTTGGAGCTCTCAGCACAAAGCTTCAGGATGCGCTCTTCCAAATCCACTAGACTCACTGGAGGCTCAGTCGTTAAAGACTGACCTGTCCTTGTTGTGGACAGGGTCTCATCCTCGGAGGAAACTGGCTCATTCTTGACGGAAACTGGCTCTTTCTTGACGGAAACGAGCCCAATTCCAGCCATATCGCACCAATCACAGCCTCAAACAAAATCAGAAAACATCAAAACAAAAAGTAATGCCACAATGATAATGAAGGAATAAACTGTCCAATCCAGTTAGAGCCCAATGCCTATTAGAATTACTTGGTACTCACCACCACTTGTGTGACCACACTTATTATCACGGCACTGCTTGAATCTCACTGGATATCCTAAGAAGAGATAGACTCGGAGACAACTAACTGGTGGAAGAGGCTACCTCTTCCAGCATGGAAACGTTCCTCACACACACAGAGGACATGTGTACGACAGTCCACATGGTCAACATCACTGCGCATGCGTAAGAAAGGGGATCTCTCGGGTGGAGCTAGGGCGAGTGTTTCAATAAGGAAGGGAAATGTCAGTTAGTGAATGTGTTCACTGCCAGTCTAGGTCTGTAGCGTCCAGAGACGGGCCCGTCTCGCTGTGGGGGTAATATCACCATGCGAATCCGTCCACCGCCAGTCTTGGGCTGTAGCCTCCAGAGAATGGCCGTCTCGCTGTGTAGGGAAATGTCACTTTGTGAAACTGATCGCCTGCCATTTCAGGGGTGTAGCCTCCAGTAAAGGGTGGTAAGGTTTTGATTCGGAACTGTTTTATGGTATTAAATTACGGCTCGTTGTGGAAGATTCATCTTAAATCTTCCACCAGTTCCGAACTACCTCAATGATAGCTTTGCATATTCAAAGAAGACTATTAATGAAGTATGGAGGTCATTCAAGGCTGAAACAATGGCCTTTTCTACACTACAAGAGGCAAAAGATGTGGCATTTTAACGCTAGTTGCTGGAAGAGTTGGAATAACTTTAACAACGTTACAACTATACATTTTCTGTGCTTTCGTAACAACCATTGTTCCCTTCTTCAAGGAGAAGAAAATATGGAGATTGCATGCTGCTGACTCAATCTTTGTAAGTTTAAATAGTCCTTTTTGTCGGGCTCATATTAGTCTTGCTATGCACATGTATTAATCCCCTGGCATAGATGACTGCAGGGGTTTCTAATTAGAAGGAAGGAGCATTGGCGTTGATAAAGCATGAGCAAAGCTTAAATCATCGCGAGGGTGTTGAACTATTTCCACAACTACCATTGATATTGGCGAACAACTCGAGTCGAATATATATGAAGAAGCAAGAAAATATTAACAGAAGGATTCTGCTAGAAACTGTTTTTGATGGTCCGATGTTTGGAAGGACAAGGCTTATCTCTCAGAAGAGATGGAACTTATGAAGATGGACATTTTCTCCTAATGCAAGGTAAAGACGAGCCTAAGTTACTTGATTGGTTGAAAAGGAAGATGAATAAGTGTGTATCTCCTGAAGTGTGTATCTCCTGAGACGTAAAATGATACAAACAAAATGAGACTGAAGTTCAGTGCCTGCCAACATAAATGTCCCAAAATAATATTGCTCATTGAAAAATACAATTTTCTAGATCCTGAAAACCGATCCTGAATACCAAATTAATATTGTACTAATCAGACCCGTTCACGTGACTTATTGCTATAGTCAAAACTTAATCTCGTTAGTGCATGTTTAAAAAAATATGTAATCGCATTTCTTGCCGAAGCTGGTTGGTTTCTCCAGGAATTATAGGGAGTTATGGAAGCAGGAAAAGAGGCGTGTAAAATTCTGTAAAAACACACTTGTCATATTTTTAATGAAGCTTTGTGATTCTGCCCACCCCATCCTTGTGACTAAATTGGCTGTAACATTGTGTTAATTGAAATTCTGGTTACATCCATTCTGTTGTTGTCTATTAATTAAATCCCTAAATTCTATTTCGTTTGAAGTCATAAAGTGTCAAATTACCTACCTGTTTGTGACAATCATATGATGGGCCATATCAATACATTGTCACAAACAGCCAACTTTGTTATTAGTGAGTATGGGGAACCACCTCATGGTACTGCATAAGAAAATGTTTTGGAGGCAACATTTTGTTCCCTGAATGTTTGCATAAAATGGAAGTGGCACTACTGTGTGTGTACAAAGGGCTCCCCTATGCTAAGAGTGTATAAATACAAGGCTCCCCTATGCTAAGAGTGTATAAATATGCCTAAAGGATTTATAAACCGTTAATGTAAAAGTATGTGTTCGGGGACATTTATGCTGGCAGGCACTATTTCTCACTGAGGTCACATTTGTGGCATTTATTTTTTTATTTTGTGTGAACGCAATGGGCATTAATTGGCACCTATTCATTTTACTGTCATGAGTGAGGGATGGACTAGAACTTCAATGTTTCGACTAAAAATGGCAGATGGCAACAATAAATGGGTGTGGCCTAGTCCGGAGGCTATGGGCCTATAGTCCATACCAAAAGTTTATGGTCTAGTCTGAAATGAATTAAGTTATAGTATTTTTTTAAATGAACTGAACAACTTGAGGCTAGTACCCTCTCCCAATGATTGGTGTCATTTCAATGTAATATAATATTTGTTGAAGGCTAGCCGATATGCCAAGGAGCAGATTATTAAGTTTTTATGTTATACTATATATGTCAACTGAGAGTTTATTGAGAGATAAAACAAAGAACTTTATTATTATGATGATGATGATGATTGATGAACAGAACTTTATTATTATTATAATAATTATTATTATTACGATGATTTATTACGATGATAAAACAAAGATAAAACAAAGAACTTTATTGTTACTATTATTATGATGATGATAAAACAAAGAACTTTATTATTATCGTTCTCAACATCTTCTCAATGTCATTATGCACACAAGAGTATCTCAATTAGTGCCTGGTCCTGATTCTCTTCTAGTCAACATGCTGCTTCTACAAAATGGATTTTCATGCTAGTCCACACCCACACTCAGTAGAATCGCATATACACAAAGGACAATGTAAATTTAGAAAGCCAAAGTTCACTGATGATAGTGTTTGTATGCTTTTATTCTCCAGTGGCAGGAGATTGTAATCTGAGGCTTCTTGGAGCTCAAAGGAGAGTCGATTACATTGTCTTTGATAGGGAGAGGTACAGTTTGTTTACGTCACAGTGGAACTGTAGGCACAGATATTTTTTGGTTCAAAATTGTCCACCTGATGTATAGAGGCCTGGTAATCATAATGAATGCACTTGTCCAAGCATGAAGTGTGTCCAACCCAGTTGGCATTGGGTATACCTGGAGGCTTGATGAAGACCACCCTCGTAGCATACTTCTGTACCTGCTCAACCCTGTGATAAAATTATACAAGATGGAAGAGCAATAATCCAGTTGAGGAAGAACAAGTGCATTCTGTGTGCATTTTTGGCAAGTAGTGGCATGCTCGATGTATAGCTACATGCGATGGGTAAGAGCTTTCCTGCATTTTTTCCACTTGTGACTTTGTTTAAAAGGCCTTTGTCAACCTTGCTCCTAGAGTTGATTTTGTCACTCTTGATTGTTTATCCCCAGTAGCTTACATCACTCACATTTGGATTTGGAAGCCTACTTGCCAAGGTCATTCATTATCTCTGTCTTATCTAGATGTAATATCCACTTATCATATATACAAACCAGGTCATTATAATGACTTCCTTGTCTCTGCACAGTAGTCAGTTCATGTGCACACAAACACTGCATTTTCCGACAATATCTGGGAAGTTTTCAAACGCGAGATCTCTTTCTATCAGCTTTTCCTTCCCCCCCCCCCCCCCCCCCCCTCCCTTTCACCAACATACTCAATGCCAGTATATGTGTTGGTTGAAACAGTGGGGGAAAGAGGGGTGGGGAGGGGGGAATGAGAAGTCTACTATCTGCATTTATGTCATCAGCTGAAATCACTGTTGTCATCCATTTAGTTATAACAAAAATCTGAAAAAGTAGAGGGCCAAGTATCTAGTATTGAGTCAAACTTTGCCTACATCTGTAACCTACACTGTAACCTACACAAAAGCTGTTTACCAGTCAGCAACCGTTTTGAGTCATTTGACGTAATCTGATTGGCATGGATTTATTTTTTTATCATCTATCATCTATCAAAAATGATGTTCGAGCTACTACTAATAAACCACTTAATAATATAAAATAAATGTCAATGACAATTAAATGATGAGCAGTAACAAAACGAGTCCATGCCTCCACGACCTCCCATTTCCCCCAACATTTGTTTAGGTAGAAATGTTTGATTTGGCAATTACTATGTGTGTTGGGTTAGGCGCATGCAAAAATAATATATCCTAGCTAGCTATCTAGCTATAATGGGATGTGACTACACCATCTAGCCTATTCTCACTCTGGACCAGTCTCACTCTGGACCTGTATATTGCTCCAACATATAGCTAACTAAAGAACTGTACGAGGTATGTGTGTAGTGCCACATTTGGCATTAGCACAGCATTAAGTGTTTCCTTGCTTGGCCTCAACAAGCAAAGAACACTGCATACTTATTGTAGTCGTACATCGTTGAATTGAAATCACAGAAACAGTGCATGCAATATACAGTGGAACCTTATCCACTCCGAGTTTAGTCTTGCGCTGAGTTTATGGCAATTTATGAGGAGCACCACAAGGTACAGAACTGCTTGTTATACCCACCGGTCAGACTTTTAAATGAGTGTGCACGCACGGTAAACGTCTACCACATTCATGGTCTGGTCAAATGCTATAGAATATTTTGTTTCACTTTGCCATTTTTTTGTACAAACAAAAAAAACACTTCAACACGGGAGATCATGTGTCCACATACATTGCATGACGTTTAATGCAAATATGCGAGCCTGAAAATGCTGAGTATATAGACGAGAACAAAACCTGTAAGGCATATGACAAGAATCTCTTACCTTGTGTGCATGCTTCTGAGGATCTGGCTATATAGTGAAACTAGCCAGATAAGGGAAGTTCCACTGCACGTATAAATGTTCTGTGCATGTAAGAACATTCAACTCCACAAAAGGAATATTTCCTGCCTATACAGCATTAGTTATCTATGTTTATGTAGAGGTTCATAATGATCAAGAACAATTGCAGATTATATTCACATGAAAATCATTGAAGTTATCAATGGAATTTATACTGATATGAAGAGTGAATATCTAGGAACATATACCAGTGATGGAACAAAGCAAGACTCTTTTGAGTGGGAAATCATAACAATTATTATTTTACCGTTATTACATTTATTAATTTAAAAAAATTAGGGGGGTGGGGGGGAGGGGGATTGGTTGCCTCGCATTTGGATTAGGGCTTCAGTTAGAAGAACCGGGGGGGGGGGGGGGGCATTGTAATATTCTTAATGTCACCCTGATGATTAAATTACAGGTTAATTATGTACACACGGATGTCATTGGTCAGACTCATCATTATTCATGTCACTTATTATTGTTCTGCTGTTCTGTTGAGTTGTCAGTTTTGTAATATTTGCAAGTCAGTACTACCGAGTACATAACCTAATCAGAAGCGGGATCCCATGTCAAACGTCCGAATACAAATGCCAGGACAGTTTGACTTCTCCAAACCAGATGAGTGGCCCAAATGAGGAAGCATCTCCAATAGTTTAGAAGTGCCTCGGGTATTGACGCAGAGGGTGAGCTCCGACAAATCGATCCTCTGCATGGGCAAAGAGACCGAGTGCATACTAGCTTCGACTAACATCACAGCTGACGAGAAGAAGCAGTAAAGTAAAGTTTGGAGAAATTTGATTTCTACTTCGAAGTGAGGAGGGACATTATCTTATAGAGAGAGAGAGAGGTTCAATCGGAAAGCCCAAAAAGAAGGTGAATCGGACGAACGAACTCTATAACCTCATTGAGTTTATACTTTGAAAGATGAGATGCTAAGGGATCGACTAGTTGTTGACATTTGTTTGTCGGAGTAACTCCAAGCTGATCCAACACTTACCTTGGAGAAAGTCAAGACCCAGATCCGGCAAAAAGCTGCAGTGCGCAGTGAAGGATCACCGCCATGAACTACAGAAGCAGCAGCCGGGTGTTGAAGCTGTAGTAGGCCAAAAGCCACCACAGAAGCGAGCAGATAGCCAACCTCAATACTGAAGAGGAGGAGTCTTTAGACAAAGGTCCACAAGGAACCTCAATGTACACAATGTGTTACACTTAGCAGGAGACAGTGTACAGCTACAGGTCCTACCTGTCACAAGTGGCAAAAGGTAGTGCCTATTGTTTTCAAAACCTGCTGCTACAGTGTCAACTGTAGACAGGTTTTCTCAGCAATGTGACGAAGGATGGTCAGTGGACATCCGAATAAAGCAGAGGATAAAAATGAACAATGGTGTGGAAGTTAAAGCTATAAGTAGAGAGATACATCAGTTATTAGGGGAGCCTAAACTGTGCATACCTAATCAAGTCCTATATGGTCCAGCCCATCAGGCGTTGAATGTTTTTGGTCAGTTTCCTGTGAGTTTAAAGTACAGCAAACACTCTACACAGGAGACTATGTATGTAGTTGTATGGGTTGCATTGTTGTTATATAGTCCAGAGGGCACATGCCAGAGACACTGGGGAGCCTGATGTGAAGCAATTTCCCAAAGTAAAGGCTTCAGGAAAACCTACCAGATCAAATTGAAACAGAATGCAACCCCATACTCTGTGTGTTCCCCAGAATGTCCCAATGCCCCTTAGACCAAAGAGCTTAATCGCATGGAAAAGGTGGATGTGATTACAAAAATCATAAAACCAACGGGTGCAGGGATGGTAGCTGTTCCCCAAAAGTCTGGAGCAGTAACCATAAGCTCATTGAGAGTAGAACCTCGCCATATACCCAGGATACATGACTCATTAGTTCTGTTATCTGGAACCACACGGCCAATGGGACGCCAACGGTGGCTTCTGGCAGAGTCCTCTGTCAGAAGATTCACGTCCACTTACCATGTTGATTATTCCATTTGGGAGATACCATTTAAACAAACTTTCCTTCAGAGTCTCCTGTGACCCTGAGCTGTTCCAGAGAAGAAGGAACAAGATTCTTGAAGGATCAGAGGGGAGTGGTGCGTCTTATTGGACGATGTGCTGATTTTTGCTAGCAAAGAAGAACATAACAGCTTATCAGCAGTTCTTCAGCACGACTCATAAATGTCAGGTTTCCTGGTCACATGATCGATAAGGAGTGCATTTGTGCAGATCCAGAGAAAATGTCTGCCATTTCACCACCTCAATCAGTATCTGATCTACAAAGCTATGAAAATTCTCTCCTCGAATAGCTGAGATCAGTCAGCCAGTGAGAGTAGCTATCGAGCTTGGATATGGGGCCCAGATCAAGAGAAGTCATTCTCTCGCAGATCAAACTGCAGCTAACCAAACCAACATGTTGGCATTGTACAACCCACAAACAGAAACAAAGGTGTCTGTGGAGGCCTCGTCTTTCAGACTGGGGGCAGTGTTGTTGCAGTTGAATGGTCGTGTAGGCCTGGCACATATGCCACACTAGCTCTGGGAAGATGTACAACCTTATCCCTGCAGAGCACATACACACACACACACACATTAAAAAAGTACATGAACCATCAGAATGTTATATTATAACTAAAAATCACTCTCAGATACTGAAAGAAGATACACCCGGATAGCTCTTGCCACCACATGAGTTTGTGAGAAGTTCATTACCTACATTCTGGGTCGACCATTTCAAACAGTCAACCACAGGTGACACTGCTCAATACAAAGCCTTTGGATGATCCACCACCACGGGTGCTGAGTTTTAGTCTAAGACTAGCCAAGTAGGAGTATGTTACTCATCATTACCAGGAAAATTCCTGTATGTTGTAGACGCACTGTCGCTTCAAGTCAGAAGAAACTCTAAGAGGAAGTGGAAGCTTTTGTCAACCGCATCACTGTGCCTTCAATACCACAGCGACATCTAAAAGGCTGCAGGTCTATAGCAGGCTCAGATTGAGGATTTTGAATGTTCAAAAGTGAAAGAGTACTGTAAGGCTCAATGGCCTGGGAAACACACGTTTGTTGAAGCTATAATTATTGGAAAGTGAGAGGATGACTCACTCTGCATGATGACCTAGCCGCATTGTGGTTCCATCTTCCCACAGGAGAGATACTATGTCATAGATCCATGAGAGCCATCAAAGGGTGGAAAGATGTAGAATGAGAGCCAGGACATCAATATAATGGCCTGTAGCTATGACCCAAGTTCAGCAGTTTGTTGAAAACTATCAAGAATGTGAAAAGGAAGCACATCAGCAGATAAAACCCTCTCTTACCACACCACTGCCAGAGTACCCATGGCAAACACTAGCAACTGAGTTATTTGAGCTCAAAGGTGGGATTCCTGAAGTCCTTTGGAGCGATAATGGTCTGCAGTACATTTCCAAAGAATTTTCTGAGTTTGCAAAGAAGTACAGTTTTAATCATCTAGCCAGCAGCCTGCGGTTCCCACTAAGTAATGGACAAGTAGTAATGGACAAGTGGAAAGGATGGTAGTACAGACAATCAAAGGATTGGTGAAACATTCGACTGATCTTCATCTAGCTGTGCTGTCATATCAGGCCACACTTATGTATGAGAAGGAGTATAAGGACAACTGTACCTCAAACAATGAAGAAACTAATTTATGAGTTGGCCTATCTCCTTGAGTTTAAGAAAGACAAGAAGTTTAAGGAAACACAGAAAGAGAACTTACGTTTGCTAGCTACTGACAAACAGAATGTACCAGGCCAAGTTTTGCCACCAGCCCAAACTCTGAGATCCTACAGAGTAGAAACACTCTCTAGTGACGTATGAAGGAACTGCAGTTGTTCCTGAACCTTATGCCAATGTGTCACCAGATTCAAGCATGACAGACTCAACCCAATTCTGGTGTCGCTCCCACTCGAGTTGAAAACCAACACACAAACATTATATTGCCCCCCCCCCCCCCCCCAACTAACTTAGGGGGGTGATGTGGTGTATTCATATCCTGTTGTGGTCAGCCATCATCATAATTCACAATATTCATGTCACTTACAGTTCTTCTGTTCAGTTTTCGTCTTTATCAGTTTTGTATGTATTTGCAAGTCAGTATAATACTACTGGTATATAACTAACTAGATAAGTATGATGGTTATAGACGAGCAGGAAACAAGAGTTCATCATATATATATATATATATCTGCAAGAAAGTAAAATATTTTCGGGAGGTTTGATATTGCTACCCTCAGTGTTAGAATTAGATGAGGGAACTTCTTGTGAAGTAGGTGCTCACATCCATCTTTTACCCAAGGATCCAATTTCCAAGACCACTCATGTGAAACCATGCCCATCATGTACGATATGTTGCGGTAGCAGAAATTGGGCAGATCACATGCACATCATGACTTTCTTGTTTCACGTTGGCTAGTTTATTTAAATAACTTGCTGTGTGTATATATATCTACCTGGAAAAGGCCGAAGTGTTTTAAAATAAGATTAAAAAAGAGAGAATTAGGAAATTTAAAAACAGAAACAAAAATTGAATCGACTTGTCAAAAAAAAACAACTGAGATGCCATCATGCAGACCACCAGCATTTACATTTATAGGATTCCTTTACCCATTAATGAACACCAAATATAATATATGAATTATAATTTTGGTCTTCATTAAGGATCCTATAAATGTTTGTCGTCTATATATATCTATCTTGGTTTGTGCATGTATTATAGATGCTCATGGTGTTAAATACACGGATTTATGCTTATTCATATAGTTTATAGAACCCTCTTCCCCTCAAGTTCAAATGTTCAAGGAAATGGCTCGTCCCCAACCCTGATGGCAAAGATCCCATTACTGAGGCTGCATTCCCACGCTGGTTATTGCATTTCTTCTTTTTTTTTTATTCAAACAAGTCAAATTTTTAAATAAAACATTGTTTTTGCAAGCAGTCTCTTACAACAATCAGAGAAGTCAATCTATACTCACACCTATATTTTTCATATAATATATAGACGTAGGTGAAGGAAGCATTATATTGAATGGGGGGGGGGGGGGGGGGAACACTCAAACTAGCTAGTAAATTATGTAAAGTAACTATTTGTAAGACAGGTATATATAGGACTCAAAGTATAACAAAATTCTTCTACATTAACACAAATTCTTTAGCAATCTAGAATACATATTATTTAGCCGAGGTTGATTGACCGCATGTAGTTATTTAATCTCGGTAAAGTAGAAAAAGCCCTCTGAGGAGGATACTAAACTTCACCCAACAAGCTTAACTAGCTGAAATGTCATTCATGTCACAAAGTATGTACCGATACAAGTGACTTCTTTGATCTTCATGTTTTTGATTATATGTTTTCACCTTATTTAGAAGAATTTGTAGATGAATAATTAGCTGATCATGTTTACATCTATCTTTGTCATAAATATTTGAAGATCATTTCCAAAATCGGAAGTCATTTGCAGCAGGTGCCAACAATTAGCTCACGTGATGTATTAATAGCAGCTGCAGTATCTGGTGCATTTGTCTACTAGCAAAGAAGTGAGTGGTCAGTTGCTACACAGAGAATCTTGTAAACAGTAAAAGTAAAAACGTCCATAAAGGCCAGGCCTAACATTGTTAAAGTATGATGTTGTTTGCACAATGTGGTCTGCATGAGCGCAGTCAACAAGAGCAACAAAATATTTTATGTGCCGAGTGTCTAGTGCACAACAATTTTGAAATAGTGTTGAAGTTCCAGAAGGCAGTAGTTAGTGTATTCACTGCTCAACTAATTTAATGTAGAGAAACAAGAACAAACTGTATTGGATTGACATCACAACTTGTTAGATGATCCTTTACCAGTTAAACTTAAACTGCTGATTGTATAAAGCAATAACTACCTTCGAACACGCATGCACACCATAGAATGCACGAGTTCTATTCCTGAGGACGTGTTCTTGATGCTGTCGAGCCAGTTAAGGCCACCACATACACAGCGCATTGTGATGCCAAATAATTTAAAAAATACTAATAACTATTTATTTGTCATTAAGCTGTTGGGGGAGGATGACAACAGAGACATGCGCACAGTAGTTGCACGAGATCACCGGATCTCAAAATGGTGGTGTGGTCGTTTTCGTTCTCTAGCTGTTGACCTTTTCCTTCTATACGTTGCTTGCATCATCGTCGGTCTCTCCCACCTTTTCTGAGGAGTTCGGCTGTCTCGCTGGCGATATGTGTTATCCAGGCTTTAAACCGTGAATGCTGTCATCATGTGACCCAACTGAAATGCAGAACCTTTTGAAGGATTTGTTTATCACTTCAGTGATGACATGTTTGCCAAGACTTCTTCACCTGTTCTGGACAGCATTTTTTATCTGGAGCTTTCATACTTTGTGCTGATACACACTCTAACAAAGAGTGTGTTCTATTTCTTATGATGGTCTGCATTCTATTGAGGGTGCATTTTATTTGAGGGAAAGTTCTATTTAAAATGGTAATGGTTGTTTAACTGGTTATGGTATAGATGACGTCATCTTGTTTCTGTTCTTTTTTTCACCAATAAATAAAGGCATTTTTACTCTTTGTATCTATCTTCTATTTACTCACAAAACTTGCGCACAAATAATTTTAATAAAAATTGTGGCAGAGAAGCTATGAGGGATAGGATAGTGGGAAGAATATACTGTTGAGAAGGAAATACGATCTGAATGCTGAGCTAGGGCCAGTGAGGCAATGGAAGGCGAAGATGAAGAAGGGAAATAAATGTGATTGGGAGGAGAATGTCGACTAGGAGCAGTTTGAAGTGGTATGGGTTGGCAAAAGGTGATGGAGCAGGAGTACAAAGTCATTACAGGGATATGAGGGAGTGAGGTTGATGTTTAGATTGAGGACAGGGTCAGCAGATCTATTGCAGGACGAGAAGCTGTGAAGTGATGATAGATGCGTGTTGTGTGACAGGAAGGAAGTGGAAGATGTGGGGCACTTTCTAATAGACTGTGATGAATTTGGAAGGGAACGAAAAATGTTAATGAACGAGCTGGATGGAATTGAGGGAGCTGGAATATGGTTGGAGGAGTTTGAGATTGTGGGCAATGAGGGGAAGGTGGCATTGTTGCTTGGGAAGGAGGTAGAGGGTGTGGGTGATCAGGTGATGTGGGTGTATTTTGAAGTGCAAAGTGAATTGTTGGCAGAGGAGGAATATGGCCTCCCCCCCCCCCCCAAGCAGTTCAGTTAATTTTATCAGATATGTATGTCATAGTGTTTATTACAGTACAAGTACAAGTAATCTTACCTCATTTACTGCCATTATTATTTATACTGCACTGGGATGTGATGGTCCCATTGAAGATTAAATCCCATTGAAGATTAAAATATAATGCAAACAGAAGACTTTCAATGCATCACAGCACTGATCCGTTTTTTTGATTCAGTAAAACATTGGAAAATCATAATGATATCCTCATTGTATTGAGGATATCATTATGATTTTCCAATGTTTTACTGAATCAAAAAAACGGATCAGTGCTGTGATGCATTGAAAGTCTTCTGTTTGCATTATATTTTAATCTTCAATGGGATTTAATCTTCAATGGGACCATGCTTGTGTATGTGCTATATATATTGAGTCATTGAACTGTCGACTGCTTTTGCACATTTTCATTGCAAAGAAACTTTCCAAAAAAAAAGTTTGCCATCAGATCTTTAACAAAACCAGATAGGTATATACTGCATAGACATGTATGTGTATAATATTATACATGGCAAATATGGCTGATTAATTCTGGAGATATACTGAGTAACTTCTTGTAGAAGGCTACTTCACTAAAAAATAATAATCTCCCGATGAACTCTCAGTTGACACATTACAATATCCAATTTGAAATTATGTTCTCTCGTTTCGACTTAGAGCTAGATACTAGCCTTCATCAGGAATAACCATCATTATTCCGAAGGCTAGAGCATGCTGATGGTGGCCTCATGATGCCTATGTTGATTCAACGGCACTTCCTGTAGTTGAAACGTCGAGAGAATGCAATTCCAAGTTGATTATTGAGAAGGTTATTGCAATAATAAGAGACAAAAAATGTTTTATTTCAGAACAATATTGGATAGAATTATTTAAAAAAGGAAATGAAATGAGAATTTATCAAATGTAGACCACCAACATTAAATGAACATTTATGTGGCCATATAGCTACCTAGGCTTCTCCTACAAATGTTCATAGTCAATGTCAGGGAGCATCCTGACAACTGCTGACACCTCTGGAAAAGGAGGAACAACCTGTGGGAATCACGTTGTGACTTGCCTCTGACACCTCTGGAGAAGGAGGAACAACCTGTGGGAATCACGTTGTGACTGCCTCTGACACCTCTGGGAAAGGAGGAACAACCTGTGGGAATCTCTCACCTGATTACTCACCTACATCAGAAGGTGTAAAACCACAGAGACCAGAGAAGCCGGACTACCCACAAAACCACTCCGTGAACTGTGACAGAATCTATAAAAGAGAAGAACAGCAAAGAGAGAAGAGGAACAAAGAAAGAAATAAAGCAACCGATTAAGAAGACAATTAAGACTGAGTAAGTCTATCATCGAAAGAGATAGATTACTAGTGATATTGTGCTTATTGTATATATGTTTTTAATGTGCATTTGAGCCATTGTTTTATTGTTCTTTAATTCCTAACAAGCTCTAGTGAGGTTAGTGTATTGGTCTTACCAAGGTCTTGAGGGCAAGAGGTGTGGTGCATCTAGGTTCTCAGGCAAGGGTTTGGCGTCATCAGAAACTGCTAGTGACTTATAAGAGGTCACAGGGAGAGAGTTTCTGACATTTGGTGGCAGCGGGTGGGATCAGCGAAACAGTGTTGGATCCTAGTGGAAGACAACTTGGACAGGAGTTCCTAGTTGGTCGGAGCATCGCGTTGCGCTATTTTTCTTTTCTCTATTGCTACGTTAGCAGGAAAACGGCTCGGGTATTCGTATCTAGGAGCCTGTGAAACAAAACCCTACCATACAGTGTTAGTCCCTAGGGACAGTGCATATTTTTGTTGTATCCTTTTCTTTTGTCGTTTATTAGAGCGACATTATCTTACTATTGGTTAATTGTGTTCTGTATAATATATGCAACCCGCGAGCATGTCTCACGAACGAGCGCGGCCTGGAGAAGACCGTGAGTTACGGAGTGGGAAAATTCCTAGGGATGGTATGGCAGAAGAAGCAATGATTGCAGAAGAACCTATTATATCTGGAACGCTGCTGATGACGCGATTCGTTCAAGCAGAAGAAAGACAGGCACAGAGGGAGGAAGAAAGACTTCAGCGAGAGGAAGAACGAAGGGAGCGGGAGTGGGCACGTCAAGAACGTCAAGAAGAACGTTGGGCTCAGCTCCTATCATCACGATTTCCTCCACCATCAGCAGAAGTAGCACCTCCCAAGATAAACTTGCAGAAGTTTAGTGAAGGCACCGACGATATGGGCGCATACCTGAAAATGTTCAAGGTGACAGCCAGCGCGAATGGTTGGCCAGCCCGACATTGGGCGAACTACTTAAGAGGTTCGTTGTCTGGTCAAGGGTTGACGGCAGTGGCAGCTCTGCCAGCACTGAGTCAGACCGATTACGAGCAGGTCAAAGAAGCCCTCTTGAATATCTACAAGGTAACCTCTGAAACATACCTAGCCAAGGTATTTGACCAGACATTCGACGGAACTAACCCCGATGGATGGTTCAGGTCGTACAAACAGTCCTTCCACCAGTGGTTGGACTCCTCCAACAAGACGGAACGAGACACTATGCTCTATGAGCTAGCACTAAAGCGTCTTCCAGGGTGGTTGGAGGGGCAGATGCGACGGTTGCACCCCAACACTTATGAGCTGGATGAGGCTGTTGTACGCTATTTGTCCAGTCAGCGACAAGGAGGAGGAATACCAAAGATATCCGATCAGAGAGAGAGTTTTGGACCGAAACCTAGGGACACTCGGAATCACCCAAGACCACTGGAGCAGAAGCATCCAGATGCAGAGGGAAATAAAGGTGTCTACTCTCCACCCGGTAGGGACTTGAAACAGATCGAATGTTTCAGATGCGGGGGAAAAGGACATTTTCGAAAAGATTGTCGAGTAAAAATGGACAATGTCAATTTTGGACACAGCACATACATCCGGACGAATTTACCAACTTGGACAAGAATGGCCAAGGTCAACGGCAAGTCTGTAGTGGCGTTGCTGGACACAGGCTGCTCAAAATCCATAGTACATCCGAGGTGCATCGACAGCAAAGACCGACTAGGATGGAAAATACCCTACACCACTGCTAGTTCTCGAAAGACTTGGTTCCCTGCCGCGAGAATCGAGTTACAGATAGACGGGAAGACACACGAGCTTGCAGTGGGTGTATCACCTCGCATCAATGTGGACATGCTTTTGGGGAAAGATGTACCACACTTCAGGAAGCTACTCAGAGAGATGCTTCAGGCTGATGTCAAGGAGGAGACTCAACCAACGGAAGAAGTGAGACTTCCTGATGTGGCCATGGTGACCACAAGAGCTGGACACAAGCGACAGCAGGAAGAGAACCAAGCCGCAGAGTCACAACAGAAGCAGGATGAAGCAATCATTCAGACTCTAGAACCTTTGGAAGAGGAAGAGTCAAGTTTGGGTAACATGTACAAATTTGATGATGAACTAATTGTTGTCCCAATCCAACGTTGTTTCCCAGATAAGGCTACAGAAGATCCTCTATGGCCGGAACAAGTCACCCCTAGCCAGCTACGCTCTCTCCAAGCAACAGACCCTACACTGGAGAAATGGAGAGAGGAGGCTGAGGAGGCTAAGGATGGTGATGTGTTTTGGGAGAAGGGGCTACTAAGGCGAAGACCGTACAAAAAAGGGGAAACTAATTTGTTAGTTGTTCCTCAATCCTGTAGGACAGAGGTGCTGAAGCTTGCACATTGTTCCCCAACCGCGGGACATTTTGGAGAGACAAGAACTCTGGATACTCTCCGACAGAGGGTTAGCTGGCCAGGTATGACCGTAGACGTAAGAGAAGCATGTAAATCCTGTCCAGAGTGCCAGCGAGCTGCCCCGGCAACCTTGAAGAGAGCTTCGCTTCATCCGCTGCCAATCATCAAGAATCCATTCGACCGAATAGCGATGGATATCTTTGGGCCTCTAAAAAGAACGAAAGCAGGTAACAAATATGTACTTGTAGTACAAGATTATGCAACAAAATGGCCAGAGGCGTTTCCTCTACGAAACGTGACCACAGAATCAGTAATTGACTGTCTAGTGGAGCTCACTGCTAGATTGGGGGTGCCAAGAGAAATACTCACTGATAATGGGTCAAATTTTATTTCTAAAACCATGAGAGGGTTTTGTGAGAGGTCTGGAATAAAGCAGATCAAGACATCCCCTTATCATCCACATCCACAAACTGATGGGATGGTGGAAAGATGGAACTCCACCCTGAAGCGTCTGCCTCGTAAGTTAACTCAAAAACATGGGTTAGAATGGGATCAGTGTCTATCCTATGTATTGTGGGCTTACCGTGGGACAACCCACAAATCAACGGGTTACTCGCCGTTTGAGCTTTTATTGGGCAGAAAGATGAGGACACCACTGGATGAGTTGGTAGAGCCGTGGACCAATGAGACAGAAGAAGAAGGTCAACCCGTAATCGAGTACCTTCAACTCCTTCGAGAGAAGATGGAGACAGTGCGGGAGTTGGCTGCTGCAAATGAAACCGATGCGAAAGAAAAACACAAATATTATTATGACAAAAAGGCTGTGAGTAGGTCATATGATATTGGTGATTTTGTCTTGGTTTTCCAACCCAGGAAGCAACACAAGCCTGGCATATGCAATGCCAATGCTGATGGCCTATGGCTCTCACTTGAACGATGGGGGAGTGTCAGGGAGCATCCTGACAACTGCTGACACCTCTGGAAAAGGAGGAACAACCTGTGGGAATCACGTTGTGACTGCCTCTGACACCTCCGGAGAAGGAGGAACACAACCTGTGGGAATCACGTTGTGACTGCCTCTGACACCTCTGGGAAAGGAGGAACAACCTGTGGGAATCTCTCACCTGATTACTCACCTACATCAGAAGGTGTAAAACCACAGAGACCAGAGAAGACAGACTACCCACAAAACCACTCCGTGAACTGTGACAGAATCTATAAAAGAGAAGAACAGCAAAGAGAGAAGAGGAACAAAGAAAGAAATAAAGCGACCGATTAAGAAAGACAATTAAGACTGAGTAAGTCTATCATCGAAAGAGATAGATTACTAGTGATATTGTGCTTATTGATATATGTTTTTAATGTGCCATTGTTTTTTTTTCCCTTTAATTCCTAACAAGCTCTAGTGAGGGAGTGAGGTTAGTGTATTGGTCTTACCAAGGTCTTGAGGGCAAGAAGTGTGGTGCATCTAGGTTCTCAGGCAAGGGTTTGGCGTCATCAGAAACTGCTAGTGACTTATAAGAGGTCACAGGGAGAGAGTTTCTGACACAAATTCTTCTTTTTTTAAATTTAATTTTTTATTGTTAACTATATATATACCTATATTATATACTTCCCACCCCAACACATAACATGTGCAATAAGTCCACTCTTGATAGTGTTAATATACCAGAAGTCATTGTAGTGGCTACCTTTTTCTCGGTTTACTTGAAATCTCAATTCACTTGGGAAATGATAAATATTCTTGTGCAATGAGTCTGCTGAGCTGATCCAGCACAATTCCAAGGTGAATAAATAAATAAGCATAACAATAAATTAACAAGGTGATAATATGTTGCGGAATCTTATACGTACTTACTCAATAAGATGAAGTATTATTAACAATAGAGCAGTAACAATAGAGCAGAGGTAGAGTTGCATAATCATGGACTGGTCTGTTGGGTTCCATAGGCTGGCTCCCTTAAATAGGGAGCCAGAAAGAACCCAGCCAAGACCTTATATATATATGATAATATATGATAATAAAAGGCATAACTAAGTAACCAGGCTGGTCCTGATCACAAGACTTTAAATGTCATGCAGAAGGGGTGAGTGGGTTGCATGCTCTAATCTACTAAGCATATGCAGTATCACGTTGTTGGGGGTTCATTGAGCTTCAGGGATCCCCAACACTCCTCCCCTCCCCTTCTGCAGCGAAGCTTGGAAATGGGGCTTGGACAACATCCATTGCCCATGCCTGCCTCGACAGTCCATCGGCATTGCCGCTGTGTGACCTGGACGGTGGATGATGGCAAAGTCGAATGGTTGAAGACAGAGTATATAACCACCTTGTCAATCGGCCTCCAATATCTCATGTGAAGATACCGGAGGCAGCTGTGATCCATAAATCTGACTCCCGTCAAGTGGATGGCGAAGTGACAGATGCCGTCAACTATGGCGAGGCACTCGCATTCTATGGCTGCATAATTTATTTCACATTGCCACAGTTTTCAAGGCGACTGGTTTGTAGAATAAGATACAGTATTATTCACAGTAGAGCAGAGGTAGAGTTGCACAATCATGGACTGATCTGCTGGGTTCCATATATAGACTGGCTCCCTTAAATAGGCTGCCAGGAACCCAGCCAAGACCTTATATGGTAAAATGCATAACTAAGTAGCCAGGCTTGTCCTGATCACAAGACTAATGTCATGCGGAAGGAATGTATGTGAGGTGAGTGGTTTGCATGCTCTAATCTGCCAAGTATATGCACTGTCACAGTATTCATAGATATAGTTCAACATTGCTGGGGGTTCCTTGAGCTTCAGGGATCTCCCCAACACAATATAGCTTAGCTCACAACGAGTATTACTAGCATCTGCACTTGTATATTAGCAAAGAAGTAAATGGTCAGTGGCTATATATACAGAGAATTCTAGAGTTAAAAACAACCATAAAGTGATATAACAGCTTGGCCCAACATATTAAGTATTGTATACTCAGTCTTTTTTATAGTAATCTATGGATGCAGGCACTAAGATATGGCATGTCCTGATTCGTATAGTGCACAAAATGCTGGGAGTTGGACAGTAGTGTGGTTCTTCACTGTTCTACTAGAAACAAAAACTTTAAAAAACTAGAATCAAGAACAAACTGAAAAACAAACAGATGAAAAATTGGTAATGAGATTATATTCTTAATTAATACCACAACACTATATTGGAGTGACCTACTTTTGAAAATGGCAATCCCCCCTTTAAAAAAATTGGCAAAAAGCTTGTACCTCAGCTAAAACTCACAACAGTAGTTATGTAGATGCCTAAATGCTGGTTTCAACCATTAGCTCCAAAAAGACTCCAAGCATGCCCTTGAATCCTTTGCTAAGGTAGTAAATTGACAGTGCAAAAAAGAAAACCCCTTGAAATTCATGCATTCCCACCCCATAGCTTGCATACAGTAGATCCATTCATAAAACTTGAGTGCCAGAAGATTACAAATGTTTCGCTGCATGTCCACGACCCTGTCAATGAGGATAAAAAAATGTGGGTAATTGCAGTTGTCGATAATGTAATCGAGCTAGTTTGTATGCTGTTTGGACGAGCGAAGCAATACCAAGTTAGATGGAAAACTTGGTATTAGTCCCAACATTATAAAGCCTGATTTTAAAACACATGCTCTCTCAACTGTTTCCTCTCTCAACTGTTTCCTATACAGAGAAACACGCTTTATAATATACTGGAATCCCTTGAGGGGAAAATATAGCACCCATGCTAAATAACTAATATTGAACTTCGTGGCTCTTGACTGATGTATAAAAACAGTACGGTTCTATCACAAATTTTGAATGAATTTATGTTTATATGGAAGATTTTGCAAAATTATATAGGAACTATAATGCATCTTTTCGCTCTACACGTTCTTCATATCAGAACATTTGTAGTGGTAAGTAATCACATGCATCTTATTACCATCATAACATTCTAGCGAGCATAGTTAGTTCTATCAAGCATGCAGACCATCAATACCATGTGCCCTGATTCATGCCATGCACTCGCATCGATTTGAAGTGTTTTTTTGCAATGGAAGTGTTAGAAGATTGTGTCATCTGTAAGCAGCTGTGGATGGGACATCACCAAGTGGTATTTTGGGTGAAAACGGAAGTGCAAGCATCACAAAGCAAGGAGCACTCTATGCCTGGGCAACAGGTACACTAGGAATGCCGTAGAAAATACTTCAACCCACAGCAAATAGCAAAAAGACATGGTACACCTGCAGACACTGGAAGGCATGTACTAAGATCAACAGAAAGTTCAGCACTGGTTGTTTCTATTATGGCAAGCCAGCGATGTTTTCCCAGTCAAGACAATAGAAATGAGGGATACAATTCTGATATTGTGTTGTCAAAGAGGTGATATACTGGGCAGATGCTGCACAAGCAAGACTCTTGCATGTTCATACTGCAAATGCAGTGTACCACAGAGTTTGTAGTATCAAATTCCATATGAAGAAACAGTTCACGAAATAAACAGCTCCAAAAGGGCAAAAACAGGTCTCCCACATGACAAAGAAAGGACAGATGCATTCTTGGAGGTTGCTAGTTTTCTTAAAGTGGTGATGAACAGATCACCATATGACCTAATTAGCCACATGGAAGATAATCTGGCCAACTCAGAATGTGTTGCATTCAGCTACCGGCACATGCAGCAGAAACTCCAGGAACATGTCCAGAGATAGGATCGTTCAAACTGAGATCAATGGTAAGCCCAGTGTTGTCGCCTTCAGGGACACCAAAGTTGTGCTCCATGACTTCCAGTCACCAGAAGACTGGTCCTGACACAGACAAAATTAGGATAGTATAAACTGCAGGTAAACTGATTAGGGAGGACATCAAAGCAACGAAAACATCTCACAAAGTCTATCCAGCTTGTGATGAGCTTGGGTCTGATGAATGAATTGACTTCCTCCCTGAAACATTGAGAGCATTGCTGTTTGTGGGGAAAGGAGTCCAGTCAAAATTTGCCTCCATTGGATAAGCAACACTGCAGGCAGCTCGACTACGAGTGTTATTGGCACCACTGCAGGTCGGTTTGGGTGTGTAGCCGCATCATCATTTTGCATTACACTTCCTCATCGATTCTCTGCTCCATCATGGTTTCTGCTGCTCTACTAAGAAAAAGAAGTACACCAATTCGAACAGATGCTGTACTATACCATGGAACAGACATACCTAACTTCACATCCAAGTTTGTCCAGTATGCTGCAGAGAATGTGGACTATCATCCGAACACTGGACGATAATGATACCTTATATGGCATGGGAATGATAGCTACCATAAACCCTGAAACTAAATTTGGGTAAAAGGTGATATAGGTTCCAATCCAATATATATATATCACAGATGAGAAAGTCTTGGGATGACTGCAGATGTACCACAAGCTGCATGACATGAAGGCCAAGAATCCAACAGCACATCTTCCACAATGTTTAGATTGCCATGTGGTCTACCTACGTATGCATCACAGTAGTCACCATGGGAAATTGTCTGTGATGTTTCTAGCTATGATTGACATAACCCCGAGTAATGTCACGTGTGTCTCAATACTTAAATAGAGCTGTACGTGAGCATGGTTGCCGTCACACCGATCATTACCTTTTGACCAACCATTCTGGGGAAGGCTCTGTCAAATAAGCCAGTGGGAAGAGATTTGAGGGATATTGTCCTTCGTCTCGGCGGTTTTCATACAAAAATGAGGGTCCTTAGGTGCAGAAATGCTCCCTCACTTGGACACAACCACTACACAAAACCTGTCTGGGTGTATCTGCAGCAGATGACTCATCTCCAAGATGAGCATCCAGACGTATCAAAGAAGGTCTCCATGTGGTAAAGAAATGACCGTTATTGGGCTGGCCTATCTTATCATTGAATAGGTGCCCATGAGAAGCATGAATGCCAGTGGGAGGCTCACAAGAGGGGGATGACTGAACAGTAAGGCCCAACATAGTTGTTGTCCATGCCAGCTTGTGCTGAAGTGAAGAAAGCCATGCTGCGAGAGTTGACTGGAGTATGCTATAACACAACTATAACACAGGAGAGCAAAGCAAAGATATGACCAAGTCTAGGCAGGCCTGTTCTCAAGTATCTTCGAGATAGGAACCTCTTCACTTCCGATACTAGTCCACAGAACATCTCCACTGGAGTACATGCACACAGCACTGCCAATGTTGACGAGGCAAAATATGTTGGAAATGCAATTCTGGTAAGCATGGAAGGGAAGACTGCTGCAGAGTCGACTTTCAAGAGCATTGAACCAAAGAATGCTGGTGGATAACTAGATACTTGAGAACAGGCCTGCCTAGACTTGGTGAGTGTGTTATGTATTGGTTAGAGAGGTGGTGGCAGAGGAGGAAGGAATTGACAAGCTGATGGATGAACTTTGGCCCTCTCCCATCCCACCTCTTGAACAGTTGACACTCTCAGCATTGCAATTATTATTTCATTGTTAGTTCCTGTCAATAGTTAGTTATTTTATTTCGTGTTACGCTGTGCTTGTGTGTGTGGTGGCCTTAACAGGCTCGAAGTAACAAATAATGTGGGCTTATCGGGAATGGTCATGAAGAGACAACATTGAGAGAACGCCCCACGGAAGATTCAAAGTTAGACTAGCCAAGGCCTAGCCGCACTTCTCTTACACGAGTGAGAACGGGCTGCACGCACGGTTAATAGCTTATGCGATCCCTAACCAGATAGCCAGTCTATGTTACTGAACTTGAGGGTGATGAATCTACCTTCAATGACTGGAGTTGGGAGGAAACACGTATTAAAGCTCAAGGACTATTGAGAACTATGCAAACTCCATGCCATGCTTTGTCTAACAACTGCACTTGAATCAATAAAGCCACTAACAGTCAAGCTTCAGAAGAGAAATCAAGATATCTATCAAGCCTATTAGCAAGTGGATGAAACTATTGACTTCATCAAGTCTAGACATGCTGATATTGACAATGTATTTGATCAGTGGTATAAAGAAGCAAGTGCTTTACTAACATTGAAGAAGTAACTCTTCCAAGGAGAGTGGAGAGGCAAGCCTATAGAAATAACCATCCTGGTGTTATAAAAGGATTATAGCTATTCCTTTCCTTGACACCATCATCTGTCAACTGGAGTCACGGTTCAACAAGGAAAGCAGAATTTGTGCTGAGCTTTTGCTTCTCACTCCAGCCATTTCTGTCACTGATAAATTTGACCCAGTGTCCGAAGTCGCTCACATGCTTTTACATGGGAGTGCCATCTTCCTTCTCCAGTACAGCTCCAAAATGAGATGTCAAGATGGAAAATATTCTGGCAAAGAAGATTGGATGCAGGTGACCTAACGGCTTGCTAAATGCAATTAGTGCTATTCGCAGAGAAGATTTCCCCAACATATTATACCCTTTTGTGTATTGCTTGCGTCCTACCTATTACCAGTTGTGAAGCAGAGCGTAGTTTTTCTACTCTTCGGCAGACCAAAAATTACCTTCGAAACACTATGCTTACGTCCAGGCTGTCATTCAGCATAGTACAAACTTCAACAGAGATAAAATAATTGAAATATTTGTGAACAAACATGCCCGTAGAATGTTTAGCTCGCTCTATTTTGTGTGCGTAATGACTTCCGCTGACAATACTATTATTATTAATTTTTTTCTTCTTTTATTTTTTCATAACTAAAGACACAACAATAACAGCACCAACAACACATGTATTATGCATATGGGATATACTTAAAACAAAGCAGACATAAAAAAACAAATAATAATAAATAAATAAATAAATATTATTGATGCAGTACTTATTGTTATGACTTACTAAAATACTAAAACTTTCTTTAACCATAATAAATTTTGGGAAAAACACTCAAAAGAGCTAAAGGTGACCAAAAAATCACTGTCAACAAGTCAACCCCCCCCTAGTCAAAATGTCTAGATCCGCCCCTGCATGATATAAGTCAATGGCTTTGTTTTTACCTTTTGATACTAGCTACTTAGCTGTCTGCCATTTATGCCAATTCTACAGTTACAATTGATTCTTGTGTGGTGTGCCAGCATGGGAATAAGAAGCTTGAGAAAAATACCCATCCATTGCATTGAATTGAATTGACCTTATTGTAATACTACTTCCACTCAATAATTCAAGAAACTCATAGTGGTATACATTATTATTATTATCACACAAGATAGAATGGTGATAAGTACAACAGACAGATGAAGTGGAAATATAGAGTTATAGACCTTTAGTGCATACTTTCTGGGTGGGATCAATTATGCTTCCCATATATAGTCATGTCATGCACAGGGGGGATCATTATTGCTAGCAGATCTGTCCCAATGGCTATAGTAATATCAATCATAGGGGGAGCATATTTTTCGATCCGCACGCACCCAGTTTGGTAACTTGTATGTGATACCGACGCTCATTTATATTGCTCGGTTCGTGGACCTTTGTCTCCAGGGAAACTTTTACCAAATCAAAAGGAAGCTGTAGCTGATCTTAACAAAACATTTGCTTGGTAGTTTTCACCTGTGCAAATATTACCAAGTCCTTCAAGGAAACTCTAGCTGACCCTACATAGATCCAGTCAACTAGTATATGCTGGGTGTTTTTTTTCTGTATTGAACAACGTGGTATATATATATATAGTACAGTCAACAATAGTGGCATATGCTGATATGTGGTGTTCAGCAACAATAACAGTGTAGAATTCTCCACCACTCAACTATAATATATGTACAGAAACAACAACACAACAACAACAACTTGGAACTAATTTTTATTTGACTGTATTGGATTGGCCTGTTAAAAATAGGAAGGAGCTGCACCCATGTGGACTGCACTCGTTAGATGACCCTTTACCAAATGGAATGGTATATATGGTAAAGGATCGTCTCATTTGTGTTCTGATTTTATTTTTTATTTTTTATTACTATTTTATCCTGTGGCCTTTGAAATGCTACCCCCCCCCCCCCCCCCCCCCCCCCCATTGTGCATTGTCCTAGCCACTGAACCATTATTTATGCATTATGATGTTGTAAAGCTTGGATTGTGACATGGAGAAGTAACCAAGAATTGTATGTATTTATATATTCCATACAGATTCAGAACTGGTGCAAGGTTGAGCCTGAACCCGATGCCCTGCAGATGGCAAATACTAAAACTGATTTTTTTTTTGCATATGGCAGTAGGGATGTGAGAGGAGTTTTGTTAAGAGCACTTGGAAGCAGGTTTCTTTGAAGATGGGAAGTTCACTACACTAAGAATGAGGTCATAAGGTCTGTTGCGAGTGCTGTAGGGAAGACCATGCGAAAACTGACAAGGACTTGTTAAAGTGATTGTCTTGAGTGTGTTCAGTATGCTATCCATCATATTAGAGCATCTCTCCTTTATTGATCAGTTACCTAAATATGCCAACTATGTAGCCAGTTCTCTCTGTCCATAGAGAGCGCAAGCATGTGTTTTTATTACCTTACCAAGACTGATCATGGCAAAAATGGCATAGTCCACCTCCGTAGCTAGAGCATGTTGATGAATTGAGTGGCTGTGTCAGAATGGAATTCTAGCATCCTTTTATTAACCACACTTGCTTGTGTAGCACAGATTTCTTCTCTTCACTATACTATATATATATATATGTACCCCTTTAGTCTATGGCGGGTGACCCATTGATGTTTATTATGGGTGAATGTGCAGTGAATACAAGCACACATGGACAAGACAAACGATGATACTCTTGCAAAGTATATATTGCATTAACTTCAAAATTTTCCAATGCACATGGACTATAAACATTTGTAGGACCATTTATGTCAACACCAAATGTAAACACCAAATATAATACAGATTTAAAATAACATTGGTCATTATAGTTGCTCTTGTTCTATTCATTTTTCATATTCAGGCAGCCCGAAGTTAGTTACTCAAGATAACACACAAGCATGTTTATAGTATGGCCAATCATTTAGGTGTTCAGAGAAACTGATCAATGCATTGGAACAATTTTACTTAGAATCATAGCAAGGTATGTGGGGGAGGGGGGGGGGGGACAAGATCCTTGAAGACCGAATTTCATGGCTTTGAGGCTGCTGGTTAGTTTGAAGTACTTTGGAGGCTAAAATTGGCCGACATCAATGTTTCAAGCTGCCAAAGTGATATTTAGCCGAGATACTCTCCCTCTCCCTTTCTTTCTTTTCCCCCTTTTTTTCCTTCCTTCCTTGGGGTGGGGTGTGTGGGGGGGGGGGGAGGTTGAAGGACTAGGAAATAGTTTCCCAGGAGTGAGAACACAAACCAAACAGCAACAGACCTGAATGGCATTCATAGCTTGATTCACTAGATGATCCTTACCAATAACTTTATTACATGAGTAGTCATGGAAGTATTTGGAATTTTCTGGAAGTAGATATTTTATGGATGGATCTATTGTATGGATCTATTGTACTATTGTATGCAAGTTATATGCATGAGGAAGGGGGGAAAGGAGAGAGATATAACACAGTCTAGCTGTAATCCCAGCACATCCCAGCACCCAGCACATATGAAACGAAGAAATAGTAGACCCTTTACCAGTCCAATTTGTGTCATTTCCTCTGTGATAAAGATGAGTCAAAGGAAAGTTACTGGACCATTTTTTCTTGGAATTTTTCTTGGAAGAAAGAAGGATATCCCTTATCAAGCTCTATATTCAGCTAGCACCCAAGATCCACACATAAACAGCCATTTTGCTGAACTCTCTGCTGTGTAGGAATGAGCACATCACGCACACACACATGCACACCTGTACAATATCGCGGTTAGCTCAAACACAAAGCAAATGCTAGATAATATTGGTCTTCATTACCTCACCTTCTAAGCCGAGTATTCCCGACCTAACTCTCACCCCTTACATCAACTCTAATCTACAATATCTCTCTCCTATGTTGGTTGCTTTGTGAGCATAGCCTCTTTTTTTTTAAAGGGTACATGCACTTGGAAGCAACTTCCTTTGCAGATGGGAAGCACACAATATCAAGAGTGAGGTCTTCAGGCAGTGCTTTCTGCACAAACTCTTTTTTAAAGTTCCAAAGGGAAGACCATGCAGAAGCTCAAGGAGTGTGGGTCCACCCAAACCCCTCTCCCTTTTTACACTCTTGATATGAAATGGTTTACTGGTAGTCTTTGTACTCATTGACAAAAGATAATTCACAAGCTACATTATAAAATTTATACTCCATATCCACGAGTGTCTGCTCTAAACGGCACACTTCATATCTTGCATACCCTCTTATTTCAGTGTACTTCGACCCAACCATCCCCCTTCTTTGTACCTGGCTAGATCAGCCCTTGATGGCCCTGAATCTGACAATAACTTGGTCTAGTGATAATTTACACTCTACACACAATTTAGTGTGTTTCCTGTCATTAACACATCTCTGCTCCATTGACCAGCTATATGTGCCAACTTTGCAGATAGTTCTCTTAGTCCATAGAGTACGATACATACCATCTCTGTAGCTAGTGCATGTTGAAAAATTGAGTAGTTATGCCAGAATGAAACTCCATCATGATAATATGGGAAAATAGCCAAGAACTGTGGTATATTCCTTGCAAGATTCCGAACTGGTTTAACATTAAAGAAACTGATGCTCTCTACATAATGGATGGCAGAATCTGAAGTGGAAATGTGCATGTGGAAGTATGGCTATGAAATGGAAACAGCTTCCCTTGAAGATGGGAAGCAACTACATTACCAGTAAACTCATCAGGCAGTGCTTTCTGCAGGAATTCTCAGAGTAAAGGGAAGACCATGCAGAAGCTCACAAGAGCTTGTTAAAGTGATAGTTAGCACTCTTGACACTGTTTAATGTGTTCAATATGCTCTCCATCATTAGCATGTCATTCCTCTATTGACCATATACATCCCCACTATGTAGCCAGTTCTCTTTGTCCATAGAGAACAGTAGTGTACACACGTCCACCTTAACAAGGTGTCTACATCATGACAAAGATGATATCCCATCTCCATAGCTAGAGAATGTTGATAAAGTGAATAATTATGTCAGAATGAAACTCCAGCATCCTTTGTTGTCAGCTAATAACAAGCCAGTTTTATTTACTCTATCTTCGAATCAGCAGTGAGTCTCTAAGGCAGGTGACCTGTTCATATTTTTTTATGGCTGAACGTAGGTAAATAAACTATACATAATTTAACAGTGTTGCCATAATTTTTTTGGTAATTTCCAAATTACTCGCCTGTGTTATCCAAATTTTTTGGCAACAAAAAATCCAAACAAAATCCAAACAACAATTTCATGAGAAATAACATGTTCATAGCATTTACACATGTCTTTAATAGTTCAGTGTTCGGCATTTTTGAGGAACATTGAATTGCACTGTTAAAAGTGAATTTAATGTAGAAATTCCTGGAGAGTGGTTTTGAAATAGGCTGTACATGGTCTGATATGCATGAAATTTCAAACAATTTTCTAATGATGAAAAATCCAAACATTTATTGATAAAATCCAAACAGAAAATTTAAGGGTCAAAAATCCAAACAGTTTGGATAAAATCCAACACTATGGCAACACTGCATAATACCAATGAGCGGGTCACCGGCCTTAAATTAGTAATGTTGCAAGGCATTGAGTGGCGGGCAAGCAAAGGTGCAATGGAGAAAGAGGGGGAGAAATCAATTATTATAACTTGCTACACCACTGTCCTACTCTTAGCATAGGTGAAGGCTTAATGAAGCACTGATTTGTACCTTATTTATGTCATACTGATGTAGTGCTTGGATAAGAATTTATATAAACAGATTTTGAACTGGTGCAAGGTTGAAACTGATGCCCTGCAACATAATGGGATGACAAATTTTATAACAAGTGAATAGGGCTATGAAAGGAGTTTTGTTAAGAACTCTTTATATCAGCTACTAAGAGTGAGATTATCAGGCAATGCTTTCTGCATAAATTCTCAGAGTACTGAAGGCAAACCCATGTAGCTGATAAGAACTTGTTAAAATGATATTGTACTATTGACATTGAGCTGTTTACTGTGTTCAGCATGGTTTCCATCAATAACACACATCTTATTTTCCAGCACTTCTAGAAGCCAGCTCTCTGCTCTGCCCTGCCTGCACGAGCCCACTTTACACATATTTTTTCATAATTTTACGTCCAAATAATTCCTCTTCTTTTATTATCGTAGGTCAGGACTGCAAATATTTTATCAACAATTTTTTTTACAGGTTTGCGGTGTACTGGATTGGACCTGTCATGCAGCAGTTATCCTTCCTATATATGCTGCACATAGAGTTGCATTATGTGTGTTTACCTTACCAAGACTGACAATAGTTTCTGCATTATGAACAAAAAAGGTGTATAGCTACCACCTCCGTAGCCAGAGGATGTTATAGCACTTTCATATCAGGAGCCTTACTTAGTGTAAATTCATCCCTTCAAGATTTTGAGGAAGCTGCCCCTCTTTAGATGCAGATAACTATTGGCTATACCTAACATTTTTAACATCAACAGAGAGTCTACAGAGCTATATATCATGTCAAGAGTGTGAAGTGTGAGGAATATATGGAGCTCCAAATTCATAACCAAAAAATTATGTTAGAATTTGTATAAAAAATATGGTTTAGTACCCCCAAAGCGCTAGATACGAGACTCGAGCTCACCTGAGCCAAAATGCCTGTGTCAAAGGTAAAGAATAAAGGTCTGCTATAATGAGTTAGTTATAGAGTTATCCTGAGCAACTTCTTGAAGGAGGTTTCTCTGGACTAAAATATTCATAGAGAGGAAACAAAGCAAAATAAAACAAACATTTGAAACAAGATGGAGATGTTTCATTTTAGGATTCAGTTATCAGAAAAGAAAGGAAACGAGAATTTTCCAATGAAGGTCACATAGGTTTGCATCGTCCTTGTCCTTTACCTTGACTTGAAATAAGGAACACCCGATCTTACATGGCTCTTTCGGTGTTCAATACTTTAAAAGTGCCTTAAATGTTTGTGGTACGCAAATCTTTGTAGATTTCTCTTTCAATCAGCTTTTAGTTTTTTATTGTCGATGTTTCACCCAACATACGTCAGTCTTCAAATTCAAGTTCTTCCTGATGAAGACTGAAGTATTTAAATTAAATTGGCAATAAAAGCAAAAGGCTGATTGAAAAAGAAATCTACAAAGTATTTGATGTCAGCTGAAAATTCGTATATCTTTCCTGAAAAGTCAATCCTTTGCAAAAAATGTTTATAAAATGCATACTTAGAACCACTCCCTTCGTGAATATGATGAAGAATGAGAACAAAACAACTCACAGTAGCTATAGTACTTGGACCTCTCTCTTCCCCCTCCCCCTCCCCCTTTTTTATGAAGCTGATTAAAAGAGGAATCTCTAAGTAATTTGATGTCATTTTAAAATAATTGAACAAATGTAGTATATACTCGTTTATACTTAGTAAAGGGGAATCTAAATCAAATGTCATGTTTACTTTTTTTGTTGCTGTTGTTGGCCTCAAATACATAACAGCTGCCATGTGCGTCACAAAATTTATCAATCTATGTCTGATTTATCCACTAAAGAGGTGAAGATCTTCAAAGTGTCGGGGTTGTATTTACCCAGATACTTCATCAGATATTATTCCAAAAAATTATTCAAAGCTATTGCCTTGGTTGAAGTGGCGAACTCGCTGATCTCTAAAAAAAATACTTTCTAAATGTTTCATCCTTGAGCATCATAAAACATGGAAATGATACTCCCATTATGATTCTCATCAACAACTAGGTCCAATTTAATTGTTGCGTGTACTGAAGGCCAAATTTATTAGCATATCAGAAACCAAGCACCAAGGATTTCAGGCTGATGAACACCAGCTGGTACTTTTCAAAGGAAGATACACTGCTTCTTTCATCATTAATCTCTCCAGTGTAAACAACTTTCTCCTTCAATGCTCTCATCTGATACTTCATAAGTGCAATGATGGGCTTATCACCACCATGATAGGGGATGCAGGAGTACAGAGATTTGCCACTGCTGGTGGGAGGATCTTTTGCACAAGAAATGCTTCACCAATTCTTGCCTTAGAGATCCTTGAAGCCTAATTTAGATACAGCTTTGAGATTGCACCACAACCACAGAAGATGAGACTGCATAATAATAGCAACACTTGGCTAACTTTGAACTAGCCAAAATTGGGCTAAAATTTGGAACTTGATCAATCAAACAGCAATGTCAACACTCGTTTTATAATTTTACGCTGCAATTACTACAAAAGAGATAGAAATATGAGTTTTGAAATATTTAAGAAGCATCCAAAGGCATCAATATCATAATATTGGCAGCTTTATTATAGGTAGATGAGCAGTAGATACAGTTATGAACACACATAACCTCAGTAGAATGATGGGACTGTGAAGTGGGACCATAAAAACTTGGTGGTGATAGTTTGGATCAAAAGGTGGTCAAAGTCTGAGCAAGCAGTTGAAGTAAGAGTGTTCATGATTGATGATGACTGATGTTTGAGGGTGTTGGTTGCTCAGTGCTTGAGAGTTGGCAAACGTGTTGAACTACTTGATTACCATGATGAAAGATCACACAAAGAACCGTATTCTATTTAGCTCAATGTCATTGTTAATGAGAGTATTTCTAGTCATCCTTTGTGATCTAATGTGCAGTCATTGAGTGTTAATTTAGTGGTTGCCTTTGAATACTCTGCAGAAGCTTAATATGTCTATGGACTTGGGAACAGTACTGTAACTCAGATCTTAACAGGGATTTGTGGAGTAACCTTTTAGTTGTTATTGAGTTGGGTTAACTTTAAGGAACATCTTAGAGGATGAAGAGAGAGGATAGTTGTACTGATGGTTCTGAGAGAGATTAATGACGTGAAGTGGAGAAGAGAGCATTCCCCACTGAATCTTAAGCTCCAACATTGCTCCAGTTGATATGGTGCTCAGATAATTTTGAAGGAGATTTCAGAAGTGGATGAATTTTGTATCATCAGCATGCTAGAATTTCTTTCAGATCATTCACGCACATAATCAGTCTGGGATACAGCCATGGCAAATTTGGAAATATTAGAAAATTTTGGAAGTTAATATGCTGCTAATGATGTCAAACTGAGCACGGCGACATTATCAACAATTAGTATATACTACAAATTTTCATGAGCAAAGCAGGCTGGAAGTCCCTCCAATATATATACAGAGTATCAGTAGAAAAAGTGCAAGGGTTAGATTATTTAGATTGCAACCAATTTTGACGAATAATATATCGACCTCTTGTGGGCATAAGAACTGGATAGCATTAGAAGATGAGCAAATATGAATTTGACAGATCTATACTTACTTTGGTGTAACTTGAGAGTTCTAACAATAGAGTTGGAAGAATGATATATACAATCAGGTGCATGCTTTATTTGGGAAGTTAGTATAGTAAAGTTTAGTATATATTGAAGTTAGAGAACAAGGTGAGATGGACACAGAATGTGAAAAGATAAGAGTCAATTTTTCCCCCTTCAGAGTGATCCACAATTGGTGTTTTGTCTTGTTCATAATGAAGGCATAGGATTGATCAATAATATGATGGATAATAATTCCAGAAAGGATTTCCGGAAACAACAATTTTATAGAAGTATGGAGAGCTTACAATATTATGTAGTTGGTTGCTGGATCCAAATCTGCGCTGAAGACTAATACAGAAACACTGATGTTTGAATTGTTAGAATGATTCTTCTAACATCTTACAATAAATACAATATCTTTTGCCCAAAACATTAAAAGGGAAGGGGTTATTACACAAAGGGTGTAATTTATTCACTTGTAGTGGTAATGATAATCATCAGTTGTTGCCCTTCGCTAAACTTGTTGAAGTGCCACGATATATTTTGTCAGTTGAGGTCTCCATAATTGAAGATAGAAGGACATCTATGACCAGACCATATAGTGACACAAGCCCATACCCACGGGCGTTTGTGGGGTTCACTTGAACCTCCCTTTTGAATCTTACATGCCCACAATTTCCCCCCCAGATTATCATCATGCTTGCATGATGATCTTGTGCACTAAAACTTTCGAGTATTGAGGTCTGCTACCAGTGGAGATGCAGGTGTTGATGTGCGTGTAGTGCCTAGTGTGGAATCAGCACTAGCTAATGTTAATGTTGTTTTTGTTAGTGGGTGAAATAGAGATCAGGTCATAATACCACACAAAAGGGAAATCTGAAATTAAAGTGGCAAACATCGATGTGTAACTTTTCACTGCTATAAACAAACAAACAAAAAATAATAATAATAAGCTCATAATGTGCTTTTGTTGTTCTTTTGTGCAATCTGTGAATGGGAAGTGGTCAGTGACTTAGATTTTAAAGGTGATCAAGGTACAGTTTGAACAGAGTGTATGTATCTTCACTGAACAGACTAGTGCAGAAAGTTCTTAAAAGAAGTGCCACAGAATGACATTAACAAAAATGTTGTGATAGTTGGGTCCTTTTAAATTAATGGGTAACCCCCAATGGAAATGGTTTATAACCTACCTGTTGGATGTATGTTTAGCACATCTCTCCTTGGTTGTCACAAATCACCTCCCAATTTATTCTCAAGTTCCTCAGGATGACCACTGCTCTTTCTAATTTATTTTCAATAATGACACCAAATTGATCAAAGCTATTTTCTCCTGCTCTGACATCAACTCTTTCCAAAAATGATCTCATCTCCCTTTTTTGATAATTCTAATGGAAGCAATGACCTCCATTCATTTCTTCTTCTTTTATTATTATATTTAGCACTTGGTAACAGTCTGGTCATCAGGTTAACCAAAGAGAGCAATATTCAAGACTGTTGTGGTTAGGCCATCACATCCAGATGACTTGGATGGATCTAAAGTTCAAATACCTCAGCATTATTATTAGCTAAGCTCATTTGATGGTGAAAGTTAAATCTTCCTACGTGGGAAACATCAGGAACTGTAGAAGTAAATAAGTGGCAAACTAACAGGCCTAGATTTTTTCCTGCTGCTAAATTTCAATGCTAACATTGGGATTACCCAAATAGGACTTCCCTAAACAAACATCTAACATAATATAATTAACAGCAATCAACAGGAAAAGGGAAAAAAGATGGGGGAAATAATATATTATGTGCATGAAAATTAAAAAGTGTGACCGCAGGCAAATTTTGAAGGTATGAATAGATGATATTGAGACGAAATTGTTCCAAAGAGTAATGGTAACAAAAAATATATTTAAAGAATAATTTTTGAAGATGATCCATAGTAGGATTCGTGTTTAGAGTTTAATGGATCCATGGAGCCTAAATTTGTTAGGTGTACTGTTATTAGAAACACGATCTTCTTTGAAGTTCAACACACATATTGAAGTTCTTCTAAGATTTATATCCTGGATAGACTTGAATAGGTTAGACATATTTTCTCGCATGCATTCTCTGAGAATGTATGAATTGATATTGTATCTTATCTCAGAGTTTAAATACTTTGGTAGCTGATGATTATATGTCAACTAAACAAAGATACTGAGCATTAATCAAATGCTCTTTCAAGTTCCCCCAAGCTGTTTCAAATTCTTTTGAAGAGCTGTTTCAAGTTCTTCTGAAGAGAAAACGTCACTAAAGTAAGTGTTTAGTAGGAAATTATGTGGATGTGGTATAATCTGCTTCACTGATAAGAAGTGTATGATGTGTGTTGTGTGTAGGGGTTGGGAGGGTGGGGCTCCAAATGCACACACACTTAAAATAAAATACTCCTTGTGCCCTATATGCATAGTAGTAATACACCTGTTTCACTCAAATTTGACTTTGCAAGTTTTGCACTAGTCTTTTGATTATGAATTATGTTTAGCTTTGGAAAGTTTTAGTTGTGGAATTCTATATTGAATATGATACTAGAAACTTAGCTCAGAATGCTGATCTCAGATCTCAGATCTTAAAATAAATTTCTTGGTGAAGCATGTACCTGAATCCTCCCCCCCTCTCCCCCACCTAGGTTGGATGGATCATCTATAGGTAAGCCTGCCCACCCTTTAACCTTAGTCGTCACCCTCATCCCCCCAAAACATCTTCTTACACCCCTGCGCTTTACTATAATTGCAGACATAATTGGAAAATACAATAATGCTGACTAATACAGGACAGTGATCTTAAGTAGTATTTTTGTGCTCGTAGATATACACACTGGCAATTTAATTGGCATGGTTAGTCAGAACCTGGTGCAGAACACTTCCTGATTATATATAGACATCAATCGTTTGAGTTAAAGTTTAGGAGTATTACAGAAAACTGAAGAGAGAAGCTAACTAGTAGCTAGAGTGGACCAATTTATCTTCCCCCTTTCCAGTAGCAGTTACAGTGTAACATTTGTAGGAGTAAATGAACATAGAAAACCTTTTGAGGGGGAGACTTTAATGACTATTTGGCATGGCCTACTTGTAACCCACAGTGAACTGCATGAGCTCATTCATGTATTTTCACTAATATCTACATCATCAGTATTTTATGTAGCCATTCCTTGGTGACCAACACTCGACTAACAGAAAGAAACCAGCAGTGAGAGAAGTGACTTACTTTACTGTCATCATCAAATCGTTTGCCAAAAACTGAACATGAGCATATACCCTGCACTGAAACACACCACACAGCTCATATTTCCTAATCATCTTGCAGTCATCAATGTTCATGTTCAACCTTGCTCAACATCCATGAAATCCTATACCAATTTCTTGCTTTGGAATGAAATTTTATACCAATTTCTTGCTTTGTAATGAAACTCTATACCAATTTCTTACTTGTGTGATTTTCATTTTAATATTGAGCTTGAAAGGTACAGATACTTGGCAAGTTCCTATCTAGAGTGGTAGTTTTCAGCTAACGACAAAATGCCCCTTAACTTTTTCCCTTCCCATCAATGTCTCACCCAAACTACTTAACTCCATCCAGAGTAATTTGGCTGAAGCATTGGTGAAAAAAATCAATATTGAAGCTGATTTTTAAAAAACGGTTTGCAAGTTCATAGCTAAAAAGAGCCCAGTTCACTTTTCTTCCTGTCAAACTTGTCAAGTATCTGTTAGCCCCACTTTTCCTTGTTGACAAACTTACTGCTACCAGCAACTCTAATCCTTGATGATTGATAACATGGTTTTTCCATTACCGACATGCCGGTAATTGTTGCCCGCCTGCCCATTGGTTGCACTGGAGCCAGGCTGGCACTATTTTAGCCGCAGCTCACCTAGTCTCGCTAGTTAAAAAAAAACCCTGGAAATGTTGGTCTTTGTGAAAAGCAAGGCGAAAACGACAATGCTAGAGACTAGCTGCACAGGTGTGTGATCGGCTGTGAAAAGATGCTGGAGTTTCATTCTGACATCGCTACTCAATTCACCAGCTGTGGAGGTGGAATACACCATTTTGCCATGATAATGCAGAAATGATTACTTGGTAAGGTAAACATATGTACAGCCCCTATGGATTGGATTGGATGGCTAATGTTGCATATAGTCAATAGAGGAGAGACATGCTAATGATGGAGAGCATACTGAACACATTAAAAAGATGAGTTCACTAAAGAATGTCAAGAATGTTTTTGCTTTTAGTACTCTGAGAATTCCTGCAGAAAGCAACTGCGCAATGGACGAGTTACTCCTAATGCAGTGTGCTTCCTTATCTTCAAGGGAACCTGCTTCAAAGTACTTTTAACAACAACAAAAATACCTCACAGTCACACTTCCAGTTTCACAACCCCATTTCAGAATTAAATTTATCCATTAGCTACCTACATTGCAGGTCATCTGGTTTGAACACCTTGCATTTTATCATGATGATATCAATAATGTACAGAGTCAATACTGTGTTAAACCTTCAACTACAGGGGTAGGACAATTGCTATGAGCAAGCCGATCTCTAACATGATTTCACGCTAAAATAATTGTTTTTTTACCCTTCTCACTTTCAAAGTTCAAAGGTGGAATGTCTATGTTTATAGAGCATGCGCGGTCTAAGCAGAAGGCGCGGCTAATAAAATAAAATTCCTTGCATTCCAGGCCGACCTCTTACAGCACAAGTTATCCTGTTCTGTGAACCAGAAAGATGGAAGGTTTAAGAACCGCTGGAGAAGAGTTAACGCAAGACGAGCTAGACAACAACCATCCCGCACATTTAAATGCAGGTGATGTTGACCCTGAGGGTATCAACACTCCTTCACCCACCGACATTGAAGCTGCAACTGATAACAGAGCAGAGGTAAGAGAGGCGGCAGAAGAAGGAGAGGTCACGTTTACGGATCCTGATCCCTCAGAGCAGAACCAGCCTTCCGAGTCCGGTAGTCCAAGAAAATCTTCCAAGAAGAGCAAAGGCCTCGCGATACAGGTTGTTTTGCTGGATGGCAGGACTCTGGATTTGCAGGAAGGGGTGCGTTTTTTTCTTTCCTTTTTTCCTACTGTTAATTTTTTCATAGGAGATAATTTTGCTAATTTACTAGCCACCTTTTGTTTTAGTTCTGCATCATTGTCTTTTGTAAACTTTTGTAAACTTTTGCCAATCCCTTTCTCACTTTCACCAATCTAATCCTTCTCATGCAGCGTAAAGCCAACATGGAGACAGTAGTGTATTCAGCCCACACAGAATCCCAGACATTGGAAACTGACTTCTTCTCAATCTATTTCTACGATGACTACATGCGGGAACACAAGGGGGAGGATCATTACCTCAAGCAGAAGGCAAGAAACTATAAACTTTAGCACTTTTGTAAAGGAAGCATTTGAGAGCTAATTTAATTTAACATCTCAAGACAGTTATGTATAGTGTGAGTAGATGTCAGGTGTAAAATGACAGAAGGTGTCCTACTTAGAGGGGTGTTAATTTAAAGCTATTTATTTTGTGTGTGTGTGTACAGTTCCCCAATTTGTAATGCATCCATAGCAACCTCGGCTTCTTTTAGTCCTCATCCCAAAATTTTCTATTCGTACTGCAGGTATTTCTAGTTCCACGGAAGCAGCTGAAATCTCAATATGCGAACAGAGGTTTGTTACCTTGATCTGTGTTATTTTTAATTGCTAGTGTATTTAGTAATTGGCAAGAGAAGCCCCCTCACAGGGGAGGGGAGTTGAATGGAAATCTTGGTATTGCCGCGTGATGATGTATGTATAATCCATGTACCTATGGACCGTGCGCTCACCTGCTAAAAGAAAGGGTAGTTCTATATCAGCGACGTAAATTCAAAAAATTTGAAATTTTCAAATGGACGCTGTAAATTATTTGACATTATAGTTTTGCTGCAGAGGTTGTTTCACGGTCGTGGATCCACGAGACATGTTTGACAGACTGAACTATTATGACAGAGAAATGGTGTCTCTATCAGCTAAGTCTATGACCAACACAGACCCTCATGTCATCAGGAGTTAACTTCCACTAACAAAACGTGCAACAAAGAATTCAGTTTCCATCAGTACCGGAATAAGTGATGGATTCAGGTAGTACTGTCAAGGTTGCAAAAAGTGTAAGAGTGTTAGATGGTCTTTCTTTTCTGGAGGTAGACTTAGTTTTGATAAAATGCCTACTGTCCTACATTGTTGGTGGAGTGTGATGCCACAGAATGGCATCAAACACGAGGTCTCTCTCGCTGTAAATGATGTGATTGTTGTCGATAGGTGAAGTTTTTGTCGTAAAGCCTGTGCCCAATGGGTTTCAACGGGCGAATAACATGTCTGAAATTGGTGGAATTGATGCAGCTGGTCGACCGATTGTGGTGGAAATCGACGAGACAAAGTTCTTTCGTGGAAAATACCACCGGGACCAGTAATTTTTAATTATGCCATTATAATTATTATAGAAGGTTTGAATAGGCACCGATTTATGCGGCTAAACTATAGAATTACCCCCCAAAATGAACGTAATAATGTGGGCTTGCGTAAACTGGGAGTGGTCGTCCTAGAGAAGAGAACAATCGAGAAAACGACAACAGGTTTTATCGAAGCTAGAAGAAAGAAAACTGGCCGCCAAGCAAGTGTTAATGGGCCACATGAGTAGTAGCTGACGGGAAAGGATGCTGGAGTTTCACTCTGACACTGCTACTTGGATGCATCAACATGCTCCAGCTGTGGAGGTGGGAGACAGCCTTTAATAAATGGGTTTGCTTAATTTGGAAATGGTCGTCTCGGCGAATATGGAGAATATCTGAGCAGGCTCTAGCCTCAACCTAGGACAAGTTCGGAATCTGTGAGGAAAATGTAAAAATGCTACTTACGACCCTCATCACAATCCAAGCATTACAAAATGATGACATCAGTAATGTGCAGATCAGTACACTGTATTAAGCTTTCAGCTATGCTAGGGTTAGGACAATGGCTAGAGCAATACAATGATCAGTAATGTATTAGGCCTTCAGTTATGCTAGGGCTAGGAAAATGGCTAGAGCAATATAATTATAATGATCAGTAATGTGCTATGCAGGGTTAGGACAATGGCTAAAGCAATACAATGATCAGTCATGTATTAGGCCTTCAGCTATGCTAGGGTTAGGACAATGGCTAGAGCAATACAATGATCAGTAATGTATTAGGCCTTTAGCTATGCTAGGGTTAGGACAACATTTGGCTAGAGCAATACAATGATCAGTAATGTATTAGGCCTTCAGCTATGCTAGGGTTAGGACAATGGCTAAAGCAATACAATGATCAGTCATGTATTAGGCCTTCAGCTATGCTAGGGTTAGGACAATGGCTAGAAATGATCAGTAATGTATTAGGCCTTTAGCTATGCTAGGGTTAGGACAACATTTGGCTAGAGCAATACAATGATCAGTAATGTATTAGGCCTTCAGCTATGCTAGGGTTAGGACAATGACTAGAGCAATACAATGATCAGTAATGTATTAGGCCTTCAGCTATGCTAGGGTTAGGACAATGGCTAGAGCAATACAATGATCGGTAATGTATTAGGCCTTCAGCTATGCTAGGGTTAGGACAATGGCTAGAGCAATCAGTAATGTATTAGGCCTTCGGTTAGGACAATGACTAGAGCAATACAATGATCAGTAATGTATTAGGCCTTCAGCTATGCTAGGGTTAGGACAATGGCTAGAGCAATCAGTAATGTATTAGGCCTTCAGCTATGCTAGGGTTAGGACAATGGCTAGAGCAATACAATGATCAGTAATGTATTAGGCCTTCAGCTATGCTAGGGTTAGGACAATGGCTAGAGCAATACAATGATTAGTAATGTATTAGGCCTTCAGCTATGCTAGGGTTAGGACAATGACTAGAGCAATACAATGATCAGTAATGTATTAGGCCTTCAGCTATGCTAGGGTTAGGACAATGGCTAGAGCAATCAGTAATGTATTAGGCCTTCAGCTATGCTAGGGTTAGGACAATGGCTAGAGCAATACAATGATCAGTAATGTATTAGGCCTTCAGCTATGCTAGGGTTAGGACAATGACTAGAGCAATACAATGATCAGTAATGTATTAGGCCTTCAGCTATGCTAGAGTTAGGGCAATGGCTAGAGCAATACAATGATCAGTAATGTATTAGGCCTTCAGCTATGCTAGGGTTAGGACAATGGCTAGAGCAATACAATGATCAGTAATGTATTAGGCCTTCGGCTATGCTAGGGTTCGGACAATGGCTAGAGCAATACAATGATCAGTAATGTATTAGGCCTTCAGCTATGCTAGGGTTAGGACAATGGCTAGAGCAATACAATAATTAGGCCTTCAACTATGCTAGGGTTAGGACAATGGCTAGAGCAATACAATGATCAGTAATGTATTAGGCCTTCAGCTATGCTAGGGTTAGGACAATGGCTAGAGCAATGAGTAATGTATTAGGCCTTCAGCCTAGGGTTAGGACAATGGCTAGAGCAATACAACGATAGGATTTCAAGTTTTGTTCAATAGGGCATCAGGCTAACCCCCCTCCCCCTTTCTCCATCGCACATTTGTTCTCCATCGCACATTTGCTCGCTGTTCACAAATAAATACGTAAAAATGTCAACTGGGGTGGAGAATGGGTGTGTTCCACTTCAGTGAGCAATAATAGGTTAATTGGTTTCTTAAAGACTGGGCAATGAATTCCTGTTCTTCCATTCTGGAATGCTATGCCTCTATGAACTTGTAAGAATTTTGACTAGTGTATACCATTAACTTGACCTTCCATGAAATGATTACCTTAATTTAAAAAAATTTTTTTTTTAAAGAGAAGTGTCGAGAGAGAATCCATATTGCCATAATATGAAGGTAAACTGGGTGGGTGATGGACGCTTCCTAGGATGGGGTTACTAGATGGTAAAAATGAGTCGTGTCTTGTTACCATGATGACACCGAGGTTATTAACTTGGTGACAACCAGCTTGCTGGAGTCAAATAACCATGGTGATGAGAAATGGCATAACTGGAATCACTTTCTCCCTCCTGGGTTGGTGTCTTTCACTGCATGCCTCTGCCACACGCACGCACACACAACACACAACACACACAACACACACACACACAACACACCACACACACACACAACACACACACACGCACTACTTACACACACACACTGGCACACACACACACATGTCTACAGAGAGAGAGCAACTTGAAGAGCCATGGGTGTACCACTATGGTGTCAAGTTCTATGTCCCTGATCCAAATAACTCACGGCTCCTCAAGGATGACCACTCCAGGTAACTGGTATTGGTGAGAAAGCTTATAATATGTAATACCCCAACACCTCCCTCCCTCTCCCCTATTTTCTTTCTTGAATGGGGGGGGAAGGGATTTGTGGGGGGAATATTTGTGGATGGTATAGCACATCTTGATTCCATGCCAGTAGTCTCTAGATCGTGTACTTTCACTTATTTGTGGATTGGATTCTAGCCACGAAAATCTCAAGTATTAAACTCTCGAAAATAGCCCTCGATCTCTGGTATGTGCGAGTCTTACATAGTCAAACCACTGGGCCTGTAACGTTTAATTTGTTCCCCCCCAAAAGTTGTTCCCCCCCCCCCCCCTTATGTTCCCACCCTAGCTCTAGCCCTAGCCCTAGCCCTTTATTTTTCAAGAGGGAACTTTTTTTTCAAGTAAAAAGTTCCAGGGGGAACATATTTTTTAAAGAAAAAGTTCCAGGGGGAACCAAATATGGGGGGACCAAATTTGTCATGACAGGCCTACTTGCTTGAGGAAATTTCCATGGAGATGACCTCCACACCAAAGGATGGTTATAGGCTTGGTGATGTTGGGTTCCCTGCTCACTGGGAATCCACCATTACCCAAAACAGCAGGCAACCAGGCTATTTTATTGGCCATCTATCATTTAGGGGCTGATAATTGATTTGTAGGTTAGTATACCTCCATATAAGAATCACTGTAACATTATAATCTCAATAATCAACTTCAAATTGTATTCACTCGACGTTTCGACTAGATGCTCTAGCCTTCATTATTCCTGATGAAGGCTAGAGCATCTAGTCGAAACGTCGAGTGAATAAATTTGAAATTGATTATTGAGAAGGTGATTATGTGTCAACTGAAAGTGAATCTCTGTGTATGCAAGTGCACTCTTGCTTAGCACAGTTTAACACACCTGTAGCCACCGCTGATTGTACTATTTATTACTGCCTTTAGGAAGGTACATATTCAACTCTGCTATGCACAAGTGCTGACACTGCACATTCAGTGTCTCTTATATGAAGGTGTGCTCGCACATGCACACATACATACACTCCAGTATATCCGACCAGAAAAAAATAAGTGGAAAATAAAATAGCGCTAACCGACACAGCCCAGAGTATATTCCCCCCACTTTTCATTCATTTATGCCTACACATACACACATGCACACACACACAACACACACACACACATACATAACAGACATGCATACACCATCAAAAAGCACTCAAAGTGCAAAATTGACGCAGCTAAGTTCTGTAGCAGCAGGTTAATTATAATGGTCATGTGTTTAATATTTCAGGCCCACTATTTGAACGCCTCAGTTGTCAAGGGAGATTCTTTTCAAACTGAGGTTCTCTCGCACTGTTTTTCTGATTGAGAAGGACAATGACTTACATCATTGTAATTTTTCTGCTCATTAGACCTGGCAGTTCTATGTCCTGTCTGAACATGCAGACTACAGAGACCACAAAACTATTTCAAATTTAGCAGAGATACTTTAGTGCAAGCAAACACACATACTATGCACACACACATGCACGCACACACACAACTTAATCAATAATAGTTTAAATAGTTTGGTTGCCTAGCAAACTTCTACACTAGGTGACCCTCACTGCTGAGTTTTGGCGAGTATTTGGAAGTGCTCTCACTGCTGAGTTTTGGGAGGTGACCTCACTGCCGAGTATTTGGAAGTGCTCTCACTGCTGAGTATTGGGAGGTGACCTCACTGCCGAGTATTTGGAAGTGCTCTCACTGCTGAGTTTTGGGAGGTGGCCTCACGGCTGAGTATTGCGAGGTAGCCTCACTGCTGAGTATTGGAAGGTGGCCTCACTGCTGAGTATTGGGAGGTGCTGAGTATTGGGAGGAGGCCTCACTGCTGAGTATTGGGAGGTGCTGAGTATTGGGAGGAGGCCTCACTGCTGAGTATTGGGAGGTGGCCTCACTGCTGAGTATTGGGAAGTGACCTCACTGCTGAGTATTGGGAGGTAGCCTCACTGCTGAGTATTGGGAGGTGGTCTCACTGCTGAGTATTGGGAGGTGGCCTCACTGCTGAGTATTGGGAGGTGGTCTCACTGCTGATATTGGGAGGAGACCTCACTGCTGAGTATTGGGAGGTGGCCTCACTGCTGAGTATTGGGAGGTTGACTCACTGCTGAGTATTGGGAGGTAGCCTCACTGCTGAGTATTGGGAGGTTGACTCACTGCTGAGTATTGGGAGGTGGTCTCACTGCTGATATTGGGAGGAGACCTCACTGCTGAGTATTGGGAGGTGGCCTCACTGCTGAGTATTGGGAGGTTGACTCACTGCTGAGTATTGGGAGGTAGCCTCACTGCTGAGTATTGGGAGGTTGACTCACTGCTGAGTATTGGGAGGTGGTCTCACTGCTGATATTGGGAGGAGACCTCACTGCTGAGTATTGGGAGGTGGCCTCACTGCTGAGTATTGGGAGGTGGCCTCACTGCTGAGTATTGGGAGGTTGACTCACTGCTGAGTATTGGGAGGTGGTCTCACTGCTGATATTGGGAGGAGACCTCACTGCTGAGTATTGGGAGGTGGCCTCACTGCTGAGTATTGGGAGGTTGACTCACTGCTGAGTATTGGGAGGTAGCCTCACTGCTGAGTATTGGGAGGTTGACTCACTGCTGAGTATTGGGAGGTGGTCTCACTGCTGATATTGGGAGGAGACCTCACTGCTGAGTATTGGGAGGTGGCCTCACTGCTGAGTATTGGGAGGTGGCCTCACTGCTGAGTATTGGGAGGTAGCCTCACTGCTGAGTATTGGGAAGTGACCTCACGGCTGAGTATTGGGAGGTAGCCTCACTGCTGAGTATTGGGAAGTGACCTCACGGCTGAGTATTGGGAGGTAGCCTCACTGCTGAGTATTGGGAGGTGGACTCACTGCTGAGTATTGGGAGGTGGTCTCACTGCTGAGTATTGGGAGGTTGACTCACTGCTGAGTATTGGGAAGTGACCTCACTGCTGAGTATTGGGAGGTGACCTTACTGCATTTTGAAGAAATAAATGTGCAGATGAGAACAAGTAACACCTACAACACTTGCGTGGAAGGAAAACGGCCGAGAATAAGAGGCTAGATGACTGAGGATGACTGCAGTGGATGGCCACAAGAGATGATCGCAAGGGGATGACTGTAGATAATGACTTCTGTAGCGGATGACTGCAGTGAGTGTAGGATGCACTGTTTGCCGAGACGAGTATGGGAACTAGCAGAGATGACCTACAGTGTGAGGGTAGGTGGGAGGGGAGGGGGGGGGGGGGGTAGGTATTAAAATCAGTAGAGGAGAGGTGTGCTAATGATAGGTGGCCGACTGAACACAGAAGCAGCAGAGGGACAGAAGGAATACATGTGCCGATTGTGTGTACCGTGGAGACTTGTTTGTTGTGAATGGCATGCTTGGCTTGATGGCTCCAGTTTCCCTAAAATGCTCCTCCTCTATATACCATCACAGGCAACCCTATAGAAGTCTAGGTGGATTGACAAGCCTGTGTATCCAGTGATTTGCCATGGACAATCCTTGGATCGTCACAGATGTCCGGAGTTGCTTCTCACTATGGGCTAGGGTTAGGTGGGCAGCTAGTTTGAACATCTGCAGAATGTCCTGGCGGGATTGACCGCAGCGTGGTGCAATGGTCGATGGCCACTTATGCAATCTACACAGTGTTTTGTGTTGTGATTAAATGTGGTCCTCACTGGCTTCTGTTGGCATGTATTTACTGTTGGTGTAGTTGGCAATATGTATTTGGTTTGTTGTGCAGATTGTATTCACTCGAGGACACAGAACAACAATTGCATTTGATCATGTGTAGTACAGAGCATAGATACAGGATTTGGGCCCAGGCTTGGACTGGAACTAGGCTTGGATTTGGGTCAAGGCTAGGACTAGAGCTAGGCTAGGACTTGGGGCCAAGGCTAGGACAAGACTTGGACCAAGGCCAGGACTGGAACTAGGCTTGGATTTGGGTCAAGGCTAGGACTGGAACTAGGCTAGTATACCAAGGCGTGGATTAGAACTAGACCAAGGCGACTAGAACTGGGTTGGACTAAATGTGGACTAAGCTAGGATTGTGGGCGGGTCCAAGCTAGGCCTAGAATGTTGGTTGAAATTGGCAAGCGAAACAAAGTCAATTAGAGCAGATAAATGGGGGGGTTTGTAGTGCCGCACCTAAGGAATGCATTACGTGTTCATAACCCATAAACTGGCTGTCTAGTCAGTAGAGTAGAGATAACTGGCTGCATAGTCAGTAGAGGAGAGAGAACTGGCTGCATAGTCAGTAGAGGACAGGGAACTGGCTGCATAGTCAGTAGAGGAGAGGGAACTGGGTGCATAGTCAGTAGAGGAGAGAGAACTGGCTGCATAGTCAGTAGAGGAGAGAGAACTGGCTGCATAGTCAGTAGAGGAGAGGGAACTGGGTGCATAGTCAGTAGAGGAGAGAGAACTGGCTGCATAGTCAGTAGAGGAGAGGGAACTGGGTGCATAGTCAGTAGAGGAGAGAGAACTGGCTGCATAGTCAGTAGAGGAGAGAGAACTGGCTGCATAGTCAGTAGAGGACAGGGAACTGGCTGCATAGTCAGCAGAGGAGAGATAACTGGCTACATAGTCAGAAGACGAGAAAGGTGAACAGAAAGAAGACTCGAGCAAACTGCCAATTCCCATCCCCCCCACCAACACACACTCACTCCCACACCAACCCCTGCAATTGTGTTGCAGATAACTATGCCATGTAGTTATGAAGCACCTCACTGTATAAAGGATCGCAACATTTCCACTGCATCTGTTAGGACTCGGGTGTCAGCACCACACCTGAGACATCTGCATGGAGTTTAGCAATGCTGAAAGGTCACATAGCAGACAAAAGCTGTAAAGAGCTCACACTAATTATTGGATATCCTAACTCCACCTACTTTAGGCATATGGGATTCATATTGATTTCAATGCATCCCAGGGGGCATGCCTTCCATGAAGGCCTCCTAGTTGCCTGGTGAACGCTGTTGTTGTTTGAGTGCTCTGCGTGGTAGCTTGCGTGTCTGAGGACCTGAAGTCTATACATGTATATGTATATAACAGATTTCATATTGTTAGGGTGTACCTCGTGCATAGGAGAGGTCCCCCCCCCATACACACACAAATAGTTCTTCAAGCGTGTGTGTGTGTGGGTGTGCCAGTGTGTGTGTGTTGTGTGTGCGTGTGTCCATGTGTGTATATACTGTATGCGTGCATACATGCATGTGTGTTTTATATTCGAGACTGCAGCTGATCTTGCTTCAGACTAAGAAACACATTATTGCAACGCCTAGTGCTTGGTGGAGGAAGGAGTCTCCCTCCACTAGACATACTTGAAAGCCACCTAGCCCTGCAAACTGCACAATCTTAAGTCTGTATTGCTGAGACACTTCCCGTCTGTGTTGTTGGGTGGCCATCGTCAGATCTTGTTATTCGACACGGAACTATTGACTCCTCCAAATAACTCCACTTCCGATGTATCCCCTCCCCCCTTTCCCCCCAAAGTTTGTGGCGAAGTTTTTGAGACTAAAGCATTGGTCTTGGAAAACACGACCAACATGGTATGGAGAAGGCTATCTACTTCCATTTTGCTGGTTGGGTGAAGCGGACAGGAATCACTAGGGAAGTGTGAATTGCAATTGATGATCACACTTATATAGGGAAGTGTGAATTGCAATTGATGATCACACTTATAGACGTGTAGAAGATGATGGAGTGTGGTCATCTACGTACATATATTTTATCTCTCATAAAGTGTGTTGTGTGTGTGTGTAGTGTGTTGTGTGTGTTGTGTGGGTGTGTGTTGTGTGGGTGTGTGTCTTGAGGAGTTGTATCTTTAACAAATCACTCGGACATTCCTCTGGCTGCTGTTGTCACTATGTTATTAGTATTTGGACCACACAGCACCTAATTAAGAAGTGGCGTCGTGTGTGATATTATTAACCATCTCTCCACCAAGTTTAAATTTCGGTGAATTCATGGGCAATCCAGTGCTGTGTGGTTGTTAGATATGTTGTAGTCTTCATTTTTTTAAACTTGGTGGAGCACTGGATTGCCCATGAATTCACCGACATTCTACTGAAATTGAGTTGCCTAGCAACTAAACCAAAGTGTGACTATAATTATGTTGAGCACTTGTTGCTTCAATATAGTGGGAGAGGACGGTGAAGGAGGAGATGGAGGAGGAGCTGGTGGAGAGTAAACTGAACTAGATGGGCATGCAGATTCCAAGTCTGAGGCAGGATATGTCATGGAGGGATATATATTTAGTAGTGCAGAATCGAGGATAATATAGCTATATATATATACAACATCACAATAGCTGGAGATAGGTATAGTGTTCGAGCTATCAACCTTGCTCTATTTTTATTCAGCTATAGCTGTCAATGAAAATTCTTCCATTGCTCCAGCTATCTATAGCTACTGACTACATCTATACTAGGTTACTAGCTTACCTTGAAACTGATCTCCTGAATCCCTATTGCCTATAGACTTCATCAGAAACAACAGCTTTCCTTGAGACCTGTCATGTCCTCTGGGTGCACAGCATCATCTCCAAGGCATACCTGCATCCCAGCATCTTCTTCATCGCTGCTTTCGCCATCTTGAGTGGGTGAAGTCATTGTCAAATAGTACCTCTAAAGCTCCGTCTTGGTTGAATGGTAATGCCATCTTTTCAGACCTGCGACTTCAACTTTGACCTCTCAATTACCTTAGTTACCTAGGAGGTATTCAATTGAAATTTTGTTTATTGATAGAACATCCCTTTTCATCAAAGTAATTATGCAGACGATTTTGGGGGGGGAGGGGGGGGGGGGATTGTAGTTCATTTTGCACCTTTAGGCGGCGAGTGAGTTAATACAACTCATCTTCGTGTGAATGTTTCTGCAAGACCCAATCTTAGAAATTAGTTTAGTTTGCACTGTGTACCCTGCTTGATATAGCACACAAGTGTATTCATACATAGATACTACAATATGTTACCCTTTTTTCAAATATTATTTTAATCACACCTCAAACCCCAGAATGGATGACCGCATAGTATGCCAAGACAAGATGGATAGTCTGTGGTGAATCAGCTAGTCTCTGTGGTGAATCAGCTAGTCTCTGTGGTGAATCAGCTAGTCTCTGTGGTGAATCAGCTAGTCTCTGTGGTGAATCAGCTGGTCTCTGTGGTGAATCAGCTAGTCTGAGGTGAATCAGCTAGTCCCTGTGGTGAATCAGCTAGTCTCTGTGTTGAATCAGCTAGTCTCTGTGGTGAATCAGCTAGTCCCTGTGGTGAATCAGCTAGTCTCTGTGGTGAATCAGCTAGTCTCTGTGGTGAATCAGCTAGTCTCTGTGGTGAATCAGCTAGTCTCTGTGTTGAATCAGCTAGTCCCTGTGGTGAATCAGCTAGTCTCTGTGGTGAATCAGCTAGTCTCTGTGGTGAATCAGCTAGTCTCTGTGGTGAATCAGCTAGTCTCTGTGTTGAATCAGCTAGTCTGTGTTGAATCAGCTAGTCTCTGTGGTGAATCAGCTAGTCCCTGTGGTGAATCAGCTAGTCTCTGAGGTGAATCAGCTAGTCTCTGTGTTGAATCAGCTAGTCTCTGTGGTGAATCAGCTAGTCCCTGTGGTGAATCAGCTAGTCTCTGAGGTGAATCAGCTAGTCTGAGGTGAATCAGCTAGTCTCTGTGGTGAATCAGCTAGTCTCTGTGGTGAATCAGCTAGTCTCTGTGTTGAATCAGCTAGTCTCTGGTGAATCAGCTAGTCTCTGTGGTGAATCAGCTAGTCTCTGTGTTGAATCAGCTAGTCTCTGGTGAATCAGCTAGTCTCTGAGGTGAATCAGCTAGTCTCTGAGGTGAATCAGCTAGTCTCTGAGGTGAATCAGCTAGTCCCTGTGTTGAATCAGCTAGTCCCTGTGTTGAATCAGCTAGTCTCTGAGGTGAATCAGCTAGTCTGAGGTGAATCAGCTAGTCTCTGTGGTGAATCAGCTAGTCTCTGTGGTGAATCAGCTAGTCTCTGTGGTGAATCAGCTAGTCTCTGTGGTGAATCAGCTAGTCTCTGTGGTGAATCAGCTAGTCTCTGTGTTGAATCAGCTAGTCTCTGAGGTGAATCAGCTAGTCTCTGAGGTGAATCAGCTAGTCTCTGAGGTGAATCAGCTAGTCCCTGTGTTGAATCAGCTAGTCTCTGTGGTGAATCAGCTAGTCTCTGTGTTGAATCAGCTAGTCTCTGTGTTGAATCAGCTAGTCTCTGTGGTGAATCAGCTAGTCTGTGTTGAATCAGCTAGTCTCTGTGTTGAATCAGCTAGTCTCTGAGGTGAATCAGCTAGTCTCTGTGGTGAATCAGCTAGTCTCTGTGGTGAATCAGCTAGTCTCTGTGGTGAATCAGCTAGTCTCTGTGGTGAATCAGCTGGTCTGTGGTGAATCAGCTAGTCTCTGAGGTGAATCAGCTAGTCTCTGTGTTGAATCAGCTAGTCTCTGTGGTGAATCAGCTAGTCTCTGTGGTGAATCAGCTAGTCTCTGAGGTGAATCAGCTAGTCTGTGTTGAATCAGCTAGTCCCTGTGGTGAATCAGCTAGTCTCTGTGTTGAATCAGCTAGTCTCTGTGGTGAATCAGCTAGTCTCTGTGTTGAATCAGCTAGTCTCTGTGGTGAATCAGCTAGTCCCTGTGGTGAATCAGCTAGTCTCTGTGGTGAATCAGCTAGTCTGTGGTGAATCAGCTAGTCTCTGTGGTGAATCAGCTAGTCTCTGTGGTGAATCAGCTAGTCTCTGTGGTGAATCAGCTAGTCCCTGTGGTGAATCAGCTAGTCTCTGTGGTGAATCAGCTAGTCTGTGGTGAATCAGCTAGTCTCTGTGGTGAATCAGCTAGTCTCTGTGTTGAATCAGCTAGTCTCTGGTGAATCAGCTAGTCTCTGTGGTGAATCAGCTAGTCTCTGTGGTGAATCAGCTAGTCCCTGTGGTGAATCAGCTAGTCTCTGTGGTGAATCAGCTAGTCTGTGGTGAATCAGCTAGTCTCTGTGGTGAATCAGCTAGTCTCTGTGGTGAATCAGCTAGTCCCTGTGGTGAATCAGCTAGTCTCTGTGGTGAATCAGCTAGTCCCTGTGTTGAATCAGCTAGTCTCTGTGTTGAATCAGCTAGTCTCTGTGTTGAATCAGCTAGTCTCTGTGGTGAATCAGCTAGTCTCTGTGTTGAATCAGCTAGTCTCTGAGGTGAATCAGCTAGTCTCTGTGTTGAATCAGCTAGTCTCTGAGGTGAATCAGCTAGTCTCTGTGGTGAATCAGCTAGTCTGTGGTGAATCAGCTAGTCTCTGTGGTGAATCAGCTAGTCTCTGTGGTGAATCAGCTAGTCTCTGTGGTGAATCAGCTAGTCTCTGTGGTGAATCAGCTAGTCCCTGTGGTGAATCAGCTAGTCTCTGTGGTGAATCAGCTAGTCTCTGGTGAATCAGCTAGTCTCTGTGGTGAATCAGCTAGTCTCTGTGGTGAATCAGCTAGTCTCTGTGGTGAATCAGCTAGTCTCTGTGGTGAATCAGCTAGTCTCTGTGGTGAATCAGCTAGTCCCTGTGGTGAATCAGCTAGTCCCTGTGGTGAATCAGCTAGTCTCTGTGGTGAATCAGCTAGTCTCTGAGGTGAATCAGCTAGTCTCTGTGGTGAATCAGCTAGTCTCTGTGTTGAATCAGCTGGTCCCTGTGGTGAATCAGCTAGTCTCTGTGGTGAATCAGCTAGTCTCTGTGGTGAATCAGCTAGTCCCTGTGGTGAATCAGCTAGTCTCTGTGGTGAATCAGCTAGTCTCTGTGGTGAATCAGCTAGTCCCTGTGGTGAATCAGCTAGTCCCTGTGGTGAATCAGCTAGTCCCTGTGGTGAATCAGCTAGTCTCTGTGGTGAATCAGCTAGTCTCTGTGGTGAATCAGCTAGTCTCTGTGGTGAATCAGCTAGTCTGAGGTGAATCAGCTAGTCTGAGGTGAATCAGCTAGTCTCTGAGGTGAATCAGCTAGTCTCTGTGTTGAATCAGCTAGTCTCTGTGGTGAATCAGCTAGTCCCTGTGGTGAATCAGCTAGTCTCTGAGGTGAATCAGCTAGTCTGAGGTGAATCAGCTAGTCTCTGTGGTGAATCAGCTAGTCCCTGTGGTGAATCAGCTAGTCTCTGAGGTGAATCAGCTAGTCTCTGTGTTGAATCAGCTAGTCTCTGTGGTGAATCAGCTAGTCCCTGTGGTGAATCAGCTAGTCTCTGTGGTGAATCAGCTAGTCTCTGTGTTGAATCAGCTAGTCCCTGTGGTGAATCAGCTAGTCTCTGTGGTGAATCAGCTAGTCTCTGTGGTGAATCAGCTAGTCCCTGTGGTGAATCAGCTGGTCTCTGTGGTGAATCAGCTAGTCTGAGGTGAATCAGCTAGTCTCTGAGGTGAATCAGCTAGTCCCTGTGGTGAATCAGCTAGTCCCTGTGTTGAATCAGCTAGTCTGTGGTGAATCAGCTAGTCTCTGTGGTGAATCAGCTAGTCTCTGTGGTGAATCAGCTAGTCCCTGTGTTGAATCAGCTAGTCTCTGGTGAATCAGCTAGTCTCTGTGGTGAATCAGCTAGTCTCTGTGGTGAATCAGCTAGTCTCTGTGGTGAATCAGCTAGTCTCTGTGGTGAATCAGCTAGTCTCTGTGGTGAATCAGCTAGTCTGTGTTGAATCAGCTAGTCTGAGGTGAATCAGCTAGTCTCTGTGGTGAATCAGCTAGTCTGTGTTGAATCAGCTAGTCTCTGTGTTGAATCAGCTAGTCTCTGTGGTGAATCAGCTAGTCTCTGTGTTGAATCAGCTAGTCTCTGAGGTGAATCAGCTAGTCTCTGTGGTGAATCAGCTGGTCTCTGTGGTGAATCAGCTAGTCTCTGTGTTGAATCAGCTAGTCTCTGTGGTGAATCAGCTAGTCCCTGTGGTGAATCAGCTAGTCTCTGTGGTGAATCAGCTAGTCTCTGTGGTGAATCAGCTAGTCTCTATGGTGAATAAGCTAGTCTCTGTGGTGAATCAGCTAGTCTCTGTGGTGAATCAGCTAGTCTCTGTGGTGAATCAGCTAGTCTCTGAGGTGAATCAGCTAGTCTCTGAGGTGAATCAGCTAGTCCCTGTGGTGAATCAGCTAGTCCCTGTGGTGAATCAGCTAGTCTCTGAGGTGAATCAGCTAGTCTCTGAGGTGAATCAGCTAGTCTCTGTGGTGAATCAGCTAGTCTCTGTGGTGAATCAGCTGGTCTCTGTGTTGAATCAGCTGGTCCCTGTGGTGAATCAGCTAGTCTCTGTGTTGAATCAGCTGGTCTCTGTGGTGAATCAGCTGGTCCCTGTGGTGAATCAGCTAGTCTCTGTGGTGAATCAGCTAGTCTCTGTGTTGAATCAGCTAGTCTCTGTGGTGAATCAGCTAGTCCCTGTGGTGAATCAGCTAGTCTCTGTGGTGAATCAGCTAGTCTGAGGTGAATCAGCTAGTCTCTGTGGTGAATCAGCTAGTCTCTGTGGTGAATCAGCTAGTCTCTGTGGTGAATCAGCTAGTCTCTGTGGTGAATCAGCTAGTCTCTGTGGTGAATCAGCTAGTCTCTGTGGTGAATCAGCTAGTCTCTGTGGTGAATTAGTCTCTGTGTTGAATCAGCTAGTCTCTGAGGTGAATCAGCTAGTCTCTGAGGTGAATCAGCTAGTCTCTGAGGTGAATCAGCTAGTCCCTGTGTTGAATCAGCTAGTCCCTGTGTTGAATCAGCTAGTCTCTGAGGTGAATCAGCTAGTCTCTGTGGTGAATCAGCTAGTCTCTGTGGTGAATCAGCTAGTCTCTGTGGTGAATCAGCTAGTCCCTGTGGTGAATCAGCTAGTCTCTGTGGTGAATCAGCTAGTCTCTGTGTTGAATCAGCTAGTCTCTGTGGTGAATCAGCTAGTCTCTGAGGTGAATCAGCTAGTCTCTGTGTTGAATCAGCTAGTCTCTGTGGTGAATCAGCTAGTCCCTGTGGTGAATCAGCTAGTCTCTGTGGTGAATCAGCTAGTCTCTGTGTTGAATCAGCTAGTCCCTGTGGTGAATCAGCTAGTCTCTGTGGTGAATCAGCTAGTCTCTGTGGTGAATCAGCTAGTCCCTGTGGTGAATCAGCTAGTCTCTGTGGTGAATCAGCTAGTCTCTGTGGTGAATCAGCTAGTCCCTGTGTTGAATCAGCTAGTCTGTGGTGAATCAGCTAGTCTCTGTGGTGAATCAGCTAGTCTCTGTGGTGAATCAGCTAGTCTCTGTGGTGAATCAGCTAGTCTCTGTGTTGAATCAGCTAGTCTGTGTTGAATCAGCTAGTCTCTGTGGTGAATCAGCTAGTCTCTGTGGTGAATCAGCTAGTCTCTGTGGTGAATCAGCTAGTCCCTGTGGTGAATCAGCTAGTCTCTGAGGTGAATCAGCTAGTCCCTGTGGTGAATCAGCTAGTCTCTGTGGTGAATCAGCTAGTCCCTGTGGTGAATCAGCTAGTCCCTGTGGTGAATCAGCTAGTCTCTGTGGTGAATCAGCTAGTCTCTGTGTTGAATCAGCTAGTCTCTGTGGTGAATCAGCTAGTCTCTGGTGAATCAGCTAGTCTCTGTGGTGAATCAGCTAGTCTCTGTGGTGAATCAGCTAGTCCCTGTGTTGAATCAGCTAGTCTCTGTGTTGAATCAGCTGGTCTCTGTGTTGAATCAGCTAGTCTCTGTGTTGAATCAGCTAGTCTCTGAGGTGAATCAGCTAGTCTCTGAGGTGAATCAGCTAGTCTCTGTGGTGAATCAGCTAGTCTCTGTGGTGAATCAGCTAGTCTCTGTGGTGAATCAGCTAGTCTCTGTGGTGAATCAGCTAGTCCCTGTGGTGAATCAGCTAGTCCCTGTGGTGAATCAGCTAGTCTCTGAGGTGAATCAGCTAGTCTCTGTGGTGAATCAGCTAGTCTCTGAGGTGAATCAGCTAGTCTCTGTGGTGAATCAGCTAGTCTCTGTGGTGAATCAGCTAGTCTCTGTGGTGAATCAGCTAGTCTCTGTGGTGAATCAGCTAGTCCCTGTGGTGAATCAGCTAGTCTCTGTGGTGAATCAGCTAGTCTCTGTGGTGAATCAGCTAGTCTCTGTGGTGAATCAGCTAGTCTCTGTGGTGAATCAGCTAGTCTCTGGTGAATCAGCTAGTCTCTGTGGTGAATCAGCTAGTCTCTGTGATGAATCAGCTAGTCTCTGTGGTGAATCAGCTAGTCTGTGTTGAATCAGCTAGTCTCTGTGTTGAATCAGCTAGTCCCTGTGGTGAATCAGCTAGTCTGTGTTGAATCAGCTAGTCTCTGTGTTGAATCAGCTAGTCTCTGTGGTGAATCAGCTAGTCCCTGTGGTGAATCAGCTAGTCTCTGTGGTGAATCAGCTAGTCTCTGAGGTGAATCAGCTAGTCTCTGTGGTGAATCAGCTAGTCTCTGAGGTGAATCAGCTAGTCTCTGTGGTGAATCAGCTAGTCTCTGTGGTGAATCAGCTAGTCTCTGTGGTGAATCAGCTAGTCTCTGAGGTGAATCAGCTAGTCTCTGTGGTGAATCAGCTAGTCTCTGTGGTGAATCAGCTAGTCTCTGTGGTGAATCAGCTAGTCTCTGTGTTGAATCAGCTAGTCTCTGAGGTGAATCAGCTAGTCTCTATGGTGAATCAGCTAGTCTCTGTGATGAATCAGCTAGTCCCTGTGGTGAATCAGCTAGTCTCTGTGGTGAATCAGCTAGTCTCTGTGGTGAATCAGCTGGTCTCTGAGGTGAATCAGCTAGTCTCTGTGGTGAATCAGCTAGTCTCTGAGGTGAATCAGCTAGTCTCTGTGGTGAATCAGCTAGTCTCTGTGGTGAATCAGCTAGTCTCTGTGGTGAATCAGCTGGTCTCTGAGGTGAATCAGCTAGTCCCTGTGGTGAATCAGCTAGTCTCTGGTGAATCAGCTAGTCTCTGTGGTGAATCAGCTAGTCTCTGGTGAATCAGCTAGTCTCTGTGGTGAATCAGCTAGTCTCTGTGGTGAATCAGCTGGTCTCTGAGGTGAATCAGCTAGTCCCTGTGGTGAATCAGCTAGTCTCTGGTGAATCAGCTAGTCTCTGTGGTGAATCAGCTAGTCTCTGGTGAATCAGCTAGTCTCTGTGGTGAATCAGCTAGTCTCTGTGGTGAATCAGCTAGTCTCTGTGGTGAATCAGCTAGTCTGTGGTGAATCAGCTAGTCTCTGTGTTGAATCAGCTAGTCTCTGTGGTGAATCAGCTAGTCCCTGTGGTGAATCAGCTAGTCTCTGGTGAATCAGCTAGTCTCTGTGGTGAATCAGCTAGTCTCTGTGTTGAATCAGCTAGTCTCTGTGATGAATCAGCTAGTCTCTGTGATGAATCAGCTAGTCTCTGTGGTGAATCAGCTAGTCTCTGTGGTGAATCAGCTAGTCTCTGTGGTGAATCAGCTAGTCTCTGTGTTGAATCAGCTAGTCTCTGTGGTGAATCAGCTAGTCTCTGTGGTGAATCAGCTAGTCTCTGTGTTGAATCAGCTAGTCTCTGTGGTGAATCAGCTAGTCTCTGTGGTGAATCAGCTAGTCTCTGTGTTGAATCAGCTAGTCTCTGTGGTGAATCAGCTAGTCTCTGTGATGAATCAGCTAGTCTCTGTGGTGAATCAGCTAGTCTCTGTGGTGAATCAGCTAGTCTCTGTGTTGAATCAGCTAGTCTCTGTGGTGAATCAGCTAGTCTCTGTGGTGAATCAGCTAGTCTCTGTGGTGAATCAGCTAGTCTCTGTGGTGAATCAGCTAGTCTCTGTGGTGAATCAGCTAGTCTCTGTGGTGAATCAGCTAGTCTCTGTGGTGAATCAGCTAGTCTCTGTGTTGAATCAGCTAGTCTCTGTGGTGAATCAGCTAGTCTCTGGTGAATCAGCTAGTCTCTGTGATGAATCAGCTAGTCTCTGTGGTGAATCAGCTAGTCTCTGAGGTGAATCAGCTAGTCTCTGTGTTGAATCAGCTAGTCTGTGTGGTGAATCAGCTAGTCTCTGTGGTGAATCAGCTAGTCTCTGTGGTGAATCAGCTAGTCTGTGGTGAATCAGCTAGTCTGTGGTGAATACGCCATTATGAGTTTGTGAAGAGGTTGTGGTCTCCCAGCAATGTCCTTCTCATCCCTCATTCCTCCCTCTCTCTAAAAAAATATATATAAAAGCAACAGCAACAAAACAACCCCCTCAACCCCCCCCCCTTCATTTTGTCTACAGAAATGAACAGCTAGCATGTGCCCCTCCAAATTTATATGATGTGTCCCTAACAAAGACAGGCACAGATTATGATGAAGCATTCATTGCTTAATAAGAGCAACAAATATACTATTAGGAAGAGGTTATTACAGAACACCTCTGTAACATTAGCTTACGTTCTCTTCTCTCTGTTCCTCCATCCCCTCCCCCCCCTCTCTGCATTCCATCCAGGTTTCTGATGTGCTTGCAGCTCTGTGATGACATCAGAGCCAACAAGGTCCATGTCGACCGTGAGACAGCCATTAGACTGACAGCCATCATGTTTCAAGGTACGAATGTGTAGCTAACCCTAATTTCCACCCCCCCCCCCTCAATCCAGTTGCTCTCATCATCATGACTGTAATGAGTTACCAAAATACGAGGAACCTTACAGAAGCTTATGTTTGAACATAAGCAGCCATATCACATACCCCTCTCTCTCCTAAATTGCATCTAAATTCCTTTCAGATGTAGCAGTGTAGTAGTTTAGCAGCTGTGCGGCATCTGCTGAAGTTAAAATTGAATTTCCTGTGTATGAAAACTCTTTGGCTTCTGGCTTCTTCAAGTGTTGGGGCCCGTGACTTCTTGTTGGTTCCCAAGAGATGAGTCAACTCGGAACGAGGGAGGAAGCGCAGACGCTTGCCATTCTTGACATTCTTTTAACATGCCAAGCAAACTGACCACTGACCTGTGGTTGTCATCAATTAACAGATTCGGGCTACGGTTTCAGGAACTGGAGCGCTTGCTGAGGCGAAGCGTGTTTCTATTGGGAGGTGGGTGTGGCTCTCTGGTCCTCTTTCGGGTGTTAGCGGTGAAGAAAATGTGTGTGTGTGGGGGAAGGGGGGGGGGGGGGGGAAGAGCCTTTTCCAGGTGTGTATATAATGTGATGTGCTTGTCCACCAGGGAAACTTGGCGACTACGAGGAGGAGAATCACACGCCTGGCTGCTACCTGGAGTACCCTCAGTTCCAGCTGCTGCCCGACTCTCTCAAGGTGAGCAGGTGCACATGCTAAACTTTGCGTAGCTCTTCCATCTCTTAGGGTCTGTGACTTCCATCGCTAATGGTATTATATGTTGAGAAAGAAATCCTCAACAGCGCAAGAGAGAGTGGGATAGTATCCTCTATAATGACTTGACCCCTCCCCCATTTTTAATGGCCAGCAAACTTCCCCCCCCCCCCCCCACAAACAACAACAAAATGAGTCAAAAGCAAAAAAAAAAAGTCAAAGCCCCCAAAAAAGAAAAGTCAAAGCAAAAAAAACCCGCATAGCTCGTAGCTCGGCTGAAACTCTCATCAGTAGCATCTCAGCTGGATCAATGGTCATTTCAGCAGCATTAGGACTTGCAGTATGGCCCTTGAATCCTTCGCTAAGATTTTAAACCGGAAGAACCCGAAAAAGGTCTGGAAAAAATCTTGACATTCATCTTCAAGGATCTATCTATCTAGCTACCATATTTCCTCGATAAACGGAGTCCTCAATTCCTCAATTAGAACGTGCTCTTGATCAGACTGCACACCAGCAGGAAATATGAAAGCTCCAAAGAAAGTCCAGTCTGGAGTGGGGGAAGAAAGTTTGGCGGTCTGTCACCACTTAAAAAATCTTCAAGAGTTGCAGCATTTCAGTTGAGACCGGTGGGTCACATGATGACAGCATTCACTGTTTAAAGCCCGGGCAAGTAGCAGGAAGTGCTGCAGCAGACACTGCCAGCGAGACGGCCAAACTCCACGGGGGAAGAGGAAGGAGAAGCTGATAATGGTGACCCCTGACGAAGCATGACTGAAGAAAAGAAGATGGAACTGGAATAAAGGACAATGGCTCCAGCACGGAGAACGTGGCTACCGCCAATTATTGTCATCTGTTCGAGACCCGGTGATCTCGTGCAACTATTGTGTGCATGCCTGTTAGTCCTGTTCAAATAATAGAACATGCCCTTGAGTAGTACGCAAGCTAGGTAGCTCATGAAATGAAGAGAACATGATGATGGGTAATGTTCTAATCGAGGAAATGTGGTATGTACCCCTCCCCCTCCCCCCACCCCCTCACATAACTTTCTTACAATAAATACACCCATAGAAATGTTAGTGCCAGAAGACTCCGAACGTTCCAATGCACCTCCACAGCTACTCCTCTTCTCGATTGCGGAATGAAGCCATTGGTCAGAATCATGCGTGACTTTTCCCGTCTCCACGAATGCACGTGCAGTATAAGGAGCAGAATGAGGAACCCACCCACGCTCAGTTCAGCTGTTTGGTTTTGTGGAGTTCTCGTTCCTGGGCAACTAATACCCGAGTCCGAAGGAGTCGGTCTTGCCCCCCCAAAATCTGTTGTTAGATTAGTAGTGTCCTCCTGTGCGCCTGTCACTAACCGACGTGGGAGCAGTCATGGCTGACCCGATGTGGGTGCAGTCAACAGCAACAAGACACGTGTGAGCTGATTTGTGTAGTGGAACAATGTTGTCTACATGTGTACAGTTACCAATAGGAACAAGACAGGGCATGTGCTGAAATGTGTCGTGTAACAAGGAGAAACAATGCTTTAAGAATTTAATTTAATCCTTGAGACAGGGTCTCCAACCTCCTCATTGTCTCACCGCCAACCAATGTACACTTCCCTTTAAATTAGCCTTCTGCTGATTCAGTGCCAACGTTTCAACCGGAATACTTCGGTGAAGGTAATCGTACAAAGAGAAGCGAGTTCAGTAGCTCTGAGTTGGACTTAGTCGAGCTTTGACTTCCTTCACTGCTCAACCAAAATATACAAAAACAAATACACAAGCAAAACAACAACAACAACAACAACTTATCAACAAAAAACAACAACAAAAAAGGAATCAAGATCCTCTACCTTAAAAGCACTTTACCATATGCAATCAATCATTTATACAGCAGTGTAATGATAGGTGTGCACCGTTTTAAACTGTCAAGGCCCTCGCCTCTCAGTGTTGAGGTTTGCATGAGCACATTCCATTTCCTGCTTTAAAAAAAATACTTTAGGTTGCTCCTCTATAAAAACATTCTTGTTCTTGTGATAGTGAGGACGTGTTTAAAAGGAGGAGGAAAGACTCGCAGGCTAGCAGGAACCGGTCATGTCAGCCCTTTTGCCGATGTTGATGTCTCTTTTTTTGTTGTTGTTGTTGGGGGAGGGGGGGTTGATTATTCGGCTTTGTAGTGCAGTCAACCGGTGGTCCATGACCGTTTGGGATCATCTAGGCTAGGGAGTCCAATGCTCAAAGTTGTTGCCCACCTAATGCCATCCCTAGCCAGTATTCGGTGGGCAAGTGGAGTTTGGACATGCATGGTTGACCTCAGCATTGTGGTGTACATACATGTAAGGTGCCGAGGACATTAAGTCCGTGATTTGAGCAAGATTCCTCCTCTATACTGCATCTGATAACCTCTGCAGAGAAAGTAGCCAGACAGTTTCTCCTCTTCTGTTCCTGTGAGATTTACATGCAACCTGAGGGTGCAAAGGTTACCATGGCAGTGAAAACGTGTCGTCACGTGGATGGGAAACGAACGCAAGGCTGTTGTGCAGGGCGAGCCAGGGATCTTGCCAACTTGATGCCGTGAGAGTCTACAGCTTCTAAACTCCCATTGCAGTGAGTGCAATCTTGGGGTAGACTTGAATCTAACGCTCTGTCTGTGCTGAACGGACCTTCTCTCATGGAAATATAATTGTTCAGGACTCTACTGCAGCAGTCGGAGTGAACTTGGCTCAGACAGCTGGATGCTGGAATGGGGCACCTAGTCCACCTGCTGTGGCCTCTGACTTCTGCATGATGGAATGAGGGCACCTAGTCCACCTGCTGTGGCCTCTGACTTCTGCATGATGGAATGAGGGCACCTAGTCCACCTGCTGTGGCCTCTGACTTCTGCATGATGGAATGAGGGCACCAAGTCCACCTGCTGTGGTCTCTGACTTCTGCATGATGGAATGAGGGCACCTAGTCTACTTGCTGTGGCCTCTGACTTCTGCATGATGGAATGAGGGCACCTAGTCCACCTGCTGTGACCTCTGACTTCTGCGTGATGGAATGGGGGCACCTAGTCTACTTGCTGTGGCCTCTGACTTCTGCATGATGGAATGAGGGCACCTAGTCCACCTGCTGTGGCCTCTGACTTCTGCATGATGGAATGAGGGCACCAAGTCCACCTGCTGTGGTCTCTGACTTCTGCATGATGGAATGAGGGCACCTAGTCTACTTGCTGTGGCCTCTGACTTCTGCATGATGGAATGAGGGCACCAAGTCCACCTGCTGTGGTCTCTGACTTCTGCATGATGGAATGAGGGCACCAAGTCCACCTGCTGTGGTCTCTGACTTCTGCATGATGGAATGAGGGCACCTAGTCCACCTGCTGTGGCCTCTGACTTCTGCGTGATGGAATGAGGGCACCAAGTCCACCTGCTGTGGTCTCTGACTTCTGCATGATGGAATGGGGCACCTAGTCCACCTGCTGTGGCCTCTGACTTCTGCGTGATGGAATGAGGGCACCAAGTCCACCTGCTGTGGTCTCTGACTTCTGCATGATGGAATGAGGGCACCTAGTCTACTTGCTGTGACCTCTGACTTCTGCATGATGGATCTACTTTCAAATAGGAGAGGTTTCACACTTCTCAGGCCCGTACCCAGACTTCCGAAAAGGGAGGTTCCATCACTGTAATCTTTACCTAATTATATACCTGGTAAATTTACAGTATAGCCTATAGCTGCCTCGTATCAGGATTTTGTATGCCGTTTTCTGACCCCAACTCTATTGCATACTAAAGAACATACGTTTCGGTTACGAAACACCCAGTTTCCCAAGAGGTCCATAACTCTGAGGTCCTACTTTATATATTATATAAGATATTATGTTGTTATTATTTTTTAAATCTAAAAAATATATATAAGATAAACTTATACAAAAAATATATACATTTATTACTATGGATATATACAATGTTATTATTTTTAAATCTAAAAAATATATATAAGATAAACTTATACAAAAATATATACATATTACTATGGATATATACAACAAAGTAGTTCATTAAGTGTTGATGGAGTCTGCCACAAACATTAAATTAGAATTAAGTTAATTAAAATTCAAATACTATAATAATTAAATCAAAAATTAAGTAATAATAATAATAATAATAATAATAATTAATAATAATAATAATAATAATAATAATAATAATAATAATAATAATAATAATAATAATAATAATAATAATAATAATAATAATAATAATAATAATAATAATAATAATAATAATAATAAAATAATAATAAAATAATAATAAAATAATAATAAAATAATAATAAAAAAATAAAATAAAAATAATAATAAAATAATAATAATAATAACAAACAAAATAAATGATGGCCAGTCACAACTATATGTATATATTTTTCTTCCTTCTATATATTAATATACAAATAAATTGATCTTGTTCAATATAAGTGCATGTAAACAATTATAATGTAGTCTGTTCATATGATGTGCATTAAAAACTGTCAATTGCAAAACATTGGAAAGACAATCATCATCATGAAGTTCAGGATGAAAGGCAGAAGCTCAGGTACAGGAGCTTCAGGTAAAATGGCTCAATATGATATTATGGAATAGCTATGTGTGGGTTATCTGTGATCAATCCAGAAATACACTGCTCAAGTGCAACCGCCTTGGGTGCAGCCTGGAAAAAAGATCCACAACCTGATCTAGATCAATGTGATGCTGGTAATGTATATGCATCAACGCCAGAGATGTCAATCGATCTTCTGTCATACTAAATCTCATAAAATTACGTAATCTGCATACAGTACTAGCATTTCGTTCACATTCACAGGAAGTGACGGGTATGACGGGAATGGTGCAAGCAATCTTCAATAAGGTGTATACATTGGGGAACAAAAGTTGATCACACTCTTTCAGGGCAGTAGCACAAGTTACTGGCCTTTCTGAAGCAGGCATGCAGACAAAACTTTGTTTCCAACGGCCAAGTTCTTGGTCAAAAAGCTCAGGTGATGGCAAATCACTAAAATAAACATCCACACTATCAGAAAAATTTACGTACACAAAATAGAAGGGACAAGACATGGCAAAGAGGATGAAGTTTTGGATAATGGTGAGAATCGAGTCTCTAAGTCACATATTATATGGTCAACAAAGGGGAGAGCCACATTTATTTTAAACCACTCCTCAATTGTACTTGTCACTACATTAGGCCTGTTTCTCTGCCTTTCGCAGCTCCTGGGCTTACATGGCTGTACATTCACTGATGACGCCATTCTTTCAGCATGTATATATCTTTTATGAAATTCATTATTGATAATAGTCCTTATTACCTTGTAGTATGATAAAACACCATCAATCTGCTGAAATGCCTGAACTACATCGAGTGTTGTACTCTGTAACTTCACTGTAATGCCAGCCACATGTGAAAGAAAGAAGTGGCTTTGCTTCTTGACTCATAATCCCACACAGCATTACTAAAATTAGCAGTGAATGTATCAATGTGCAATCCAAGTCCTATTCCTTCGAAAGCAGTGACCATAAATTTATAACATCCATAGAAATGTGAATACGCAGAGTGTCTTGCTGCCCAATGGGTTAGTCAATAAGGGGCGCCCTCTTACCAAGATCTATGACATTACTCTTAACTATTTCTATCAATAATTGATTCCTTTTGGACTATTCAAGAAAAACTTGCAACTTTGTCTACCACATTCCTTATCATTGGTAGACGACAAGAGCCACCTATTACAAGGTTCAGACAATGGCCAGTGCAGTGTGTGTACACTGCCAAAGGAGATTTTTCTCGGATCAGAGCCTGCAAGCCTACCCCGGGCACTAGACATGCACTATCATATCCTTGACCTCGAACATTCTTGACATCAAGTCCTAGCTCCTCCAATCCTTTAGCACACATGTAGCAATGGCCACCCCTGTAATACGAGTTAAAACTGAAAACTTAAAAAAATTCTTCCCGAATTTCAGAATTAGAATCATAGTGGCGTTATTTCTTTATTAAACGGATGTTATTTCATCAACCATTAATAGCATCAATTACTTCTTTTACTATATTATTATTCTGAATTGTTGACCTGCCTATAATATCGATCACTTCATTTTGTATTCTAGGTGATATATTATATGTCACATTCTTCACCCTTGGATGCTGTAGATGCATCTTCAGCAAAGGACTCCGCTAAAACATTCAAGAAAGCAAGAAAGTGTCAGGGATTTCCTGTATGGTTGTGACTATCCTTGTCACCCCTTAGTGCAACACACTGTCGACCACAAAATAGAACACCTTCAGCATAACACTTCACAATATGCCTGTTGTCTCGTATATTTCAAACACGTTCAGCATTCATACGAACATCAATATTATGCTCAGGTTTGTCAATGGACTGTAGCAGAACTCTAGCATCAGCAACAGCATCAATATGATAAGCAGTGGAACCATGTGTACCAAGTATTTAACCCACTTCTTAAAAGGCTTATTCACAAGCACACCACATTTAGTCCTATCTGAAGCAAGCAACGCACAATATTTACAAAATCCACCATCTATTGCCTTGCTATATACTAACCATGGATATTTTTGGAGCCATTTCACCTGAAAGCTCCTATTACACCCGGAATCGTACACCTTAGGGAAAGTAAACATACTTCCGGGTATAAAGTGCTCGGTTAAGATCTTGTACTTCTGTCCAAGAGATAAGGACTTTACAGCATCTTGGACTGCGTCAACTAAAGACCGCTTTATAACACAGCCTATATCCACATCACTGGATATACTATTAATAGCTGCAGCCTCTTCGATTCTAGTGGCAACACTACCACCGGTATTACCAGCCCCAGGATCATCACTCTCATTGTCACACTGCTGCTATTCTCATCTTTATTAATAAATGTCACTACTTCCTCTTTGTCACTTACTACTCCACTCTGTCCTGGTTCACTCCGCTCTTCTTCGACTTCACCACCCTTTTGAAATATTTCAGAAGCCTGCTAGGGTTGTCAAACGGTAACTTTCTCTGGCTCGCCATTATCAGCTGCCAACTCTGCTCAGAAAAACAAGTACACGTGACGTAACATACCTTACCAGCTTTTCTGCAAGTTGAAAGGGGGGTTCGATCGAACCCCTCGAAACCCCCCCCTGGGTACAGGCCTGCTTCTGCAAGATGGGCGTCTGTTTTCTTACCTCCGACTTTTGCATGATTTTTCCCATCTTCTTCACGACCAGACTGGTCTTTGTGTCCGTGATGAGTCTTCATCAGTTCTCTACTATTTCTGCATTCAGTCAGCCTCCCGATCTGTATCATATTGCTCTCCAATGATATGCCATATTTCAATGATCAGCTGACATAATGACCTTCTCAACACCCAACTTGAAATTCACTCTGTCGACATTTTGGCTCAAGTAAATTTCAAGTCGAGTATTGAGAAAGCGTTGCAATTGTGGTATGCTCTATGTATGTTTGCATTATATTCCATCTCGCGCAGATTTTATCCTTCTTTCTCTATCCCTGTCCTGTATCTCCGCCCCCTCCCATCTCTCCCACCCCCTGTAGCCCGACAACTACGAGGCTCAGGTTATGCAAGTGCACAGGGCCAAGGCAGGCTACACGCCCTCCCAGGCAGATTCGGAATTCCTCAGCATTGCCAAAGACCTCCCCCGCTATGGGGAGCATCTCTTCCTGGCCAAGGTAACATATGCACATTCATACGCATCGTAGATGCATGAATAATATTTGACATGTGGAGAAGAGGGACACTTGTAGTCTAAACTGATTGCTACAGGATAGACCTTCAAAAGGGCCTGCCAAGTCGTACTGTTCAGTATCTGCTAATGCTCAGCCTCTGTCTTCACGCTTTTCATATCCTGTTCATATCCTGTGCAATTGGACCATTTCCTCAGATCCTAGTAGATGCACATACACACATGCACACACATGCATGCACACACATGCACACACATGCACACACACTCACACACATACACACATGCTTTCTTGTAACTTTTAATATTAATTTTGGTCAGCTAGACCATCTGTAGAGCATTGCAATATGCAGAATTATGCACAGAAGCACCAAATGCACCATCTAAATTATTTTGTGGAATATGCCACACTCGCTATATAGGGTGGCTCACCACCAGAGGCATTGGAGGGCCAGGCCCACTACCGGGTGGGTCAGGCCACTACCATAGATATTGGGTGGGTCAGGCCCACTACCATTCATATTGGGTGGGTCAGGCCACTACCATAGATATTGGGTGGGTCAGGCCCACTACCATTCATATTGGGTGGGTCAGGCCACTACCGTAGATATTGGGTGGGTCAGGCCACTACCATAGATATTGGGTGGGTCAGGCCACTACCATAGATATTGGGTGGGTCAGGCCACTACCATAGATATTGGGTGGGTCAGGCCACTACCATAGATATTGGGTGGGTCAGGCCACTACCATAGATATTGGGTGGGTCAGGCCACTACCACAGATATTGGGTGGGTCAGGCCACTACCACAGATATTGGGTGGGTCAGGCCACTACCATAGATATTGGGTGGGTCAGGCCACTACCATAGATATTGGGTGGGTCAGGCCACTACCACAGATATTGGGTGGGTCAGGCCACTACCACAGATATTGGGTGGGTCAGGCCACTACCATAGATATTGGGTGGGTCAGGCCACTACCATAGATATTGGGTGGGTCAGGCCACTACCACAGATATTGGGTGGGTCAGGCCACTACCATAGATATTGGGTGGGTCAGGCCACTACCATAGATATTGGGTGGGTCAGGCCCACTACCATAGATATTGGGTGGGTCAGGCCCACTACCATAGATATTGGGTGGGTCAGGCCACTACCACAGATATTGGGTGGGTCAGGCCACTACCATAGATATTGGGTGGGTCAGGCCACTACCATAGATATTGGGTGGGTCAGGCCACTACCATAGATATTGGGTGGGTCAGGCCCACTACCATAGATATTGGGTGGGTCAGGCCACTACCATAGATATTGGGTGGGTCAGGCCCACTACCATAGATATTGGGTGGGTCAGGCCACTACCATAGATATTGGGTGGGTCAGGCCACTACCATAGATATTGGGTGGGTCAGGCCCACTACCACAGATATTGGGTGGGCTAGGCCCACTACCATAGATATTGGGTGGGTCAGGCCACTACCATAGATATTGGGTGGGTCAGGCCACTACCATAGATATTGGGTGGGTCAGGCCACTACCATAGATATTGGGTGGGTCAGGCCCACTACCACAGATATTGGGTGGGCTAGGCTGGGAGTGAAGATCATCATGACACAAGCGTTCCAATAGCTGCCCAGCACTTCATGCTATTATATACTGTAACCATGGAAGTTGTGAGAGCATTAATTTTTAATCATGCTAAATCATGTGACTCGGTTGCAATCTAATGATTTTTAAATATTCTACGTCCGCAAAAATTAGTTGTGTATGGCGTGCAGAAGGGGAAAATGCATTTAGTAGAGGAATCAATTACTTCAAGAAGAAAGAGGAAGGCCAGCCTTCCAACAGCTGAACAAAACTGCTAGAGGAAAGGCAGTCTGAAGAAGCTAACAAACACATGGAGACAGTGCAGATGGCTACTAAGGGCCAGAGAAGGAAGGCTAACAACACTCTAAGCCATAAGAACTTTGTAAGTCCTCCTGTGCCAGCAGCACACTAGTGTGGTGTCTGCAGCACACTAGTGTGGTACCTGGAGCACACTAGTGTGGTACCTGGAGCACACTAGTATGGTGCCTGGAGCACACTGTAGTGTGGTGCCAGCCAGTGCACACAATTACTCATGACCAACAAAAAGTAATGATTTTTTCCCTGCTTCCTATACCCATGAACGAACCCTTGAACTAGCATGAACCCTTGAACTAGAATGAACCCTTGAACTAGCATGAACCCTTGAACTAGCATGAACCCTAGCATGAACCCTACTAGCATGAACCCTTGAACTAGCATGAACCCTACTAGCATGAACCCTTGAACTAGCATGAACCCTTGAACTAGCTTGAACTAGCATGAACCCTTGAACTAGCATGAACCTTGAACTAGCATGAACCTTGAACTAGCATGAACCTGGACTAGCATGAACCCTTAAACTAGCATGAACCCTTGAACTAGCATGAACCCTTGAACTAGCATGAACCCTACTAGCATGAACCCTTGAACTAGCATGAACCTTGAACTAGCATGAACCCTTGAACTAGCATGAACCCTTGAACTAGCATGAATTGTAATTTTGAAGGTATTTTCAACCCGCGATACATATATTTAGTGCAATGTAAATGTCATGGCTTACGGTACCTTAAGTGGGCTTGGCTGCAATTCCATATAATTAGAGGAGCCATTTTACAGGTGCTGAAATCTTCCACCTTCCTGCAGGGTCATCTCTTCTGCTCTGCCATTGCTTGCTATGCGAGATAAAAGAACGCTGTCTCTCGCCACATCACAGTGATAATGGTTGCTATTTGTGGTTAGTTAATCATTGCAATTATTACCGAGTCCTTGAGGGAGGATCATAGCTTACACCATTACCAAAGACCCTACGAACAATGATCAGAGCAACAAGTGAATATGGTATGTACTGACAACAATTTAGAAGAAGAGTTAATAAGAGTCCACACTCCTACTGAAATCGTAGATGCTGCAGACTTAGAGACGGAAGGTAGGCTAGGCTGGTGAAGATCTTGCTTGGCATGGTGGCAGCTGGACTAGAACACTAGAACAGCTCAAACAAAGAAACATTAAAAAGTCTTTAATAAAAATAAAAATGAAAGACTGTTGGATTGACTGTCTAAAGACAAGGAACATGTAGCCTGCCAACATTTAGAGAACCCTTTACCTTTTTAAAATCATGTACACCAATATTATAAAGCTTTTTTTCAAATCTGTTATCCATGTTAACTGATAACACGCTGACTTTATTTGTGGTTTGTTGAATGTTGAGTTAATTTAAAAAAATTTTTTTTTTTTTAAGAATAAACTTCTCAAACATTAGAATTGGAGATCCAATAAACTGCAGTTTGGTACAAGAATCAGAAGTAAGCAACCAAAAGCTATGCATGCTACGTCACTATATGTCAACAACAAAACTTGCAGCAAAGAAATACATCCAGGATTGATTCCTGAAGCAGCACAGGTGCCTGTACTGCTTTCCACCGAAGAAGAACTTCCAGAAACAGCAACAAAAGCCAGGAAGAGACCGTTCATGAAGGCAGTTGCAATCATCAGCCATTATAAATTTTTTAATTTAGCTTGCTCGCCCCATCCAACCAGAAGTATAGTTATACATCAATAGAGCAGTCTATTGGGCATGTTCAATACGGAGAAGGGACGCAGAATACAAATTCGATTTAATATAATTTTCCCCACCCCCTGATGATGTCGGAGCTTGTGCCACATATGGTGACCGACGATGTCCGAGCTTGTGCCACATATGGTGACCAATGATGTCTGAGCTTGTGCCACATATGGTGACCGACGATGTCCAAGCTTGCACCACATATGGTGACCGACGATGTCCGAGCTTGCGCCACATATGGTGACCAACGATGTCCGAACTTGTGCAACATATGGTGACCGACGATGTCCGAGCTTGTGCCACATATGGTGACCGACGATGTCCGAGCTTGTGCCACATATGGTGACCGACGATGTCCGAGCTTGTGCCACATATGGTGACCGACGATGTCCGAGCTTGCGCCACATATGGTGATCGACGATGTCCGAGCTTGTGCCACATATGGTGACCGACGATGTCCGAGCTTGTGCCACATATGGTGATCGATGATGTCCGAGCTTGTGCCACATATGGTGACCGATGATGTCCGAGCTTGTGCCACATATGGTGACCGACGATGTCCGAGCTTGTGTCACATATGGTGACATATGGTGACCGACGATGTCCGAGCTTGTGCCACATATGGTGACCGACGATGTCTGAGCTTGTGCCACATATGGTGACCAACGATGTCCGAGCTTGTGCCACATATGGTGACCGATGATGTCCGAGCTTGTGCCACATATGGTGACCGATGATGTCCGAGCTTGTGCCACATATGGTGACCGACGATGTCCGAGCTTGTGCCACATATGGTGACCGACGATGTCCGAGCTTGTGCCACATATGGTGACCAACAATGTCCGAGCTTGTGCCACATATGGTGACCGACGATGTCCGAGCTTGCGCCACATATGGTGACCGATGATGTCTGAGCTTGTGCCACATATGGTGATCGACGATGTCCGAGCTTGTGCCACATATGGTGACCGACGATGTCCGAGCTTGTGCCACATATGGTGATCGATGATGTCCGAGCTTGTGCCACATATGGTGACCGATGATGTCCGAGCTTGTGCCACATATGGTGACCGACGATGTCCGAGCTTGTGTCACATATGGTGACATATGGTGACCGACGATGTCCGAGCTTGTGCCACATATGGTGACCGACGATGTCTGAGCTTGTGCCACATATGGTGACCAACGATGTCCGAGCTTGTGCCACATATGGTGACCGATGATGTCCGAGCTTGTGCCACATATGGTGACCGATGATGTCCGAGCTTGTGCCACATATGGTGACCGACGATGTCCGAGCTTGTGCCACATATGGTGACCGACGATGTCCGAGCTTGTGCCACATATGGTGACCAACAATGTCCGAGCTTGTGCCACATATGGTGACCGACGATGTCCGAGCTTGCGCCACATATGGTGACCGATGATGTCTGAGCTTGTGCCACATATGGTGACCAACGATGTCTGAGCTTGTGCCACATATGGTGACTGACGATGTCTGAGCTTGTGCCACATATGGTGTTTAAAGGTTTAAGAATGAGCCATTCATATTGGCTGTAGACTGGTAATGTCCGTCCTAGATAAGCAAAATCACTACCCGTGTGCTTCATAGTTCACATTAACAACACTTTTATTTGGGCACTGAAGTAGTTGGCGCAGGCTTAATGATGCCAACAATACTTGCACTGAAAGGGAACCTTAATCTGAAGTCATTTGTGAAGCCATATCCACACACACACACATGCACACATACACACACAGAATGAGTGAAATCCACTAGATTGATACACTTGAATAAAAGCATTTTCACACACCGCTGTGTCAGCATATAATAATTGGAGCAGTTTCATTTCCTCGCACTAGAAGAATCCAATTAGATTAGGGCTGGGCCTGGCTGGGGCTGGACCTGGGGTATTTGTTTGTTGGTTTTTGGTCGACTTCATAAAAGTAGTGCGGATTTTCCTTGCCGTCAGCTTTTGGTTGATTGGATGGTTCGTTACTTTTTGCCCGATATATGCACAGTAATGTATCAGGCGAACAATGATGGGAGTGGTTTCACATGATAATTTAGGAGTCGAGACCGAGTAGCTGTGGGCAAGTGTTTATTGGTGAGACACGGAAGAGGTCGGAGACCCGGATCTAGGGATGCTTGCAGGAAAACGGAGAACTCGTAGAAGTGTGCCATCGCAGGGCATGTGTGGATCCGACACCACCCAGTCTAGTGGGAGGGGACGTCTGTGATTGATAGAGCCAGCCAATGGAAGGAATTGTTTGTGAAGGAGGCACTGCACATCCATCTTACCCCTAAGGATCAGCACTTCACCAAGACATAGGGTTAGAGCTACCTGATTGCTGGCTCTAAACTATGAAGAATGCGCATGTGAAATCGCACCCACCATTGTCTGCCTGATGCATTGCTGTGTGCTTATACACTCGGGCATTCACACCGATCATGAATCGTGTGCATTTTGTGTGAAGTTCGTTGCCAGTGATTATAAATGCATTGTGTAGTGTTTTAGGTTATCATCATTTGCCTTGTGAAGACCAAAACATTCCAAAACGGAAGAGCCTTCTGTATTAATATCCTTACATATATCCCCTTACATATATCCCTGACAGTCTTTCTCCTTTGGGGGACGATTGCATTTTTCCCTTTTTTTAAAACTTGTGGTTACAACTTTAGAGCTCCATAGATTCTGCTAACTTCATGGTATGGACTTGATATATAGCTCAAAAGATAGGTCTCTCTGTGTGCTCTCTTTTGACACTAAAATATGTTTTACTATAGGCAAGTTACTAGACCCTAAAGTGGAGGGACCTCAAAAACCTGCATCCCAAAAACCTCATCCAGAATAACTGATTGCTAAGGTCAAAAAATTGAAATTGGTACGAGTGGCTAGAGGAAGCCCTAGAGCATGCAATCACCTTTTTCATTAGGCGTTAAAATTTTAGTACGTGGTCAGCGCATGGGTGGAAAATTGCAATCTGGAGTTATTCTGGATGAGGTTTTTGGGATGCAGGTTTTTGAGGTCCCTCCACTTTAGGGTCTAGTAACTTGCCTATAGTTATACCTATGAAACATATTTTAGTATCAAAAGAGAGCACACAGAGAGACCTATCTTTTGAGCTATATATCAAGTCCATACCATGAAGTTTGCAGAATCTACGGAGCTCTAAAGTTGTAACCACAAGTTTTTTTTAAAGGTTTAAAAAAAATACCATCGTCTCCCCGTAAAGAAAGTTTCTAGAGAAGCCTTTGTTTCAACTCGGCCTGAGGAAGGCTGAAGCAAGTTGGTTGAAGCGTTGGTACTTATGTCGTAAGCCATTTTAATTTTCCCTTCTCTCTCCACTCTGCATGCACTAGTCGCTGAGGGATGACAGTCATGAGGAGTGTCGCATGGTGACGATTGGTAGCAGCAGCAAGGGAGTGTCCGTGTACTGCGAGGGGGAGGACGACCTTTGTGTCCCGTGGAAGGACATTATCAAGATATCGTACAAGAAAGACAAGTTTCGCATGATCTACCACCCTCCCATGGTAGGCTGTTGATGTCAATGTTATCATTGTCACCTTCATCACTGTCATCACCAACACCATCATCATCGTCAATGCCATCATCACCAACTGTCATCGTCATCGTCAATACCATCATCACCAACCGTCATCATTATCACCACATCATCACCACCATCACATCATCACCACCATCACATCATCACCACCACCACACCAGGGTTAGAGCGAATGATGTTGGCATTCTTGTGGACCTCCTTGTAGGACGAGACTGACGAGAAAAAGCGTGAAAAACGTCCTACCCTCAGGAGGAAGTTTTACACTGGCGAACGCCCTCAGGCTAAGAGGATCTGGAAGAATGCAGTGGAGCAGCACGTCTTCTTCCAGTAAGTCCAGTGCGACCTGTTTATAACTACCCGTGCTCTTGTGTGAAAGGTTTGGTGCCCTTAGCAATGCACCCACAACACACACACACACCACACGCGTGTGCACTCACACACACATGCACCCACAACACACACACACACACACACATGCACCCACAACACACACACACACACACACACACATGCACACACACACACATGTGTGTGTATTACAGTTTGGGGCAGTTTGGTGGGAGTGGCAACTGGGCAGGACACTTTTTACTGTTGAAGTGGAAATGCAATCAGAAATTCTCGTCTCACATCTTCCAATTTGGAAATGGTCATCAAATAGACACAGTCTTCCTGTTCACTTAATTTGTGGGTTAAAAATTTGTGGGTTAAAAACAACAACAATCCATTAAATGCAGTTTGGCATAAGAATCAGCTCATCATTGCACTATGTCTACCATGGGACCATCTTCTTTCTTACGAGTGAAGGGACTCGGGATGGTTCTGGTAAGTAGCCTTCCTTATCTGAAGAGCCTCCAGACATGGCAGTAGAGGCTAGGGTGAGGGCACATGGTGGCAGTTACGATTGTCAGCCTTAATATATATATATAATATATAGTGTGTGTGTGCACCCTCTAGTTGTGTTTGCAGCTTGCATTCGTACCAGAGGCGATGGTAAAAATCATTCAAGGTCCCGGGAGATCTCAGCGGCTATAGAAAACAGTGAAGGTGTGAAGGTGGGGCGACATTCACTGTCTAAAGCTTGGGAGAGGTGGCAGCTCAAGAAGCACCAGAAACTTCACGACCATCACTACAACCTAAAGAGCTGGAGGATTCTAGCGAGCTCTTTCTTTAGCCTCGGTGATGACTAAGACTCCAACCTAAAGAACTGGAGGATTCTAGCGAGCTCTTTCTTTAGCCTCAATGATGACTAAGACTCCAACCTAAAGAGCTGGAGGATTCTAGCAACCTCTTTCTTTAGCCTCGACTACAACCTAAAGAGCTGGAGGATTCTAGCGAGCTCTTTCTTTAGCCTCGGTGATGACTAAGACTCCAACCTAAAGAGCTGGAGGATTCTAGCGAGCTCTTTCTTTAGCCTCAATGATGACTAAGACTCCAACCTAAAGAGCTGGAGGATTCTAGCAACCTCTTTCTTTAGCCTCGACTACAACCTAAAGAGCTGGAGGATTCTAGCGAGCTCTTTCTTTAGCCTCGGTGATGACTAAGACTCCAACCTAAAGAGCTGGAGGATTCTAGCGAGCTCTTTCTTTAGCCTCAATGATGACTAAGACTCCAACCTAAAGAGCTGGAGGATTCTAGCAACCTCTTTCTTTAGCCTCGGTGATGACTAAGACTCCAACCTAAAGAGCTGGAGGATTCTAGCGATCTCTTTCTTTAGCCTCAGTGATGACTAAGACTCCAACCTAAAGAGCTGGAGGATTCTAGAAACCTCTTTCTTTAGCCTCAGTGATGACTAAGACTCCAACCTAAAGAGCTGGAGGATTCTAGCGACCTCTTTCTTTAGCCTCAGTGATGACTAAGACTCCAACCTAAAGAGCTGGAGGATTCTAGCGATCTCTTTCTTTAGCCTCAGTGATGACTAAGACTCCAACCTAAAGAGCTGGAGGATTCTAGAAACCTCCTTCATTAGCCTCAGTGATGACTAAGACTCCAACCTAAAGAGCTGGAGGATTCTAGAAACCTCCTTCATTAGCCTCGGTGATGACTAAGACAAAGACGGACCAGAAACCAATGAGTCACTAGTAATGGGGATTGGAAAACATTGTTTGTAGCTTTGTATCATGGTAACTATTTGAGTATATAATTCAGCATCCCACTGGGCATGTGCAAGAAATAACTAATTTGGTGCCTACAGACCTGCACCCAAACTGATGCACATTAATGTGCATTGGGTCCTATGTACTGTAGGAAAAATACTCTTCAAGTCAATGCACGTTCGTCGTGTCCGGACTAACACCGAAATAAACCGTATGAAGCAAAAATAATTAGCCTACCAAAGTCAGTCAAAATCGTATACTGGAGCTGTAGTTGAGATGGAGTTTGTTTTTGCGTCCTTTTCTTGCTGACTACCTACAGATGCGCAGGAAACATTTTCTGCAGAGAAGAAAGAAGAGAGAGCTGAGGGAAGGCATAACCAATGGAGGTTGAGACTGCACGGATTTCAGAAGTCCAGATGCAGGGCGTATAAACATAGCAACAGTTCTCTAGCTATGTAGTTGGTCTAGCTTGCTATTCGAGCTACATAGCTAGTTTGGCTGCAGGCCACAGATAGTATAGAGCTAGCTCCAAAGTTCCCAACTGCAGCATCACAAAGACACGAGTGAAGAGAGTCTTTTCAACGCACACTTGCATAGTGTTATTTGAACTAGGAGTAGGCTATAAATGGGTCATTTTTTGTTTTGCTTAGGGCTGAGTTTTTATGTGTTCTATATAACCTATCTCAACATGAAATGGAAAAAAATTTGGCCTGGGGTGTAAAATAAAAGTGTGCAAGGGTTTTTTGTGCCCGGGTGGCCCCAAAATTCAATCAAATTAGGGGGGAAAATTAAAATTGTCATTTTTTTAAAAGCTGCATGGTTAAATATGGTATCAAAAGAAGTAAAATTGCTATGTTTATATTCAAAAGTTTCATTGTTTTTAACCCAGTTCACTTCATTTGGCCAAAATTGGCACTTTTGAGCAGATCATGCAGGATTATGAAAACCGAGACAGATGCTCCCACAATAAGTCATCTTTACGTGTTCGAAATAAACTATGGATGAATGTGGATGTTCCACAGCGGAAGAGAAGGCCACGGAAATACACCAAGAACTTCTCGCTTTTTGACATTGGAAGGAACATGGATAAACTATCAGGTGATGAAGCCATCTTCTATCAAGATCAGTGTGGTGAAAGGAATCATCTCCTGAGCCAGGAGGTAGATTGGGTTCATGATGAAGAAAAGACAGCAACCCAAGAGGAAGAAAGAAGACAGGAAGAGCAGCGACAAGAAGAGATGGAATTCATAAACCAAGATTTGGAGCTTACACCGGTTTCCAAGAGAAGTAGAGCAATTGATGCCCCAATCACCATTGACAAAGAATGCCAAGCTAGCATCAATGTGGCTCCAACCATAAGAAAATCTAGAAACACTACTCATGAGATAAGAGACGCTATTGCAACAGTGAGCTGTAAGGCAGCAGTTTCTGTTGAGAAAGCTCGTGTTGCGACACAGGTGGTTTGTGAAAAGTTGTACAGACACCAGTATCATCTACAACTGCCATCAGAACCTTCAGATCAACCACCCTGCTCAAAGAAACCACGATCATCGGAAGACTACAAGTTGTATGAAAAGGTGCTGCCTTCAGCTAAATCTATCAACAACTTCAAGCACAAAAAGGCTCTCTGTCAGGAAGTAGCAGCTGCAAAGGCCCTTGTGAACAAGACACCCTCAACAAAAGTGACTCTACACTTTGACACTACACAGAGAAGTAGAATAGATAGTGATTGGCCATGTCTCATCTTGAATTTCTGTGATGGTGATCCTGCAGAGTGTAAGATGATCCCTCTACGTCCTCTCTTCTTTGCTTTTGAAGATAGGGACCAGATACTGGCACTTATTGTTGAGACCCTGAAGAGACTGCAAGTAGCTGCTGATGACCCCAGCAGGACTGTTGTGTACATCTCCGGGAGCAGATTGATGCCCTAATGACAGATGCTGTGAGCAAAAATATCAAGATAGAGACAGGTGTGGCAGATCAACTTGGCTCTAAGCATGTGCCATACCACTTGCTTTGTAAGTCTCATACATGTGAATGGTTTGATGCAGACAACCTCATGACCATGGCTGCCATTGAGGACAAGATTGGCCTTCGCGAAATGATTGTGAAGAGAGAGCCATTGTTGAAGTCATTCCTTCGGCAGAAAAAATCTGTTGTTGAAACAGCTCTGTCAGCTCTTCTAAAGCTTGTAGCACATGAGGGAGACGGGAAGACAACATCTCTAGCAGAACAGTTTGACTTGATTCTAGAGGAGGCTGGAGTACACAAATCCTTTAGCCTCTACAAAGAGATACAAAGAGAAGCGTTTTACTAGACTTGGATACCAGGCAGGTGCGGTCTACGATTGCATTCCCTACCTCAAACAGCTACTCGTACAGACACCATTAAATAATCTTCTTGTTCGAGCATGTAAGATTTACCTTGATAACGATTTCATAATCGCAGGATTCACTAATTTTACGTACAGGGTGACAATGCCCTTCCTCCACTGCGTCGAGAGAGCAAGCCAGGATTTGCTGGTGAACATCCTTCCCAAGCTCTGCAGTGACCTTGCTGATAAAAAGACAGACACCCTTATCATATATCATGTAGAGTGGACACACGTGAAAATGGAGCATAATGCTCCACAAAGCGATCTCGATCACTTTCTTCTGGGAGAGATGTGTCTCCAGGCCGCCAGAGGTGTAGAATTGCAGCAAGCGTGAGTATTGGAGCAGTGACCCAGATACTGCACGAGCAACTCCTCTCCATACATTGACTGTAGACCAACGGAAGAACCTGCCAACAAACAACCTGAATACGGAGAGGTACTTGGCCAAGTTTGGTTATCTTGCTGCCCAGTCAGCTCTACATTCTAACAGGCTATTCAAGGCAAAGAGGATCAAAGATGACCTTATGCTCATGGACAAGCATCTCAATGAAGTTGAGAGGTCAACCATTGCTGTCCTAAAACACCTAGACTCCATGGAGGTGACGTGGAGTAATAATCAGAAGGAGAAGAAACAAAGGTTGAGAGAGAACCTGGAAAAGAAAGTGAGGGCCAATGATTTTGTCGATAAACTTCTTGTGAAATGTAAAAAAACATGGAGGACCAGTTACATGTGTCAAGGAGCTTGTAATTTTTTTTTTACCAGAGCTAAAGACCTGCTTGAGGCAAGAGATCCAATACCAGCGAGTCACACATCTACATGATTCAGATGTCCACAGGGACCTTTACAAGGTCAACAAACTGTCTGAGAATGAAATGATCGAGAACCTAACTGTGATCCTAGGTGATGACTACCAAGCAGAGGAGGCAGTGGAGTTTCCGTGTGAGGAGGAGATCATGGAAAGACTGACAGGAGCCAAAACCACCGTTCAAGAGGCAGAGATCTCACAGGAAGAACCTGTGTTCCAACCACTTGCTGTTATCTGGGATGAGGGAAGCAACAAGAGATGGTACATATGTATATTGGGTTTTACATTGATGATAATGGGGACGGAACCTTCCGGGTGTTTTACATTGATGATAATGGGGACGGAACCTTCCGGGTGGATCACCTGATACGCGCTTGTACTGGAGATAACCTCTGGCAGCGACCACCTGGCACTGATGATATCCAGGACACTATCCAGCAGCAGATTGTGCCTGTGCAAGTTTCTGCCACCTGGGACTTTTCTATGAGGAAGCCTTGTTTTTTTAAATGCAAAATACAAGATATGTTTTGTGGAATATGTGGTTAAATATTAGTCCAAAATAAATTTCTTGACCAGTAATTGTACTTCTATGATTTTCTAATTTCTTTTATGACTTTCTGTGTCCTAAATAACCCCAGAAAAATGTTTTAGATGAAGTCTCTACCTAAAGCTGAACCTGAGGTATGAGAAAAACTCTAAAATGCACTCACATGCATTAAATGTAAGGTGTGCTAATACAAAAGGGCTCTGCACACTTTTTTCTTGGACCCCAGGCCCCCACTTCATGTTGAGATAGGTTATATAGAACACAAAAAAACTCAGCCCTAATGAAAATAACAGAAATTTAATTTTGGCTGCCGTATAGCCCACTCCTATTTGAACGCTTTAATTTATTGGTCTTTTCAACTCTAACCACCTGCGGAGGTGGACCAGATTATATGCATGTTATTTTAATTCTAATTCAATGTGTAAGTGACCAATGTGAATAATGCACGTTGCCCTGATTACCTCATCACTCATGTCTGGTTAGGAAATGGTCATCACTTGCCTAGAATCAGCAGTTGGGCATTAGAATCAACTCCATGGAAAGAAGTAAAATACTATGCAGCACTCTGTATCGCCATGTCTACAACACAGAAATCCACCCAGGAGCACAAAGAGATTTGTGGATAAGCCTGCAGTTGATAGACAGTTACGCATCTTCTTAACACTGTCACCACTCAAGGCAGCTACTAGCTGGGAACTTGACCCTCTTGTAGCAGAATTGGATGGACAAAATCAGGATTGTGGGTCTGTCGCTGCTTAAGGATGTGACCAGCATGCACATCTGGTGTTCAATGCCAGGAAGTAGAGGATCACTGTTGCAGCACAGAGCTCTGTAAAATAATAATAATAGTAAATAAATAGTAAAAAAATAAATAAAAAATAAAAATACACACACACACACACACAAAAATAGATAAATAATATAATAATAACGACGACCATTTCCAGATGTAATTGGTTTGATGACTATTTCAAGGTCGGTTTACTTACAATTTTTTCCATGTTCATGTTCCTTTTCTGCTCACAGTTGCCCGACTGATTTTTCTTCTAGTGGCAGTCCTACATGCATGCTCCTAATCAGCTGCTAAATCCTTGTCCTTCACTTAGCAAACGTATCTTTAGAAAATAAGGTGCACATTGATTGTATGATGAGCTATGGCTCCTTGGGCCAAAAGCTTTGATACTGACAGGCTTTGTTAATGGATATTCTAGGAGGAAACATGTCCTCCACCATCACCTGCACTCTGCATGTGCTTTCTGTCTGATGTGCTTTCTTGTTTCTGCATTCAGTTTGCCTTCCATCATCAGATCTCTCCTCTACTGACTGTGCAGCCAGTTCTCTCTCTTCTACTGACTGTGCAGCCAGTTCTCTCTCCTCTACTGACTGTGCAGCCAGTTCTCTCTTCTCTACTCACTATACAGCCAGTTCTCTTCCCTCTACTGACTATGCAACCAGTTCTCTCTCCTCTACTCACTATACAGCCAGTTCTCTCTTCTCTACTCACTATACAGCCAGTTCTCTTCCCTCTACTGACTATGCAACCAGTTCTCTCTCCTCTACTCACTATGCAGCCAGTTCTCTCTCCTCTACTGACTATGCAGCCAGTTCTCTCTCCTCTGCTAGCTATGCATCCATTTCTCTCCTCTACTGTGTGCAGCCATATCTCTCACCTCCAGCTTGTAACGGTCTCTTCTACCAGGACAGAAGATTTCATATTTAGGACAAGAAGTGTCTTACCATACATCAAGTGTACTGTGCACAGGAATGCAAACTCTTGACCTTCCCATGCATCATGTACATACTGTAATTCACTCGACAGTATTATTCTCATATTATTGTAGCTAAGTATTTGTAGCATATTTCTTGAAACCAGCAAGTGACCCGCTGCGTTCCTCCTCTTCTCCCACAGCTTGGACTCTCCAAGCAACCCTTCTATAATCAACAACCTCTTCCTGCGGAGTAGTCTGCGCTACAGCTTCAAGAAGACACTGTCCTCTGCCAGGAAGAATCCAGAACCAATTGACAGTCAAAAGGACAGATCTAGAGCCCTCGTCCCCATGGAACCCCATGAGGTAAGGGAGAGTAGATCATATTGAAGAAGTTGTTTCACATGTATCATGCGTGTCATGAGGTGTCCCCATGATCTATTCTCAACCTGCCTCAACTGAGCATGATGTTCGTCCAGTGAGTGCCCCCATAGAGTTATTGTCAACCTACTTTACCTGCCTCCACCCAGTGTGATGTGGTCCAGGGTTGTCTCCATAGAAACCTGCCTCAAACCAGTGTAATGTGGTCCAGTGTGTGTCTCCATAGAAACCTGTCTCCATAGAAACCTGCCTCAGCCCAGTGTGATGTGGTCCAGGGTGTGTCTCCATAGAAACCTGCCTCAGCCCAGTGTGATGTGGTCCAGGGTGTGTCTCCATAGAAACCTGCCTCAGCCCAGTGTGATGTGGTCCAGGGTTGTCTCCATAGAAACCTGCCTCAAACCAGTGTAATGTGGTCCAGTGTGTGTCTCCATAGAAACCTGTCTCCATAGAAACCTGCCTCAGCCCAGTGTGATGTGGTCCAGGGTGTGTCTCCATAGAAACCTGCCTCAGCCCAGTGTGATGTGGTCCAGGGTGTGTCTCCATAGAAACCTGCCTCAGCCCAGTGTGATGTGGTCCAGGGTGTGTCCCTATTACCAATGTTGTATGTATTTACATCCATTTTTATCTCAGACTTTATTTGTGGTTTTTTAAAAAATAACAACAATAATATTTATGGCTTACATCTTTTTTCAAGCATAATGATTTTAAACTGTTCCTATAATTGGAATAAAAATACAATAAGCTGCGGTTTGGTCCATTCAAAACAAAAGCCGGACGTGCTTCATCGCACTCGTCTATTGTCTATACACAACATAACTGGTAGAAATCCGTCCAGGTGCCTTAATTTTTTTTTAAAAGATCATTCCTTTAATGAATGATATCTTTAATGAATGATATCCAAATTTGTGTCAGTAAGTGTTAATGATTGTTAATTGGTTAACCCTTTAACTCCTTCCTTTCTCTTTCTGTGTTCAGGACATGCCTGAGGATTGGATTCTTCTACCGCAACCTCCTGCCAAAAATACCGATGACAACAAGCAGCAGGAGCACCAGAAGGTACAGGTCGAGTTTAAGACTCTCGACCGTGAGCCCGAGGCTCACCTGTTCGTTATCCACCGAGACAGCACGGGAAGTTACGAGATCATCAACAAGTACCAACCAGCGGCACCAGTGGAGACACCAGTGGGTTATTGGGGGGAGTGGCATGGTGGGGCTTGTGGTGGGTTGGGCATGACAACAAAAAAAGAGGGGAGGGGGGTTGTTCTGAAATCATAATGCACAAAGTTGTGGGGTACTTGGGAGTTTAAAAAATAATATTGTGTAACAAACTAATTTTAAGGAGATTAATGTGCGATGATGAGTTAATGGTTTGATAAGATCCTGAGTGTGTTTTTATGATAGCAATGATTTTATTGACACACACACGTATGTTGCACTCTGCACCCACCTTGAATCATCTGATCGTCTCTGAAGATGCCACAGATTAAATGGCTACTTTGTCTTGTGTTATTTGATAGTGCTCATCTTTAATTCCTTACTTCTCTTTGAAGGAGCAAACGTATAACTTGAGTGTGGTGGATGAAGACTCCAAGGCGGCCAGAATGTCTGTCTCTCTGCAGCTCGACTCCATGGAGAGTGTGAACGTCACCTCTGGGGGTGGCAAAGGAGGAAAGGGATTGGCCATCTTTGACAGCGAAAGGATGCCGGTGGTGAATGTTGGGTAAGCAGATGTCGATGCACAGAGAGAGATGATGGGTTGTCCTCAGGTTTATTCTGTCTCCAGGGCTAGGTGTGTATGTGTATGTAAGGTATGGGTGGAGGAATGCTTTGATGTGACTGTAAAGTATGACCCATGCCTGTAGGAAGCATTTGTTGTATCGTACGTCACTTGTCCATCCTGAACACGAACGACAGCCCACCGTTATTTACATGCATTATTGGTAATGGTCATCACATTGACTTGCCAAAGACTAGGCTAGACGACACATGAGTTGAGCTGCACTGATGATAGTGAATGCTTTAAAGGAGCTATCGCATACTATCTATACATTCATTGAATATATCAGACCTCTGATTGTACATTAGTGCATACACTCTATGTTGGTGGATACACTCTATGTTGGTATGTTGGTGGATACACCCTATGTTGGTATGTTGGTGCATAACTCTATGTTGGTATGTTGGTGGATACACTCTATGTTGGTGGATACACCCTATGTTGGTGGATACACTCTATGTTGGTATGTTGGTGGATACACCCTATGTTGGTGGATACACCCTATGTTGGTGGATACACTCTATGTTGGTATGTTGGTGGATACACCCTATGTTGGTGGATACACTCTATGTTGGTATGTTGGTGAATACACCCTATGTTGGTATGTTGGTGGATACACTCTATGTTGGTATGTTGGTGGATACACTCTATGTTGGTGGATACACCCTATGTTGGTATGTTGGTGCATACACCCTATGTTGGTATGTTGGTGCATACACCCTATGTTGGTATGTTGGTGGATACACCCTATGTTGGTATGTTGGTGGATACACCCTATGTTGGTATGTTGGTGCATACACCCTATGTTGGTATGTTGGTGGATACACTATGTTGGTATGTTGGTGGATACACTCTATGTTGGTATGTTGGTGGATACACTCTATGTTGGTATGTTGGTGGATACACTCTATGTTGGTATGTTGGTGCATACACTCTATGTTGGTATGTTGGTGCATATATTCTGTGTCTATAGTGATGACATGGTTGTCTGATGGCCTCCTCCCTAGACTTGCAGCAAAATTGCTTACTTGCAACAGCTGCTTAATTGCCATAAGCTTCCATCGCTGCACCAGCGGAAAGGTGCACTGCACTCCCACAAGCAGCTCTGTGGTGTCTCAAAGGCGCTAGCAAGCCGTCAACTTTGCGCACAAGCTGAACTACAGCCATTTAGTCCGATTATTACATGATGAATGCCAGCACACACTTCCTAGACATGTGCTCTGCTATATAGCTCTCCTTGAGCCATGTCTCCTGGTGAGGGAGTCAGATAGACAGAGCTCTCCTTGAGCCATGTCTCCTGGTGAAGGAGTCAGATAGACAGAGCTCTCCTTGAGCCATGTCTCCTGGTGAAGGGTCAGATGGACAGAGCTCTCCTTGAGCCATGTCTCCTGGTGAAGGGGTCAGATGGACAGAGTTCTCCTTGAGCCATGTCTCCTGGTGAGGGGTCAGATAGAGAGAGCTCTCCTTGAGCCATGTCTCCTGGTGAAGGAGTCAGATAGACAGAGCTCTCCTTGAGCCATGTCTCCTGGTGAGTCAGATAGACAGAGCTCTCCTTGAGCCATGTCTCCTGGTGAAGGAGTCAGATAGACAGAGCTCTCCTTGAGCCATGTCTCCTGGTGAGTCAGATAGACAGAGCTCTCCTTGAGCCATGTCTCCTGGTGAGGGAGTCAGATAGACAGAGCTCTCCTTGAGCCATGTCTCCTGGTGAAGGGGTCAGAGAGACAGAGCTCTCCTTGAGCCATGTCTCCTGGTGAGGGGGTCAGATAGAGAGAGCTCTCCTTGAGCCATGTCTCCTGGTGAAGAGGTCAGATAGAGAGAGCTCTCCTTGAGCCATGTCTCCTGGTGAAGGAGTCAGATAGACAGAGCTCTCCTTGAGCCATGTCTCCTGGTGAAGGGGTCAGAGAGACAGAGCTCTCCTTGAGCCATGTCTCCTGGTGAAGGAGTCAGAGAGACAGAGCTCTCCTTGAGCCATGTCTCCTGGTGAAGGGGTCAGATAGACAGAGCTCTCCTTGAGCCATGTCTCCTGGTGAAGGAGTCAGATAGACAGAGCTCTCCTTGAGCCATGTCTCCTGGTGAAGGGGTCAGATGGACAGAGCTCTCCTTGAGCCATGTCTCCTGGTGAAGGAGTCAGATAGACAGAGCTCTCCTTGAGCCATGTCTCCTGGTGAAGGAGTCAGATAGACAGAGCTCTCCTTGAGCCATGTCTCCTGGTGAAGAGGTCAGATAGGCAGAGCTCTCCTTGAGCCATGTCTCCTGGTGAAGGGATCAGATAGACAGAGCTCTCCTTGAGCCATGTCTCCTGGTGAAGGGATCAGATAGACAGAGCTCTCCTTGAGCCATGTCTCCTGGTGAGTCAGATTGACAGCTCTAGCTCTCCTTGAGCCATGTCTCCTGGTGAGTCAGATAGACAGAGCTCTCCTTGAGCCATGTCTCCTGGTGAAGGAGTCAGATAGACAGAGCTCTCCTTGAGCCATGTCTCCTGGTGAAGGGGTCAGATAGAGAGAGCTCTCCTTGAGCCATGTCTCCTGGTGAAGGAGTCAGATAGACAGAGCTCTCCTTGAGCCATGTCTCCTGGTGAGTCAGATAGACAGAGCTCTCCTTGAGCCATGTCTCCTGGTGAAGGAGTCAGATAGACAGAGCTCTCCTTGAGCCATGTCTCCTGGTGAGGGAGTCAGATAGACAGAGCTCTCCTTGAGCCATGTCTCCTGGTGAAGGGGTCAGATAGAGAGAGCTCTCCTTGAGCCATGTCTCCTGGTGAAGGAGTCAGATAGAGAGAGCTCTCCTTGAGCCATGTCTCCTGGTGAAGGGCTCAGATAGACAGAGCTCTCCTTGAGCCATGTCTCCTGGTGAAGGAGTCAGATAGACAGAGCTCTCCTTGAGCCATGTCTCCTGGTGAAGGGGTCAGATAGACAGAGCTCTCCTTGAGCCATGTCTCCTGGTGAAGGAGTCAGATAGACAGAGCTCTCCTTGAGCCATGTCTCCTGGTGAAGGAGTCAGATAGACAGAGCTCTCCTTGAGCCATGTCTCCTGGTGAAGGGATCAGATAGAGAGAGCTCTCCTTGAGCCATGTCTCCTGGTGAAGGAGTCAGATAGACAGAGCTCTCCTTGAGCCATGTCTCCTGGTGAGTCAGATAGAGAGAGCTCTCCTTGAGCCATGTCTCCTGGTGAAGGAGTCAGATAGACAGAGCTCTCCTTGAGCCATGTCTCCTGGTGAGTCAGATAGAGAGAGCTCTCCTTGAGCCATGTCTCCTGGTGAAGGAGTCAGATAGACAGAGCTCTCCTTGAGCCATGTCTCCTGGTGAAGGAGTCAGATAGACAGAGCTCTCCTTGAGCCATGTCTCCTGGTGAGGGAGTCAGATAGACAGAGCTCTCCTTGAGCCATGTCTCCTGGTGAAGGGATCAGATAGAGAGAGCTCTCCTTGAGCCATGTCTCCTGGTGAAGGAGTCAGATGGACAGAGCTCTCCTTGAGCCATGTCTCCTGGTGAAGGAGTCAGATAGACAGAGCTCTCCTTGAGCCATGTCTCCTGGTGAAGGAGTCAGATAGACAGAGCTCTCCTTGAGCCATGTCTCCTGGTGAGTCAGATAGACAGAGCTCTCCTTGAGCCATGTCTCCTGGTGAGGGAGTCAGATAGACAGAGCTCTCCTTGAGCCATGTCTCCTGGTGAAGGGGTCAGATAGAGAGAGCTCTCCTTGAGCCATGTCTCCTGGTGAAGGAGTCAGATAGAGAGAGCTCTCCTTGAGCCATGTCTCCTGGTGAAGGGCTCAGATAGACAGAGCTCTCCTTGAGCCATGTCTCCTGGTGAGGGTGTCAGATAGACAGAGCTCTCCTTGAGCCATGTCTCCTGGTGAAGGAGTCAGATAGACAGAGCTCTCCTTGAGCCATGTCTCCTGGTGAAGGGGTCAGAGAGACAGAGCTCTCCTTGAGCCATGTCTCCTGGTGAGTCAGATAGACAGAGCTCTCCTTGAGCCATGTCTCCTGGTGAAGGAGTCAGATAGACAGAGCTCTCCTTGAGCCATGTCTCCTGGTGAAGGAGTCAGATAGACAGAGCTCTCCTTGAGCCATGTCTCCTGGTGAAGGAGTCAGATAGACAGAGCTCTCCTTGAGCCATGTCTCCTGGTGAAGGAGTCAGATAGACAGAGCTCTCCTTGAGCCATGTCTCCTGGTGAGTCAGATAGACAGAGCTCTCCTTGAGCCATGTCTCCTGGTGAAGGAGTCAGATAGACAGAGCTCTCCTTGAGCCATGTCTCCTGGTGAAGGAGTCAGATAGACAGAGCTCTCCTTGAGCCATGTCTCCTGGTGAGTCAGAGAGACAGAGCTCTCCTTGAGCCATGTCTCCTGGTGAGTCAGATAGACAGAGCTCTCCTTGAGCCATGTCTCCTGGTGAAGGTGTCAGATAGACAGAGCTCTCCTTGAGCCATGTCTCCTGGTGAAGGAGTCAGATAGACAGAGCTCTCCTTGAGCCATGTCTCCTGGTGAAGGAGTCAGATAGACAGAGCTCTCCTTGAGCCATGTCTCCTGGTGAAGGAGTCAGATAGACAGAGCTCTCCTTGAGCCATGTCTCCTGGTGAGTCAGAGAGACAGAGCTCTCCTTGAGCCATGTCTCCTGGTGAAGGAGTCAGATAGACAGAGCTCTCCTTGAGCCATGTCTCCTGGTGAAGGAGTCAGATAGACAGAGCTCTCCTTGAGCCATGTCTCCTGGTGAAGAGGTCAGATAGACAGAGCTCTCCTTGAGCCATGTCTCCTGGTGAAGGAGTCAGATAGACAGAGCTCTCCTTGAGCCATGTCTCCTGGTGAAGGAGTCAGATAGACAGAGCTCTCCTTGAGCCATGTCTCCTGGTGAAGGGGTCAGAGAGACAGGGCTCTCCTTGAGCCATGTCTCCTGGTGAAGAGGTCAGATAGACAGAGCTCTCCTTGAGCCATGTCTCCTGGTGAAGGAGTCAGATAGACAGTGCTCTCCTTGAGCCATGTCTCCTGGTGAAGGAGTCAGATAGACAGAGCTCTCCTTGAGCCATGTCTCCTGGTGAAGGAGTCAGATAGACAGAGCTCTCCTTGAGCCATGTCTCCTGGTGAGTCAGATAGACAGAGCTCTCCTTGAGCCATGTCTCCTGGTGAAGGAGTCAGATAGACAGAGCTCTCCTTGAGCCATGTCTCCTGGTGAAGGAGTCAGAGAGACAGAGCTCTCCTTGAGCCATGTCTCCTGGTGAGGGGGTCAGATAGACAGAGAGGGAGCAACACAGAAACATGGAGTGGTGTCCATGTGCACTGCAGATGCATGGAGGTGCTGATGCTTGTGGTGCTGACTGGAGGGCAGATGTGGCTCATGTCAACAGAGTGGCTGGCTTGGGATGGCTGCTTCATGTTGCCTGGCTGGCTTGGTTTGGCTGCTTCATCTTGCCTGGCTGGCTGCTTCATCTTGCCTGGCTGGCTTGGGATGTTTGCTTCATCTTGCCTGGCTGGCTTGGGATGGCTGCTTCAGCTTGCCTGGCTGGCTTGGGATGGCTGCTTCAGCTTGCCTGGCTGGCTTGGGATGACTGCTTCATCTTGCCTGGTTGGCTTATGTTGACTGCTTCAGCTTGCCTGGCTGGCTTGGGATGGCTGCTTCATCTTGCCTGGCTGGCTTGGGATGGCTGCTTCATCTTGCCTGGCTGGCTTGGGATGGCTGCTTCTTCATCTTGCCCGGCTGGCTTGGGTTGGCTGCTTCAGCTTGCCACATGATGCCTTTGCTTTGATGTTTTCTATCTTGTGATCAGCACAGGTTACTGATAGGGCTTTTTCTCTTAGTATTATCTATATAATAATACATCTTGTCCGTCCGTCCATCCGTTACGCGCGTGTAGATCAACCTTCGTCATTACTACGGGGAATCCTGGAAAACCATTTGTGTCACGATTGTACGCATGCACCCCAATACGGAATCCTGAAGGAAGTGTAGAATGGCTACTCTGCGAGCTGCACAGCGCTGGGCACACAACCATACAGCGTGTAACACTAAGCAGGAGAGCTGCAGCAGAGACGGAGAAAGAGAAGGGATGCAGCAAGCGAGACTGTGCGAGAAACTTCAAGAAGCGTTGATTGGCCAAGACAAAGGGAGTGGAGAGTTGATACCAACAGAGAACCTGAGGATCTAGCCCAGACATACACTTCATGGAGCAGAAATCTCAGCGAGTGCAAGGGATGAGGTGAGCTCATCCAATATCAGTAGATCGAGGGCTCACTGCCAGAAGTGCAAGGGATGAGGAGAGAGCAGCAACCATTGGTAGGTGGAGGAGAAGTGAAGGCTGCACTGTTAGGGATTGTAAGGGATGAGGAGAGAGCAGCAAACATTGGTAGATGGAGAAGTGAAGGCTGCACTGTCAGGGATTGTAAGGGATGAAGAGAGAGTAACAAACATTGGTAGGAGGAGGAGAAGTGAAGGCTGCAATGTCAGGGATTGTAAGGGATGAAGAGAGAGTAACAAACATTGGTAGGTGGAGGAGAAGTGAAGGCTGCACTGTCAGGGATTGTAAGGGATGAAGAGAGAGCAGCAAACATTGGTAGGAGGAGAGTACTGAGGGCTGCATTAAGCATCAAGGGGTCAGCCAAGCAATAATTCTCGTGAAGTATTTTTAAATCTAATACCTACTTTACCTTTTTCTGGCGCATTTGATGTTTATTATGCATTATAATTATGCTACTAAATAAATACACGAACAAGAAAGAATAAGCCATAGACAATTGTTGCTATTTATAGATGATATTAGCTTGAAAGAATTGTAATTTCGTTATGTCAACTGAGAGTTTGTTGAGAATTGTGACCTGCCAACATCTTGTAATCCTCCTGTCTAATAAACAATAGGAACCTTCCAACCACAACACACAAACATTTATATATCTCGCAGAGTTTCTGCGGGTACTTGCTAGTTGTTGTTGTTGTTGTTGTTATTGTTATTATTATATTTATTGTTATTATTATATTTATTTATTTGTTGATTGTTTTTTTGGTTTTATTATTATTGTTGTTTTAGTTTTATTATTATTGTTATATTTATTGTTATATTTATTGTTATTATTATTTATTGTTGTTGTTGTTGTTATTATTATTACTACTGCTACTACTATTAAATTATGTATTTATTTTCAATTGTTAGGTCAGCGTCTGTGGTGACAACAACCACTGTGGTGGAACAGGACGGGAAGACGCTTACCACAGGGGAGCTGAATCAGAAATACCCCCTGAAGGTGTGTGTGTTTGGTTATACTACTAGGATGTAATGCTGAATGTTGCTGCCACACTATATAAACCAAGCTACATTGTCTGCCACATGGCCCAAAACATCACCTAGAGACGTATACTGAGCATGTGTATAGATAGAGTGAGATTTAAAGTACTCGACAGGTTTTGGTATAATCATGGACGGAGGTAATTGCCAAGTTTCCAGGCACTGGTTAATAACAACTAACAACTCCTTAAATGGTTGTTGACCCTGTTGGACTTGTTTTATAACTTTGTTAATTAAAGACATCACTTTTTTAATCTTTTGAAACTTGTTTGTATTTTAAATGCAATTACAAAGCAGGAATTTGGTCCTGGAATTGGCTCTATTGAGGTAAGCAAATGAAAGTTACGTAGTGCCACATCTACAACAACAAAACTTACAGGAAAGAGATCTTCCCAGGAGCACCTCCTTGCTCAAAAGAAGAAAGATCAACGTGCAGCATAACACATTAAGACCCTTTACCGACTAGGATCATGTACACAAATCATTGTAGGTAAAGGATCGTGAAATTGTTTGTGGTCTGATTAGGACTCATCTTTCTTTCTTTCTTCTTCCAGTTAATCCAATATATAATATAATGCCTAGTTCCGATTCCCCCCCCCCCCCCCTTCTTTCCCCCCCTGCTGCTTCTACAGTAGTTGACAGTAGTTGAGCAGCCGGTCAGCTGAGGCAATGTTGAGAGGTCCTTTCTAGCTTGTTCCCTCTTGTGCACTACTCGGCAGCATATGCCATTCCTTGTTGGTTTGTTATGAAAATCAGCCACCTCAGTAGAGGATCTACGGCTTCTTCCGTGGACTTGGACTTGGTAATAGTTGCACAGAAAAACTTCCACGAACCAACAACAGAGGTCAACGAGATTCTCAGCAAATCAACCACTTGTTCTTATAATGTAGCATGCGAGCTAGCTAGGATTGAGTCGATGATCCTTAAGGTCACAGACATAAGCTGGTTCCTCTTTGGAGCTGGTTAGAGTTGGATAAATCCTGTCCACACTGGCATGAGGATTGTTGACTGGTAAGCACAATAGTGCTGTTTGTTCATGTGTTAACCATCATTAGTCACATGACCACCCTAGTTTAATTAACTGTTGCTGTCCTTTCATGGAATGTACATCATGTGCATGTGTAGCCATCTTTACAGGACTCAGAATATTGAGAGGAGGGAAATGTTGGAGAACACACGAAATAGACAAAAATAATATTTTAGCATGTGTACTTTCTTGGATTATTAGACAAAGAATTCTTGTCGAGTCTTCAAATGGTTCCCGCTCGTCAGATGACAAAATAGCTGGGGAAGGGATGCTGGCGTGATGATGTACTCTCAAGTTGAGTGGCTGTCATGGTGATCTTGAGAGAGGATGAAGGTTGAACAGAGGAATCCATCGCCTGTTGCAGGAACCTGAACACCGTCTGTTTCATTCTCTCTACACATTTGCATTCTTCAGTCCTTTCCCCATCTCTTCTCTTCCAGCTCCTCCTCGTGTTGCCTTCCCAGAGCTCGGCCTCCAACATTCATTGTCCTCCATCAAACTTAAACATGGCTCATTCATTGAAGCCATGATGGCTCGGCTTCCCTATATAATGTTGGAAGCATATGAAGAGCTATTTTCTGTGCATGCTGTCTATACATGCACACCTTGCCTATTTAGGTCCTTTGTCTGCAAGGGCATCCACATAACAATGCTTAGTTCTATAGAGCTGGTCAGCTACATAGCCAACATCTCTTGCATTGCAATAACCTTCTCAGTAATCGACTTGAAATTGTATTCTCTCAACGTTTCGACCACATGCTCTAGCCTTCATCAGGAATAATACGATACACAAACTTGTCCATCTCCGGCTAAGCTGATGTGCAAGCCTCTCCGCATCTGTGTAACAAGTTCTTGGTTACGGATCACTAAATTGTCAGGTTTTCTCTTGTGGCCCAGCCCCAACATTTTCTTGGCGAGGGACTTGTGGACCGACGTGTTCCTGGAAACAGAATCCATCATTCTGTGGATGTTCTCTCTTGTCCCGCGCCAACTAGAACTTCTGCCTCTAACGTACTCCATCCGCAGCCAGCCTTCTCTACCACTTACAGCTCGTGTGTGCACACAACTATCACATAACAGCTGCTCTTTAATTACTGGAACACGTGTTTAGAGTGAAGCACATTTCACTTGAGTGCAGTGTATGGGGGAAACGTGTTCTGAACCGATTGATAATCATTACCTTTAAAATAAATTATATCACCATTCATACAATCATGTAGTTGGTATAATCAGTGACTGATGCGAGCTTCTTCATTCCTGCTTTCTACGAACTACAACCAAGAACTGATGAACGTTGGCTTCTTCCCTCTACCCACCCCCCCCCTTTTTTTCCTTTCCGACAATCGAGAAATAGATTGGTTGTTGTGGACCACAATGGAAGGTCTGGAGGGAGTCTTCTTGTGCTCCAAAACTGGCCTATTGTGTGCAAGTTATGTAAGTCAAGATGGATTCTTGATGGTATCTCGAAGTTTTTATAGACAAAGTAACAGCTTCTGACCGATGTACCAGGATGACCAAGCAAGACAGTCTATGGTCTGCCAGAATGACTGACCAATGTTTAGGGGTGAGGCTAGTCTCTATCAAGAGATGGGCATATGTGCAGTATGTACTACTAATCTTTGTGTACCTTTTGGTGTAGTAATCGTGCACCAGCTACTTGGCTATTTGTTGCTTAGCTAACAAGCACAAGTTGTTCTAATTTTCCTTTGCAAATTGTTGCCACTGCTATGGCTCAGAGTAGAGATCTCACCCCCAAAGCCTTCACACACTGCTATGGCTCAGAGTAGAGATATCTCACCCCCAAAGCCTTACACTGCTATGGCTCAGAGTAGAGATATCTCACCCCCAAAGCCTTTGCACACTGCTATGGCTCAGAGTAGAAGTATCTCACCCCCAAAGTCTAAGTGGAAGTAAGTGTCATACACTGCATGCCAGAGGTGGAAAACTGATGTGGATATGGAATGCCAGATCATTACATGGCTCCAACTGTGAGACAGAACGCGTGCAAAATTTAGACATAAAATTGAAGGAGGAGTTTTGAGTTGCGTGTATGCAAATATATATATACACGTGCTTAGCATCACTCGTAATTCTCCCTCCTCCCCTCCCACCCACCTCAGGAATGAGATGTTAGAATCACAGTATTAACCCTTTCACTGCTGCAGGTAAATACCCCCCCTGTGCTCAAAGGTGATTTTGAAATCAATGCCAAAAAAATACTAAAAGAGGAAATTCTTTTTGTGTGTTTGGGTGGGCAAGAGGTTGGCCTATGGGGGAGAAATTGAAATTTGGTATTTTGCATAATTAGGCGGTCATGTGACCTCATGGCGGCCATATTGGATTTCACTTTTTTCATCAAATCTGTGATAAAAAACTTTTTCTCCAACTAATTCTTATATGATGCTGTTTTTGATGAAGATACATAAAATGAATTGTTTTATTCAAAAACAGACAAAAAATCAACGTTTGTCGGCAGAATAAAATGAAAAAATCACTGTAACATGTGTTAATTAGTCATTTATACTCCATACATCCCTCTGGGATGATGGAATGCAGGTATTTGAAGTTCAGATGCTTATTTTCAAATGTGTTTTGAACATTTATCTGGTTAACCCTTAGCAGCCATATATTTTGGTCACATAGATGTCGTTTTGTTGGAAAATGCAATCAATTTTTGGAGAAAAACCTTGTTGTAAAATAATGATGACATTGTTCTTCTTTCTGAAGCCTACTACCTTTATAATAAAGAAAAGAAAAGAAACAGCCAAACTTGGCGATGTTATCATATTTTAGAATTGAATGGTAAGAAAACTCTAACTCGAGTGAATACCGACCACTTTCTGGAGACTCCGTTACACGAAAACTATGATTTTCTGTCCACAACCTGATTTAGTTTTTCGAATTCAGTTTGTAAATAATTGTAACAATACTTTCATGAAATAAAACTGCTTGACTGCAAATACTATATTGTTCCTTCATTTCGGAACCTCAACTTTAGTCAGCTCCATAGTGTGAATATGTGGGGAGGACACTGCACACTTTGAACATTTACTCGTCTCCATCAGACGTATCTCCATCATCCTCTCCGTCCCAAGTCGAGCAAATCATCGGCCTCGTCGATGGAATACTCCCAATCACTGTAGGCATTATCATAGTCAACTGTTGGAAACGAATTACCTGTATCGTCCAAATCAAAGTTGTCCTCGCTGTCCGTATCAGCAAAGATCTGGTCCACAACTTCGTTGACAGTGTATTGCCTGCTGTGAGGCTGTGCTCCCGCCATTTTGCTGCCTACCGCTGAGAAACACTACTTTCCACGTGGAAATCACACCTCTAGTTCACAGAAAAAACTATAGATGGCGCGTGCAGTAAAGGCGCATTTTTAACTACCAGGGACGCGCAATTCAACGACATATTTTTCTACCCGGTACTACCGGGTATGCGCAGTGAAAGGGGTTAATGTCTTAGTATTAATGTCATCATTGCCATGGGGAGGGGGGGCAGGGGGGGGGGGAGAAATTCCTCTCGGCTTTTAGTGATTTTCTTAGACGTTTTCTTTTCTTTTCTTTATGGTTTCCTGCGTTATTCATATGATTGTTCCATCCAGAACGATGACCTGCCCAACATGGATGGCCGCAGTCCTCGATGAGCTCGCGTGCTCAGGTCTTGATCATTTAGGACTTGGTGACGTTAAAAATAAATCATTAACTGACTCCACAAATATTTTGCATGTCGTTTTTTTGTTGTTGTTGTTTTTGTGTTTTTTTTCCCATCAAAAGATGTAAATTTTAACTCATTTATCATATTGTCACTTATTCTTTAATTAAATGTATTTGGTGATGGACTTTCTCGACACACAGAGCCATTAAAGTATGTGCATGTTATGTACATGATGGACAAGGTTTACCTTCAAATCCCTCCAAATTCTTGGATGTGTTTGTATTCCAAACTGACTCAATGTCTTCTCTTTTGCAGGTGCACTAGCTACAGCAGATCAGCCACAAAATAATTTGCTTGCTTTCTTATTCTGACGACTCAGAATGATTTAATGGCTTCAAGTTCAGTTAACAGCACTAATAAAAAATATTGACCATCAAGTGGTGAGTTTCTTGCTGCAGAACCAGCTATCAACATGCCATCATGGCGCTCAGATCAGCAGTTCTTTCATCCGTGTGGTGGAGTAATACACAGACAGAAGTTAGAACATGCTGTTGTTGTTGTTTTGGATAAGGGATTGTGTTTCCATTCCCATGGCCTCGTGTATCTATTATACTGGCAAGATTTGAAGATCGAGGACAGAGAACAGGCTGCATTTAATGGTTGTTAGGGCAAGGATGTTGGCGTTCCATTAGGAAGCAGCTACTTAATTCCTACACATGCTCTAGCTATGGAGGTGGGTACACCGTTCGTCTTGAGTTAGGCGATATAAAAACAGAATTCTTTGCTTGTAGTTACTGCCACTTGCGACTTCCGCTCTCTCGAACAGTGAGTAAAGAGAGTAAAGTGAGGACTGGCTGCATATGTTTTATTTTAGACGAAAGACAACGCATGGCATGTAGTCAATAAGGGAGAGATGTGCTAATAATTGAGAGCATACTGAACAAGTGACCTCTAACTAGAAGCGGTTCTTTGTCTGTCTCTGCGAGGTCTTTCCTTCACTACTCCTCCACCAGCAAGTGGTGGTTCCTGTTAACAGCACCGATGAAAAAGGTGTTGAACATCAAATGACGAGTTTCTTGCTTCGACATGCTATCTTAGTGCACTTACCATCTTCAGGGGAAGCTTCCAAGTATTCTCAACAAAAACCCTCTTCTGTCGGACAAACTTACACTTGCACATTTCCGTTTCAGAACCTGTCAGCCAGCCAATTATGTTGCATGGATGGCATCAGGTTGCACGACCTTGCATCAGTTGGATTCTCTAAGAACATATCAATTCTCAGCTATTCCCCTCATATCACAAGCCTGGCTTTTCTACAGCAAGGTTGGGTGAGCTGTTGTAATCCTTCGCTAGCTGTCTTTTCGGGGGGGAAAAACACATCAAGGTGTCGGCATCAGATCAGTAATGAATGGATTAAGCTTTCTGCTTGAGATAGGGCTAAGGCAGAGGCTAGGACTGGGGCAATAGGCAATATGACGATGCTGTGATTTTATATACAAGTAAGGACAGAAAATGTGTGGCTTGGCAAGGTGCTTCAGCTCGCCATGCAAATCCCTTGCATTCATTTTTTGTGTGTGAGCAATATCCAAGTTTGCACCTGTAGGCATTATGGTGGTCAGTCTGTTGGTGGTGTCTAAAGCCTCTGACTTGATGTAGTTTGCTACACTACACCTGAATCTAATGCCAGGTGGAGTCTCATGTTCTTGTTGTGATCTTCAGGAAGTGGGAGGTGTGCAGAAGGAGGGGTTTGCTGGCCCAGTTGTGGACGGCTCGGAGGAAGCTGAGCAGGTGAGCAAATTCTTGGAGCAGGAGCACGATGTCTTCCAGAGACCAGGCCTCTCCTATTATGACGACTCCGAGTTTTCCCACAACCTGGATTCTACCTTGCCCTTGGGCGATCTTGGAATGGAGGTGAGGAGCTTACCATGCCTACGACATGTACATGGCACTATACACATGGATATGGGTGTAAACCCTTTACCATGTTTTGTAGACGAAAGGCAGCACAGGTTTTGCAAGGTGGATAAATAGATAAATAACCTACATTCCAGGTATCTGGCAGGAGAAAACTGTAGGAATAAATCACGACTTGGCAATTCTCCACAATAAACTTTTTAGCTTCAAAATATGTGGTAAAGGAGTGTCAACCCTATGTACATACAATGTTCACTCCTCCAATTGTATTTCCTTTCTTCCCAGCCCTTTTCTTCTCAGCTCATCATGACTTGAGCGACTGGTTCCATCCATCCTTCCTTCATTGCAGCCAGGAACATTCAGACTTAATACTGCTTGTGTGTATCAACACAAGTCAGCATCTCCTCGTTTTCAATCCCACTATGCATTTTTCATTTTAGCTGTAGTTTTTACCAAAATTTTCATTGCGAATTGTTGTTGCTGTTGTGTGGTGGTTTAGTACTGATATGACATGAGACTGAAACTGGCTGTAATATGAGGACACAAAGAAAAACAACAGTATGTGTGTGTGTGTGGGCATTAGAAGCTGAAATGACATGAAACTGGCTATAATATGAGGCACAAAAAACATATTGTCTTATTGTACATGTGGTGTGCATTAGAAGCTGAAATGACATGAAACTGGCTGTAATATGAGACACAAAAAAGCAGTTTTGCATGTGGTGAGGAGATGAGTGTGGAAACTGTCTTGCCAAGTTTGTCATTGTTTCTGCAGGAGGAGTGGGATAAGCTGGTTCAGCTCTGAGGTTTGTGTGTGCATGTAGATGCACGATGTAATCATCATTTCTAACAGCTTGTGGTTGTTGGTAACCCCGGGATCAATCTTCTCTGGAAGGTTGGGGTTGAAGCGGAAGAACTCAATGTTCTGCATCTTGCAGCTGTCTCTGCAACGATCAGCCAACTCTTCTGACGCGCCAATCTGGAGGGGGGAGGGGAGGGGAGGAGAAAGTTGTCGATGTTGTATCTTTGCATAATTGGATAGTCACACACACAAACTTACTGCACTACTGAGCAAGGTGATCAAGCTATGTGCCTTCTTGAACATCCCAGAGAACTTTAATCTGAGGAAGTCGTGGAAGTCAACAGAGCCCAGCTCCTGTGAGGGGCAGATGCCCGAGCCGATCGACACCATGCACACCACAGGGAAGGGCTCATTCCTTTCTCTGTGGACAGACTGGATCTTAGTTAGGCCATGCGTGCAAGGGTTGTTGGCCAAGACTCCACCATCGACGTAGTTGTCGCACTCAGTGAAGTACATAGGTGCAGCGGATGTGTACCGGGCCACCTTCCAGACCAGTTCTGTATGGGTGTGGTTAGATAAATACTTAATACACCATTTCCGACGTACAAAAGGGGGGGGGGGGCAACAAAACATTCACACGAGGTAAAGGGTCCACAAGTAAAGATAGTTGCAATCTAGGGCCAGTGGCAAAGGTAACATACATACACTATTCATGTACACATGGCATATGAGTTAGTGCTTGACTAACTAACATGACAGAAACGTGCCAAAATGTAAACTTTAAACAACATGCATCACGTTAGCTAAAACCATGAAGTGAGGACTCCCTTAAATCTCTGTCCATGTTATTTTACACTAGCCCAGTACGTATACTACTTACGGTCGCTGAACTTGTCCCCAAAGCAGTTGTTGAAGTAATGCATCTTGAGGGGAATGCTGCTCTTATCCACTGCACACACAAGAACCCTAGATAGATAGACAGGTAGATGTGCGGGTTATGTATTACACATGTACCGACATCCACATATATACTGCATATATGCATTTACAGATGAACAAACAAACATGAGATTGCTTTTAGTCCTTTACGTCTGCCAATTTACTATATCTGAAACTGCTTACGCTGCTAAGAAGCTGCTAAATTAAGATTTAATTTGTATATAACATTTTTGGGATCTGGCTGTCTTTAAGTGGGTCAAACTCCATATAGAGAGCTACCAGACTGTGATAAAAACTGCAGTTGTGAAGCACGACGATATTCATATGTAGCTGCTGACTCACTTGGGGTGCTTGACATCGCTCATCCTCATCTCTGTGCCCAGCTCATCCTTCAGTAGTTGCTCCAGCCGCATCGTGTCGTAGGAGAACCCAACCCTCCCCTTAGAAAACACATCTTCCTTCAGTCGGAAGTACATGTCACGAAGACGATGAAGGGGCATCCGTTTGTAGACCAGTGCCAGAGCTACTATTCCACCTGTGCTGGTCCCGATGATCCAGTCAAAAAGCTCCGTGATCTTCTTTCCTGTCAGTCTCTCAATCTCGCAGAGGACGTCAATTTGGATGAGTCCGCGGATTCCACCTCCATCCAGGCTTAAGATACGCTGAGGTCTTACTCCAGATTGCGTTGCATTGCCGATGAGACGGTGAGCGTGTGTGGCTAGAGGTGTGGATGCGTGAGAGGGGCCAGGAGAACATCTGGACCTGTGGAGGAACAGAACATGACTCAGTCCATTGGCACACTAGTCTCACTTGCACCTCTACACATGACCAGTACTGTCACAGCTTTTTCTAGGACATCCCAGGATGTCTTAGGGAAGGTTGTGACTGTCGGACACTTTTCTTCCCCCTCCACTTACTTACCTAAACCTCGCTATCTCCTGTTTCTGCAGCGCCAGGGCAAAAGCTTCGTCTGGCATCAAGCCCAGCGAATCCTCCAGTCTGCGGTCCATGTGACCATCCAACTCTTCTGAAAGGTCGGAATCACTGCGTATCATCCCTTCTTCACAAGGACACGCTCCAAAGTCAAATTTAAAGGCAGTCGACTTGCGGTGCCGTGTGGGCAAGGGATTTGTTCCAAAGTCGCTCTTCGAGGCAAAGGAAGACTTGCGGCATTGTGCGAGTAAGGGACTCGCTCCCGAGTCGCTCTTAAAGGCAGACTTCCGACACTCTGCTGGTAAGGGACTATTGTTCTCATTACAGGCTCGGAGCTCGTGGGGGCTGGAAACACCCCTACGCCTAGTGGAGGGAGAGGGGGAGGAGGGGGTGGTTTGAGCCGAGGAAATCTCCCTCCCACAGACACACCCGATGGAAACGAGGAGAGGTAGCAGGTGCTCTCGCTGCAGTGAGGGGAGGAGCACAAGGCCATGAAATATGACATCATGCATCAACAAATTCATTGCATAGAGGATAGTTTCGAGAGGCTAAAGACGTGCAGAGAGCGACTAGCAGAAGAATTTGCACAGGATATTCACGGGTTGCAAACCACACCCTTCACTCATAGTCAAAGATTGGCATGAAAACCACAAATATTTGAAAATATCCTCCTTATATGGCAGATCACATACACAAACAATACACATCATTGTTCACACAGAACCTCTGTTCACAATGAAGGGTAAAGCAGTTGTTGCTGTGCTCCAACTAACCTGGTTGTCTACGGCGATGTCCAGAGGGGTCTGCTGGAAGACGTTCTTGGCATTGACATAAGCACCAAAGGCCACCAGTGCCTTCACACACAGTTCTTCGCCATTCTGAGGGGGTGGAAATGAAGAGGAAATGTTTAATGGGGTTTTCCCCAGAGAATCCCCCATGATTACACCGAGATGCCTATATATGACATCATTTGCTGACTTCTGGATCACACATATATAGTCCAACCATGTCTACAGAACACAGTGTCTGTAGTGTAACACAACTATCTACAACACAGTGCCTGTAATAAATCCACAAGCTATGTCTACAACACACGCTGACTGCAAGTTAGAGAGAGCCCCAGCTTTTGGGATAACTGAAGAGATTATCTGATAAAGGTCAGGTGTCATTTTGAACCACTTTGGCAACACTTACAGAGCTAGCCCAATGGTGTTTTGCCCAGCCAAAACATGCTCATTCATACTGGGAGGTGTGTTCCACTCAGAGTCCCAACTTGCCCCCCATCCCACCCCCCACACACAAAGCAACACTAACAGTCCAACAGTGCTGTCCCGTGCATGTCCAAAGTTTAAGATGTTTCCCACCCAGTCCTACATAGCCCCAGCCAGTACTAGGTGCTCAAGAACATCAACCTAAGGACATCTATCTTGTCCCATGGCATCAGTGGACGTAGGTAAACTATTTCAAATGCACCATCTCAGTGCCTCTCGAATCCCTACACCACTGTCTACATACATAACACCACCTGCCTGGCGTCAGGGTTGGCACCAAAGTGATTTGTTTGTAAAAGGCGGGCATGAAGCATGTTGAAAGGAAGGGATTAAAATGTGGAACATTAAAACTCCTTTCTATGACTCGTCATGAATCATTTGATAACGTCTTATTCACAACAGTTGATCCTTCACATGTGCATAGTGATAGGTCTGAGATTTGGTTTCAGTCAGGAACATGTGATGTAGTCTACTGCATGTACGTGTCATCCGTTCTTGCATGTCATGGGATCCACTTGCATTGCATGGGATTTACTTGCATGTCATGTGAACATCTTGTGTGACATTGCTATGCATGTAGTATTTAATAACCATGTAACTCGGCATTACACACAAGTAGGGTACATCATCGATAATCCAGTCACCATGACCATGTAACTCAAGCATGTAACTCAGAATTGCTAAGGCAGTCATCCATAGGGCCTGACCCACTATTAACGTTTGAGGTATCTTCTCTTGCACCTACAAAAGATAAGAGAGATAGTGATTCTGACGTTCTTCATTTAATTCTGTTGTGTTTGTCCGCACACGCAGCAGCTATACCTTGCCTAGAGTAACCTAGCTGCTTGCACACAACCTTGGCATTGTGTAACTGTGTCTCTGTATCCCTACGTAAGACGACAATAGTAAGGTACCTCATGTGTGCCTATGTTCACCTCGCACAAGTCTTGGTATCCAAAATCTAATTAATGGACGTTGCTTGGTGCATGCTCGCCACTATGGGTACTGGGCAAGCCCGCACAGATGCTCACCACTAATCTAATTCATTATTCAACAGCTTCCTGAGGCCTTACGGAAGAGTATGGAACTAATTATTCACCACACACCTGCTCACCTTAGGACAATAGGTGACCACAAGAACATTAATCCTATAGAGTCAACCCACGCCCACACCTCTAGTAGCTGTATATAGGTATGAACTGGATGGAGTGACTGGGCATTAGCCAGAATCTGCTCTGCCGCAACTGCAGCTTGCAAACATGTGTCCACAGTGACCTGGTGCTTGCATGCATCTTCTCTCTGTTATCCATTGTTCTCTGCAGTGGATACCCACCATCAGCATTTCTCTCCTCTACTGACCATGCAGCCAACTCTCTCATCCTTCACCACAAGCAGTTGATATGGCCATGCGTGACAAAAAACAAGCTCCCCTGTTCAACTCCAGTGCATGTGGTGCACTTCGCTCTGCAATTAATTTGACTTGATTTATCTAAGATCCAAGAATTCCATTTTTTTAAATTGTTATTATTATTATTATTTTAAGATCGCCAATAACCTTGTGGTCAATTTTACAATCTCTCAAGGAAACAGCAGCTAATAAAGATGTCCGGGAGCTCTTAAAAATGCTATGTGGGATATGACTGCAATGAGTGGCCTTCCACTCCCAAACAACCACACACAGTCCAAGTGTTGGCCAACATTGTAGATCTTCTTGAGATGAGAGTATATTAGCTGGAGCGGATGAGAGTTGCACAACCATTATGCAGCCACATAGCTGCTGTTGCACAATTAATGGAAGGCAAAACCACATAGTCTCACCAGGTAATGGCACAACTGGGCTAGTCTTGAGTGTCAATATCATCACTATTATGACTTTAAGGCTATTATAATTGGAAAATGAAAATAGGTATCAGTCTAGAGCTCAGACAACTCTTTTGTACCAGTAGCAGAGCAGGATGAAGCAACAGAACATCCATGGGCGGATCCAGGATTTTTGAAAGGGGGGGGTCCATTTTTAATTAAAGCATAGAAATGAACTTGTGAATCACAATAATAGCAGTAGGTCTATACATTAACAGGACATGGTCATAAAGACTTGCACAGTGGCACATCGTAAAGCTGTACTGAATTAAAAGCTGACTGAATTATATAGAAAGTAAGTTTTTCAACCCCCCCCCCCCCCCCCCCCCCCCCCGAATGTCATAATTATGTGGACCGAAGCAGTATATACTGAATCACTGATTCTGGTTCAAGTGTATTGACATTTCTGTCGAAGGTCTCCTGGCGTTTCTGGGAGATGATGTAAGGCAGTGTTTCTGTTGGGTTATCTGTAACATGCATGAATGTTGTTGCTACTTCAAGTGAATTTTTGTGGTACTTGCACTTGTCATGTTTTTCCAATACGCCATCCTGCCCAGATGCCTTTGACAAATTACAGAAGGGCTTTGACACCAGGACACCAGATGATACGCACCCATCCTTGAGTGGGAAGAGGACGCAGAATTTGCAGAGCCCTCCATGAAGCACTTCTGAGTACACAAACCATGTGTATTTGTGTAGCCAAGAATGTTGGAATGTCAGTGTTTTGATCTTCCTGTGAGTTCCTTTTTGGACAGTTTGCTGGCAGAAGTTTCCGTACTTCTTACCAGGTGTGAAGTGATCTCTCAAGTAACCCAACATATCCCTTCTGGATAACTTCGTCGAATCAATGCCTCCAGCTAGGATGTTTCCAACATTATACTGGTGTGGTCAGCTGGGGTTGGATGAAGCATGGGACACGTCTTCACAAGTGGATTCTGGTGCAACTGGTGTTGGCACATCTTCAACATTGGATATTGGTGCAACTGACATGGCATGACTGTCTATGAGGTGACAGCTGTGAAACCACCCTCTGGTCCTTCAAATGAATTAAAAATGGTTGTTACTATAGAGCCCTATCCTGCCCCTATTAGAATATTAAACACTCACTTCTATTCAATGCTGGCTCTTTAAGGAATCGATGGAGAGGACCCACTCGGGTACGTTAAAAGTCTTAGCAGGTAAAGTCAGTACGTAGGCTGCATGCCTTCGCCGATCCTATACGCGTATGGTAAGCCGTAAATTAATTTTGTAGCCAAGTATTGTGCTGTCTGTTGATATAGCTTGTCAGTTTTGAATCCTTTTTTGTCACTCTGCTAGCGTTTAGGCCAATCGTCTAGCTGTTTATAATATGATCGGCTAAGCTCTAGTACAGCAGACAATTTAGTTTGTCTGAGAGGATCTTCAGGGCCAAAAGGGGGGGGTCTGGACCCCCTGGACCCCCCCTCTGTATCCGCCACTGACATCTACCTACTTCGTTTGGAAAGGTTTGTCATCTTGAGTGGGAATGTGTCGGGGAGAGCTTGAGTGTTTTTTGTTTTGTTTTGTTTCTGCCAGTGAAGAGCTGATGGTCCAGATCATCCAGAGGCCATGTGGTCGCAACAAAGCTGCTACACTCGATGGAGGTGCTCACTTTGGTAGATGAGGATTCCATTTTTTTTTAAACCCAACAGCAACAAAAAACTCGAGCCATGCACTGGAAAGATTCAATGCAGAAGTTGATGCAAAGTATTTCCATTGATGCTAATAGGTAAATTTCTCTTAGACTCTGTTGTTGCTTCGTCTTGCTCCACTACTTATATATGGTTGGCTGTCATCTCTGAACTGTCTAGAGATACAGCACTGAGCTATTTTAATCAGGGTGGTACAGTAGTGTTGCTGACAACTCCGGGGGATCCAGTAGTGCCATAGATAACACCGGGGCATCCGTGTTGGTACTCATAAACAAATTCAAAATGGTTGCCCACCCACAGCCAGTATCAGGTCCTCGGCCAGTATCAGGTCCATGACCAGTAATCAGGTGGGCAGGAACTTTGGACTGGCATATGACCCTGGCGTCGCCATGGCATTAATTGGGCAGAACATGATTGAATTCACGCAGCATATGATAATAGGTCATAGTTGTGGCATGCATTGCTAATTATGGCCAACCCATTCCCGCAAACTTAATTAAGAAGGGTCTGGGAAAACACAGTTAGGTGGCCTCTTTCCCAAGAGTGGGGAACTAAAAATGGACTAATTAACTACTGACTATCTATAATAATATGAGCTACTAGGCACACATGTAATATTATATTAACAGCTGTCAACACTCAAGGAGTATAATTCCTGTCCCACAAGGTGCAGGTCACCTCATATCAACAAATATTGGCCTAACTTGGACAAGGGTCACACACTGTATGCTTGTCCTTACCAAGCACTACTCCATAGCTAATGCAATTAAAAGATTGGAACTGATAAGAAGTAATTAAGAGTAGTTCATTACCAGGCCATTATTTTATATAAAATTACTCCACCACAACCATATATCAGGAGGGGGCTAACGTCCCTATTTTGATTTGGCTCACTTTTTAGAATGGTGGAGAACAACCCTTTCCTTCCCTCTCCCCCCACCAAAGTACATCAACAACCCAAATCATCTAGAACTCACCAGCAACTTCTTAACTGCCTAAATGATGGCTTGAGCTCCAAGCATACCTTGAACCCGTAAGGTATTAAACCAACAACACTGCAAGTGTAAAAAAAAAACACTTGTGGAGTTCTTACTCCTGTGCAACTGTTAAGGTGACTAGCTAAACCTCTGCCAGAACAGCTTTGTTTGTTTGGTTGGTGGAGCTTTCCTGTGCAACTGTTACGAAGTCCTTGAAGGAGGCTGTAGCTGACCCTACGTGGGTACAGTCAACAACAGCCAGAAGGCACGGCATGTGCTGATATTATAGTGCATGACAGCAATAAACAAGTAAGAAAGTGTCTAAAAGCCCCTGAAATTCTGAAGCTTGGACTTGGTGTAGTTCTCCACCGCTAGACAAAACAAACACTTTTTGAAAATGAAAGGAAACAAGACTGTACCCACCCTTTACCATTTAAAATCATATACACCAATATGTACTGCTTTTATCAGTATGATTCTTGAAGGAGGCTGTAGCTGACCCTACGTGGGTACAGTCAACAACAGCCAGAAGGCACGGCATGTGCTGATATTATAGTGCATGACAGCAATAAACAAGTAAGAAAGTGTCTAAAAGCCCCTGAAATTCTGAAGCTTGGACTTGGTGTAGTTCTCCACCGCTAGACAAAACAAACACTTTTTGAAAATGAAAGGAAACAAGACTGTACCCACCCTTTACCATTTAAAATCATATACACCAATATGTACTGCTTTTATCAGTATGATTGGTGTACATGATTTTAAGTGGGAAGGGTCAGCTAACTGGTTTTGATCTACATGGGTGCAGTCTTGCTTCCTTTCTTTGGTTAAAAGGTCAAGTTTCTTTTAAAATAATATTTTATATACTAGAAAGAAAGAGAGGAGAGGGTGCATGCTCTCATGTGCCTAAATGGATGCCATACCTTAATGGATGCTAGGGGCAACTAGGGTCCTCAAGTGAGCCACCCACACTAACAGTGATATCATTCACCAACCACTCAGAGTCGCCTAGCAGCTGGTAATGCCAGTGACCACATTGTTGTTCAAGAATGAATTATAGATTACTTGTAGGAGTTGAATATAAAAGTAGGCAAGTGGTTACAAACCAGTAGTCGGGAGATGTTTTCACAATGTTAGAACAGACTCATTAATGATGATGTGACATCATTGTAACACTATCTCAAACCCTAAGAGTTCCGTGTAGACATGGTCATGACTAGATCTCAAACACTAGAACACCATGATGGCAACGTTCTAAACACGAGAGAGCCATGTGCTCAATATGATATTTCAATGCAATAGTTTGAATCAAGAATATATTTTTTAAAGGATTTCAAGGCAACCTAGGCAACCTAACAGTTTGAGCAAGGATTTAAAAACAAAATATCAAGGTCACCTTTCATGTATTGAGGCCGGCTAAGTACTTCCACAAGTATATATGTCAGGAGAACTATTCATAAACACTAGTTGACAGACTTCTTCCTCCAAACAATCTATTTTTACTTGCTCTCTCTCTCTGATCTAGAGTGCAGATATATGTTACCAATCACTGCTAATGAATCACTGCTAATCTAATTTATTAGCAGTTGTTCTCACTACAGGGGAGGGGGGTTGGGGGAGACATCATTGATTTCAAGGCCACAAGTTGTGTTTTGTGTCTTATACAGCAAACATCTCTGTGGTGTTGCAGATACATGGTTCTCCGGTCATTAGCATGTTGTTATTAAAAGCTCTACACTGTTACTTAACCAGAGCATTATCGTCATAACAATGCACCACGTGAACCCATGCCTCTTTATGGTGTAAGGTATTATTACACACGCAGGTCGTACAGGTACTCACCAGGACAGCATAATGAAGAGGAGTCATGTCATCCTTCCCCGTGTTGTTGATGGAGCTGCTACCCTGCATGAGCACACCCATCAGATGCTTGAACTTGTCTTTCTCCTTCTTATTGCTCTGGATCACATCCAGGAAACTTGGACCCTGTGTGGATGTGCAAGAAGATTGCGTGAAATGAGAAGGAAGGAGGAGGTTGAGGTAACGGGAAGAGAGGGAAGGGAGAGGAAGGGGTAAGGGGAGAGGAGGGAAGAAGGGAGAGGAGAGGGTGATGGAAAAAGATGGAAAAGGGAAACAAAAAGAGATGAGCAAGGAAAGAGATGGAGAAGGAAGAAGGAACAAAAAGAGAATGCAAGTAAAGGAGAAGTGATGATGGAAAAAGTGAGGAGACCAAGAAGAAGAGGAAAATGTTCCTATACCATCAATCAACCCATGCCACCAGCTAACATCTGGTAATTGCACAAACCACATTCAACAACTTGCCATGCACTTTCTACCACCCACAGATTCAACTAACACATGACTGATTCAAACGGGTGCAATTCAAGATCCACAATGGCTCTGTGTAGATATTCATTCCACAAAGGCTATACAGCCAACCTCCCTCAGACACCACACTCTTGAGTCAACAATACTATGTGGTTACTAACCCTTGCATGGGTCTGAATGTAAAACAGCTTAGAGATGCAACCTCATGCTCGATCCTGTCCACATGATGATCATGTGCACTACATGTACATTCTTTTGACATCTTGAATTCACATACCTTGCGACATATAACACCATCACATGATGAAATGCGACATATAACACCATCACAATTTAACACCATCACATGATGAAATGAAAGTCTAACACACAAACACCCTCTCTCTCTCTCTCTGTACCTGCCATAACACAATGCTTCACTGAAACACACTTATTTTATGCTTCTATGTTTAGCATTATTCTTGGCAAGGTAAAGACAACCCACTTGCAACATACAAAAAAAAAACTTCTCCACTCACTCTGGAAGTACACGAGTCCTCTGAAGGTGAGACAATGGCTATTTCCATTATTCCCTTTCTCTGATGATACTCTTCCTCTTCTTGCTCGACTATCACAAACCCTTCTGAGTCCCTCTCTCTCAATTTTCCTCCTATCTCCTGCTTGCCTTCCCAACCTAAAGCAGTTGCTGGTCGGACTGGGGAAGAAATAACACTAGATTGAGGTTGTTGGGACCAGCCCACAACAGTAGAGGGTCTTTTTATATCACTGATCCTTCCTGAGTTGCCGCAGTTGCAACGGAGGTGAAGGTAATTTTGCTGTTGCCTGGATACAGGTAGCTCACGACTTGCTGTGGCCATTCAAATTATGAATGAGATGCTTGCGGAAGAATATACTTTGGTTAGGTCGAATCTACAAAGGAATAAAATAGATAACGCAATAGCTAGTTTCTACATGGTAGTTGTTGAGTTAAAATTGAAACCCCTTCTTTTGATTTATATATCATATCGGAACTAGAAACGGTGCCCTAGCGCGCTTGCAGGCAAATGATGCCCCACAAACTGTAGTAAAGCACTAACTGTACAGTAGAGTTACGCAGTTACATTAACTCACCAGCAAAAGACAAGTTCTTCCTCCACCTTCCGAGTTCTTCAGACGCAACTGGGGCGCAATAAATGCAGCTTTTATATCCAACACGACTTTTATCCTTTTCAAAAAAAAGTATCACTACGTCATTATTAAAGGAATTAGTGGTGGCCTTATAAATGGCGTCGAGAGAAAAACCTTCCTAGAAGAACCAATCGATGTGCTGGTGGATAAAAAAATCCCCCAACTCACTTGTTTTACAAGATGATCACCAGGCAGTCACCGTACGAATGCATAATGCCAAAGCGGCAACAAGAAATAATGGCAGAGTGTATTATTTTATGATTTAATGTTGCTATTGCTGAGCCTGTTAAGGCCATCACATATATAATACAGCACAGTGTGAAACTATTTAGTAACTAACCTAATAACAATCTATATTTTTAAAAGAAGTCAACAGAATAAAACTATCCACAATATTAAGTTACGAGTGTCCCGCTGCTCAGGAAGGGGGGGACAGGAGTGCACCAAAGATCATTCCTCAGCTGACCATACAACAATTCCTTTCTTCTTTTTGGAAGTTATTATACTATATACATCTCCCAAAATACCGACAGAAGTGTGGCAGGTTTAGCTGTTGCACCTGCTGGTTTATGAACACACTTTCTTCAGTAAGTGTTCAGCTCCTCTACTATTCCAGAGGAATGGAAAATGCACAACATTGTTCCAATTCCCAAACCTAGTGATCCTCGTCAACTACACACCAATTTCCCTCCTCTGTTGTATCAGATCCAAAGTTCTGGAATTGATTTTCTTCATTTGCTCATATCTTTCTCAAGTCCAGTTTGGCTTCTCATCTCAACACTCCATTACTACCCAGCTGCTGCCCTGTTACTCCAAGGTTGTAGATGCCTTTGAAAATGGGACCACTGATATTGACCTGAAGAAGGCTTTCCACCTCCCCCCCCCCCCCCCACACACACACACACAATGAACTACTGTTCAAGCTTTGGAGACTAGGGCTCCTTCTGGTTTTGGTTTAAAACTTATCTCTCTGACAGAGAACACTCGGTCTGCTTTAAGGAAAACTCCTCCTCCTCACCCCTTTCCGGGGTACCTCAAGGCTATCCTAGGACCGCTGCTATTCCTAATATATACATAAATGATATACCAACATCCATTTCCTATTTGTCAGCATATATATTTGCCCAACTAGCTAAATCAACATCCTCCATCATTGCCTAAAGAGGGCCTGGGCGCATGGTAACCAATTGGAATGAAGACAGACTGTAATGCCTTCAAGTGCTCAGTAATCCACTTCATTGTGAATAGTCTACAGCAACATATCAAGTCAAAGCTTATAAACTGCTCCTCTTCCTAAAAGACCTGGGTATCACGTTAACCAAGTCTCTGTCATGGTCCAGCCACATTGACACAATCTGTCTGCAAGCCTATCACTCATTCCATGTTATTAGATGGAACATTCCTATCAATAATCGTGAAGAAAGAAATAATATCTCACAGTGGCAAGATCTCGTCTCTCTTACTATTCACAACTTTGGCATCCACATCATTTCAAAGACATGAAAAATCTGGAGAAGATGCAGTGTCATGGCTCGAAGTTTATTCTCCAAGATTACTCCTTGGACTATATAGATAATCCTGGAACTATCTCCATGTGGCTTGAGTTACAGGATATCCTTTTCCTTGTGAAGTGCCCAGCAGACAACTTCAACATACTGGAATACATCTCGTTTGCATCAAACCACACCAGATCTGCAGCTAGGGGAAACGAGCCTTCCAATATAAGAGATCAAAGGCAGTATGACTTCAACAGAATAGTTGCATTTGTAGTAACTGATCTGCACAATTCTCTGGCCACCATCAAAAGTAACTATCTCAATTCCTCTGGGACCATTTCAAAAGGAACTTTGATCCAGACAACATTTGCACATACCACTTTTAAGTTGCCCCTGTTCTAATTGCCACTTTTCGTTTGCATCAAACCACACCAGATCTGCAGCTAGGGGAAACGAGCCTTCCAATATAAGAGATCAAAGGCAGTACGACTTCAACAGAATAGTTCGCATTTGCAGTAACTGATCTGCACAATTCTCTAGCCACCATCAAAAGTAACTACATGTATCTCAATTCCTCTGGGACCATTTCAAAAGGAACTTTGATCCAGACAACATTTGCACATACCACTTTTAAGTTGCCCCTGTTCTAACTGCCACTTTTCGTTTGCATCAAACCACACCAGATCTGCAGCTAGGGGAAATGAGCCTTCCAATATAAGAGATCAAAGGCAGTATGACTTCAACAGAATAGTCGCATTTGCAGTAACTGATCTGCACAATTCTCTGGCCACCATCAAAAGTAACTATCTCAATTCCTCTGGGACCATTTCAAAAGGAACTTTGATCCAGACAACATTCGCACATACCACTTATGTTGCCCCTGTTCTAACTGCCATCTTTCTTCTGTGAACTTAAATATTACAAATGCAATAAACTGTCAATGTTCATATCATGTAAAAAATATAAATGGTATATACATTCACTTTTTTGGCATGAAAACCAACTTTCTGCTGATGTAATATTTCCTGTGAAAATTTATTTTTCCATGAAATCTCCTGTCAGCAGCACTCCAGTAGCTCTCATAATCATTACCTTCCACAAAGTCTTGTTTCTTGAATTTATTTTCAATACTTAATTTATTTATTATTTATGGGGCATGAGTATGTGAATGCAGTGTTCCTATTTGCAATCTATCTATCTACCTAAGCCCATGCTCAGTACTCAAGTTCAACAGTGGACTAATTTTTTTTAATGAGATTGAAAGTCAAATGTTGACACCACCCCAGCCCTCTGCATTGTACTTTCCCCCCCAAATCACCTCCCAACACTACTTGCTTCGGGAAAACTGACCAACACATATTTGCTGTGTGCACCGTATATTTAGCTTCACATTAACCTGCTACACCAGGGGTGAATACAGGATTTTGAAAAAAAGGGGTGAGGGGGGTGCCTGACCAATGCTGTGGCTGAATGGTCAGCTTTTAGATAGCAGGGTAGTGTAGCACAACTGTGTGTGGTAGATATAGCGAGTTCCTCCAGGTGCAGATGTGATGATAATGAGTAAACAGCAGGCAATGAGGTGAGGCAATGAGGTGAGCCGGTACCCCTTATCTGGGCGAGTGCTGGTTCATGAATCTCATTGCCCAACTTTTATCTTTGCAATTCCCATGCCTTCAGGCGTTGCAGTATGAAGACCTAATATAAGGTTTGACAATGAGATTCATGGATGTACAAGTAATTATCACCCACCTATATACCCACCCAAAAAAAGGACCACCCATCAAACAACAGTTGGCCAGACTCTTTTCCAGCATGACAGTTGGTCAAGAGTAACACGTGTGAGACAAGTCTGAAGACTTACGTCGAGCCTGCACTGGATCACAAATTTACACATCATATTTGAAAGATTTAATTAACCTGCTTTGTTACAGTTTCAAACACTCTCGAGTGTCATAAACCACAAGTGTCAATTAAAATTTTTATCACATTAAATTTGATAATTTTATTTCTGGTGGGTAATAGTCCACATTTCACTTGTCCAAGAAACATAAAAATCAATTAGGTGGGGCATAGCAACAACAACAAAAGCAAAATGGGGAAATAATTTATGATTTAGTCAACCTAGAAACAGTAATGCTGTCAGAAATTCTCTCGATCGTTTTTTCCAAATCCTTCCATTTCTGAGAAACCCTGAGCTGAGCTTTGGAGACTACAGCATCTGAGTTGATGTTCTCGATGTCTGCGTTGGCTGCCGAGATGCTGGTTCCCACAGGGACATCAGCTGGTGGATGGGCAGCTGTTACTGAAGTGGAGATGTGCCTGAGAACTACGATAGGCTGGCAGGTGCCGAACGCAGAGAGGACCAGTAAGTGCTCTGAGGGATGGTAGGCCATGGCACCAACGGCAGAGCTGAAGGGAAGCTCGGAATAGGTGTGCAGCTGCTTACCTGGAGAGGGAAGGGGGAACAGAAAAAGGTAATACATTATATTATATTCACACAGGCAGGGGTGTCCAAGGAAGTGTGAATTAGTCTTGAGTGATTTGACAAGAGCCAGCCAGTTAGAGAGGAGCAATTTCATTGGTAAGTTTCAGGTTTACCTAAACACCTGGGATTGCTTACACCTTGGAGAGCTGAGGAAACATGTGAGAAACGTGTCAATATACTTGGACACCTAGGATTTGAATGGAGAAATTCGACAGGTCAGTTTCTGGCTGATTTATTTTGCTTGGACGCCTGCATGCATTTGCTACAACAGCCATCGTCAACCACTGGGGGGTCACTACAGCATTGCTTTCTGGTTTCTAAATAGCGAGACACCTTGGTCTCGTGTCCAACTATGATACCTATAGTGCATTAAATGCAAGACCTATTCGATAAGGCTGGCTTTAGCCTCATGCACAGGCTGTATGTATTAATAATGGCCCATGATACTAGGTTCAGCAAGGCAGGAATTTCTAAGTAAACCATCATCAAGATTGACCTCCACCAAGGTGAGTTCCTAGATGATCACATCTTCGAGATGAGGTTGGCAGTCCATCACGTGGAAAGTGCACAATGAAAGAGAAGGTGGCGCATTTATGATCTCCTCACTAGCCAGCCACTCACATTTATGTTGGGATAGACTCTGGCCAAGTTCAGCACAGCATGCATCATGGCAAGGCTTGAGATGCAACACTGAGAATACCACTCAATGCAGGCTTGAGATGCAACACTGAGAATACCACTCCATGCAGGCTTGAGATGCATCATTGAGAATACCACTCAATGCAGGCTTGAGATGCATCACTGAGAATACCACTCAATGCAGGCTTGAGATGCATCATTGAGAATACCACTCAATGCAGGCTTGAGATGCATCATTGAGAATACCACTCAATGCAGGCTTGAGATGCATCATTGAGAATACCACTCAATGCAGGCTTGAGATGCATCATTGAGAATACCACTCGATGCAGGCAGCATTGAGAATACCACTCAATGCAGGCTTGAGATGCACACTGAGAATACCACTCAATGCAGGCTTGAGATGCAACACTGAGAATACCACTCAATGCAGGCTTGAGATGCATCATTGAGAGTACCACTCAATGCAGGCTTGAGATGCATCATTGAGAATACCACTCAATGAAAGGCCTGAGATGCATCATTGAGAATACCACTCAATGCAGGCTTGAGATGCATCATTGAGAATACCACTCAATGCAGGCTTGAGATACAACATTCAGAACACCACTCAATGCAGGCTTGAGATGCATCATTGAGAATACCACTCAATGCAAGGCCTGAGATGCATCATTGAGAATACCACTCAATGCAGGCTTGAGATGCAACATTCAGAACACCACTCAATGCAGGCTTGAGATGCATCATTGAGAATACCACTCAATGCAAGGCCTGAGATGCATCATTGAGAGTACCACTCAATGCAGGCTTGAGATGCATCATTGAGAATACCACTCAATGCAGGCTTGAGATGCAACATTCAGAACACAACTCAATGCAGGCTTAAGATGCAACATTGAGAATACCACTCAACTCAATGCAGGCTTGAGATGCACACTGAGAGTACCACTCAATGCAGGCTTGAGATGTAGCATTGAGAATACCACTCAATGCAGGCTTAAGATGCAACATTGAGAATACCACTCAATGCAGGCTTGAGATGCATCATTGAGAATACCACTCAATGCAGGCTTGAGATGCAACATTCAGAACACCACTCAATGCAGGCTTGAGATGCATCATTGAGAATACCACTCAATGCAAGGCCTGAGATGCATCATTGAGAATACCACTCAATGCAGGCTTGAGATGCATCATTGAGAATACCACTCAATGCAGGCTTGAGATGCAACATTCAGAACACCACTCAATGCAGGCTTAAGATGCAACATTGAGAATACCACTCAATGCAGGCTTGAGATGCACACTGAGAGTACCACTCAATGCAGGCTTGAGATGTAGCATTGAGAATACCACTCAATGCAGGCTTAAGATGCAGCACTGAGAATACCACTCAATGCAGGCTTGAGATGCAACTGAGAATACCACTCCATGCAGGCTTGAGATGCAGAATTGCATTGAGTACTGTTCTCATCACCTCCTTCAACAAAGAATCTAAATTCACTACATTAACTCTCACTCTTGAGTATGTCAGGACGCAACTGTCCTCCACACGGAATCCAAATTCTCACTACATTAACTCTCATCTTGACTTGTGCATCCCCACCACTTCCACCTAACACTAACTAAAGTTTATTGGAGGCAGTTTCAGTTGTGCACGCTTATTTAACATCACCAGGGCCAGCAGGAGGAGTCAGATGTGAGGTTTGAACTGCATGAGGACAAGAGGAGATGCACAGTGACTGACTGGTTGAGGGGGTTCTAGTCATGCGCTGCTCTGAGGAGGACAAAGTGGAAGGTATGGCCAGAGTGGGGCGCACTTCAGTGGGAGAGAAGAGGCTGGGAGGACGAGGTAAACTGACAGGAGCTTCCACTGTCAGACATCGACAAGAGACTGGCATTGAGAAAGTCCATGCCGGTTGGAAGGAGGCCGCACAACACAGTTACCTGAAATAATAGAAGAACCTTTTAAAATCACGGTAGGTTGTCTTGACATCCTTCCTCTTCTTTGTGCAAGAACAATCCAATCCAGGTAATTTACTCACCATTTCATGTAGTGTGTATAGATAGCTTATTAGTGTGTGTGAGGTGTTTGTGTGCACATGAATGTCTGTGCATGTGTGGGATCATCATGTATCGATAGCTACTGGATGAACTGCTGTTTACAATGGTCCCACCAACTCACAATAAATTTTACTCTATTTTGTCAAGTGCCAGGAACCGGATTACCACAACCCAACCACAAAACACGAGGCTCTACCGCAGACGCTGACCGCATATAGACAAACCCACAAGACCTGAGCTCACGCTTCCCTGTTGCTGGCACAGACCTGTCCCCACTGGTATGTTGGAAACGGCTTGAAAGGGGTTTCACGCATCAACACTGCTAGAGAGTGACAATTGTCAGAATTGGTGTTAAAACTATCTTGAGCAAGTTCAAAACTATCTTGAGCAAGTTGAAAAACTATCTTGAGCAAGTTCAAAAACTATCTCGAGCAAGTTCAAAACTATCTTGAGCAAGTTCAAAAACTATCTTGAGCAAGTTCAAAAACTATTTGAGCAAGTTCCAGTATATCGGTATGGAGAAGCCAGAGTGGAGTAGTGGACTTTTACAGTTAGTGGTAGCTGATGACTTACCGGTGTCTGTGCTCCAGACATGGACAGCGCCATTGGGTACCCCGGCAAAGACCAAGGTTCCACACGGTGAGAGGAAGGCAGCACACCTCTCCAAGCCGGACGCCATTCCTCCAGCGTATTCACAGCTTACACAATCTCTACATAAAACGACAAAAGTTATGAAACAGAAATGTCCTTTTTGAATGTTACCACATGGTGTTACAGCTGTAGCATGAGTAATGGTAATGCATGTTACATTGTGTTACACCAAGTTACGTTTGGTTACATGCCTGGGTAAAAGTCAGTCAGCCTAGATGCAATGAAACATTGTGTGAGTCAAACTGCATCTGTTCACTCACACTCTGAGGTCCACCATGAAGAGGCCCTGCTTGAAGGTGTGCATCAGCATCCTGTGGCCATTTTGATGCAAGGAGAGGGACACCAGTGCTTGACCCTGTCCACGAGAACCACAAGAAGCTTATACACACACACATGCACATACCTATGTAGCTAACTCGGAGATCAATCCACTTGCTAACATTGATCAAGTCCAACTTCTTCCTCAGCTTCCAAGTGCCATTGCTCTTCTTCCACAATCTCAACACTCCGTTGCTGTCGCCAGCGTAGAGCGTCAACTTCTTGGTGCACCAGAGCAAGCAGTTGACACGACCAGAGTTACCTTGAAACTCGGCCAGCATCTGTGTGATAGACACCAGGCGTGAGGTAGCACAACCCCAAAGCAAGCATCAAGCTTAAACATGCAGAATATTCAAGCAAGAATAACTCTAAAGCGAGCTCAACTCTAAAGCAAGCAAAGCATAACTCTAAACCAAGCATAACTATAAAGCAAGCATAACTCTAAACCAAGCATAACTCTAAACCAAGCATAACTCTAAACCAAGCATAACTCTAAAGCAAGCTCAACTCTAAAGCAAGCATAACTCTAAACCATAAAGCAAGCATAACTCTAAAGCAAGCTCAACTCTAAAGCAAGCATAACTCTAAAGCAAGCTCAACTCTAAAGCAAGCATGACTCTAAACCAAGCATAACTCTAAAGCAAGCATAACTCTAAACCAAGCATAACTATAAAGCAAGCATAACTATAAACCATAAAGCAAGCATAACTCTAAAGCAAGCATAACTCTAAAGCAAGCTCAACTCTAAAGCAAGCTCAACTCTAAAGCAAGCATAACTCTAAAGCAAGCATAACTCTAAACCAAGCATAACTCTAAACCAAGCATAACTCTAAAGCAAGCTCAACTCTAAAGCAAGCATGACTCTAAACCAAGCATAACTCTAAACCAAGCATAACTCTAAACCAAGCATAACTCTAAAGCAAGCATAACTCTAAACCAAGCATAACTCTAAACCAAGCATAACTCTAAACCAAGCATAACTCTAAAGCAAGCTCAACTCTAAAGCAAGCATAACTCTAAACCATAAAGCAAGCATAACTCTAAAGCAAGCTCAACTCTAAAGCAAGCATAACTCTAAAGCAAGCTCAACTCTAAAGCAAGCATGACTCTAAACCAAGCATAACTCTAAAGCAAGCATAACTATAAAGCAAGCATAACTATAAAGCAAGCATAACTCTAAAGCAAGCATAACTCTAAAGCAAGCATAACTCTAAACCAAGCATAACTCTAAAGCAAGCTCAACTCTAAAGCAAGCATAACTATAAAGCAAGCATAACTCTAAAGCAAGCATAACTCTAAACCAAGCATAACTCTAAAGCAAGCTCAACTCTAATGCAAGCTCAACTCTAAAGCAAGCATAACTCTAAAGCGAGCTCAACTCTAAAGCAAGCATGACTCTAAACCAAGCATAACTATAAAGCAAGCATAACTCTAAAGCAAGCATAACTCTAAACCAAGCATAACTCTAAAGCAAGCTCTACTCTAAAGCAAGCATAACTCTAAAGCAAGCATAACCCTAAAGCAAGCATAACTCTAAACCAAGCATAACTATAAAACAAGCATAACTCCAAAGCAAACACAACTCTAAAGCAAGCATATCTCTAAAGCAAGCACAACTCCATGCATAACTGTAAAGCTACAGAGGAAGAGGCTTTCACGAAAATAAAAGAACTCGCACATAGGATGCAACAGAAATACAACATTGTCCCAACTTCTCTGCGTTGTGGCCCGACATTCCTACTTAGCAATAGCAACTGGACAAACACAGTGTCAAGTGACATACCTGCGATGAACTTTTTGCAATGCTCCAGACCCTGATGTAGCCATCGTAGGCTCCAGTGGCCACCACGGAGGCCCGCTCCCCCTGGACGTCAGGCATGAAGCACACACAGTAAACATAGCAAGGATGGGGTAAGGTCACCCATGGCTCAGACAAGGCCACGTCCATGCACCACACTCTGGGAAGGAGGAAAGAAAATAAAAGAAGCAAATAGAGGGAAAAGGCGGTGGTGAATTTGTGGAGGTCTGTGCATGCAGACCCATCTTGTCTTACTTGACAATTCTGTCAGCAGAAGCTGAGGCCAACAGATTGTTGCTCTGGTCCCAGCACAAGCTGTAGATGATTCCTCGGTGGCCTTCCAGAGCCACGACAGGCTCAAACGAAGGCACCTATGCATGTGTGCGCCAGACAGGTGCAAGAGTGAGATGACAGCTATAGTGTGTGAAGATAGTTTACCTTGTAGAGAATTAGTGGGTAGAAGTCTGTGCAGTCGACGCACCCGGCAGCTAGGAGGTGTCCCGAGTGCGAGAAGGCCAGGGAGGAGCATCCTCTGCGCGTGGGGTAGAAGGTGGACAGGATGGAAGTGGGGATCTTGCAAGGCTGTCCGGGAAGGCGCAGGTCGGCCGAGATCAGCGCAGAAGTGGGATACAGAGCGAGACTCGGCATACTGAACACAGCACCAAATACAATTTACACGACAGCCTATATTGTATCTCAGAACAGAAGAGGTTGTGCATGGCATAGTCATTAGTCATATGCCTCTCCAAATACCCACACAACAGCATAAGATCGTATCTAGTTCTCCCTGCCGATCTCCTCAAGCCGAGTCCAGCAGACATGCATGCGGTGCTCTGCTGGACTGCGTTGCACAAGAGACAGACAAAGGCATGCACAACAAGACAAGCCCTTTAGTAACCTGTAAATAGGTTTACAACAGACGTCACCTTTTGGCAGCTAGCTGCTGGACCATCTGTTCGAAGGTCACGTTGCCGCTCTCTTCTTGCATAGGGAACATGGACCTCATGGTTGGCCGCGTGGCATCCTCCCCCAGCTTCAAGAGCGATGACGCGGGGATGCCTCGGAGGGTGACGTAGAGAGTGCTGGGGTAAGTGCAGCGATAGAAACTGGACCACAAGGCATACACCTGAGGACGAGAGGAGCAGATGGTGACAAGATGAATCTCCTTCATATCTATTAACACATCGCACCGCAACGATGGCTTGAAGTGAAGCAGCCAATTATGGCCTCACCTCACAACTCCGCATGGTTGTCTGCAAGACTTTCCTTCTCCTCCTCCTCCTGTACTTGTAGAGCTGCAGCCGAATCTTCTGCCCCAACGTGTTCCTGCAGCTCTTTCCCACGGGACGCAGGAAGGCCCAGGCTATCCGATGCCAAGGCCTGTGCTCGCTAAGCAACGCGTTGGCACGGCGCCTGCTGGCGATCCCTGTGCTGACAAAGTCCACCAGCTCAAAGAAGATGACGACGTCTTCGTTCTCTGTGAAGTGCGTGATAATCTCGTTGAATGTGAGCGTCTCTTCCCACTCGGCCTTTAGCACACCCGTGACCGCCCTAAACGTCGATCATGTATGTGATAACAGTTCCTGATAAAAGATGGGATCACAAGACTCCCACACCCGCAAGAGGGCTGGAAGCACTTTTCCATCAACCAGGCTGATCAACAGTGAACAGCATTATTTACCTCCCACCAACCCCCCCCAACCCCAACCCCCAACCGCACCCCACAGTCACCTTCTCAGACAAGGGTGATTAAATTAACTCTAACTTGTCAGTAAACATGTCATATTTAAGACCATTAGAGCCTATCTCGTGACAGGGTCGGACCTCACAAGCATGACCTCACTGTGTGCACGGCAGCAGGCACAACAAGGTCCATTCCACCCCCTCACTTAATGAACAGTGCCACCCAGACTATCTAGTTACCATCTCATCAGGGGGATCTGTTACACGCCCTGTCACATTGAAACTGAGCGCCCTGCTAGCATTAAGTGTTGCGCAATTTTGTTTAATTTTGTTTAATTTAATATAAATCCATTCTATACTTTGATATACATACTCACTGTAGTGTTTTCTTACAGGTGTGGCGTATACTTGACATACTCACTGTAGTGTTTTCCTACAGGCATGGTGCTAAATATTCCACTAAATATTCCACTAATACTTGACATACTCACTGTAGTGTTTTCCTACAGGCATGGTGCTAAATATTCCACTAATACTTGATATACTCACTGTAGTGTTTTCCTACAGGTGTGGTGCTAAATATTCCACTAATACTTGATATACTCACTGTAGTGTTTTCCTACAGGTGTGGTGCTAAATATTCCACTAATACTTGATATACTCACTGTAGTGTTTTCCTACAGGCATGGTGCTAAATATTCCACTAATACTTGACATACTCACTGTAGTGTTTTCCTATAGGTGTGGTGCTAAATATTCCACTAATACTTGATATACTCACTGTAGTGTTTTCCTACAGGTGTGGTGCTAAATATTCCACTAATACTTGACATACTCACTGTAGTGTTTTCCTATAGGTGTGGTGCTAAATATTCCACTAATACTTGACATACTCACTGTAGTGTTTTCCTACAGGTGTGGTGCTAAATATTCCACTGATACTTGACATACTCACTGTAGTGTTTTCCTACAGGTGTGGTGCTAAATATTCCACTAATACTTGATATACTCACTGTAGTGTTTTCCTACAGGCATGGTGCTAAATATTCCACTAATACTTGATATACTCACTGTAGTGTTTTCCTACAGGTGTGGTGCTAAATATTCCACTAATACTTGATATACTCACTGTAGTGTTTTCCTACAAGCATGGTGCTAAATATTCCACTAATACTTGATATACTCACTGTAGTGTTTTCCTACAGGTGTGGCACTAAATATTCTCCCATATTCCATTCTTGTTATTTAATGCTCTATCATGCAAGTCATTAATTACCGCTCTCCAAGAACTACAGCAACATCTTCTGAGACAACACAAGCAGATGATGAAGCAGTTTAAACAATTTATTGACAGCAATACGTCAAGAAAACTCGAAGTGACTTAGTGACTTAAATGTGTGGTATGGGTGGTGTCAATCCAGACTGACCGACCGACTGGACTTGAATTATGAGCGCATGCTACTATATCAAAGCATAGAGTAAAAATTTATCACACTCGTAGTAGAATATGGCAAGTCATTTCACTTGCAAGCTGGGAAATAATTCACCACATTCCATCCTGACCGTGTATATTTATATATAAACTTCTTAATGCATTCTGTGACTAACCAGCATGGGACACTGCTGCGGTTACAACGATCATTTTAACTAGACTTATTATTGTTGTTGTTGTTGTTATTTATTCATAAACACCTTATGATTACTTTGTTTGTGAAAAACAACAACAACAACAATGGCAGCTCGTTGGGACACAGCATGCTTGTCTTGACTATTATTTACAATCCACTAGCAACTCCCCAGCCATTCCCAAGCTCCACTATCACTTCAGAACATGTGCTAGCTCCCACCTCAAGTGTGGTGCTAATGAGCTAAAAATCGATCTTTAGCAGTCAACATTCACTTTTGTGAAGGTGGACTTGTTTTTCGGTGCATAGTGCAGCTTGTCCCTTATATCTTTTGCCACCTCATCCAATCTTGTCCACTCGAATCTCTCCGAATCACTTTCAGTCTCTGCCATCCCAGTTCCTGGATGGTGGTCTCCTACTACTGTGGCCTCAGGTGACACAGTAACCCTCCAGAGAGTGGGGGAGCTCCCACTCATCAGAACACATGATACCTACACAGTTTCTGCCGTAGTCGATTTCTTTTACGCCCCTAATGACATGTCCCATATTAGGTTCTTGGCAGCTCTGGCTAAGAAGTCAGGTGTATGGCTATAGACTCCTCCCCCAATGCTTCCCTTGGTCTGACGGGGACTGATGCCACCATTAGAGTTGCTATCAAACTCTGTTTGCACTCCATTCCATCTCCCCATGCCTGCCAACAGCATTAGAGTGGTTATTAGCCTCTGCTGTGTCTCCTTACACCTGCCAACAACATTTACCACCATTAGAGTGGTTATTAGCCTCACACCTGCCAACAGCATTTACCACCATTAGAATGGTTATTAGCCTCTGTTGGCACTCCACTCTCACACTTGCCTACAGCATGGGTAGAACTTCCCAGAAACAGCAGTAAAGGCCTGGAAAAACTATTATCACTTTTTAGCTCACTCATCCCCCCAAACCAGAAGAGGTTATTTTACTTTTATATTAATGGTTCAACTGTCTACTGGGCATGTGCTAAACTGGTTTTCAACACGTATGGATCATAAAATAAACATATATAAATAAATTAAATAATAATATTTAAACAAATATATTAAATAATAACAATAAATAAACAAGCATACAAACAAATATATAAATAAATTGATTAAATAATAATAATAACAATAAATAGACAATCAAACAAATATATCAATCAAACAAATATATAAATAAATTGATTAAACAATAATAATAAATAAACAAACAAAAATATATATAAATAAATTAATTAATTGCTTTAATAATTAATAACAACAAATAAACAAACAAAAATATATATGATTAAATAATAATAAAATAAAAAACATAATAAACAAACAAACAAATAAATTGATTAAACAAACACAAATATGTAAATAAATTGATTAAATAATAATAATAAAAACAAACGAAATATATAAATTAATTAATTAATTAAATAATAAACAAATATACAAATAAATTAATCAATTATAAAGAAACAAACAAACAAAAATATATATAAATAAATTGATTAAATAATAAATAAACAAACATAAATAAATTGATTAAATAATAATAATAACAAATAAACAAACAAACACAAACAAAAAATATGTAAATAAATTGATCAAATAATAATAATAATAATAATAATAATTAAACAAACAAATATTAATTAATTAAATAATAATATATAAATTAATTAATTAAATAATAATAATAAATAAACAAACAAACAAACAAACAAACAAATAAACAAACAAACAAACAAACAATAACAAACAGACAAACAAAACCAAACAGACAAACAAAACAAACAAACAAAACAAATAAAATAAATAAATAGATTAAAAAAACAAATTATTATTTATATATATATTTATTTCGTGCTTACAGCAATCCAGTTAAGGCCAAAGCTGGAGCAGGTGGGGCAGGCTCCACTGCCTATGCATCCTGCAGTGTAATTCACCTGCTGGATGGCTGGCCATGGCCAGTGGTAAGAGCTTTGGCTCTTGGCAACAACTAACTGGTGTTGACTGTGGCTGTTTGATTTCTGCATGTTCAGCATCATCAAGAACCACACATATCTATCTATATATACTTGATATATACTTGAACTAACTAGAGTCATCACTATCTATTTAGAGCCAAGAGCTTTGTATAGACGCTGCAGCAATTATCCACTCACTCCACTCATGTAACTGTACTCACTCAATCACCCACACACACTCCACCCACACACTCATCCACTCACCCCACTCATGTAATTACTCACTGAATCACCCACACACACTCACTCCACCCACACACACATCCACTCACCCCACTCATGTAATTACTCACTCAATCACTCACTCACAAACTCACTCAATCACCTGTTCATTGGATACACTTACTCACAATTAACTCACACACTCACTCAATCACTCACTTGCACACTCACTCACACAAAAACTCACTCAATCACCTGTTAACTGGATACACTTACTCACAATTAACTCACACACTCACTGAATCACTCACTCATACATTCATTCGAATCACTACTCACTCAATCACTTGTACACTTACTCACAATTAACTCACACACTCACTCACACACTCACTCACACACTTACATGACTCACCACTCACCCACTCCACTCACTCACTCCACTTACTCACCTATGGTGCCTGCACTCATACGGCTTTGTCAAAATAGGCATGATATAATCAACTAAGGGGTTCCCCCTCTCGTAGTATGATGTCACACACTTCTCAGGGGCAGACTTCTTCAGAAGGGCGCCATCTCTGCATGCATCCACAATGCTGACTCGCACAGACGGATGCGTCATGTAGATACTGGCCTGGAGCTCGTCTGTACCGTGGACGACAATGCCTAATATGTCCATGCAAGGGGCTGTGAAGACGTCTGCTATGACAGGAGGTGTTACTGCAACAGTGTCAGTGAGTCCAGCAATTGGGTCATGGGTTGGCCTTTCCTTCTCAGCGATGTTGGGAGCAAGAGGACGACCTGATTGGAGGTGCATAAGTAAACACTGCGCATGCACACAACATTCACTTGGTAATGAATGCAGATGTTGAGCACACAATATTCACTACTGGTAATGAATGCTGGATGTTGAGCACACAATATTCACTACTGGTAATGAATGCTAGATGTTGAGCACACAATATTCACTACTGGTAATGAATGCTAGATGTTGAGCACACAATATTCACTACTGGTAATGAATGCTGGATGTTGAGTACACAATATTCACTACTGGTAATGAATGCTGGATGTTGAGCACACAATATTCACTACTGGTAATGAATGCTAGATGTTGAGCACACAATATTCACTACTGGTAATGAATGCTAGATGTTGAGCACACAATATTCACTACTGGTAATGAACGCTAGATGTTGAGCACACAATATTCACTACTGGTAATGAATGCTGGATGTTGAGCACACAATATTCACTACTGGTAATGAATGCTAGATGTTGAGCACACAATATTCACTACTGGTAATGAATGCTAGATGTTGAGCACACAATATTCACTACTGGTAATGAATGCTGGATGTTGAGCACACAATATTCACTACTGGTAATGAATGCTAGATGTTGAGCACACAAAATTCACTACTGGTAATGAATGCTAGATGTTGAGCACACAATATTCACTACTGGTAATGAATGCTGGATGTTGAGCACACAATATTCACTACTGGTAATGAATGCTAGATGTTGAGCACACAAAATTCACTACTGGTAATGAATGCTGGATGTTGAGCACACAAAATTCACTACTGGTAATGAATGCTGGATGTTGAGCACACAATATTCACTACTGGTAATGAATGCTGGATGTTGAGCACACAATATTCACTACTGGTAATGAATGCTAGATGTTGAGTACACAATATTCACTACTGGTAATGAATGCTGGATGTTGAGCACACAATATTCACTACTGGTAATGAATGCTAGATGTTGAGCACACGATATTCACTACTGGTAATGAATGCTAGATGTTGAGCACACGATATTCACTACTGGTAATGAATGCTAGATGTTGAGCACACAATATTCACTACTGGTAATGAATGCTAGATGTTGAGCACACAATATTCACTACAGGTAATGAATGCTAGATGTTGAGCACACAATATTCACTACTGGTAATGAATGCTAGATGTTGAGCACACAATATTCACTACTGGTAATGAATGCTAGATGTTGAGCACACAATATTCACTACTGGTAATGAATGCTAGATGTTGAGCACACAATATTCACTACTGGTAATGAACGCTAGATGTTGAGTACACAATATTCACCACTGGTAATGAATGCTAGATGTTGAGCACACGATATTCACTACTGGTAATGAATGCTAGATGTTGAGCACACAATATTCACTACTGGTAATGAATGCTAGATGTTGAGCACACAATATTCACTACTGGTAATGAATGCTAGATGTTGAGCACACAATATTCACTACTGGTAATGAATGCTAGATGTTGAGCACACAATATTCACTACTGGTAATGAATGCTTACTGGTAATGAATGCTAGATGTTGAGCACACAATATTCACTACTGGTAATGAATGCTAGATGTTGAGTACACAATATTCACTACTGGTAATGAATGCTAGATGCTGAGCACACAATATTCACTACTAGTAATGAATGCTAGATGTTGAGCACACAATATTCACTACTGGTAATGAATGCTAGATGTTGAGCACACAATATTCACTACTGGTAATGAATGCTAGATGTTGAGCACACAATATTCACTACTGGTAATGAATGCTAGATGTTGAGCACACAATATTCACTACTGGTAATGAATGCTGGATGTTGAGCACACAATATTCACTACTGGTAATGAATGCTAGATGTTGAGCACACAATATTCACTACTGGTAATGAATGCTAGATGTTGAGCACACAATATTCACTACTGGTAATGAATGCTAGATGTTGAGCACACAATATTCACTACTGGTAATGAATGCTGGATGTTGAGCACACAATATTCACTACTGGTAATGAATGCTAGATGTTGAGCACACAATATTCACTACTGGTAATGAATGCTAGATGTTGAGCACACAATATTCACTACTGGTAATGAATGCTGGATGTTGAGCACACAATATTCACTACTGGTAATGAATGCTAGATGTTGAGCACACAATATTCACTACTGGTAATGAATGCTAGATGTTGAGCACACAATATTCACTACTGGTAATGAATGCTAGATGTTGAGCACACAATATTCACTACTGGTAATGAATGCTAGATGTTGAGCACACAACATTCACTTCTGGTAATGAATGCTAGATGTTGAGCACACAATATTCACTACTGGTAATGAATGCTGGATGTTGAGCACACATTATTCACTACTGGTTAATGAATGCTAGATGTTGAGCACACAACATTCACTTCTGGTAATGAATGCTAGATGTTGAGCACACAATATTCACTACTGGTAATGAATGCTGGATGTTGAGCACACATTATTCACTACTGGTTAATGAATGCTAGATGTTGAGCACACAACATTCACTTCTGGTAATGAATGCTAGATGTTGAGCACACAATATTAACTACTGGTAATGAATGCAGATGTTGAGCACACAACATTCACTTCTGGTAATGAATGCTAGATGTTGAGCACACAATATTCACTACTGGTAATGAACCAGCTTACCCAGTCATCTTCGATGTTTTGGAAGCCAGGAGCATAAGGTCAGTGGCTCTACGCATGTAAGGAGCAGCTGGTCCTTCAGGGGTAGATGCTTGGGGGTGGAGAAGACTGTGCTGTTCCGATGCCTCGTCGTCAGATGAACTATGCCAATCGCTGGCAGCAATGGCAAAGCATCTTTGCACATGTTAGGCTGATCCAAGTAGCCATCTCAGCTCTCATAGCGAGTAGACTGATAGCCTTGAACAAGAACCCAGGAGTGCGTCCAATTGGTATTGGGGAGGTTGTCAGGCGAATCATTGCCATATCCTGTCAGTCCTGAAGGTGACGTGCAAGATGCCGCAGGCTCAGTAAAGCTCTGCGCCGGCCAAGTGGCAGGGATTGAGGCACAGGTGTGCACACAATGAGGATGCTCTTTGATTACGATGAAACAGAAGCAGCCTTGCTGGTGGATGGCTCCAATGCCATTGAGATTGCTTTGCCTAATGATAGCCATCATTGACAGTTCTCATTAACACATACAGATCATTAACACATACAGAGAACCATCTGAGCTCTTCATGGATGGCAGTGTGCAGGGACATACCACACAAGAAGAGCCTTTAGCCATGCCTATGTACGCCATAGCCCACAATCTCCCATATAAAGAAACTCCACGCGAAGATCCATCAGACGTGCTATGCTGACGATGCAGCTGGTGTATGGAAGCTAGCGGACCTCCGTAAGTGGATGAGATCAGCAGCATGGGCCCAGGTCATGGGTATTTTACCAACGCCACCAAGACCTGTCTCATCACAAAGGATGAGCCTATGAAGTTGCACAGGAGGCATTTGCTGGAACGGAAGTGCAGATCATGAAGGAGGGAAGATCACACCCACCTTGGTGCTCCCTTGGGCTCCATTGAGTTCAAGCAGAAATTCCTGGAAGACAAAGTAGAGGGATGGGGTGTGAGGAGATGACATACTAGCATGGTGGCAACCACAAGCAGTGTCTGCACCCTACACCCACGGGTTCACCAGCAAATGGTCTTTTCTGTCGAGGGGAGTTCCAGAGACGGGGAAACATCTAACCACTCGAGAATGTCTTTTACTTCCAACCTTGACAAGTCAACCACCACTCAACGACCTTGACCGCCAGTTGATGGCTCTACCAGAAAGGCTTGGAGGGCTAGGCATATTTAATCCAGCTGAGCATTCCACACTGGAGTTTGAGGCTTCACTCAAAGTGGCACAACCTCTGACTGAAGCGATCCTGCAGAGAAGGGATGATTACGACACCATAGCCAGCCAGATCTCTGCAGAAGCACCTCTGCTAGGAGAACATACTTCAAAGATGCTGAAGCCAATCTGAGAGACAGCGCTGAGGAGAGCTTTGGATCTGGCACAGGAGAAGGGCTCATCTGGCTGGATGATAGCCTTACCCATAGACATAGAGGAGCATGAGTTGTCCCTGCATGAAGGTGCATTCCTGGATGTCCTTGCACTGAGGCATGGCTGGACTCTCTCTCACTCACCAGCAGCTGTGCATGTGCCTCAAGGCTCTCAGTTGAGCATGTGATGTCTTGCCCCAAAGGTAGCTTCACATCGATACGTCACAATGAGATCCATGACCTCACAGCCAACCTGCTTTCAGAGTTCTGTTCCAACGTCTGCATCGAGCCGAGCCACTGTCAGGGGGAACACTAAATTCCAACACTGCCAACACGGAGGACCAAGCACACCTAGACATCATGGCTAATGTTGTGTGGGGTGGCCACTTTGAGAGAACATTTGTGGACGTGCAGTGTTTTAACCCACCCAACAGCAACACTCCCCCCCCCCCCCCCCCCCCTCTCATCTTGTTATAAAAGGCAAGAGAAAATGAAGAGAGCCACACGAGCAAAGAGTACGGGAAGTTGAACACGCCTCGTTCACCCCCATTGTCCTCTCAGCAACGGGTGGGATAGCTAATGAGGCAACTCATTTTTACAAGAGAATGGCATCTCACCTAGCTGCGAAGTGGTGTCAGCATTAGTTGCCGGATGACATCCTCCCTGCTGAGATCAGCCCATTCAATGCCTTTGAGGCGCACCTTCCAGTGCCGGACATGCCCAGAGATTTATCCCCCCAATAGACCTTGTGACCTCGGAGTCACAAATACCCAAAGACTATTAGCTGGCAATGTTATTTTCTTCCCATGCAATACACAATACATACATCTGCACTCTTGTAGTGTCTGAACAATGTTTGGCTTTGTTATGAAGGGGGGGAAAAGAGAAGTGATGCAAGTATTGGTGACAGTTGCATTTTGAAATAAAAAATCCAATTATAGGGTGGTGAAAATGCAAACTAAATTGTCAACCTACTGTTTTCTTTATAACACAGTAGTTGTGCTCCCCATGAAGCAGGTCTAGGCACCCAGTAGCTGTGCTCCCCATGAAGCAGGGTCTAGGCACCCAGTAGCTGTGCTCCCCATGAAGCAGGGTCTAGGCACCCAGTAGCTGTGCTCCCCATGAAGCAGGGTCTAGGCACACAGTTGCTGTGCTCCCCATGAAGCAGGGTCTAGGCACCCAGTAGCTGTGCTCCCCATGAAGCAGGGTCTAGGCACCTGGTAGCTGTGCACCCCATGAAGCAGGGTCTAGGCACCCAGTAGCTGTGCTCCCCATGAAGCAGGGTCTAGACACCTGGTAGCTGTGCTCCCCATGAAGCAGGGTCTAAGCACCCAGTAGCTGTGAGGGACTAGGCACCTGGTAGCTGTGCTCCCCATGAAGCAGGGTCTAGGCACCCAGTAGCTGTGCTCCCCATGAAGCAGGGTCTAGGCACCCAGTAGCTGTGCTCCCCATGAAGCAGGGTCTAGGCACACAGTTGCTGTGCTCCCCATGAAGCAGGATCTAGGCACCCAGTAGCTGTGCTCCCCATGAAGCAGGGTCTAGGCACCCAGTAGCTGTGCTCCCCATGAAGCAGGATCTAGGCACCCAGTAGCTGTGCTCCCCATGAAGCAGGATCTAAGCACCCAGTAGCTGGTATCCCCATGAAGCAGGATCTAAGCACCCAGTAGCTGGGCTCCCCATGATGCAGGGCCTAGGCACCCAGTAGCTGGGCTCCCCATGAAGCAGGATCTAAGCACCCAGTAGCTGTGCTCCCCATGAAGCAGGGTCTAGGCACCCAGTAGCTGTGCTCCCCATGAAGCAGGATCTAAGCACCCAGTAGCTGTGCTCCCCATGAAGCAGGGTCTAAGCACCCAGTAGCTGTGCTCCCCATGAAGCAGGGTCTAGGCACCTGGTAGCTGTGCTCCCCATGAAGCAGGGCCTAAGCACCTGGTAGCTGTGCTCCCCATGAAGCAGGGTCTAGGCACCCAGTAGCTGTGCTTCCCATGAAGCAGGGTCTAGGCACCCAGTAGCTGTGCTCCCCATGAAGCAGGGTCTAGGCACCCAGTAGCTGTGCTCCCCATGAAGCAGGGTCTAGGCACCCAGTAGCTGTGCTCCCCATGAACTAGGCACCCAGTAGCTGTGCTCCCCATGAAGCAGGGTCTAGGCACCCAGTAGCTGTGCTCCCCATGAAGCAGGGTCTAGGCACCCAGTAGCTGTGCTCCCCATGAAGCAGGGCCTAGGCACCCAGTAGCTGTGCTCCTCATGAAGCAGGGTCTAGGCATGTGCTCCCCATGAAGCAGGGTCCAGGCACCCAGTAGCTGTGCTCCCCTTGAAGCAGGGTCTAGCTGTGCTCCCCATGAAGCAGGGTCTAGGCACCCAGTAGCTGTGCTCCCCATGAAGCAGGGTCTAGGCATGTGCTTCCCATGAAGCAGGGTCTAGGCACCCAGTAGCTGTGCTCCCCATGAAGCAGGGCCTAGGCACCCAGTAGCTGTGCTCCCCATGAAGCAGGGTCTAGGCACCCAGTAGCTGTGCTCTCCATGAAGCAGGGTCTAGGCACCTGGTAGCTGTGCACCCCATGAAGCAGGGTCTAGGCACCTGGTAGCTGTGCTCCCCATGAAGCAGGGTCTAGGCACCTGGTAGCTGTGCTTCCCATGAAGCAGGGTCTAGGCACCCAGTAGCTGTGCTCCCCATGAAGCAGGGTCTAGGCACCCAGTAGCTGTGCTCCCCATGAAGCAGGGTCTAGGCACCCAGTAGCTGTGCTCCCCATGAAGCAGGATCTAAGCACCCAGTAGCTGTGCTCCCCATGAAGCAGGGTCTAGGCACCCAGTAGCTGTGCACCCCATGAAGCAGGGTCTAGGCACCCAGTAGCTGTGCTCCCCATGAAGCAGGGTCTAGGCACCCAGTAGCTGTGCTCCCCATGAAGCAGGGCCTAGGCACCCAGTAGCTGTGCTCCCCATGAAGCAGGGTCTAGGCACCCAGTAGCTGTGCTCCCCATGAAGCAGGGCCTAGGCACCCAGTAGCTGGGCTCCCCATGAAGCAGGATCTAAGCACCCAGTAGCTGTGCTCCCCATGAAGCAGGGTCTAGGCACCCAGTAGCTGTGCTCCCCATGAAGCAGGGTCTAGCTGTGCTCCCCATGAAGCAGGGTCTAGGCACCCAGTAGTTGTGCACCCCATGAAGCAGGGTCTAGGCACCCAGTAGCTGTGCTTCCCATGAAGCAGGGTCTAGGCACCCAGTAGCTGTGCTCCCCATGAAGCAGGGTCTAGGCACCCAGTAGCTGTGCTCCCCATGAAGCAGGGCCCAGGCACCCAGTAGCTGTGCTCCCCATGAAGCAGATCTAGGCACCCAGTAGCTGTGCTCCCCATGAAGCAGGGTCTAGGCACCCAGTAGCTGTGCTCCCCATGAAGCAGGGTCTAGGCACCCAGTAGCTGTGCTCCCCATGAAGCAGGGCCCAGGCACCAAGTAGCTGTGCTCCCCATGAAGCAGATCTAGGCACCCAGTAGCTGTGCTCCCCATGAAGCAGGGTCTAGGCACCCAGTAGCTGTGCTCCCCATGAAGCAGGGTCTAGGCACCCAGTAGCTGTGCTCCCCATGAAGCAGGGTCTAGGCACCCAGTAGCTGTGCTCCCCATGAAGCAGGGTCTAGGCACCCAGTAGCTGTGCTCCCCATGAAGCAGGGCCTAGGCACCCAGTAGCTGTGCTCCCCATGAAGCAGGGTCTAGGCACCCAGTAGCTGTGCTCCCCATGAAGCAGGGTCTAGGCACCCAGTAGCTGTGCTTCCCACGAAGCAGATCTAGGCACCCAGTAGCTGTGCTCCCCATGAAGCAGGGTCTAGGCACCTGGTAGCTGTGCACCCCATGAAGCAGGGTCTAGGCACCCAGTAGCTGTGCTCCCCATGAAGCAGGGTCTAGGCTAGGCACCCAGTAGCTGTGCTCCCCATGAAGCAGGGTCTAGGCACCCAGTAGCTGTGCTCCCCATGAAGCAGGGTCTAGGCACCCAGTAGCTGTGCTCCCCATGAAGCAGATCTAGGCACCCAGTAGCTGTGCTCCCCATGCAGGGTCTAGGCACCTAGTAGCTGTGCTCCCCATGAAGCAGGGTCTAGGCACCTAGTAGCTGTGCTCCCCATGAAGCAGGGTCTAGGCACCTAGTAGCTGTGCTCCCCATGAAGCAGGGTCTAGCACCCAGTAGCTGTGCTTCCCACGAAGCAGATCTAGGCACCCAGTAGCTGTGCTCCCCATGAAGCAGGGTCTAGGCACCCAGTAGCTGTGCTCCCCATGAAGCAGGGTCTAGGCTAGGCACCCAGTAGCTGTGCTCCCCATGAAGCAGGGTCTAGGCACCCAGTAGCTGTGCTCCCCATGAAGCAGGGTCTAGGCACCCAGTAGCTGTGCTCCCCATGAAGCAGGGTCTAGGCACCCAGTAGCTGTGCTCCCCATGAAGCAGATCTAGGCACCCAGTAGCTGTGCTCCCCATGAAGCAGGGTCTAGGCACCCAGTAGCTGTGCTCCCCATGAAGCAGGGTCTAGGCACCTGGTAGCTGTGCACCCCATGAAGCAGGGTCTAGGCACCCAGTAGCTGTGCTCCCCATGAAGCAGGGTCTAGACACCTGGTAGCTGTGCTCCCCATGAAGCAGGGTCTAAGCACCCAGTAGCTGTGAGGGACTAGGCACCTGGTAGCTGTGCTCCCCATGAAGCAGGGTCTAGGCACACAGTAGCTGTGCTCCCCATGAAGCAGGGACTAGGCACCCAGTAGCTGTGCTCCCCATGAAGCAGGGTCTAGGCACCTAGTAGCTGTGCTACAAAGATGCATAGTAATAACAATCTTTCTCTTCTCCTCTGGCTGTGTGCAGCTTCTCCTGAGCGCTGCTCTAGCTTGCTATCTTTGCTATTCCATGGCTAGTCGTCGAGGATAAAGGAGCACTACACAATTTTTAATTTCGTTTTGGTCGCATTGGTGATTCACAAATTGAAAAATTGTTCGCTTAATTTTAACAGCTTTCCATAGATTTGGGGGATTCATGTTTGGGTTTGGGTTGCCTCAGCGATTTCAGGACAATATTTTGACTGCTTTTTTGCAGGGTGGTTGTTGCCACTCGCTGTGCTGCGTGGTGGGTATCGTTGGCAACGTGAAAAATGCGTGCACAGTTATTAAACAAAATGGACGTCAATGATCACAAATAGCAAGAAAAGAGCTACTTCCTCCAATATATCTATCTATTGCTTAAAACCTTCCTTGGGTGGTTTTTAAAGGCTGCACAAAGGATAGGTTCCTGGGAAATAAGCGGCCATTACATAAACCCATATAAAACCAGACACTACTCTTTAGGACGCTCATCTTTTCCACAGGCTCCAACTGTCCTGGAATTTGCAGGACAGTCCAGGATTATTCTACTTTTGTCCTGTGTCCTGCATGAACTTACTTCAAGCCTACTGTTTGTCCTGGAAGTAGTCCAGACTGCTATCAAAGCCATCACAACTAGGTCATGGAATTTTTTCCCCCGAGGTTGGTTCTGGCTATTCTTTTGCACACTGCCTTTGCTTGTATTAAAGCAGTCGTTTGTTGGTTTTTGAGTCAAGATTCCCTGTGTGTAGCTTCTTGACAAGTAGTCCTTAGTCTGTCTGAGTAGTGAGAGAGCAGTGAGAGGTTCTTGTTTCTTATGGATGAGACTTGAATGGGGAGAAGATCTAAAGGCCACTAGCTAACTACCTTTAAATAGGTCTATTATTTATTATATCTTTAAACATAACAGAGGTGACATTTATGCAGTAGATATACAATTTTTTCATCTAATTTTGGCATTTCCAATGGTGGTCGGTCTGATGTGACTGCACACATAAGAGGAAAGCACCATAGAGATATGGCTCAGGCTTCCTCTTCGACAAGCTCAGTGGTATATCTATATATCCTTTTTAGGACCACAGATTGCAGTGAAAGTAATCGAGTGGCAGAGTCACTTTGGTGACGATGCACAAGCTCTTTCCAAACCAGTGACCATGCCACTAAGTTACTCCACCACATGTTTCCAGACTCTGTAGTGGCCAAGAAATCTTTCTCGTGGCCATCAAAGACCGTAGGCATTATCAAGGAAGCCTTGGCACTGCACAATCTGAAGAAGGGGGGAAAATGCTTTCAGATATGTCCAAGTTCTTTTCCGTGATGATGGATGAGTTAAGACATAATAAAATGACATGTCATGCACTGTTCTTGTCCGTCTTAGGTGAAGTAAATGTTCGCACAAGATGTCTCGATACACGGCACCACACGAAATCTTTTCAATTCCGCCTAGAAATTTCTTAGGTGGAAAGACTTGAGCTTTAGTACATAGTCGGACACTACAAGCGCAATGAAGGATGTAAGGTCAGGTGCATAGAAACTGATCCAAGATGAGTGTCCTCGTGGTTTGACGTTGGTTGTACACGTCACCCGACTAACCGTAACAGAAGGTGAAGACATTACCAGACCAGCTGGTGTTGGTGTTTCCTATTGCATCTACCACAGCAGTAAAAGGAAGCAGGGATTTATTGACCTTTGGTATTTGGTCTTCTCAGTTGGTGCATCTGAGCCTCTGGCAATACCAAAGCATCGCCCAGCATGTTGGCTTGGTCTGTTAATTGATCGACACCTAGATGGCTTGAAATCACATCTCCTTTCCTGTGAGGAGGAGGCAGCAAAGTGAAGAGCATTGCAGAGTTCTCTTACATGCTAAGTCTATTCCTATTCTTTGTCCTTCATCCTTCCATCCATGGACCTCTTTTATAGTTGACTCCAAAAATCAACAGACAATTACTACCTGTCAGTTGTATTCCGAGATTAGCAGACGTAGGCTATTACTGTTGTAAGGGATAATATTGCCATTCTCAACTTTGCCAGTACCAAACAGTTCAGGTGAGAGTTTGGCACTTGGCTATATACATGTTTCTTAATTGGAAGAAGACCAAAACCCTTCTAGAAAGTTGTGCATAGCTTTTATATTTACAATGACTTGACTCACTCGATATTTCAGCTAGAAGCCTTAGCCTTCTTCAGGAATAATGAGATGCTAAGACTCACATGAGGCTGCTATATATACCGGTGTGCAGGTGAGTCTTAGCTCTCATTGTTCCAGATGAAGGTCAGAGCATCTAACCGAAAGGTCGAGTGATTAAATGATTATCGAGGAAGGCCATTGTATCCACACTACGTCAACTGAGAGTTGGTTGAGAGCTTTATATTGCCAGCCTCAAGAAAAAGTTACGTTTTAGTGACTATGTGTAATAAAGCCAGGACTTGGCTGCTCGTGCAGACTCACTATGATTGAAAGCCTTGCTGAGCCATCTCCTCGATTAGGTTTGGATTCTTCTAACTCACTTGATCGCCTGAGAGAGGAATTCTTGAACTCCATGCTTTCACCAGGCAATCATCCTTCTTTGAACAACTACAAATCTGCAGTTGGCTTGAAGACTTAGTGGGAGAGCTTTCTGGTCAGAAGTTGGCAAAATACTTACCTTGACAAATTTTTACTTTCTATTCCAACATTAAATTCCAACATTAAAATGCTGATTCGGAGTGAGGTTTTTCTATCCTGCGAAAAATCTATACTGATCAGCATCCAACTTTAACACGATTTCACTGGTGACTCGGAAATTTAATAGTGGCGAGGAGTGTTGCTACAACGCTATTTTTCAGCAAAGAACTGCTGAAGAAATGCAAGACTATTGCTAAACCATGAATATATCAGTCCTACCAAGCACAGCACACAGCTAATCATCATTATCATTAATAAAAAAACTGTATGAAAATGGGTGTGGCTATATAAACACGGGGAAGTGGGTGTGGTCTTTAATTTGTTGCAGGTGTGGTGTAATATCCCTGAAGCTGCTTTGAAAAAGTTATGCCTTTCATCTAAAAAAATGAATAAAAAAAATAAAAAATAAAAATAAAAGATGTTTGCAAGGGTAAAGACAAATTCTAATGTACCGGACTAACCAACCTCTATGCCCACAACACAGCAGCATGCAAGGGTGGGGAACACAGCAGCATGCAAGGGTGGGGGGGAGTGCAGGAGAGGGATATATATATCCCCTCTCTGCATTAAGTGCAGTGCTAATTGTTTTAGACTTGCTGAAGTTAATAACACTAAGACTTTCACACTTTGTTAGTAACCACAATAGTCACATGATGGCCAGCTGCAGTCCATATGATGGTTGTGTGGACCCTGTTTGTAACATTGATTAACTGGGAGTACTACTATGACAAACACTGAAATTTCCATAGTTTTCAATATCCAATATTCTCAAGGGGCTTCAGCCACCAAAGTGCCCAACCCCCCCCCCGTGTCTCACTCATGGGGGTGGGTACTTGCCATGCTGTTTGTTCATGAAACTTGCAACATCAATTCTAAGTGAAGCACTCCTGCATTATCTGCAGTCACATGATCACTTGCAATGAAGTTAACAAGCTACCGTAGCTCTAGGCGAGGATTTGCCATTGTTTTAATGTCTAGCTTTAATGTCTAGCTAGTGCTTCTATTTGAGCTATTGTTGTTCTTGCTCCTCAGGTTCTCTAAAAGTTCTAAACTTCAGTTCGATCGAAGTCTGCAAAGGACATCATTGTTCACCTCATCAGCTTCGCTACAATTTCAACAAAACCTAGGGTGATTTCTAATGGAGGGTGCTTACTACACCTCAAGATCCTATGTTGATTTGACCCCCATTTAAAAATGGCGGGCATTTATATCTCGGCTCAAGATTTTATTATTTGCAATAATGAATTATGGCAAATAATAAAATCTTGATGGGTTAGTTCAGGTGTTACACTGAGTAACTTCTTGTGGGTGGCTGCTTGACTATAACTTGGATTCACTAGTCAAAAATAGTGAATCAAAAAAAAATGAAACAAAGAATATACCATGTAAACAGCAAATATTTACATGACACTGTATCTAATGAAGACCAATATTATAATAGTTTTAAAATCTATATTTTAAAATCTGTATTACATATATATATATATAATGGTCTTCATTATATTAATATGTAAAGGGTCCTGTAAATGTTTTTGTTTCTTTTTTGATTGGTCAATCCAGGACCCCCCTCAATGTAATTGTGATTAATCATTAACCGATGACTCCTGCATGCCGTGTGGCTATATTGCAGCTGCCATTTTATTCGCTGTATATACAAGTACAGGCAGCACCATCACAAGCTGAAGGGGAGATGTCTGTAACTGATTGTTTTGTAAGTGCTGTGATGTGTTTGTGATGGTGATCAGTTTCATTGTCCTGCATCTCAACACCTTAAAGTGGAATCTGATACATTGCAATGCAGAGATATAGCATGTCATATTGATGATTCAGCAAGAGGTGATATTCCTGATATTGACAAGTGTGAGTTGTTGATCAGACCTCACATAAATTACGGATTTTCAAAGATTGCTAATGGTCACTCATTTCAACCACAGTTGTTAAACGTATAGCCAGCAGGGTTCTGTCTCCCTCGTGCTTTGCTTGCTGCTCAGTGTGGCCATCATAGCTCAGAGCCTGGCCTTTTAGTTCAGTGCTCTTTGACATGATTTGTCAAGGCATTAGAATTGCTTTGTAAGCATTCAGAAAAGGAGCATCACAATTGGCAGTGGTTAGATCATTGTTAGTGTCATTAGTGGCCATCAGCCTAACCTTCAATGTCAACTTGACAAGGTTAGGGCTGATAGGGCACCAACAGAGAAATGTTAAAATCAACTGTAAACACAATTGTCTTGTGTGGGCGACAAAACATTCCCTTGAGAGGTCACTATGATTCTGGGGCACTGATGTGGAGAAGCATACTAAAAAAATCATGATAATTACTGGGCTGTGCTAAAATTCAGAGTTGAAGCTGGCAATAAAGTCCTAGTTGCTACTTCTGCAATAAATGCCACCTACATGTATATATAGTTGATATTCAGAATCAAATTATTGGCATTCTTGGAAGGCATATTAGGGAACAAATCATTCAGAATGTGGTAAAAGCCTCAAGGTTTACAATACTAGCAGATGAGGTCACTGACTTGGCTAAGAGAGTCTTGTTGTTGGTTGTGTTCATGTGAAAACCTTGTGAGCGAAGACTTCCTCACATTCCTTGAATTGTGAGAGGTGTAACTGCTGCATGCTTAGCTGAGATGAATTGTGGGACTGGTGTATGCTGTATGCTTAGCTGAGATGAATTGTGGGACTGGTGTAACTGCTGCATGCCTAGCTGAGATGAATTGTGAGACTGGTGTATGCTGCATGCTTAGCTGAGATGAATTGTGAGAGGTGTAACTGCTGCATGCTTAGCTGAGATGAATTGTGAGACTGCTGTAACTGCTGCATGCTTAGCTGAGATGAATTGTGAGACTGCTGTAACTGCTGCATGCTTAGCTGAGATGAATTGTGAGACTGGTGTAACTGCTGCCTGCTTAGCTGAGATGAATTGTGAGACTGCTGCATGCCTAGCTGAGATGAATTGTGAGACTGCTGCATGCCTAGCTGAGATGAATTGTGAGACTGCTGCATGCCTAGCTGAGATGAATTGTGAGACTGCTGCATGCCTAGCTGAGATGAATTGTGAGACTGCTGCATGCCTAGCTGAGATGAATTGTGAGACTGCTGCATGCCTAGCTGAGATGAATTGTGAGACTGCTGCATGCCTAGCTGAGATGAATTGTGAGACTGCTGCATGCCTAGCTGAGATGAATTGTGTGACTGGTGTAACTGCTGCATGCCTAGCTGAGATGAATTGTGAGACTGGTGTATGCTGCATGCTTAGCTGAGATGAATTGTGAGACTGCTGCATGCCTAGCTGAGATGAATTGTGAGACTGCTGCATGCTTAGCTGAGATGAATTGTGAGACTGGTGTAACTGCTGCATGCTTAGCTGAGATGAATTGTGTGACTGGTGTAACTGCTGCATGCTTAGCTGAGATGAACTGTGAGACTGGTGTATGCTGCATGCTTAGCTGAGATGAATTGTGTGACTGGTGTAACTGCTGCATGCCTAGCTGAGATGAATTGTGTGACTGGTGTATGCTGCATGCTTAGCTGAGATGAATTGTGAGACTGGTGTATGCTGCATGCTTAGCTGAGATGAATTGTGAGACTGGTGTAACTGCTGCATGCTTAGCTGAGATGAATTGTGAGACTGCTGCATGCTTAGCTGAGATGAATTGTGAGACTGCTGCATGCTTAGCTGAGATGAATTGTGAGACTGCTGCATGCCTAGCTGAGATGAATTGTGTGACTGGTGTAACTGCTGCATGCTTAGCTGAGATGAATTGTGAGACTGCTGCATGCTTAGCTGAGATGAATTGTGTGACTGGTGTAACTGCTGCATGCCTAGCTGAGATGAATTGTGTGACTGGTGTAACTGCTGCATGCCTAGCTGAGATGAATTGTGAGACTGGTGTATGCTGCATGCTTAGCTGAGATGAATTGTGAGACTGCTGCATGCTTAGCTGAGATGAATTGTGAGACTGCTGCATGCTTAGCTGAGATGAATTGTGTGACTGGTGTAACTGCTGCATGCCTAGCTGAGATGAATTGTGTGACTGGTGTAACTGCTGCATGCTTAGCTGAGATGAATTGTGAGACTGGTGTATGCTGCATGCTTAGCTGAGATGAATTGTGAGACTGGTGTATGCTGCATGCTTAGCTGAGATGAATTGTGAGACTGGTGTAACTGCTGCATGCCTAGCTGAGATGAATTGTGAGACTGGTGTAACTGCTGCATGCTTAGCTGAGATGAATTGTGAGAGGTGTAACTGCTGCATGCCTAGCTGAGATGAATTGTGAGACTGGTGTATGCTGCATGCTTAGCTGAGATGAATTGTGTGACTGGTGTAACTGCTGCATGCCTAGCTGAGATGAATTGTGAGACTGGTGTAACTGCTGCATGCCTAGCTGAGATGAATTGTGAGACTGGTGTATGCTGCATGCTTAGCTGAGATGAATTGTGAGACTGGTGTATGCTGCATGCTTAGCTGAGATGAATTGTGAGACTGGTGTAACTGCTGCATGCCTAGCTGAGATGAATTGTGAGACTGGTGTATGCTGCATGCTTAGCTGAGATGAATTGTGAGACTGGTGTATGCTGCATGCCTAGCTGAGATGAATTGTGACTGGTGTAACTGCTGCATGCTTAGCTGAGATGAATTGTGAGACTGGTGTAACTGCTGCATGCTTGAATTGTGACTGGTGTAACTGCTGCATGCTTAGCTGAGAAGATTTTAGGGCTCTTGGGAGATTGCAATTTAGATCTCACGAAGTCGAGAGGTTAATCCTGTGATGGCATGAGGAACGTGTGTGTTAGGACAAGGAGGGCTGCAGCCATTGTTATATGTAAATAACCTCTGGCACTATGTCTCCACATCTCACTGCTTAATCTTAGAAGTTGTTAAGTCATTGGATGTATCAAGTATTTGATGGGTATATATTCTAGGTTGAATTTTTATGTATTCTGCTACTCATCCAAAATGCCAGCGCATTCTGGAGTAGTCCACTGATGCTACACAACCAGGCTCAGTAGTTCACAAGTTAAAAGACCTATGCCGAACTTGATGGGTTCAGTGACTAGATGCTCGCAACCTCTTCCAATCACTTTATCCTTCTATTGTGGCATGCATGGAAAACATATAGACAGATGGTACTACTGAGTGGCCTGCAGATTCTAACTGATGCCAGGATACTTAGCAATTAGTACAACAGATTTCCTTAGTGCATTAGTTATCACCAATGCTGGTCTTAAAGTATATCCAAGCCTTAACCTCCTGTCTTCAGGCTGTAGTTTCCTTAGTGCATTAGTTATCACCAATGCTGGTCTTAAAGTATATCCAAGCCTTAACCTCCTGTCTTCAGGCTGTAGTGAAATATATAGTTGAAGCAGTAGAGAGCTGATTGACAATGTGACCACAACTTGAAGGATGCTAGGAGAAATATAGATACACATCGCTCTCAATGGTTCAACACTATTGAGAAACTGTGTCAGAGTATTGATATACAGCTATCCTTGCCTAGACTCTGTGGCCCCCAGCATCACAGAGACAATTTCCTGCCAATTCTCCAAGTGAATATTATTGGTAGTATCTCTATTCCTCTTGTTGACCACTTGATTTCAGAACTAGATAACTGTTTTAGCACACATCATCAGAGAGCCTTCAGGGTATGTATGGTTACCATCAGTACTAAAGAGTGCAGTACTAAACTTCAACTAATCTTCTATCAAGATTCTCTTCCGTTCCACACCAATTTTCAGAGTGAGTTGCACTGTTGGCACATGAAATAGCAGGAAAAGACGACTTCTTATGCGCTATCTTCTGTGACACCTTCAGCTGCTCTGTCACGTTAGTTCAATGTTTTCAAACATCAGGGTATTGCTGACTATTTTATGTACCCTGTCTGTGACTAACTGTTCTTCTGAATGTTCATTTAGTGGCAATAAAAAAAACTTCCCTTCATGCAACAATAGGTAATACTCGGCTCAATGGGATGACATTACTCCACACCCATCAATACATTCCCATTGACATTTCATCAGTCATTGAAATTTGCTAATCGCCACCCCAGGCGACTTCAAATGATATACATTCTTGCTGATTAACTAAAGCTGACTGCTAACTCATCTCATCATCATTCTGATACACTGTCATATGTGATAATAATAATAATAATAGTAATTTCTACAAGTGGGTGTGGCTTAGTGGGCGTAGTTAGGTTCAAGATGCTACTTCAGCACCCTCCTGCTCAAAATCCTGGCTACTCCCCTGCCATACATACATACATATATTTCTATATATATTTCTATATATGTACACATGTATCTTTTGTTTGTTTTTCCATAGAAGAGGGAGGGAGGCAATTTATATCTCAGCTAAACTCATTTGGTAGCTTTTTGGCATCATAAAAGGTGATTTCAGCCGATTTGACTCCCGAAACCCATTATGAGCGTGGCCAAAATCCTTCGTGAAGGTAGTAAACTGGCAGGTTAAAAACCATGAAATTTCATCTTCAAGATCTTATATCAACCTACATACATCTATCTACCCTCCCCCCCCCCCCCCCCCCCCCCCCCACCGCTTATCCCATTTTTCTTTCATTACTACACTATCCCTCTATAATTTCACAATCCTCATTTCCCTCCAGAATGCATAAAATCCTAAATGAAACACACCTTTCCCATGGTGGAATTGGCCTATAGGAACAAATGCGCTAACTTGTTCCTCTTCCACACCTCCACTCAGGGTAGCCGGACCAGCTTCACCGACAGCGTCAGGAAAGAGAAGCCTTCTGTTAGCACGAACATGGTGGTTCCCATCCCTGTCATTACCAATAGGAGATGCACCATGGCTATCATCCAGTTCCAATTTCTTACGGAGAAGAGAGGCCACTCTAGAGGTGCTGTCTTCCAGGCTGGTCTGGAGGGGAGGCAGAGGCGATGGGAGTTTTCTACTAGGGCCCTCTTGCTTCCTAGAGTGAGAATGTCTGGCTCTTGCTGATGCGTTTGCTTTACCTGGAAATAAGAGTATTTCAATATGAGTTAGTGCACTTGTTGAAAGCAAGACACGAGCCCATGTTCACGCACTTGTTGAAAGCAAGACACGAGCCCATGTTCACTATTATGGGTGTAATAAGAGATACAAGAGGGTGGCCTACTTTATAATAACATCACTTGAACATTTGAACTTGAGGGGAGGGGGTTCTATAAACTATATGAATAAGTGCAATGAAAGTTCATATATATATACCTAATTTAAAAAAACATATATATACTATTATTATAACATTCCTCGCAGTATCACAGTATAGTATCACAGTATCTGTAACAGTATCAATATGTCGTAATATTGCTGCTATGTAATTTAAATAACATTGAGTTTTCCACTGACTGTATTCTTCCCTGACCAGGTCTGTAGCCAACATGAGGCAGATGACGTGTCAGTCAGTCTCCTCTGATATTTCCCAGAATTTTTTTAATTTTTAATATGCATCCATTATAGACATCTTCTGTAAAATGACATACTGATGACTCACCCGTAAGTACTTTCAGAATGTATTATTTGATGCCTTTAAAATAATTAAAAAATTCCATTGGGAGCATGCCTTCCCAGAACACCCTAGCCTCATATAGTTTTAAGATATAGTTTTAAGTTATGGCCCAGCCTGTGTACCTGCTTTCCTGTTATAGTGACTTGTATGCACATTCCTATCATCGCCCAGTTCAACAGAGTCCTGATTAATACGTGCAAGGAGTGGTGACCTTGGGCTGCTGGAAAAGGCATGCTTACTTGGTGACCAACTACTCCTCACTACTGTATCCACATTCAGTGAGTCTTTAACATTGACAGTAGTGCTTTTAGAATCGGATCTCCTCGATGTTCTTGTTCTTCTCCTCGCCCTGGCTAACGATTTTTCTCCTCCAGTTTTGGATGTCCCATGCTCGTCCAAAGGCAAAAGAACATTACTAAGGACGGAGGTCGCCATTTTGTTTCTCGGTTGTCATGTCAACGTGAGACCTTTGAACCGTAGTGTTTTTGTTGCAAGCGATTTTCAAGGACGAAACTTGAGGCGAGTATGTGATCACAATAATTGTAGGACTTATAGATTGTAGTTATTTTGTCACTCTCAGTTGGACATTGGATCAAATATGCCGCCCCAGTTGAGAGGCCTGTTGAAGAGACAAATTTATAGGGACATAGCAATGGCGTTTGCAATGGGCTTTGCGGGCGCCAGTATTTGGTGGTTTGGAGTAGCTGTGCCGCGCAGGAAGGCATATGAAAACTTTTACAGGAATTATAAACCTAATTCTATTGCCATGGAACCGGAGGGAGATGGTGGGTTTTAATTAGAATTCATTGTGTTGTATATAATCTGCCATCACATGCAGGAAACTGAAATTTCAGACAATGTTTGGCATCCATCTTGAAGATGGAACAGATATCATCGCAGCACATGTGCTTTAGTGTGTTCTGTCAAATTAGTATGTACATCTTTGTTAAGTTTGTGTGTGTTTGTGGTGTGTACAATCCCCCCCCATCTTCCTTTCCTGCCATAATAACTGATCATTGATAATTTACATTCATGATTGTGTTGACTGATGAAAAATGTTACCATTGAGAGTTAGATGAATTCATTTACTAAAGTGAGGAGCTGAGGCTGAATCAGCATAATCTATGTGTGGTTTATTTGTGTCCCTGCTTTGGCCAATTGGTCTGCTGCTTCATTGCCAGGAATTCCCGAGTGTGCAGAGACGTGAGTCTGTAAAAAAAAATAATAAACATGAAATTGGGTACAGGGTCCAATGTGAAATTGAGTGCATATGCTTACAACAGCTGGCTACAAGTAAGCACATGACATCATTTCAAAGGGCATCTACATGTGGACCTATTTTTTTATAGGTGCATTAAACATACCGAGCTAGCTAGAAAGATAAGCAGTCATAATGGTGGACAGACAAACTAGAGCCTTGGGGAGTATAAAATGACGTTGATATCACATACTGGCACCAGTAATGGAAGCGCCGACTCCCGAGCATGAGGAGAGAAATAGTAATGTCATGTACCTGTCATGTGACAGCTAGAACAGCATTGAAGTAAGAAAGCACGTGCTGTAACCAATTTATGGAACCACCAACCACCAGAAATAGTATAACAAATAGACGATTATTCAACACCAGTGTCATTGCTTAGAAAACATAGCTCATGAATAGACAAGGTGGTGAGCTTTGCAGTGACGTAAAGGCTGTAATAGAGCAGGGGGGGAGGTAAGTGACTCACTTGATGGACAAACAAATATACATATTTATGCAGACGGACAACACACGATAATTTTCAACTCTGTGCATGCGTGGGAGATGTACGGTAACTTGCTAGCAGGAAGGTCATTGGGCTGATGGATAGGAGCTCAATGTCTATCCATGGCCGCATTTCCCTGCACAGAGTGAGCGATGGCTTCAATGCTGGTCATATGAAGTCCTAGCCCAACACTGCATGCATGGTAAATTACTGTTTCCCAGATCACACACATGTAGCATATACATAAACACAGCACCTGGAACTATATTATGCGTGGTCCTCGATCAACAGTGGGCATATGCATTTCTGTGGTGGATGGACACTCTTCGATTCCACTAGGCTGGAGAATGATAATGATTTTCAACCTACCATAATTATGCAACAAGGAAAAAAATTATTATGAATCTGCCGTGACCCACAATAGACATTTAGAACGATACATTCTGTTGCCGCACATGGTCAGGTAAATCTAGATGAGCTAAATAACTGCTTTGTTGTGTTGTGTTGCCCAAAGGGAGTCCTCTGGTATTGACTTGGAAGCACTGAAAAGAGGACCTGGAAGATCACGGAAAGTGTTGCAGTTCCTCCCCTAGCAGTAGCGGTTACAGCGATAGACTTGAGCCTTGATGCCGATGCTGAGCTTCAAGCATTTCTGTTGGTGAAGCAAGCAGGAGTGGTACAAAACATTGCATACAGAATCTAGCTCGAGCAGAGTAAGCTACACTACCTGTCATGAGGCGGTTGCGTTCTGAAGCCATTATAGCTACTTCACTGATTCCAGAAGTCCACATACTCTGATGCACGAGATAGCCTCGAAGTTCAAGGGAACTCGAAGTTCAAGGGAATGAAGCTCCAGCAGCAAATAGCCGTATATTTGATCAAGAGGTTAGAACGGAAAGGGTTGATTGATAAATGAAATGCAAAAATAGAAATTATTGACATCATCCAAGACACAATTTTGACGCTTAATTGGAGATTTTACGGAATTACCGCTAAAGGGACAACTTTAATTAAAGGGGCAGTGGCCGCCAAGTTAATGCTCCTCTTGTAACCAATAGCAACCACCTGCATTTGTGAACACCAAATGAAAGCAAACCAGCCTATTCATAGTTCTGTGAACAAGATGCTTTTTACGGACCACACAAAGAGCCAGCTTGAGGACTGGTATTCAAGGTTCTAGCAACAAAGTGGCTGCAGATGGAATGGCAGGCAGCCATGCAAAGACACACACACACACACAAAGATTCACTTCTTCTTGGGATGCTTATCGCCAAGTGCAAGCAGAAGTGACAACCAACATATTTTTCTAAAGAAATGAGTTCTGTGTTTGTCCAACATGTCCACAGGAAATTTGTAGCACTGCATGATACTCAAGTAGGTATGAGCTTTGGCTGTGATGGCAGGCATGTTGAACGACAAGAAGAAAAAGACCGAAGAATATTTCCCCTGACAGTACTCCTCTATTTCAGTCATGCAGCTTACTAGCTTAAGAGAACCAGCCAAGGCATGGTGGGGGCATTATTTGGAGTTCAACACAGAAAAATACACAGTTCAGGACAGTCTACATGTATCAATGGCCTCTGGGAGTTTTCCATTATCACCCCCTCCCCCCTTGACATACTAATAGATTCTCATCCAGCATGAGTCACATGCTTTTCTGGCCACTCCCACACCTTGCCTGGTTGGGTGCACAATTTCCACTCATGCCTCCTTCGAAGCCTTTGTGCCAAGGGGCCACACCCCTTCATTGCAAACACAAGATATTGTGCAAACACTCCAACTCCCACACACCTATATCTGAGGGGTCCCATATCTGAGGGGTGGGGTGACTCATAGTCTGGTTATAATATCAAGCCACACCCCATATCTGAGGGGTGGGGTGACTCATAATCTGGTTATAATATCAAGCCATCTTCCAAATAAAGATGAAAGCCAAAGACACTGCTATATATGCAATGGAGTTCAACGCAGTTGGCAAAAAATGCTTTCAAAACAACAACATATTCTCAGGAAATCCTTATCTGGTGAAGCATCTGCTAAGTAAGAGTTTCAGACAGCCTTCTCTGCACATACTTAGAGAGGTCTTCTTTGACAACCATCAGGGAGGACACGGCGTGGAATAAGCATCTTGAAAGAGCTGCATATGGAGGGGATCGGAGCCGCCAAGTCACAGTCAACATTGCAGCTATATATGCCGTGGGGGGCAGAGTGCAGTGGCAAGTAAGTACCAACAGAGAGCAGGTTCGGATTTTCTCTTCATTTCAACCGAAGTCTCTTCAGTCTTCATCTTCATCTTATTTAACCCAATGGAGACCGAAGCATTTCGGTTCAAACATTAGAGATGAAAGAGATGTCTACAGAGCATGATGATGTCAGCTGAAAATATTCGTACATGTTTAGTTCTTGTTCAATAGTATATACATGGTAAAGTGGAAACAGCCGCAAAAATACAACATTCCACTGGCTCCACTCGGCAAGTTCACCACACGATTGTGACACATTATTCCCCGTTAGTGAAATGGTCAAACCAGTTTTCTTCAAAGTGAACCTAAATGACTTGCATAATAGAGAGGCGCTCTAATTAAGAAAATAATTTCCACAAAACATTCACATTACGCATTTGAGATTACAAGTGCTGATGCAATGAATCTGCTGCCCATCCAGATATCTCCGTACAGCGTCTAGACATGACGTGCAGCCAGGTGTGCCTGTGTGACATCCTTGTCGACACAGCCATGAAAGGTGTGCTTGCATTGATGATGTGTACATCATGGGTGAACTGCACTGGGATTGGTTGATTAAGACAACGTGCCTAACAGCTAGGACATAACACGCACTTCAGGTTGGTCCAGTGCTACTGTGGAAAATCCTGTGCATTCATGGACATCAACGTTGTCCACTCTAATACTCTTACTGCCCCTAACATAATGGGATCATCTGCAGATGGACACCTATACCCCTGTCAGAGTACCTGTGGATGGACACCTGTACCCCTGTCAGAGTATATGGACACCTACACCCCGTCAGAGTATCTGCAGATGAACACCTATACCCCTGTCAGAGTATTTGCAGATGGACACCTATACCCCTGTTAGAGTATCTGCGGATGGACACCTATACCCCTGTCAGAGTATTTGCAGATGGACACCTATACCCCTGTTAGAGTACCTGTGGATGGACACCTATACCCCTGTCAGAGTACCTGTGGATGGACACCTGTACCCGTCAGAATATCTGCAGATGGACACCTATACCCCTGTCAGAGTATCTGCGGATGGACACCTGTACCCCTGTCAGAATACCTGTGGATGGACACCTATACCCCTGTCAGAGTATCTGCGGATGGACACCTGTACCCCTGTCAGAGTACCTGTGGACACCTATACCCCTATCAGAGTATCTGCAGATTGCTAAGTTGCTAGGGAACTATCCAATGATAGGATGAAATAGTTGCTAGGTATATTAGCATCCGTGTACACTGTATATCCTCTGAGAGAGTAGGAGTTGCTTCTCAGATGAATTTCCCTCAGCCATTCTGCTCACAGGTTCATATGTGCATTTTAAGACACTGATTGAATGTGTTTCATGTACCACTAGCAGGGGAACCTGGACTCCCATTGCTGGGGTGTTGGCAAGTCTCCTGTCTTGGTAGTCTCCTGGCTGTGGTAGTCTCCTGGCTGTGGTAATCTCCTGGCTGTGGTAATCTCCTGGCTATGGTAGTCTCCTGGCTGTGGTAATCTCCTGGCTGTGGTAATCTCCTGGCTGTGGTAATCTCCTGGCTGTGGCAGTCTCCTGGTTGTGGTAACCTCCTGTCTATGGCGGTCTCCTCTCGATGTGGTCTCCTAGCCATGGTGGTCTCCTAGCAATGGTGGTCTCCTGTCTATGGTGGTCTCCTCTCGATGTGGTCTCCTAGCGATGGTGGTCTCCTAGCAATGGTGGTCTCCTGTCTATGGTGGTCTCCTCTCGATGTGGTCTCCTAGCGATGGTGGTCTCCTGTCTATGGTGGTCTCCTCTCAAAGTGGTCTCCTAGCGATGGTGGTGTCCTGTCTATGGTGGTCTAGCGATGGTGGTCTCCTGTCTATGGTGGTCTCCTCTCGATGTGGTCTCCTAGCGATGGTGGTGTCCTGTCTATGGTGGTCTCCTAGCGATGGTGGTCTCCTGTCTATGGTGGTCTCCTCTCGATGTGGTCTCCTAGCGATGGAGGTCTCCTCTCGATGTGGTCTCCTAGTGATGGTGGTCTCCTGTCTATGGTGGTCTCCTCTCGATGTGGTCTCCTAGCGATGGTGGTGTCCATGGTTCTGTACCACAGACACTAATTCTTTGTGTCACAAAAATAAAAAGTATTAAAGTTTGTAATTGTAACTCTAAAGCAAATATATCCAAACCAAATTTACCGAAGAAACTAATAGTAAAGACAACAATTGGGCTTTTGTGGGGTTATCCGATAATGCAGGACTTCACAAAACCACATAACTCTGTTGCCATTATGCAATCTTTACATTGACAACAGTATCCCATGCTACGACATGATGGGTGGCCTCTTCCCATGCCGCCGAGTAGGCCACATGTCTCCTCATGTGCTTGTTGGGCACAAGCACGGTGAGATTCTTGCTGCTGCCCGTCCTTGAAGCAGCAATGGAGAACAAGCCGGGGGGGGGGGGGAGTATGGTGCAGGCAGGTCAACACCGATGCTCCTGAAGGTCTGGCCCTGCAACTTGTATATAGGCATTGCATGACACAGTCCCAAAGGGAACACTGCAGGTGCTTCAACTGGAAGAAAATCCGGCAAGCACAGTCAAAATTGGTGGCCTGTTAAATTGAAGTCTGTGACACGTGCCTCGTACCCCCCTGCTTGGGATGAGGGGAACTTGAGGAGCGTCCAACCTTTGTATGGCCCGCAGGAAATGATCGCCTCAATCATATTGTAAAGGGATGACCACACAGAGGGTGCCATTGGTCGTATTTGGCTACTTGAGCAACTGAAGCACCTTGATGGGGGACGTCCAATTTGAGTTTTAGGCCATGCCGGGAGCATGCCGGGAATCTTGTGTTGAGCGGACCGACTGGGTATAGCACCTGGTTCGCCATTGCTCTCCGCCCTATCATAAGTCAGGCCGGGAAACTTGTGTTGAGTGGACCAAGTGGGTATAGCACCTGGTTCGCCATTGCTCTCCGCCCTGTCATAAGTCCGGCCAGGAAACTTGTCCTCCACGAGGCAGCGTTCAGGCAGTTGATGTGCTCATTCAATAGCGAGAGAACAGCTTGCTCTTCCAGCCAGTGCGCCTAGTCAGGTTGAAGAACACCATGACTTTGAGCTCGAGGCTGGCTGCCGACTGGCCCAGTGCAGTCGGAACGCAGATGGTGTCGGGCTGTTTCTCTATTGGGATCAAGCCGCTCCTCACCTCCAGGAGGAGTCTGCTCAAGTCACTTGGCTGAAGACTCTCGTGTCTCTCGTGTCACATGTAATGCCGAGACCTGCACACAGTGCCCCAACAGGGACTTCTTCAGGCATGCCCCCACAATGTGTGTGCACTCATTGCACTCTCGACTAGGAGCAGGGATTCACCAGAAAGTCTCCCAGCGTTTTTGTCGAGATCTCTTTACGGGTGAAAATTATTCAATGACTGGAGCACATGACAGACTCAGCCTCACTAAAATGAAACTGCAGAGCAGATTCTTAGTAGCAAAGTGCCATCCAGACTCATCACTGCTTCGTTGTACTACCTTTCATTATTCATTACCCATCTCTGCACGCCTGATCACCATGCGTCTCTTCTGAGTCCTTGCGGCCTCCCACCTAACACGTGTCCGATAACCCATCGCTATCCAGTGCACTCTGCAGATACGCCCAACTTCCGCCTTAGAATTCAGTTCCTCACTGCCTGCAACTCCATCCCAGCTGAAGCAGTTCGGATGGTGAGCTTCGACCAGCATAACTTGCTACGTAACTCTCCCAGGAAAGATTCCAACTTCCATCCACAAAAGCCGAGCTGTCAGAATCCAGTCTTGACTCCCATGCAGTAGCATGGCCATCACAAAGGTAACAGAACAAGAGTGAGGACAAGATAAAGCACCTTCACTACCAAAACTGGAAGGAAAAAATAAATCCCTCCTAGCCTTTCTGATAGTGTGATGCCATGTGCATGCAGCTGGATTATTACAAGCTATAGGACTCGGTCCAACAGCAAGTGTCAAGGACGCCCTTAAGAGCTGTATCAGGTGAGTGCTACTGATGTGCTAGCTATAGCCTAGGGACATACCAGCTAAATGGAACCACTTTGAATAATCATTTGTTTGTGTGTTTTGTCTGGCTCACTAGCCAAAGACCAAACAGCAATTTACAGTTTTTTTGGCTCGCTAGAACCTCCATCGTCCCAAGCTCTAGTGCATCAGGCGATGAATTTGTCTCCAAGTCCTTCCATATTTACACTACACCTTTCCCCCAGCTATTGCTAGCTATGCGGCTACTCACCTTTCTTGAGCTTCCTGATTTTGTAGAAGCCGCCGCCCACCGCCAATTCTTGCCCGTTGTAAACTTTTTGCCGTTTCAGCAACTGCAGTGTTTTTTTAGTCGAGAAGGGCTAGACGCAGCCTCGTCAGCAAACAAGCTTGAGCTCCATTTCACACAGTGAGCTCTGGCACATCTTTTCGGTGAATGGCAACCAAAATGTACTCTAGCTGGGAAGTATGCATGCATGAATATATCCACCACCTGTTAAACACCGGGGGAAAATGGTGGACAGTCACCGCTTGGGTGACAAGGGAAAGACAAAAAGTTGTCAATCTTTCTCTTCGTGAAATAACTCCACAAGCACGTGGGGTCTACACGCAGCATCTCAATGTGAAATGATATACACTCTGAGGGTACTACCTTAACTATTTAGAAGCTGGGTTTCAAGTTCTGAGCTCTGAGCATGCTCACAGCAATGCAGTTATACATAACTATTTAGAAGCTGGGTTTCAAGTCCTGAGCTCTGAGCATGCTCACAGCAATGCAGTTATACAGTGGAGAGCATAATGGTCTAATAATCAAGGGTGTGCACTATTTCACCCGATATGGACTGTGCACAATCTAATCGACGCCAAGTCAAGGAGAAACTCATTCCTGGGACTTGAACTGTGCATACACACACACATATGTAATGTGTCCTGAAAGGGGCCTACGTAATCACCAGGGTTTACCACCAGTGTGAGCTTATACAAGAGCATGTTCTTCCTAGCTCATCAACCAGAGAGCTGTCCATTCAGGGATATCTATGAGGCTACTTGCTCCTCTAAAGCACGTTATTGTTAGAAAAATGGGTCTTCTGGATTGATAGTGTGAGAATGGACATCGTCTTTTATTGCTTTGACAAATCACCACGAGGGAGGTCTTCCTGGTAAAGTACCACACCTTCTGCGACGTCGGTAGACAGTGAAGCACGTGAATACAGATGCCTCGTCTGGATACAGCAGTTTGCGTAAAGTACCACACTTTCTGCAACGTCGGTAGACAGTGAAGCGCGTTAACACAGATGTCTCGTCTGGATAAAGCAGTTTGCGTAAAGTACCACACCTTCTGCGACGTCGGTAGACAGTGAAGCGTGAACACAGATGCCTCGTCTGGATACAGCAGTTTGCGTAAAGTACCACACCTTCTGCGATGTCGGTAGACAGTGAAGCGCGTGAACACAGATGCCTCGTCTGGATAAAGAAGTTTGTCGCACACTGCAACATCGCAGCAAGTCCTACATGCAGCTACACACCTCCAATACTGGCGTGAGGATGCCACAGCCGATTCTCCATTTCTGAGTATTGATGACACAGAGCAAGTATCATTGTTTTTCAGGGAGACTAGTCTGCTCCACGGTTTGATCAGCCGGATGATGCGTTGGTATCACCAACGACAGAGACATTCAACAGAAAGCTCTCAAGGCTTTAGTTCATTTCAACAAGCCCTTGCAACGGAAGAATCTTACGATAAATGTCACATGATTTATTTCCCCCCTCCCCTAAAGAGGTGTGTCCAGTCGTGCCCCACAAACTTTCCTAGGACATCCTGTGGTCTCAAGGATGCTTGGGATGATCCCGGAGAGTTCGTATACAGACAGCATGGATTACTTGTACTCCTGGGATTAGGGATTATCAAAGATGTTCCTAGCCATAGAATGCATCTGCCTTAGCCTTAGCCCTACACAGTCCCCATTCCTGGCCCTAGCAATCCCTAGCCTAGAATAGCCCTAGCCCTAGAATGCACTTGGCCATAATCCTAGAATACCCCTAAACCTAGCCCTAGAATAACACGAGCCATATGCTCTCTAGAATACCCCTAAACCTCCTAAACCTAGCCCTAACTGGCCATAGTTCTATAGAATACCCTTAACCCTAGCCCTAGAATAACACTATTGATCTATAGACTATCTCTAAACCTAGCCCACTAGCCATAGCTCTATACCCTAGCCCTAGAATAACACTAGCCATAGCTCTATACCCTAGCCCTAGAATAACACTAGCCATAGCTCTATACCCTAGCCCTAGAATAACACTAGCCATAGCTCTATACCCTAGCCCTAGAATAACACTAGCCATAACTCTATAAACTACCCCTAGCCCTAGAAAACCCTAGCCATAGCCAACTCTAGCCATAGTTCTAGACTACCCTCAGACTTGGCCCTAGTACTGATCCCTGGAGCATAATGTCTAAACAGCTAATTCCAAGTGTCCCAGGATATCCTAGGAAAACTTGTAGCAGTACTGGACATGTAAGGGAATCCTCCAAAGCAGCTCAAGGAAACTTCTACACCTTATCAACAAGGAATATGAACAGCAAACCAGCTGGCTGTTCATGTTCCATTTCTGCTAGTCTCTTGTCCACATGTTGTATTGCACTAGCCTCAGAGATAATGGCATCTTCTGATAGAACCACACGGAAGTTTGTGGATACTTCCTTGAAGATGCTGACGTCAGGCAAAATTTTCACATGCATACATACACATGCAATACACACACACACAAATGATCCTATACGATCTTCCAATAGAGGGATGGCTTGAGATCCAAACAAAACCGCACACTCATTAATATATTAATTATGAACTTCTCCCTCCCAGCACTAATACATAAAATATTGTTATTTACAAACAAACAATGAGTGTTTGTGGTCTACATGGGCACAGTCGTGCGCTCTTTTCATTTTAGACTTCCAACGTCATCTTGTTGTTGTTGTTCTATTTCTATTAAATAATTAAGTGGTTGGTTGCTGTGGCAATGCTGTTCAGAGGTGTCCTCATGAAGTCAAGAGCTAGTCCAGCACCAGTGATCAACCAGCAGCCTGCAAGTCACCAATTTTGCTGCAAGTCTAGGGAGGAGATAAGCGGTCGCCAACATACACTGGCAGGGTGAACAGAAGTTGCTCGATTAAAAAAAAAGAAATTTAAGCAACTACTTTTTCAAGTTCCAACTAAGTATACGGACATTATGCGACAGCGTGCATGCACACACACGCGTGTGATGTGGGCAATGACACTTTCAAATGAGAGAAAAAACAATATCGAGAGAGTTTATAACACACCCACACCCACTGGTTCAGTACGCAATACCTTAAAACGACAACTAATTAATGATCCAAGTTTGCTTACACACAGACACCCAAGGAGCTGGTCGTTTAGTGTACACACTTGGCAATAACGAACTTTGCACTATCAACCATCACACAATGTGCAAGATGACTGGTTTATGCGTGTGCATGCATGCATGTGTGTGTGTGTGTGTGTGTGTTATGTATGTGGCATGTGTGTGGTGTCTGTGCGTGTGTGATATGTGTGTGGTGTCTGTGTGTGTGTGGTATGTATGTGTGGCATGTGGGTGGTGTCTTTGTGTGTGTGCTGTGTTCGTTGTAATAACAGATTAGTCATACGACGTGCAGCTGTAAATTAGCTCCAACATGCTGCAGTGAAGCATCCCATAAGCAAGACTCTTCGTGTCCACCAAATCATCCCTTGGCACTCGGCCAACTCTGCAGTCGAGTCCTCCATCTCCCCGACCTTGATCACGAGTAGTTTTGTAGTTGATGCTTTTGAAGTTCCGTGTCAAGCCTTCAAGTTTGTGCCTTTTGCGTGTGCATGAGAAGTGTGTGCATTTAGTGTGAACCAGGAGATGCCAACAGCAATTATATTTAACAGTCTTGGAAAGCATGCACTTTTGCGGCAATATATTTTAACGCTTTTGTAGGTCCTTTTGAAGTTGCCGACAGTTGCTTACGTGTGGACTGTAACCAAGACCTTAGGAGAACTTGGAACAGCTGCTCTGTTTTGCCATTCTCTGCTACATACCTGGCGGTTAAAAAATATATGTAATACTTCTAGGGGTGTGGATCATAGTGTTGGTAGAGCAGCCTCCTCCCAGCTCCGTGCAATCCATTATTATAGCCAGCCTAGTAGCACTAGCAGCAACAGTTGGTACCTACACCCTCAGCAGCAACAGTTGGCCTCTACACCCTCAGCAACAACAGTTGGCCTCTACACCCTCAGCAGCAACAGTTGGCCTCTACACCCTCAGCAGCAACAGTTGGCCTCTACACCCTCAGCAGCAACAGTTGGCCTCTACACCCTCAGCAACAACAGTTGGCCTCTACACCCTCAGCAACAACAGTTGCCCTCTACACCCTCGGCAGCAATAGTTGGCCTCTACACCCTCAGCAACAACAGTTGGTCTCTACACCCTCAGCAGCAGCAGTTGGCCTCTACACCCTCAGCAGCAAGAGTTAACCTCTCCATTCTCACATTTTGTTGGCTGGGGCCTGGCAGCCACCACAAATCCCAAGCACCAGATGGCTTGAGGTCCCTAGCAGATTCATAGCCACAGTGCGAGGGTGCACCTGGCACAACAATAGCTAGCCACTACTGGCTCTATCTGAACACATGGTGAGCTTACCTAAACTATAAGCGGAGATTCAAATCCCCCCCCTGATTCCTCCATTTGACAGTCTGCTAGTAGTATCAGAGTACACTAGTACTCCCTTTATTGGGTTGGACCCAAATGGCAGACAGTAAAGCCAAGCCTCCCCCCCCCCCCCCCCCCCCCTCCCAACACCCCCATCCCCCCAAGGAAAACAGCAACAACAAAGATCATATGTCGTCAGCTAAAGCTCACATGAGTAGCCTCTTGGCTGCCTGTAGCATGCCTTGATTTATTTTCACTAAGAAAGAGAAAGTAAACCAGTCAACATAAAACCATTTGAAATTCATCTTAAAAATTTATCTTCATTCCCCCCCCCCACACACACACATAGCTTGCATTCAATATAATAATAATAATAATAAATCAAGTGTTCCAATGGACATCCATGACAAATCTGCTTTTCAATTACAAGAAAAAATATTACGCAGGTGGGCCTACAACATCAAGGGCAGAGACTTAGGGACCAGAGAGATATCTTAACCCTCCCCCCCCCCCCGCCCCCCCCACCCCCCTTCCTCACAGCCAGTGACAGCATCAGACTTGGTCTCAGAAGCATATTATATTATCTTTTCTTATGTTTCTACTATGAGCATAGCTAGACAAATTCGAGCCCCAAGTAGCCCTCTGTAGCAGCTAGGGAAGGGGGAAAGGACCTAGTAGTAGTAGCAGTAGGTAGTAGTAGTAGTAGTAGTTAGTGATGATGATGATGATGATGATGATGATGATGATGATGATGATGATGATGATGATGATGATGATGATGATGATGATGATGATGATGATGATGATGATGATGATGATGATGATGATGATGAGAATAACAATGATGAGAATAACAATAAATAAATATAAATAAATAAATAAACAAATAAATAAATAATAAACAAATAAACAAAAATAAATAAATAAACAAATAAACAAATAAACAAATATAAATAAATAAATAAATAAATACAAAAGCAGAGCCTGTCTGCTTGCCTCTAGAGCTAAAGAGTCACAGGGCATGGCTGACTGTGTTGCCCATTTCTTCACTTGGCCTACGTACGAGTGATGACACCATCAGGATAGCAGTTGGCCTCCGCCTGGGAGCTCCACTGTGCAGACCCCACACCTGTCATCATTGTGGGGTTGCCGTGGACAGCCTGGGCTTACATGGTCTAAGCTGTCGCAGAAGTGAAGGCCGTCACCACCGTCACACTGCAATGAATGACATTGTCCACAGGGCACTCGCCTCAGCCAAAGTGCCTTCTCGGCTGGAGCCTTCTGGTCTTTATCGCTCGGATGGAAAGCGACCAGATGGCGTAACAGTGGTCCCGTGGATGAGAGGAAAGTTGCTAGTGTGGGACACGACATGCTGATACGTTTGCCCATTCCTATGCTTCCAATGCCACCAGTAAGGCAGGGGCAGTTGCAGCTTTGGCAGAGGAGAGGAAGAAGGCCAAATATTCCCACCTGGACCCATCCCACGTCTTCAGCCCTATTGCCATCAAGATTTCTGGGGTATTCGGTCCCATGACTCTGACACTCCTGAAAGATCTTGGCCGCCGACTAGCCCGGATTACGGGTCAGGAGAGTTCTACCACCTTCCTCATCCAGAGGCTCTCTGTTGCTGTACAACGTGGTAATGCGGCCTCAGTGTTGGGATCGGCTGATATGTCAACCGCTACTGACTAATATCATTACTTAATATATTAAATAAATTTAAAAAAATTAAAATAATTAAAATAATAAAAATAAAAAAATTTAAAAAAATAATAAATTTAAAAATATTTAAAAAAATAATAATAATAATAAATAATAAACAAACATGACAATGATAATAATAGTTATTATTATTATTTATTATTATTATTATTATTATTATTATTATTATTATTATTATTATTATTATTATTATTATTATTATTATTATTATTATTATTATTACTTTCAAAAAAACTTTTTAAGGTTTTTAAGGTTGGAATTGGAATCCTAATAAATCCTAATAATAATAATAATAATGATAATTCTTCTACTAAATAATAAATATACGTTATTACATTGATACGGGGAAATATCACGAGTCTGTGGCTAGTATTTCCACGAGTGCCGCAGGCACGAGTGAAAATACCGGCCAATCAGACGAGTGATATTTCACCGTATCAATTTAATAATGTATTTATCATGGGACTGAGGATGCGCAAACCTTTACTGAGCATGCGCATATCGGGTAGGTAAAACAAGTAGGTAATAACAAGTACGCGATATGGTAAAATATCACAGTAGTTCTATTTGTACTATTCTCTATGAGTGGAGTAGTTAGCTACATGATAATTATTATTATTATAGTAACTAATATAATAACAATGCCAAATAATAATAATAATAATATGATATAAATATAATAATATAGTAATAATGATAAACAATGATAATGAAATAATTATATGCACTCGCAATGAACTCTCAGTTGATGTTTATTGAGGTTATTGTAATAATATATAATATAATAATACAATAATAATGACATAATATAATTAATAATTAATAATATAATAACAATGATAAATAATAATATAATAACAATGATGAATAATAATAATATAATAATTAATATAACAATGATAAATAATAATATAATAACTATGATAATACATAATATAATGATAACTAATAATAATATAGTAATAGTGATAAATAATAATACTAATTATAGTAATAATGATTACTGGATGTGGAAAGAATATACATATATAAAATAAATAAATAATAAATAAATAATAATAAAAATAAAATAATAAATAAAGTGGTTTGTCAATGTAGGCCACAAACAGCTTTGACTATTGTTTATGCATGAAACTATAAATAAAAGATTCCAACAACAACAACCAAATATATCATGTTTAACAACACCAAGGTGTGGTATGTGCAGACTTGTCTAGTCACAACAACAAGAATAAGTCAGGTGAGTGTTTAAAAGGAGTGGTTAATCTCTGCTGGTTGCATGCTTGTGGAATAAGTCAAATGAGTGTTTAAAAGGAGAGGCTCATCTCTGCTGGTTGCATGCTTGTGGAATGCCGAGTTCTCCACTGCCAGTTAAAAAGAGTCACAAAAACAAACCAACAACCAAAACCAACTATAAACAACAACATGAGTTTAAACTACATTAGATTGACTGGTCAAGAAACGAAAGGAAGCAAGATCATGCCCGTGCACCATTTAAAATTGAATTCTGTATATTAATTGGTGCATGTATTATAAAATGGTAAAGGGTCGTCTACCTGGCTGGGGTCTATCCAGTGTCTTTGTTTCCTTTCTTTTGCCCATTCAATCCAAGCTAATCAGCTCTTTGTTTAAAAATAAATATGACTGAAAGAGGGTAGCTGACTGACCACCATAAGTATCTGCAAATTGGACATCATTCACAAACAACTGAACCAAGAATGTTATATTAATACCATTGTTGTCGTTATTATTAGTTGTATAGCATTTATTGTATAGCATTTAGAGCAAAATTATTCACTCATTTTGTAGCCCCTCACTTTGTTGCCCCTATTTTATTTTTTTTGCTTTTTAAATTTTGTAGCAGGCTAATGTGTATCTGCTACCACAGCACTGAGCATGCCCAGTATTTTAGCACCCTGGTTACACTTGATACTATTTTTAATTGGGTACCTTATAATAGTAACAAAATTTTTATTTGCTTAGCAACACATAGTTACTGGAAATGAACTATTAAGGATTATTTTTGAGCCAGTCTTGTTGGAATACCTAACAGCAGGTGAGTATATTTATGACTACGACCTGGACACAACTCTTTTTTCTTAAATTTTCCTGATTAAGCTTCAAGGAAGTTTTCATTATTCCACACGTCAGAAGCATATTGCCTTCTCAAAGGAGCCAGTAGAGTATAGCAGTTTCCACCTCCTGCTCTACATTCCTAACAAGAAAGGAAGTCTGCATATCGAAAGGAATGAGAAGTCTATTCAAGTGCTTCCATTCTTTATACTTGGCTATCAAATCTACTTGGCTATCAAATCTAAAGATAGCTAACTTCAAAAGATAGCTACTCACTTTCTTTTCGCACTTTCAAAATTGATTTAATACTGTATGATTAATAGGCGCCTCGTGCAATCAATCTGACTATCACTCGTACAATTATTCCCAATTTGGACTCAAATTTGTATGATCATCTTCATTTTATTCTAATACCAGTACATGCCCAGTCGACTGTTCAATCATAAAATAGTCAGAGCTGACTTACTTCTGGTTTGATTGGCCGAGCTAACACACACACACACTCACACACACACACACACACCTTTGTTTATCGAGAACTCTCTGAACTCCTCAGCCTTGAGAGAGGGGGGAGGGTCTTTCTGGATAAATTTCCTTGATATAAGTTTTTTTTTTAATTTAAGACATAGTGACATAGCTGTGCAGCTTTTCTGATTCATATACCAAACTGCAGCTTATTATACTTGCATTTGAACAGTTTGAAGGATTATGTCTGGGGGGAAAAGATTATTGTTGGGGGAATTTTTTGTAAGAGAAACAAACTCAAGTTAAAGGGCAAGTAAAAAGTGCTCCCCCCCCCTCCCCCCGATTTTTTTTAATGAACTTTATTGGTGCTCTGAGGTTAGGACACTCACTAGAATGGTGCTTGTCTTTTTGCCAAAGAAATGGAAGACACAAAACTACTTAACAGAATTTTGAAAACTGGTGCCTCCAGTTGGACAGGAAACTTGTCAGATGTTTTCCAAGGGCTTCTTCTCAGGTGTGCATGTGACCACTGCAGCGTGATGAGGCTCAAGTGTGGTGAGGCTAGAGTGTGACGAGGCTAGAGTGTGACGAGGCCAGAGTGTGACGAGGCCAGAGTGTGACGAGGCCAGAGTGTGACGAGGCCAGAGTGTGACGAGGCTCGAGTGGCTACAGAGAAGATTCCAGGATTCTGGATAGAAATCAATGCAGTGGAAAGTTCAATTGTGGCTTATTTCATGGCATAACCAGGCACAACCAGAGGATTCGACGTGCATGTACCTCAATGTGTGCGTCCTCCAAACAGTGCAATTAACTAACGCAGAGAACAGTATGGGTTGGATCACTAATCCACGAGTATGGAAATATGTTATGATTCTCTTCTTTTTGCGCTCCTTTGTAGGGAAAGTATAGCCATGCCATTTGACGAGGTGGTATTGCTGGTTGGGACAAGATGTCTGAGCAGTACCCCTGCCTACGATGTGATGAAAATCAGCCATCTCAAACATATACTCACATCATCATCCAATTGCATGGCACGGGCATCCATACATGTGAACATGGTAGTGAGTGTATCGGAATTATGAATGCATGGTCTGTTGCTGCTTTGCAACCAGTTTTTCCTTCTGTCTCGTCGCTCCATAATGATTGGCGTGCGTGATTATAAGTGGTAAAGGGTCGCTCAATAATAATCGGTGTGGTTATAAATGGTAAAGGGTCGTCTAGTTTGCGGCCTACAATGGTTACAGTTTTGTTTTCTTTTGATTTCAATGGGTATTCTTTTTTGATAAGTCATGTCTCTTTTGTTCTTGTTTATAATTTATTGCTGTTGTTGTTTTGTGTGGTTTTGTTGTTGTTGTTGTTTGCTTTTCTTGTTATGTACAGTTCAAGGTTTTAAAAAATGAGCGCATTAACTGCCTCAAATAAGTTAAACCAATGGTTGTCATAGTGAAGAGAAAGATCCAGAAAATGGCAGCAGATTCGAAGGTAGATGAAAGAAAACTGCTGCACAGGCAAGTGAGAATGGACTGCATCGTTAAATATATATATATATATATATATAAATGTCTGTCTGTCTGTCGGTCTGTCTGTCTGTCTATGTGCATATGGCTTATGACTGGCCAAATGCCTGAATCAATTTGAATGAAACTTGGCGAGTAAGTCGAGCTAATCAGGGAGTGCTTTAAAATTTAATGAAATTTTTCACAATATATAAATCACAATATATAAATCACTAATAAACCCCAATCAGTTTTCATTTCGCAGGAAATTTATGAAGTCTAAATATTCACAATGAAAAATTGAGTCCGACTGTGTGTGCTGTCAGCTAAATCAGCTGATCAGCTGCATCATCACTTTGCGGTGTTCATTTTATAGCCCGGTGTTCCTTTTATAGCCCGGTGCTCATCTTATAGCCCGGTGTTCCTTTTATAGCTCGGTGTTCCTTTTATAGCCCGGTGCTCATCTTATAGCCCGGTGTTCCTTTTATAGCTCGGTGTTCCTTTTATAGCCCGGTGCTCATCTTATAGCCCGGTGTTCCTTTTATAGCTCGGTGTTCCTTTTATAGCTCGGTGTTCCTTTTATAGCCCGGTGCTCATCTTATAGCCCGGTGTTCCTTTTATAGCTCGGTGTTCCTTTTATAGCCCGGTGCTCATCTTATAGCCCGGTGTTCCTTTTATAGCTCGGTGTTCCTTTTATAGCCCGGTGTTAATTTTATAGCCCGGTGTTCCCTTTATAGCCCGGTGTTCCTTTTATAGCCCGGGTTCCTTTTATAGCCCGGGTTCCTTTTATGGCCCGGTGTTCCCCGGGTTCCTTTTATGGCCCAATAACCCAGTGTTTCCTTTCTGCATCTGCAGATATCACTCCCACAACAAAGTGTGGGAATCTAAGCCAGTAGCCAATAAGAAAGGATGCTGGAGTTTCATTCTGACATAACTACTCCACCAACAACACATGGAGGTGGGATACACATCCTTGCCATGGTGATGCAGAAACTATTACCAATCATGTTGCCATGGTGATGCAGAAACTATTACCAATCATGGGAAGGCAAACACATGTACCTACGCTCTCTATGGACAGAGAGAACAGGCTACATAGTTGGCATATATGGGAAGATAACCAATAGAGGAGAGATGTGCTAATGATGGAGAGCATACTGAACAACACTAAACATCGTCTGGGAGCAAATAATCACTTTAACAAGTTCTTATCAGCATCTACATTGTCCTCTCTTTAGTACTCTGAGAATTCCTGCAGAAAGCACTACCTGATGACTTACTCATAGTGTTGCAGGGCATCAGGTTGTTCAAACCTTACACCAGTTGAGAATATGTAAGGAACATAAACACATCCAATTCCTGGCACATCATGCAAGGGTTACAACATCAAGATGACATCATGATGACATCAGTAGTGTACAGATCACTACTGCATTAGGCCTCCATCTACGCTAAGGCTGGGACAATGGCTAGAGCAATGCAGTACTAGGATTACAAGCTTTATGTTGCTTCTCTCTCACTCTCCATCGCACCTTTGCTCGTCACTCAATGCCTGGCATTTGTTACCACTAGTGATAAAGCATGTGTGGTCTTAACTCAATTCTAATTATAAAACAGCACGTGAGATATCTTGATTCGACAACCACCTCTAACCACACCTTTTTAACCACAATCGAGAAACAGAGTAGTCATGGACGTGCAAACAGTTCCATAATGTTGATAAGGAAGCTAATGTGCGCATTTTAACGATTTCAAACATTAGGAATCTTCTGGTACTAAAGTTGAAAGAGAGCAGTCATGGACGTGCATTAGGAATCTTCTGGTACTAAAGTTGAAAGAGAGCAGTCATGGATGTGCATTAGAACATTAGGAATCTTCTGGTGCTAAAGTTGAAAGAGAGCAGTCATGGACGTGCATTAGAACATTAGGAATCTTCTGGTACTAAGTTGAAAGGGAGCAGTCATGGACGTGCACTGGAACATTAGGAATCTTCTGCTACTAAAGTTGAAAGAGAGCAGTCATGGACGTGCATTGGAATATTAGGAATCTTCTGCTACTAAAGTTGAAAGAGAGCAGCCATGGACGTGCATTGGAATATTAGGAATCTTCTGGGACTAAAGTTGAAAGAGAGCAGTCATGGACGTGCATTGGAACATTAGGAATCTTCTGCTACTAAAGTTGAAAGAGAGCAGTCATGGACGTGCATTGGAATATTAGGAATCTTCTGGTACTAAAGTTGAAAGAGAGCAGTCATGACGTGCATTGGAACATTAGGAATCTTCTGCTACTATAGTTGAAAGAGAGCAGTCATGGACGTGCATTAGAACATTAGGAATCTTCTGGTATAAAGTTGAAAGAGAGCAGTCATGGACGTGCATTAGAACATTAGGAATCTTCAGGTACTAAAATTGAAAGAGAGCAGTCATGACGTGCATTGGAATATCTGGAATCTTCTGCTACTAGAGTTGATAGAGAGCAGTCATGGACGTGCATTGGAATATTAGGAATCTTCTGGTACTAAAGTTGAAACAGAGCAGTCATGGACGTGCATTGGAACATTAGGAATCTTCTGCTACTAAAGTTGAAAGAGAGCAGTATTGACGTGCATTGGAATCTGCTGGTACTAAAGTTGAAAGAGAGCAGTCATGGACGTCCATTGGAATATTAGGAATCTTCTGGTACTAAAATTGAAAGAGAGCAGTCATGGACGTGCATTGGAATATTAGGAATTTTCTGGTACTAAAGTTGAAAGAGAGTAGTCATGGACGTGCACAGGAATCTTCTGCTACTAAAGTTGAAAGAGAGCAGTCATGGACGAGCATTGGAATATTAGGAATCTTCTGGGACTAAAGTTGAAAGAGAGCAGTCATGGACGTGCATTGGAATATTAGGAATCTTCTGCTACTAAAGTTGAAAGAGAACAGTCATGACGTGCATTTGAAAGAGAGCAGTCATGACGTGCATTTGAAAGAGAGCAGTCATGGACGTGCATTGGAATATTAGGAATCTTCAGGTACTAAAGTTGAAAGAGAGCAGTCATGGACGAGCATTGGAATATTAGGAATCTTCTGCTACTAAAGTTGAAAGAGAGCAGTCATGGATGTGCATTGGAATATTAGGAATCTTCTGGTACTAAAGTTGAAAGAGAGCAGTCATGGACGTGCATTGGAACATTAGGAATCTTCTGGGTACTAAAGTTGAAAGAGAGTAGTCATGGACGTGCATTGGAATATTAGGAATCTTCTGGTACTAAAGTTGAAAGAGAGCAGTCATGGACGTGCATTGGAACATTAGGAATCTTCTGGTTACTAAAGTTGAAAGAGAGTAGTCATGGACGTGCATTGGAATATTAGGAATCTTCTGGTACTAAAGTTGAAAGAGAGCAGTCATGGACGTGCATTGGAACATTAGGAATCTTCTGGGTACTAAAGTTGAAAGAGAGTAGTCATGGACGTGCATTGGAACATTAGGAATCTTCTGCTACTAAAGAGAGCAGTCATGGACGTGCATTGGAACATTAGGAATCTTCTGCTACTAAAGTTGAAAGAGAGCAGTCATGGACGTGCATTGGAACATTACGAATCTTCTGGTAGTCATGTTTTTGTGAATGGACCAGACCTGTTGTGTAAGTTCTGCGATTGGGGGGAGGAGAGGGGGATGGGGACATAAATGTTGAAGATGGAATTTAAAGGGTTGTTGTTGTTGTTGTTCACACTTTCAATGTGTTTTTGTGCTGCCAGTAAGTTTTAGCTGAAATATGAGCATTGTTTTTTTTGTTGTTGTTATTTGGGGGGGGGGGGGGGGGGGGGGATTGCCATCCAACATTTTAAAAAGTGGGTCTAACAAAGCCGGGGTACTCCTTCATCATCCGTGTGATTAGTGCAGGTCTAAGGGAAAAGGGGGAAATTTTTTATAGCCCCCCCCCCCCTCTCGCTTTTCTCTCCATGACATGCCTCTAGGGAATGAAGTGGAAAACCCCAATACCTATCCAAGTATTTCTGTGCCAATCACTGGAAACAAACTAGCACCTTAGAACGTGGGAACAAGCGAGAGGCCCAGCTGCGGAGGGGGAGGGGGAGGGAGGGGGTGGGAGGCTGAAACTACTTACATTCCAATGAAAACAAGATAGTCTCCCCCGAGAACCCCACAGAATGCTCGGATTCTGTGTCAGACTAGGAAACTCTACCTTCTCAATAATCAATTTGAATTTTTTACTCTCCCGACATTCGATCAGATGCTCTAGCTTTTGTAAATTCGTTATGTCAACTGAGAGTTCATTGAGAGCATATATAACAAAAGTGGCTACAAAATGGATTGATGGCCTCTCACATACCTACCCATTTGACACTGACTCTCTTGCACAGAGCATCCAGCTTCTGTATGTCCGCTTTGTTCTTCACAGGGCCACCATAACTGGTGAGCCAACCATTGCGGCTCCACTTCTGTACCCACTCGGTGGCGACTGGAAAAAGTATCACACAAAGAAACACAAACTAGCACACACTATGTGGAACTGCTGCACAAACCTTCACCCCTGGGTACCTTTCATGGTGTATATGCTATCAGTCCGGAGTTCAATAGAAGGTAGGCCTTGATCCATAGCAGATTCAATGGCTCTGCAAGCCGACTATGCAGGTACACCAAAAAAAACATATATATATATATATATATATATTTTAAACACTTAACCATTAGGTCTACAAAATGGCTTACTACAAGCTCAGCTCGTTGGTTGGTCTGATTCCCTTCAAGTCTATCGCTGATGTTGCTGCAGTCATGCATACTCATTAGCAAGCTTCCCACACCATACCAAATTAGGATATTATGACATACTGAGCACTTCCACTGCTCCAGAACACGCCGATACCTGCCTTAGCTCCGTCCCGACCATTATTGAAACATGACCCATCAGAATATACAACGGGGAGGTCTCCTTCACTGGGTGGACTTGTACTAGAGGTGTGCCTGGATCACAGAGCAGTCGTGTACACACCAAGTGAAAAGTATCACCCTTGGGACATTGATAGATAGTAGAGTGTATATTCCATTTGGGATCTGTTAGTCAGCTAACCCTTTACCAATTGCAATCATTTTTATGTAAAGTATAATGGTAAAATGGTAAAATATTATACTTTTTAACTCTGTAAATTTTTAAACTCTGTAAACACTTTATTATTATTAATTATTATTATTAAAATATATTACAAAACTTAATTAAAAGTAATAATAAAAACTAGACTGCAATTGGCAATTGGATTAACCACAGGATACATTAGACAGTGCACCAGCATACTGATTGGTAAAGGGTCTGTCCTACTAGCTCGGGTGTATGATAATGACGAGACATCTTAATTCAAGTGGTCACTAAGGTAAGATCCCAGTGTAATCCCAATCCCATAGCAATCTAAACCCCTCTCTTATAGACCAATTTACACAGCCGAGAGAACTGAAGCACAATATGTTCACCTCACTCTTGACAAAGCCATACCTGTTCTTTCTAGTAGCAAAGTCTCCTGAATATGTCTGCCGTGCTAAGGATGTCCTGCCACTACTACCACCACCTCTACTGCTCTTCACAGAACTACAACTAGCCTTAGCTGCACTTTTACCATCAACAAAATCTGTGGCCTCCGATACGTTCATAAAACTTTTGAAGATAGCTCCAGGGTATTTCTTCACTTGGGCCTCACATTCATTCCTATGGACATTCAAAACGTAATTAAGATGGCAATATACAGTTGACAGCCATCCAAACTTGGAGAGTTTATACCAAGATTGAAATATCCCTGTAGTTCTTCCTACTCTAACAGCATAGTAACTTTTTTTAATCTTTCCCATATTCCCCAAGTACAGCAACGACAGGTCCACAGAAGAGGTGGCTGTGTGAAAAACCTCAAGATAAGCCGATGAGAATTTCCCCAAGCGCCAAAGAATGGACGTGATACGTCTAGCAGGTAGAGCACCAGCTACCTAGTTTTGAAGAGACAAGGTGGAGGTTCGTCTCGCATAGCCGACCCTTTACCTTCCTAGTGGAGACACCAGGCATGCTTATGGCGAATGGATATAATAATAATAGTAATAATAATAATAATTTTACAGCAAGACACGTAAGTGTGGAGGATACATTGAGTGTGTTTAGAAATGTGAAAACAAATGCTGATGGTATGCCTGTAGCACCCATTTTGTAATTAAAAGTACTTATAATTATATCTAGCGAGATTAGTGTATATAGGGGTGATTAGATGCATCTTGCACAGGGACATGAGAAGTGATACGTGCAGGGTTGCTCAGATCTAAAGTGCTGTTTGAAGTGGTCCCAATATATATTTATCAGCTGGCAGAGAAGTGTTGTAAGTGACAGATCCAAGTTTAGAGGAGGAAGTGAGTTCCACAGTCTGGGAAGTCTATTGAAATAGAAATGACTGATGCGGTTAGTTCTTGATCTAGTATATATCACCCTGTGCTTATGGCTTGTGCTCCTAGGAAACTGTATCAAGTCCAAAGAAGGCTGCAGCTGATCCTATACCAAAACATCTGCAGTTTGGCTGGTAGAGTTCTCCTGTGCAACTCTTACGAAATCCTTGCGGTCTGTAGCTGACCCTATGTGTGTACAGTCAAGTTCAACAATACCAACAAGACTCAGATTTTTTTTTGTTTGCATTAGTAGTCAACATGCTGTACATGGGTACAGTCAACAATAACAGGACAGGTATGTGCTGATGAGTGTCCGGTCCAATATTAAAACAAACTGAGTTTGGACTCTGACATTGGTGTGGTGCTCCACTGCTCAACTATAACACAGAAACAACAAAACCGACAAACAGACAAAAAACAACTTTAAACAATTTAAAAAGAAAAATTAACGAAACAAAATTGAATAACAAAATTGATGAAAGGAAAAAATTTACAATGACCTTCTCAATACTTGAAATTTACTCTCTCGGTTATTCCTGGAGCATCTAGTCGAAAAGTTGAGAGTAAATTTCAAGTTGATTATTGAAGTTTTATTTGTCAACTGAGAGTTTGTTGGGACTTGACTGATGCTGATCACAACCAGCTAGACATCAAAACCCTTCGTATATGCTTTATCAGAATCGTCCATATCTAAGTGTTATCACAGAATCATAGAAATTCAGAAAATAGGTTCTGATAAGTGTGTGCGAAGGGGTTGAACACCATAATATCAACAAACAAAAAATGCACACTGTTTTTTTTACAACCATCACCAAAAACTTCGGACTTGAGCGTCGAGCTGGGCTCCTTCCATCTGTAAATCCAGGGATTTACCACTTAATGGCTAATGATGGGGCCCTATCCAACGTGGCAGACATCACTTAGTAGATGGGCTGCGAAGTCTCTTACTTCATTGGTGTGGCTAGTTGGGATTCAGTAAACTTTTGGTTGCTGACACAGTGACAGGGAGCTAAGCAGGACGACATCCATATCACAAACAAAGAGCGACCAGCATAGATGGAATCCGTGTTTACCAATAGAAAGTGTGGTAAGCCAGCCGGATGCAGCTTCTTCCTTTATCCTGAGGGAGGACCAGACTATTTTTGTGTGTTTTTTCCCTTAAAAAACACGCTATAACTGCTTCATCCATTTTCAATTATTTTGGTCTCAAAAGATAGCCTCTTCTGTGTGCTTTGCAATGATATTTGCTAGTGGCATCAAACAAGGTCTAAATAGCACTGCAGAACAACTTAGAAACCACTTTACACCCTAAAAATGGTGGGTTTTCAACTCGTGCTATTTATGGTGCTAGGAAACTAACCACCGATGCATGTGGAAGTACTGTAGACTGGACTCTATCTCATGAGAAAAGAGATTGAAAAACTAGTCAATCATATGACAGAGAAAATAAAGACCTATCAATTACTAAAAAGGAAAAAATTGACTGAGCGGAAACATTTGTGTCGTCAAAGCACTTCTATGGGAAGCAGTGTTATCCATACTTCTTCTCGTCCATTTCTCAACTGGTATATAATGAAATGTCAACATAAAAAGTATCACAACTCAAGAATGGTTGACAGTAATGAGCTGACTTGAAACACAGGTTAGTATATATATCAGTGATGGTAAAAAAATTAAATTTTTTTAAAAATTGCTTCTTTTTTTTGGAATTTGGAAGAAAAAACCCCAGTCCTCTCTTAACAGCACACTTGAGTGAACTGGAAGCATTAATTTGCAATATTTTCTAGTGCTTCCCTTGGCTCTTTGTGAATTTCGTTTTTTGCTTCTTACTTTATTCAATGCGGGAGCTGTAACTTTCCTGGAATGGTCATCTATTTTTAGCTAGGTGAGATGGCAAAGCTATGAGATCCTTCAGTGTTTGATTTAAGCTGCCTTGGACTCTGATAGTTTGGGAAAGATGTTGATGTTTATCTGCATAGGTTTAAAGATGTCATATATGCCTGGATTTGTGCGACCAAGATAGGTCCTTTACTTTGAAGACCATGGATATAAGCTGCATGGAGTTGACTTGGAGAGGGTCTCAATCTCCTTCAATTTGGAGAGTGCCTTATCTCTTACAAAATAGAAGGATTCGTGCCGAGTGATGCTCCCAAATATCCTCTTCCATGAGCTGTGATTGACACTCCTGTTGACCTGTTCCCTCTAAAAGTTCTTTGACATTGTTTTGTTGAACTTCCAGGTTTCTAGGCATTTGAATAATAGCCATAATCTGGACCTAAATAATTTATGCAATCTCACCAGTCATGAAGATTACCAGCAGCAGCAGCAGCAGCAGCATACCGTGTTGTTGGATTTTTATGGAAGAGTTGGTGAGATGATCTATTATTGGGATAGTAGCTATCGCATACACAGCTAGTGTGTCACCATGTATGGTGGTGCCTTCTTGTGAGAGGATAGTTTCTCCTCCAATGAACAGATCAATATTACTGTGATTAGTACTGCAGCGAGTGAAGGGCAATAGTGATGTTGTATATTTCTTAAGGTAACTTGGCGATTTAGGGAGCTGACCAAGATGACACCATCTGCTTCACGTCAGTGTGGAAGATGTCATGCGGTGTCACAGCCACTTTCATGACCAGCTAGTAGCTGTAATGAACCAAGGCAGCCATGATGTTTTTTTTGTTGAGAATTGTGGACCTTCTGGAGCTACAAACTGTGCACAATCTTAATCTCTTTGCTACTGAAGCAATTCATATAAATCTGTAGATTGTGCACCGAATAAACACAATGTTCTCCATCCTGCAGCATTGGATCCTGATAGTCATCCAGCTCCACCCATTTTGAGAACTAAACATCTAACTAAAGAGCCAACCCATCAAATATTACTGGATGGAATTCTGATGGAGGTTGTGCCCCCTCCCCTCCCCCCTCCCTCCCCCCCCCCCCCCCTCCCCCCCCCCCCCCCACACACACACATACACACCAATTTATGTTTTCTTCACATATTAATTGAACTTCCGCTGGCTCTGGAAGCCACATATTGGTAGGGTAGGGTCAAGAGCCTTATTGATCCGACAAGCCCCTACTCATTTGCTTAGGTTTCTAGCTCACTGGCGGAAGATCATTGGGCCAGCTTTGCTTATTTCCTCATTAACATGTGTGCATTGAAGATTTTACCACCTGTACCTACAATATTAGTACCAGTGCACGAGTATGCACGTGTGCTGCTTGAAGATGTGGGTAAATAAAGAGGTTACTGAGGAACTGGTTATGTGATTGTTTATGTATTTACCAGATGCAGAGGGTCAGGTGAAAGTTTTCACAATACTTTATGCTTCCAACATTACCCACCCCTACACACAGACACACACCTCCCTCATCTGAATCCATTACTGTTTTCTCCACATTCTAAATTCATGCCCCGCACCAACTAACTCTATTTCTTCTGGTCGATGATGTTTGCCTCAAACCTGTTAATATTTTTGTATAGTTCCCACCTTCACAATTATCACATGAGCTCATGATGAATGGTATTGGGTGACAGTGCTTGAGTCAGGGGGGGGGGGGGGGGGGGGGATCACCAGGGTGAGATAGTAGAGGATGTGATCTCGAGGAACAAGGCTAAGTATTTAGGTTGCAGGTGGATGCAGCCTAAGTTTTGCAAGCAAGACTGTGGAAGAGAGAATCAAGCAAGACGAGGTCACATTTTTTCCACTTCCGTTTAGGCAGCGTTGAGTCCTGTCAAATGAGCAAAGAGAGCTCTAAGGTGGCCTAACAAATACTCAAATACCACCATACCAAATACAAGATAGTTAATTTGTTTACATTTGTTTTAGGTAAGACGTCCGATGTGGGTAGGAGTTGATAGTGAAACGAACATGGCCATATCCAGGATATGGAGGGGGAGGAGGCTGTTAGCATGTGATACCTATATAGGAGTGCTGGTGTTTCCTGGGGGAGGGGGAGGGGGAGGGGGGGGGATTTCCTTCTTTTTCTCTCTCCAAAGAGTATTATTAAAGTTACCCATTTTCAAAATGCAATCATGATTCACTAACAACATGCATTGTGAATAGCAAAGTTTCTATATACAACAAAGTAGCTACTGCAAGTGAGAGAGTGGCAGCCCTATTTGGTTCTGCTGAATATACAGCAGACCCTCTGCATATCCCAATCCCGTTTGGATAAGTGAAATTTCTGGACATGTGAAGTAATTGTTGCATGCATATATATATAGCATTAAAGATTACATTCAAGAAATAAATGTAGTTGCATTTGCATGTCTCTATTTAATGGAAGACACACAGAAGTGTTAAGCAATGTCTTGGAAAGAAGCAAATAATGACTTACTGAGGCATTAACAGATGACTGCAATATTGTTTTTGTGCTGATTCTGTAAGCCGAGTACTTAACATACAGTAACAATGTACAAATTCTGTAGTAGTGGGCTTGGATTGGATAGAGCTGGGAAGAGAGGTCTTGTTTTGCAAGTGTCTACTCTGCCCGAACAAGGAAAAGTTGAAGTCCCCACTTGGGAGACCTATTGATGCTCATACCAGTTTCCTTCCCAAGCAAGATGTTTGCACTAGGTAACAATAGTCCAGCACAACAGAAATGCTGGCTATATTTGTAAACATACATTTAACACCAAAATATGGGAGTATATATCATTATGACCATTTTTGTGGTTACAACTATGGAGCACCATGGATTCTGCACATGTCATTTTGAATTTGATATATAGCTTAAACGATAGATTGCTCTCTCTCTGAGTGCTCTCTTTCGATACAAAATGGTTGCAAGGGTATAATGATGCCAAAGTAACCTGCAGCCAAATCTACCTTAAAATCTGAGGCTGTAGGTGCCAAAGCCACTGAAAATGTCACTGGGTTGCCAAAGAATATTCATGAGGCCAATAAGCTTTAAGTGCTGCTCCTTCACACTCAAAATCTGAGGAAAAGGAAATGTGGGGAGCAGGATACCCACAGGAATACAACTGCTACGGTGAAGAGATACAAAGCAGCAACAGAGGTGGTCAAAAAACTATTATTGTCCCCACATAACTAAATATTGCAGAGCAGCCAGGCCCTGGTGGGACCAGATTGCCCGGGAGGCTAATTCAGACAAGTTGTACAAACATGGTTGGGGTAGTGGGGAGGCTAAAGTGGAGGGTGGAGGAAAGGGGGCTTTGAGAGTGGGGTTTGGAATGGTGGTCAAGGAAATGGATTTGAAGTTATCACTGAGGGAGATGAGGTTGTATATTCTAGGGTTGGCAGAATGTTCCTGCAGAAAGAGGAGGAGCATTAGTAGTTAGGTATGGTTGAAATGGGGAGGTTTATATATAGGTGGGCAAGTGGTGTAGGGATGTTGGTAGATAAGAGACTGAAGTTGCTGGACCAATGGAGGGTGTAATGTGCAGTATATAGAGGGAGAGAAAGAAGTGGTGGTAGGCATTGTTTATGAACCCAGAGTGGGTGCGAGTACAGGAGACAAAAATACTTTTCGAAATACTACAAACAGATATAGCGATATTTGGATATGAAATGATTCTGATGGGTGATTTTAATGCAAGGATAGGTCTGGGGGAGGAAGATCAAGGTTGAAAGATCATCACCATAACTGGTGTGTCTTGCTAGGAACTTACAATGTGGCAGTTGCTGCATGGACACACAATGCGGTAAGTGCATTGGTGGCTGAGTTAGTTGTTAAAGGAAAGATTGCCATAAAGTTATTTTTGATAGTTGGTACAGAGAGGTCCTATAGGGGAGTAAATCTCATGAATGGACTACACAAAGTAAAAGTAGAGGTCAGCAAATCATGTGACAATAAAAGTGAGGAAGCAGATCTCGCTTAGAATTGCAAGAGTGACTAATATTCATGGAGTTCTTGGAGACATAAAAAATATGTCTAGCAACTCAAGCCTTCATCATTAGAGGAAACCTGTGGAGTTGTACCAACTTGGTCTCAAAGTCGGATCTATAATCATTAAGTCGGTTGCATTCCTCGGCATTTTTCCCAGGGTTTTAATGATAGGCCTCTACAATTGTGAACAGCAAACCAGAGAGATGAAGTGTGCTTTCCCTACAGAGATCTTTACAATTGAAGAGACTCAGTAAATGCATTGGAGCATACTTTATTGGAATGTTTTGACCAAGAACAATTATATATACTCAGGACGATAATAACAAGATCTTTATTGACTTTGTTGCATGTTGAATAGTAGGGTTCTACTGGGCATGAAATCTCATTGCTGCACATTTGCCAGGGTGATGAAGCTGAAGCTTTCACGTTGAACACTATGCCTAGAGTTACTCAATGCCACTCAGATCATGGTGGTGGATGAGATGGACTTCACTAACTTAATATAGTTGGTAAGGTGGGAAGAACTTGCAGGCAGGTCATTCAGTATCAACAGGGTGCAAGGATGCTACTTGTAGGGAGATAAGGAAGAGAGCCTTCAATATTCACAAAATGACTTTGGCTTTAACAATTCCAGAGGGGGGAGAGGCTGTAGTAACGTAGATTGGAGAAAGTTGTTAAAAGTTGGAGAGACATGACCTGCCTTTTATGAAACCCTTTTTTAAGGGTAAGGTATTGCTGAATTAATGGGTAAATGTTTTTTTTCTGCCTTAGAATGATAGCCAAAACATGGATTTGAAGCTTCTACACATAGATTGTATTGACGTTTTGTAAGTTATGCTAACTTTTATCCATGCACCTCAATCATTTCATACACTAGGCGTGAAAGAGATCCTTGAATATGTCAAGCTATCTTGGAGACCATTTGAGCAATAGCCCAGCTAAAATTATCAAAATACAGCTTATTCTCTACTGCATTATAGTCATCCTACTGCACATGTGCAGTAGTAAAGGTAAAGTAAAGCACATGATTATTTTGAGCTTTGTTGACCTTTGATTGCTTTTCAGTGCTAGCCAGGTTTCTTAGCAAATACATCAAGAAGTGATCAAGGTCTTTCCCAAAAAGAAGGCTTCAACTGCTGGTGAGAATTCAAGTCAGACTGCTGCTCCTGAAACTTCAACTGCTCCTCAGACTCCAACTGCTCCTGATGTACCCATCCTGACCACCTCAAGAAGCTGTCTCTGACCTCTCCCCACGTTCTGGCCTCCCATGCTACTGTCTCAACCATGCCTGTCAGTGGCTCAGTCTCTGCCTCAACCAGCTTAGACTCTGTAGCTGCTGGCCCTTCCTTTTCATCATCTTCACACTCAGGTGAGTGTAAGGCTAAGGCTAAGCCTAAAATAAGTGAGGAGATGACTGGCTACAGTCTGTACAACAACCAGACACTGCATTCGGCACTGAACCAAATAGGGCAGTGCTGTGCTTGTCGGTCTCCCCTCACTTTAGTTGAGAGCGTTGCAAGGAGAAAGGGTTTGGTCACGAAGACCACCACTCTGCATTCTCGTGCAAGTATCAGCATGCCTTGCCAGGTCCAAGGATATCTCACCCACCAACACTAAAATCCCACAAGATTTAGTCCCTAGGCCGATTTTTGAAACAACGAGCTGTTGAGTAGGTATATTTTAGGAACTCAAAATCAGTATGAGACTTTTAACAAGCTCATGATCTAGGTGCTCTAAGACAGAGTTCTGGTTTGTGCATAGATGGCTGTTGACGTGGCTGCTAGGATTTTCAATGACTGCGCCCCTAGCATTCCATCTCTGATATCACATCTTCGGGCTGAGTCATGCGAGAGCTCTGGTTTCTTTACAGGTTATGATGGAGATAGCCTGAGACAAGCAGAACGGAAGAGCTAGTTGGTGGCCAGGAGGAGGAGGAAGACTCATTGGCATGCAGAAAAGGAGAGTGAGGATCGGCTCCTTAGCTGCGGAGGGAGTTCACTATGGGGCTGATTTTTTAGGTGGTGGTTGAACTGTGTAATTGTTGCATGTTATGTATCATTACATGTCATCTTCCATTGTCAAGTATAATTTAATGCCCCAACTTTGAGGCCTCATTCTAAAAATATGACCTTTTAGACTGCCAAAAATTATATCTCCTTCAATTTTGATCTGCAGTCCACACTTTTTAATATCATTTTAGAGCTCATTTAATACTCTATGTTCATAGAATCAGATTTTATTTTGTATATAGGGCCAAATGTTGACCTCAGTAGTGGTATGAATAGTGCTAATCTGCCACATGAAAACATGCTAATTGAACCACAAACATGCAGGGAAGCCCTTGGCTCTACTCATTGCTAAGTAGTAGTTGTTGTTCTTTTGGGGGGAGGGGGGAGCAACGAGGGATCCCTAGCATACCAATATTCCAGCTGATATCTGAGAATGCATAGGAGTTGTACACCAAGTAAATTACCATTAGAAAGCACATATCAAAAGCAACATTTTGGCACAAAAATCTACTTCATTGGTGCTATGTTTCAATAATTATTATGAAGCCTAGAATCCGACCTTATGAAAATCAGCATTACGGTACTCTTAAGATACTAATACTAGACAGAATGCACAGCACAGAAATCAGTCTGTACATACAACTTTTTGGGGAATAGGACAGATCTTTTTCAGCTTCCAGTCACTAGAAAAGGGGAGTGATTGGTACAAGGCATGTCATTTGAGAACCAAGGGACTAATGTCACTGCTGCAGGACTTTGCTGTTCTAATGTGTGGAGAAACAGAACAGAACATCTGAGGTAACCCTAAGGCACTGAGTTGGTTAGTGGGAGCTCTCTCCATTGATCACAAAATATTAAAACCCACTCACCGTCATAAGCGTATATATACGTCCAAACCACATAATTATCAGTGAAAAATCATTAAAAAATCAATCGTTCGGTTGTAAATTAAGATATGAATATAAAAAAATAGCTCAATTCTTGATCTACGTACGTGCCGAATATAAGAGCCGTACGGGTTCGGTAACTAAGGTAAAGTAAAATTGAAATCGCTGACCGTTCACTTTTTGATCAAGTTGGAAATGACGGTCAGACTAACTTTAGAGCAAGTTCTTTCTAGGATTCAAGACGACGACTACCTCCTATCAGAGGACGAAAGTAGCAGCGAGGAAGGTGAAGTAATCTATTCCTAACTTGGGAAGAGTAGCATTGACCCTGAAATTGTGCTATCGATGGGTGGGAGATACTTTTGGACAATTTTCTGGCGAGAGCGGTGCCGCTCGATAGTCTGTTTGGGCGGAGGAGAGTCTAGCAGTGATGAAGAATACTATGCCAGTGACTTTTGTTTACTTGCTAGCTAAGTAGCTAGCAAGTAAAGCATGTTCTGGATGGAATGTTCTTTCGTGGGACAATCCATTCATTAGGTCAAGGAGGCAATACTTTTTGTTTATGTTGACATTATTCTTTTTAGGTATGGTGCAACCAACCCCTTCACTGTCACCCTTCCTCATAGCCACTTCTTGTGGAGTTCATACTCCTTCGGTTCATACTCATTCAAGGCCTGTTGGTCAGCGTAATCGCAGAGCTAGGAGTAGTCAACTTGCACATCTGAGTACACGTAGTCAAGTAACTTCCAGTATTCATTTGGATACCTCAATGGCTTCTTGTACCAGTCATGTTTGATGCTACATACATTGTGTACCAAGTGTTATAAGAGTAAATGAAATGTGAAAATATATATTCCTAGATGGTGTCTATACATTACATTGTGGTAGTGTGGCACAATAATGTCTTATTGTATGTTGCTGGCCAGTATCTTATCAAGCCTCCATCACTGTCTGAGTGGCTGAAAACAACTTGATTATATACCATACTAGAGGAGGAAATGAAATAAGGCCATATACGTGTGCACACGTACATAGATCATATTGCTACAATTGTTAATCATCTGTGAAACCAGAACTCAAAACTTCTAATTAGATTCATGGCATTGTGGTTTGTTTCTATGGCAACTGTAGGTTACCACAATGTTGGTCGTTACAAGGGCTTTCATGTGAACTATGGTTGCTAAGGACTTTAGTCAACCTTTGCTGAAATAGCATTGCATATGTTTATACAAGTCAATTTTTTGTAATTTTTTAAAATAAAGTCAACGGTGGGAAGGGTTAATTACAGAAGATAAAGTGTGGTGTGAAAACTACCTTGTTAGATGTTTCAGGTGCTTAATGATCTAAGGAGTGATAATTTACTCTCTTCATAAGGCGTCCTAGCACATCAAAGAGAAGACTCGAGTAACAACAATTTGTGTTTGTTTGCCAAAGAAGAACTGTGCTTTACAAGGCACTTGACTATATTTGTCTGTTTAAAGTGGTGTTTTGTTTCTGAGCCAGACAGGAAGGCAATAGCTGACAGGCTTCATTTAGGCAATGAGCTTCTATGATTTTACCTTTACACCCAGCCGAATTTCAACAAAGCCTGGGATAAGAGGAGAAGAAGCTTTCGAGCAAGAAGTCAACCAAATAAGTACATTTGTAATTGAAGAATACATTTTTTGACGTCCTAGTTTTACTCAGATGGGCAGATCTACCAAAAGAGAGTATGTGGTGATCTGAGTATTTTGAACATGCTATCAAGAGATTATGAACATGCTGGAGGAGCTGGATACAACTAAAGGATATTCCCATATGAGTTAGTTTGAGTTACCATTTGTGTAAAATTCACCAAGAAAAAAATCTATTCACAGAACCTGGAATAGAAGACTGTTGAGTTTATATTGAAATACCAACTATGAGAAAATGATCATATACAGGCAAGGAAGCCAGTGTGTTAATTATTTCCTCCATTAGGAGAAGTCACAGCTTGGTGGCATGTATAAGCAGTAAAGAAGTGTCAGGGTGAGACACTGAACTATACAGCACAGACTTCTATTGTCTGAGGTTACAAGGATAATTGAGTGCAAGGTTGCAGGAATCGGACATAACAATTATCACCACTCCGCCACATGAGCCCCTTTCACAACGAAAAACAGAATAATGATATTCAACAAGGTTGCGAGCATTCCAGAACAGCAGTGTCACAGCTCACGATCTAGTCTTGTGTTAGAGTACGAGCTTGATGTAGAGGGAGTATAGGTAATGGAAGAATGTGAGGGGTGGCAAGCTTCTCAGTCTGAGGTGGCAGCCAGAGAAGAGGCCTCAATATTTGTACACGAACACAAGGAGTTTGAGACTTAGTGATATATTCTACAGCTGACAGGTCTGAGGAATGATGAATGAGAGAGCGATCAGGCCGTCTGACTAGAATATAGTGGCTCAGATGCAGGCTGACTAGTTTGTAGTGGCTCAGAGGAATGACTAGTTGGGTGATCAGGCACTACCTGGTTAGGCTTTGAGAACGAGTAATCAAATACAACCTGACTAATGTCTAGTGGCACTGAGAACTGAATGGTGGGAACCGACTCAGCCTGATTAGCATCTAGTAGCTAGCATCTAGCGGCTTTGAGGACTGAACGGGGGGGTGGGGGGGGGGGGGGGGGGGGATTGGTCATATGTAGCCTGGCTATATATATAGCACCTAGAGATTGCTGGGACGAAAAATGGGCTATATAGCCTATACATTTTACCATTGATTATTTGAACTTTCAATACACTCTCAGTTGACTTAGTCTAGATACAATGACTTTCTAGATATCAACTTAAACTTTCGGTTAGATGCTCTTCTAAGGAATGATGAAGGCTAGAGCATCCAGCCAAAACATCAGTGAGCAAATTTAAAATTGGAAGTTATTGTGTCTAGATTATTCGAGAGTATTTGTACTGGAACAGGAGTAGTTATGAGGCAAACTGGAACATTTTTCATTGATTCCCCAGTAATTTCCAAGGAAAATTCATTAATAAGTTCTTGCGATCCAGCTTGCATCGAGGGCAGCAGAAATGATTACCTGACCTACTGATCACTTACACAAACTGCTTTGGAGAGCCCTGCACTTCCACAATGCAGCCAGGTTTGGCATCCATCGGGTTTGGCATCCATCAGGTTTGGCATCCATCGGGTTTGGCATCCATCGGGTTTGGCATCCACCAGAGCAAGTTGACTGTTTAATAGGCAGACCTGGACAAGTTGGTCCGCCCTTAGGCTGCCACATAGGGGTTAATGACCTTACCATCAGTCCTTATGTGGATGGATTTTTTTCTCTGTTTTCTTCCATTTCCTTGTCTTCTCTCCTCCTGCCCAGGTGATTTTTCAAGGCACAATTGAAGGGATAGTGGTAACCATTGTTAGAATAATCGAAAGTGCCATCTTATGAGATTCTCTAACTCACAATTGTACAACATTGATTACCTTATTGAAGAAAAGGTCATTACCAGAAAAAGTTTTACCAAAGATTTATATAGGAGTTCTAATTTCATCTGACCTATCATGTAGTCTCCATGTATCATCCATAATTGGTAAATCAAACAAGTCCTTGGGGCTTCTTAGACGTACTTTCAATCATTGCAACACAGTGAGTGCAAAGAAACAACTTTACCTCACTCTAGTAGTGAAATCTCTACTCACGTATGCCTCTCCAATCTGGCATCCTCATCTCAAGAAAGACTTTGTCCCATTGGAAAAGATCCAAAGAAGAGCAACTAAGTTTATCCTCGGAGATTTTTCATCAGACTATAAATATCGCCTTTTAGTTTAACTATTCTTCCCCTAATGATGACTCTGGAACTAAATGATATCTTATTTGTTGTAAAATCTCTAACCCATCCGAACATTTCAATATTCTTAATTACATTTCTATGTCCACTATAACTACTAATTATCTAAAAATCAAACGTGTTCATGCTCGTAATGTAAAGAACCTCTGGTCTCTTTGGATAGTATAGACTTGAATCTTTCATTATCTATTATAAAATATCAACTAAACTTGTTATTTCTTAATCACTTCATGTCAAAATCACACTTTGATCCAAATAATTCATGCTCTTATCATTTTCTATGTCCATGTAACAAATGCACTAATATACCGTCCCCCCCCCCCCCCCCCCCCCCCCCCAACTTCCTTAAATCTGGCTACTTGATTTTGACTTGTAGACCATCAGTACTCTTTCTCCTAATCATTGTCACCACTCATGTTTCTATATATATGTACTGTAAAGTGATAATAATAATAAGGCAGAAGAGTGGGTTGGAAAGGTAATATGGATGAGTAGAGTGAATGGGCAGGTGGAAGTAGACAGAGGAAGAATGGTGTGGGAGCTTCTAGCAATAACCCAGTATGGAGCATGCAGCCGAAGTGTGGTGGACAGGAGGACGTAATGCTTAAGAAGTTGGAGTCAGCATAGATGAGAGTGGGTAGGAGTCTGTTGGGGACAAGTAACACAGTAGCAGGAGTGGCAATACGGGGAGATATGGGGTGGAGGAAGGGAAGAGATGAAAAGGTTTTGTTTGGCAAGAGATTAGAGGTGTTGGACAGAGCAGATTGGTAAAAGTGATTGTAAATAAACTAAGAGAGGATGGAGGAATTGGATGGTGGGAAGAATATGAGATCTTGAGGAGAAAGTACGAGATAAACAACAAGGTTGGGTCAGTGTGTAAATGGAAGGGAAAGTGAAGGTGAGAAATGAGAAGGACTGGGAGGAGGGAAGTAAACGGAAAGAGTATGCTGAATTTTTATAAATCGGCAAAGAATGGTGCGAGGTCCATGCATGGTCAGGAAGGTGTGCGGTTGCAATTTCGACTGAGGACTGCATCAGCTGGGTTGTTAGAGGATAAGAAGAGATGTGGGATAGTTAGGGATGAGAGGTATATAATGTGTGATAGTGGAGCAGGGGAGGATGTGGAACATTTCTTGGTGATATGCAGGGAATTTGAGAGGAATCGGCTGGTGCTGATGGATGAGGTGCACAGAATTGTAGGGGCAGGACAGTGGCTGGATGAATTTAGAAGAGTGAGTAAGGATGGCATTGCTTTTGGGGAAAGATGTGGAGGGAGTAAGTGATGCAGTGATGGAGGTGGGCGAGTGTGTTATGTATTGGGTAGGGAAGTATATAGGAGAAAGGAACTGTTGTATGGTGAGCTGAGGAATGATCTTTGGTCCCCTGCCGTCCCCTCCTCCTTGAGCAGCGTAACTTAATATTGTGGATAATTTTATTAATAAGTACTGTTGATTTTTTTAATATAGATTGTTATTAGGATAGTTACTAAATCACACTGTGCTGTAATATATTATGTGCAATATGAAGATTAAATCATAATAATAATAATGATAATGATAATAATAATAATATAACCGCTCCATTGATTTGGGAGGGGTTGTGGGTGTGCTTTAGCGCCCCTCCTCCTCTCCCAAGGTCCCAGCCAAGGAGAACTGAACTTACAATAACATTATTGTTTACGCTGGTCTCAACCTTTGAACCTCGAGTTGGTCACGCGGTTAAGATGATGTCACGTCCCTTCTGAATCTTGACACTGAACACTGAACCGCGGTTGGACCGCAATTTCTTTGACTCCAGAGAAGGATGTATAAACATTACAAGCACAGTATAGGTAGTTAGTGACTACAGTTATTATGCCGGTTGGGCTAGTCGTTTTCGAAATAAGTGCCTCTTCCAAGGGGTACTTGAGGAGACTACGAGCTAAGGTTAACTCGGAAGCCCATCTGTTAGGGAAATATCTGAGACGATATCTATCCCAACTACGCACGAAGGCACGCCCCAGTACCGTCACGTTATTATTACTCGGCATCGCCTTTTATTTGGTCTTAAGTCGTTGCGGACCCGTTTTGGCCAAAATCGGTGAGACTACCTTTGACGCTTTCGACTTGAACACTAGACTCCTGCAAAACTTAAACCCGGTGGGTTTACAATCGTTAAAAGGAATTTATAAAGTCTTCAGAGGCATAACAAGAGTGCCCGGACCTTTTGCTCGCAGGTATATTCACATGTAGCTATGTAATTAAGCTGCTAGAGAAATTAAGCAGCTAGAGTAGGCGACCTAAGTTGACCTAAGTTAAATATTGTTGTAAAATGTAGTATCATGATAGTGATTATAACGTTTGATAGGCCAAACATAATTAATGTACAAAGGTTATCTGCTACACCAAACCTTATCCATACCAAACCTTATCCACGCAGATATTTTAATGTGGTGTACTACATTATGGGGAACAAGAAGTCAAGGTTATCTCGTGGTGAAGGTCACCAGAAGCACCAACAAGGCAACACTGAAGGAGTGGTAGTCCGCACAGAGCAGGATTTGTCTTCTAAACCACCAAATCGGTCTTCATCTGCGGTTAGTTGGTCCTACAATAAACAAGGGCATCTTAGCCAGTGACTTTCCAATAGGACTACTTTCATGACTGATTCAGACCCACTTGACCTGGGCCCTTGATTTACAAAAGAAAAAGTTTTGTTCCAGCATTTTCAATAAATGTTCCAGAATTTGCAATGGCAAGATTACACTGGTTTGAGGCAGGTTGAGTTTGTGATAAAATAATATTATCTAAATACTGATGATGTAACCTCTTGGATATTCTAGGAGTCAAAGGAGTCGAAGGAATATGTTGCACTAAGTGCAATAGAGGATGATATCAAAATGGGTTCCTTGGCCATTCTGAAGCGTGCAAATCAGGACCTCAAGCACTACGCAGTCTTCATTCAGCACGATCAGTGTGACCCCGAGTTCCCACTTATGCTGATGAAGGGGAAAACCAAGCCAATGCACCGCTTCGATCCCAAAGCACCAAGGCACGCGCACACAGTTTCTGCAGCGACCAGGATTTTCTACGGGGACTACGAAACAGTTTCTGTCCGGTACCTAAAGACCGACCCGGGCATTTCGTGCAAACAAATGGTCACTTGTGTCGATGAGATGGCCAAAATTCCATTCTCTGACGCTGAAGTGGAAACCATCAGCAAAGCAACATCACCTGAGGAACGCAGTGCCATTGTATGTACTTTCATGGTCGCACATTTCTATCAGAAACTGAGGCTGCTGAATGGTAATCCGGAGTCCATCACTCCAACTAGCCTGGAAGAGCACCTGCAACTAGAGGAGCCATTGTATATTAAGCTTCCTAAAGTAAAGGAAGGACCTATAGCTCATGGAGACGACCCTCCCTTCTTTAGCAGACTAGTGTAAGTTAACACCCAAGTCATCCTCTTGACGAGCAATGTGATATGACCTTATATAACCTACAGTCCAACCACAAATGGTTGTAATCATATTCATGTTATTGATTAACACTTGCCACTCGTGGGGTAAGTAATTGTGGTGTTGTTCGATCAATGCAAAAGGAGTACAAAATCAAACACCCGATGATGACATTTTGCAGCTGTTGCAATGGCCAATGTCACTTAGCTCTCTTCATGTGGCTAGATCAGTAATTATAGGCAATTATGACTGTGCCAATTGCAGGAATATACATACATTCTACAGTCGTGCTGAGCACACAAACAGAACAGCTACAGTCAACATTAGTTATAAATTATAAAACATGTACTCAAGATGGCAGGCCGAGTTAATCTCGTGCAGTGCTGGGTGCATGTGTTCTGTATACATTCTTGTTTTTTTAATATTATTTTTTTAATGTTTTTGAGACTCAAAAGTGCAATAGGCTAAAGAGAGCACTTGATCGAGTTCACTCATTAAGTACACGTGCATAGGTCTACCGGTTATAAAAACAGATGTAATCAGACTTGGACCTCCATATTGACATTGCTCCTCCCACCCCCCAAGACCTGACACTTCACTGTCCCTTCCAATTAGGAATCCAAGGGCCTTCTCTTTGACTGCAGCCTCTGTTAGGCATGTATTTTGAAGTGTATGAATCAATGAATTGGCCACGTTCCAAGTTATATCATGTCTACTCTGTACTGCTTGGTCTGGTGATGCATCTGCCCTCCAACATATACATATATGATAGATGTATGTCACATCCAGTTTTTCCAATTGTTGTATTTTAGTGATGGAATCTTCCCACCTGCCGATATTACAACACATCTACTGGGAGATCTCCCTAATCTAAATACTGGAGATTTGGTACTATTCTCAGGAGCCACCAGTTCAGGTGCCTTGATCAAATTCTTTGATCATGCGGAGTTCTCTCACATTGGAATTGTGAGTTCATTTGATTGCTGCCACTTCTAGCAATACATGCACAACACCATAGTGGTGTCAAGCCAGCTGGTACACACACACAATACCATGGTATCAAGCCACACACACACACAACACATAGTGGTGTCAAGCCAGCTGGTACACACACACAACACCAGAGTGGGGTCAAGCCAGCTGGTACACACACACACACAACACCCGAGTGGTGTCAAGCCAGCTGGTACACACACACAATACCCGAGTGGTGTCAAGCCAGCTGGTACACACACACACACAACACCCGAGTGGTGTCAAGCCAGCTGGTACACACACACACACAACACCCGAGTGGTGTCAAGCCAGGTGGTACACACACACAACACCCGAGTGGTGTCAAGCCAGCTGGTACACACACACAATACCCGAGTGGTGTCAAGCCAGCTGGTACATCACAACACCAGAGTGGTGTCAAGCCAGCTGGTACACACCCACAACACCCGAGTGGTGTCAAGCCAGCTGGTACATCACAATACCCGAGTGGTGTCAAGCCAGCTGGTACATCACAATACCCGAGTGGTGTCAAGCCAGCTGGTACATCACAACACCCGAGTGGTGTCAAGCCAGCTGGTACACACACACAACACCAGAGTGGTATCAAGCCAGCTGGTACACACACACAACACCCGAGTGATGCCAAGCCAGGTGGTACACACACACACACACACACACACACACACACACACACACACACACACACACACACACACAACACCCGAGTGGTTTCAAGCCAGCTGGTACACACACAACATTTTCATCATGCAGGTTGTTAGAACTACATTTACCACTCAAGTTCTTGTCTGGGAAGCAAGCACCAATAAAGCAGGTACGTATATATGTATATATATATATATATATATGTATATATATGTGTGTTACATTCTTCTACTATTGATTATACAATGTATATAATGAGCTGTTGGCAAATAGTCCAAAAACAGTGTTTGTGGATAATCATCTAACATGACGAAACCTAGAAGCCATCTACCTGGCAACACCTAAAGTTGAATGACCTAGGAATGCCAGAGCATAAACAGGACATTCAAGGGTTGCCTAAGTGCTGCTGTAGTGCATCTAATTAATCGATGTGTATGTACGTTGTACTTCTGACATCTCTACACCCAGACACGATGTCAAGAATGTGTAGCAGATGTAGATACCAAGGTCATATAATTATGCTGTGAAGTGCAGCAGTGGATAGATGATTGTAGTAGTTGTTCTAGTTAACTGCAGGTATTCTCTTTGGGGTTAGGTGGATACGAGCAGATTAAAATATTGCCTTGTGTGTATAGTGGTATATCCAGAACTGCTGCAACCTTTTTAGGGCATGCATATCCCATGACTTCTGGGATATTTGGAACTCCCCTGGGATGCCTCAGGCCTATACCATATACTGTTGGGTGGACATAAATGTCGAGCTTTAAAAGCTCTTCCTGCAGTGTTGAATGCAGAGTTTAAAATGTCCCTTTATGGTGTTCAATACAGAGATCTCCCTATTGTATACAGCATAATGTTCATGAATTCTTATCTACAGGTCTTGTAGATATTGAGTCAGGTGATGTGCAAACTGGCGTAGAACTTCTTCCACTTCGTAATAAGATTTTTTCTGGCTGGTATAACCGTGTCGCTATTCGAAGGCTCACCGGAATTGACAAGGAAAAACGTGATGAAATGTACAAACTACTTCTGCTATTCAGGAAGGAGGTCCAAGGAAGACCTTACGAGAAAAACAAAATGCAACTTATTCTCTCGGCCATTGACTTTAAGGAGGATTACTTGACCTTTCTGAGTAATACCAAGGAGGATCTGTCCAGTCTTTTCTGCTCCGAGTTGGTGGCAGAGGCTTACAAGAGAATGGGACTTCTGGTGACAGACAAGCTGTCGAATGAGTTCACACCTGATGATTTTTCTAGCAAGAATAAAAAGCATATTACTCTCAAAATGGGCCAGCTGGAAAAAGAGGAGTACGTTGAGCTCAAGATTGATACGCCTGATGCGACAGGTACACTGTAGCACTCACAACCAAACAATCTGCAGTTTCATATAAATATACATTCATAGTGTCCTGTTTACAAAGTTGATAATACTATTAAGAAAGAGAATAAGAATAAGAGTGGTCAGACAGACTTTGGGGCTTCATGATTTCATTGTGTGCACTTGATATTATACTTATAGCTCCAGATAGTATTTATTGGTGGGGCAGGAAGATGTGGGGATTTTATAAATCGCAGATCTGGGCACATCCTCCCCCTCCCTCCCTGAAAGATACCACGAATGTGCTCTATTGCAGCAATCGCAGATCCGGGCACATTCTAAACTCTTCCCAACTTCTGATGATTCTATCCATTTGTTTTATGCATTATTAGTGTGTGTATATATGAGAATATAATCATTTATGAGGGACTATACTCATGATAGTTTTCCACTGTGTGTCTGGAGGCCGTTTTATCTACTTCATCAGTTTCATTGTGGCTAATCTTTTAAGCCCATTGCCAAGGGAAAATATTGATAAAGGAAAAAGAGAGAAAAACAAAACACACACAAAAATACCAATAGAGAGTCCTTCTAGAACATTGCCTTGCTTAATGATGTTTTAACCATATGGAATTGGGCGTGTTGGGTTTAGATTTCCCCTCCCCCCCCCCCCCCCCAAATACTCCACAAGTGGAGAAAAGTATCCTAGCAACAGCTCTAACACTAAATGTGGGTTATGGGAATACACTTGTAACTCATGCAAGCTTGGAGAAAAGTATCCTAGCAACAGCTCTACCCACTAAATGTTGGGTTATGGGAATACACTTGTAACTCATGCAAGCTTGGAGAAAAGTATCCTAGCAACAGCTCTATCACTAAATGATGTTGGGTTACGGGAATACACTTGTGACTCATGCAAGCTTGGAGAAAAGTATCCTAGCAACAGCTCTACCACTAAATGATGTTGGGTTATGGGAATACACTTGTAACTCATGCAAGCTTGTTGGCTTGGAGAGGGGTGTGTTTTGCATTTTTTAATGCCACCCACGGCATATCCTAGTGACAAAAAAAATCTCTGTGAGCTTTGGATCACTTTTGCTTCCCCAGTACATATGCTATTCGGTATTTTATCATCAGCTTGACGATGATTGGATTAGTAAAACATATATAGGCTTGTCAAACTTCTACCATAGATGTTAGCTTTAGCTGCCATGCAGAGGCTGTAATGGAAGTATCACTGAATGGACACCCAATAAATTGTATTACTGTCGTGCATGGAAACAAAAAAGTGCTTGTTTTGATGACATACTCTGTTATGATGACATACTCTGTTACGATCATCTTTGTCAGGAGCCGCCTGACATGGCCAAGCTTGGCCATAACCTGTAGCTAGAGGTAGCTGTAAGTTCTAATTAGCTAACCATGGTTAATTACTGTTATTGATGTGGTTCACCTGGATTTATACAGGCTTATGTGTCTCTACCTGTCATCTGTATGTTTGACTTTGGGACTGTGCATTGTATGGTGTGCTTACTGTGTGAGGCTATAAAAAAAAACTGCCAGACAAAACTGTTTCAGCCTACTGTTGTTGCTTTGAGTAATAAAACTTAGTCTAACATTAAACCCCACATTTCTCTGGGTAGACGGGCTACTTACTCCTAGCTGTTAGGCTCTGGTGGCAGCAATACCTACCATATTGGGACTAGGCAGTAGTTGAACCCCAACAATCTTCAACTTCTCAGCTTCTTAGAGGAAGGTGGTGGTCTAACGGTGTTCTTAGTAGCATTAGTCTATTGCAGTAGTTTACTGCACATGCCAGTGACTAACAGATTACTGAGTTCAGGAATGATGAGCTATCATGACTGTCAACTTACACTGTTACCAAAGCATGCTCTCATCAATAAATGTTGGTGTCTTGCCAGATGCAACTCTGTGGATCATGGTGGACATGGAAACATTGGCCTTGAGCCATTTCTGAACTATCGTGTAGGTCTTGCTGATGCTGTCTCACCCACTTCAAAGATTGTGATTTTGTGTGGTTTTGAAGCAGGCATCTACATGGTAACCATGACAATAGCCAGTTGCAAAAGTGAATGACTTCTGGTCAGATCAACACAAGAACAACACCACAATGCAAATCCTGACAATGACTGGCCAAGAACCACAGAGTGAGTCACAGGCCTTGCCACATGGTACATAATTATTTCCATATGGATGCTATCAAAACAGGTTGACGGTGAGGACTGGAATGTCATTCAGATATCACAGTGGAATCCTGATTTTCTCAGGAAGACTGAGGAGTTCATGACAAAGTTTCTGGTGTGAATCATTGCTTGGTGATTCACCCTCTTACACAAGTTATTACAAACCGATCAGCCAGTGGGTTAGGATCATGTCTCCTATTATGGGATAGGTGTATTATATATATACTGCAAGACATTTAGTGGGATTTTCTGAAATCTCACCCTTGGGTCTCTCTGGCTCAGTTCTGGAAGCCTTCATGCAGCTGCACCATATTTGGAGTTAACCACATGGATGTCCATATTGGCTCGAGATGCACACATCTACTTCCTGGTCATATTCATTGTGGCGAGCTTCACAGAACTGGGATGCTGAGCCTGGATATGTGTTATTTCTTGCCCTTCTCCAACTGGGTGATATGGCGAGTTTCTGGACCTGAAGTGTGTGCATCGTTTCGGTACCGTCACTTTGACCTGATATCATAGTGAATATGCGTGGTTTTAATAATATATATGGCTGCCCAATATATCCAGTTCACATGCACATTCATGCAATACTGCCACAACCTTCCTAGGACATCTCCGGTTCCCAATATTATCCCAGGATGTCCCTAGAAAGGATTCCAAAATCAAGGGCTGGGTATTCTAGGGCTAGGGTACTATAGGAATGGGCATATTCTAGGACTATAGGTCTTCTAGGTCTACAATTAGAAGTTTCTAGGCCTAGGAGTATTCTGGGAATTAGTAAGGGTGTAGTTAAGGGGGAGGGGCTTGGAGCTAAAGCTCCCTCCCCCCACTATTAATTACTGTAACATTGTTATTCTGCCACTCAGCATTGCATTGGCATTTCATGTAACACAAGAAGCATATATTATACTGTATTAACCAGACTTTCCTGCCTCGTTTCCGTCGTGATTTGGACATTCCTTCGTGATACTTCCGTGTACACTAGTTAATTAACAATCATAATGTTCTAGTTAATGCACAGTTGTATGAAACCTTACCAGTTGAAATGTGCTGCCTAGGTTGAGATTTGTTATTATCTTGAGAAGTGTTATATAACTTTTATCCACTTCAATACCTTTAGCCCTTCCCCCAGTTGATTAGGTAGGACTCAGGGTTAAGACTAGGGGTATTCTAGGTGATAGGTCTCCAGTATTCTAGGGCCAAGTCTATGGGTATTCTAGGCTAGATTAGGGGGATTCTAGAGCTTGGGGGGGAGGGGGGGGGGGGTGCTGGGACATTCAGGACAGTCCCCCAAGTATATCGGTGTCATAGTGTAGAATAATCCTACATTCCTAGCTACTATATCAGTTACTGCCATGTTTCCATCAGAGTCTCTACCAAAATCTTCATCCACCATGAAATCACATTTTTGTTGTTTATAACTGGTTGTTTTGTTCACTATTGCAGTGGTTGAGCAGTCACTCAGCCGTGGCAATAGCGAAAGGTATTTTTGAGCTTGTTTGTTCTTGTTACACAAGTCAGCATATGCTGTTATTGTTTCTGTTTCATTATTAGTCGGTAGAAGATCAGCTGCAGGGGCGGCTCAGGCAATTTGAAGTGGTCAGGCCAGGAAGTGGGTGTGGTCTTGGTATAGCATTATTGCACACAAAATTGCCGGCATGATTATAATAATAACTGGCCTTGGGATAGGCCATCACTAAATGAACAAAAAAATTCTTGTCTATGCCTGAAAAGTCATTGGCTATTTCCTTGATTACGCTCACTCCTGAGCAACCTAGCTGTGTTTACTATTCAAGGGTGCCGTTGTGTCTAGCTGCTTTCTGTTCGAGGGCGCATTCTCATGAGATGCATAGCAGGGCCTACTATTCAAAGATGCGCTCTAATGTTAAGTTTATCTGTGAAATCCTTGTATGTTCACATTTTTGTTAGGTAGAGCAACTAACTCGGACACGATTTCAATCGACGTCATCTGGTGCTGTGTACATAGCTAGTTGGCATAAATAGCGCATTAGGAAAAGTGGTGGTTGGTGTTGCGTACGCATAATATCGGGGGGGTTTTCCTTCTTTTTTTCTTTTCCTTTCTTCTTTATATAAATGATAGGTCTTTTACTTGAGGTGTTTTACTTAAGCAATAAACATTACATATTGTATTACATGTACTAAAATCTAAATTAAACCATCCATCTCAGGAGATTGAATGGGGAGGCGGCGGATCCAACGCCCCCCTCCTTTGCTTTGTGGTGGCTTATCCCCTGACTCATTATTATATCACATGACTCACAATGACAAAGAAATTATTCACGAATCTTGAGCGTATTAATCCAAACACACTGACTGAAAAGCACATATGTAACACAGAATTCGCAGAACGCTGTCGAAATAGAATGACGAGGACAAACTCAGACTGCCACATGTTGGCCTGTGATGCGAATACTTGTGCGAATGCGCACCAACAAACTCCAGTGATCTGTAATCTGACACGCTGGCCGAACCAGCCGCCACTGTACAGCTTCCTTCAACATTATAACACAGCAAAACTGCTAGAAATGGAATTTTGAAATTGGGAGAGGTCTTGAGATCCCAAACACTGTATCCACCTCTGAAAGAAGAACAAGCTTCTTGGCACTTGTTCTGCAGGCACACTTATAATATCCGGCTAGCAAGTTAGACATACACTTACGATGATCCTTGATCGCTGCAATGACTAATAGTAGATATGTAATTGGAAAGTTAGAAGTCTTAGAAAACACAACATTTAAGATATTTGATCTTTAATCTTCCCCAAGGAATGCTGGAATCTTCTTGGAACTTGATGAACAATTTTAAAAGAGTATATAGATGCCCAAAACACACAAAATACACAAAATATCTCGGCTATAAAGAGAGTATATACAATTATTTCAAGTTGATTATTGAGAAGGTTATTGTAATTTTACTGAGAGTTCATTGAGTTTATGACACATTGGCTGCATCCTAGTATCCTAAAATGATGGTTTTGTGTGGCTTTAATAAAATAACTTCTAGCGTGCCTCGATTTCTTTGCTAATTTAGCAAAATGTCAACAAAAATCCCGTTAAAAATCTCCTAAAATTTGTCATTTTGGATCTTGTGTCCATCATTCCACCCCCATAATTGTGTCCCATTGGTCTATTCATGACTATTTTACTACCAAGTGACTCCAAATGACTTTACAATGGGACTAATTTGTTCTCGATTAAGTACAATACAAAATATGTAAATGGTTCTCAATCCCCAATAAACGTGTTTGTGTATATATGCAATCACTGCAAAGAAGTGAACAGTCACAGACCTTCATAAAACCATGTGAATTACTTGTGATCCATGTGTGTGTGTGAGTGTGTGTGTGTGTACTTCAGTAAATGAACACTGTAAAGAATAATAGTGTATGCTCTGGTTGGTTAATTCTGGAGCAATCCTAAGAAAATTTCTTGAAGACGCTGTTCGACTATAATGTTTATAGGGCAGAAACAAAATGTAATACATAATATTTGATTGACCAGTCAAAAAAGAAAGGAAAAAACAAATATTTAGGGGACCCTTTACCTTTTGGAGTCAAAATATATATACAGTCCTCTAAATATTTATGGTTTTCATGATAATTTTTTTGTTTCCTTTATTATTTATTTATTTATTAACAACCTATATAAACCCATATATTAATATGCTGCATTGAAACTTGGTGCAAGATGAAGATAAAACTAGGAAAATGTGAAGAGAAGGGGGACTCTGATTCATCAGCAAATTTGGACAGTTCGAAGAACTTAAGGTCATTCTACAGCAAATTTGGACCTTCATTGAATACATCCTCAAGAAGGAAAAGATATGCTTAGGCATCATTTGATTCCTAAAGGTGCCGCATATAGCATTAGTATAGCTCTGCAGATCTCTGAGATGAACCCATTGTGGCATACAGATATCTTCACCAGCTATATAACACCTGGAAAGAATTTTTTTGAAATTCTTAAAATGACTCCACTCTTCCTCAGCCATCCGAGCTCATAATATTAAAATTGTGACAAAACCCCTGAAATGGAAACAGTTATCATAGAGGCAATATGAAGAAGTAGGTAGATTGGAGAAAGGTCAGGTTCTGCCTAGTGTTTCGCCAATGGCCCTGCATTTAGATCTATGCAGAACTTGAAACCTTTCTCCCATCTATCTACTTCATATTTCCTCTTATGATTATCTCGACCTTCAGGGTTTTCATCATAATTTTAACCCGCTCACTGTTAATATCACCATATGATTCTCTGGGTTTCATCAATCTCATGGATGAGATCACAACTGAACATCTGGTTATGTAAGACAGCAACTGAACCGTAATTCTTACTATATAACAGTGTGTTTGGCAATAGCTCAATGAATGCTGCACCTTCTCCTGTTAGTGGAATTTGCATGGTCTCAATACACTTCCAAGGTAGGGAACTGAGCCAATTTTGATGTCTAAGAGAATAATAATCACGTGATCTCTCATCACACTGCAGCTACAAGTTAGTTTTATTCTCAACCATGCACATATAATGAACAGGCTAACATATTCATCCCCTTCAGAGGAATAACCAAGCCTGGTGATTCTTGATAATGGTGTATATACCGGTAGTTACTTTAGCAGGAAAGTATAACAAACTTGCTCGACTTATTCTAGTGTTATGTAAAAATGAGGATCCCATACTTTCATAATAATGCAAGTTCTCTGTTCTTTGGGATCCCCAATTTTTCAGAACAGGACATTCAGCCATGCTCTGTGTCATTAATAATTCTATGTCCCATAGGAAATGTAGTCATTCATAATTTTCAATGAGCTCTGTTTGTGCATCATTGGCAGAAATGAGCCCTCACTGGGGAGTTGAATGGGAAAAATTATAAATGCTAGGTATTGAGTGGTGAACAAAGAAAAAGAAAAAGCTAGAACATGTTAATGAACTGAGTAACTCTATCCGCAAGCCCACAACCAGGAGGAAGTTCGTTTTTTTAAAATTGAACACCCTTTTTCAATCTTAACAAATTTAAAAATAAGTGTGGCTGGGGAGCTGGGGTTGGAGCTCAACCGTGAGAAGTGTCCAGACTTTGGGGAAGTCCCTCTCTGCCTTTGGGTTGTCAATCCAGAGGTTGTCACTCTCCTAGATCCTATTGGTGGCATGGAGGGGATTGAGCACTGATTGAGGTGAATCATTGAAGGTGGGAAGCAGACTCAACACCTCCATGCTCATGATGCTTTCTGCTTACTTTGTCACCCATTTGAAATTCAAAAGCTACTATACTCCCTAAGATCTTCTCCCTGGTTTTCTTCACAAATGCTTCAAGATTTCAGTGTTCCATCCTAAGTGAGACCACTGACATTCTCCTTGACACAAATAATCAAGCTTGGTTTCAGGCTATACTTCCAGTGAAATTTGGTGGTCTGGGGATCAGAAGAGCTGTATGACTCCACCCTCTGCCTTTTTGGCATCTTCTGGTACTTTAGACCTCACCCACCAGATTCTTCCTGACCACCTATGCAGTGTGAACTACCCTGTGTTTGATGGTGGCTTGGAAATGTGGAGTCAAGGTCATAGTTGTGAGCCACCATCTGATTCCATGTCTTTCCAACAGAAAGCCTGGGATGGTCCACATGTTTGGACCTCTTTTCCTGAACTTGGCTGTGAATACTTACGTATTCATGACACAGCTAGGCAGGAGGCAGGAGCCTGGATTCATGCCCTGCCCATGTCATCCTTAGGCCTCCGAATGGATGATGATGTGATCAGGGTGGTGGCTGGTGGTTTGCGGTTGGATGTTCCTCTCAGTCATCCCCACAGTTGTCTGCAATGTGGATCTTCCATAAATCAGTTTGCTACTCATCAACTGTCTGAAGAGTCAAGATAGTTTTCCAAGATGCAGCTGTCAGTGACATTGTATAGATCAATCTCTCTCCTCAATTAATATTTCCTCTCACCTGGAGCCTTCAGGCATTTCTCGTTCTGACAGTAAGCGGCCTGATCATCCCCTGATGGCCATATTCTCATGTGGGATGCTACTTGTGTGGACTTCTTTGCTTCCTATGCCAACCTATTATCTGAAGGTCCAGGTGTAGTGACCAATAGAGCTGAGTCCTTGAAGAAGAAAATATATGCGAACATTGCTACACTAACATCTTTTTTTAATTCCCATTGGGATAGAAACTTTTATAGAGTGTTTGGTACGGAGCTTTTTTTCCTTTTCCGGGAGTTGAGTGGCCATACACCACATTCATTTTCTCCTTCAGATAATTTCTTTTGCTGTCCAGCGTGGGAGGTCATCCAGCATGGGAACACTGTGGCTGTGCTGGGTTCAAGTCATCCAAGCATGGAAACACTGCGGCTGCACTGCAGCTGTGCTGGGTTCAAGTCATCCAGCATGGTAACACTGCGGGCGGCTGTGCTGGGTTCAAGTCATCCAGCATGGTAACACTGCGGCTGTGCTAGGTTCAAGTCATCCAGGGTTCAAGTCATCCAGCATGGTAACACTGCGGCTGTGCTGGGTTCAAGTCATCCATCATGGTAACACTGCAGCTGTGCTGGGTTCAAGTCATCCAGCATGGAAACACTGCTGGGTTCAAGTCATCCAGCATGGTAACTCTGCGGCTGTGCTGGGTTCAAGTCATCCAGCATGGTAACTCTGCGGCTGTGCTAGGTTCAAGTCATCCAGCATGGTAACTCTGCGGCTGTGCTGGGTTCAAGTCATCCAGCATGGTAACTCTGCAGCTGTGCTAGGTTCAAGTCATCCAGCATGGTAACACTGCGGCTGTGCTGGGTTCAAGTCATCCAGCATGGAAACACTGCGGCTGTGCTGGGTTCAAGTCATCCAGCATGGTAACTCTGCGGCTGTGCTGGGTTCAAGTCATCCAGCATAGTAACTCTGCGGCTATGCTGGGTTCAGCATGGTAACTCTGCGGCTGTGCTGGGTTCAAGTCATCCAGCATGGAAACACTGCAGCTGTACTGGGTTCAAGTCATCCAGCATGGAAACACTGCGGCTGTACTGGGTTCAAGTCATCCAGCATGGTAACTCTGCGGCTGTGCTGGGTTCAAGTCATCCAGCATGGGTTCAGCATGGAAACACTGCGGCTGCACTGCGGCTGTGCTGGGTTCAAGTCATCCAGCATGGTAACTCTGCGGCTGTGCTGGGTTCAAGTCATCCAGCATGGTAACTCTGCGGCTGTGCTGGGTTCAAGTCATCCAGCATGGTAACTCTGCGGCTGTGCTGGGTTCAAGTCATCCAGCATGGTAACTCTGCGGCTGTGCTGGGTTCAAGTCAACCAGCATGGTAACTCTGCGGCTGTGCTGGGTTCAAGTCATCCAGCATGGTAACTCTGCGGCTGTGCTGGGTTCAAGTCATCCAGCATGGTAACTCTGTGGCTGTGCTAGGTTCAAGTCATCCAGCATGGTAACACTGCGGCTGTGCTGGGTTCAAGTCATCCATCATGGTAACACTGCGGCTGTGCTGGGTTCAAGTCATCCAGCATGGTGCTGTGCTGGGTTCAAGTCATCCAGCATGGAAACACTGCGGCTGTGCTGGGTTCAAGTCATCCAGCATGGTAACTCTGCGGCTGTGCTGGGTTCAAGTCATCCAGCATGGTAACTCTGCGGCTGTGCTGGGTTCAAGTCATCCAGCATGGTAACTCTGCGGCTGTGCGAGGTTCAAGTCATCCAGCATGGAAACACTGCGGCTGTGCTAGGTTCAAGTCATCCAGCATGGTAACTCTGCGGCTGTGCTAGGTTCAAGTCATCCAGCGTGAGAACATTGCAGCATCTTGAATCTGACAATCTCTGTGACTATTGGAATGGGAGAAAAGCTTGCTGGGAAGAAGAGAGCGACTTCCGGAAGCATCCAGGGCAACCCTCAGTAGTTCAGGCCAGTGGCTGCATTATCTCCTGAGATTCTTTTACCTTGCTATTGGTGTATTTTACCTTGCATATATTTTGTCATCTTACCATTGGTATAATTGTTGTGTTTATGCCTCTCTTGCCTGTCATTCTTCAGACACAATAAATTCCGTCAATACATGTTGTATTGTAACTCTGTAGAACTTTTATCACTAATATATACATTGTATGACTGTTTTGCAGCACTTCAATTGTTCCCATGTTTATCATTCTGAATTTTATTAACAAAACCAAAAAACATGATGTAATAACAATGTCATTATCACTGGCTGTCTATGTCCAGTACTAATGCAGTTTCCTCTCTGAACTGCCACAGAATTCATGTCTTTGTAGTAAATATTGAAGTGACTGCCTCTCCTATAAATTCGCTGACTCAGGTCTCTGTGAAGGCTGTGACTGGATTCTACTTGCATAGAAACTCCACAATGGTGGCTGCAGTCTTGATCAGATCGGAAGGTGCAGCCCAATCAGGCATGCGTGGTTTACAAAGGAAAAGATGCAGCAAACAGTGGAAGTGGATGTAGTTGTGTATCGCTAACAAAAAAAGAATCCCATCTCAACAATCCTGGCTATGGCCTGATCCACCATCCTTTCCATCCTTCCTCTAGCCAATTCACTTTCCAATTAGGAGCTATATATATAGAACTGTGAGGATATTGGCATTCTGGTTTTGCCCCAAATTTGACTGCCTGTACCTTGGCCTATTCAACAGTTTTTAATATCAAAAGAGAGCACACATGGGGGGCTATCTTTTGAGCTACATATCAAGTTCATAGAATAAAGTGTGCAGAATTTATGGAGCTCCAAAGTTGTAACCACAGGGTGTGTTTTTAACACTTTGTAAAAAAAAATGGAGTCATGAACTTGAGTTCAAAGTTCAATCTCAGTGTGATCTCTTTTGACAAAAAAAGTTGTATAGGCATAACCACGCCCGCCAGATTACAGGCAGTCAAAGTTGGGGACCTCAAAGACTGCATGCCCAAATTCCTAACAGTGATTTTAATTTTATTTTAATTGTCCAGGTTGGTGGGCAGAATTTTGTGAGCTGTAAAGGAAGTTTGGGAGAGAAGGACAATGGACATAGTAGGCTCAAGTGAGACATGGAGGAATTGTATAAGGGATGTTCATAAGGAAGAGTGGTGGAAAGAAGTGGGAGGGAAATCCAGCAGTAGGACAAGGAAGCTGTGAGAGGATTCAGTAACACAGGGGAAGTGGGACTGAGATTTAGGTTAAGGACAACATCAGCGGGACTCGTGGGTGCCAAGGTGAGGTGAGGTATGTGTTGGGATGGTAGATGTGACCTATATAATAATTATAATGAAGGAAGGTGTTGTGGAAGATATTGTGTGTATTGTGCATTTCTTGTTGTACTGTAGGGAGTTTGCTGGTGATCGAGGAATATTATTGGATATGGCCAATGGCATTAAAGGATCTGAGGAGTGGGTGGTAGAATGGAGAAATGAAGATGATGGGAGAGTAGGCCTATTGTCGGGTAAAGTAGCAGGGGTGAAGGAAGAGGTGTTGGGTAGGGTAGACAGAATTGTAATGGGAAATGTGCTCAAGTGGTGAGAAGAGGAAATACTTGATATTTGGCACCTAGTCCTTATGCCTTTAGCACCTCCCCCATCGCCATCCCAAAACAAACTCTGTTTGTAATTCTTTAAAAATAATCATTAATTAAAGTAGTTAATTCATGCTAGTAATCATTGTCATTTATTGGTTTATTCAAGGCTCACCAGAACATAATTTTCAACCCACATGCTTGACCATTAAAATTTGAATTTTCAACCAACATGTCGCATAACCACATACTCTTGTTTTAGCGATTAATGAAACCACTCATTTCCCTCTAGCCACTGATACTAATTTTAACTGTCTAGCACTTTCCAATTAGGAACTACCAGAATCTACGGAGCTAAATTCAGAACTACAAGTTTTTATACGTATTAGCCCCCTTAAAAGGAATATTTGTGTTAAAAGGAATTAAACCGTGAGACAGAAGGATCGGTAAAGCCGACATCATTACAACTTGTGGATGACTGATTTAGATTAATAAACAAACCACACGTCTAGACATCTACAAGGTGTATATACCCAATAACACAAACCACATCACCATTGATGCAAGTCTTGTTAGAGCTCTTTTTTCCCTCCAATATATTAGCCATAAATTTCATTTAATTTTTTTATAGATTTAATGCCTTTTCATGATCAATCTTAACATTTTGAGGCCCCAAGCAAAACCAATTGGGCCCTTTTTACAAACTAGTTGCCTTGGCATGAAGATTTCCTTTATAATATTCTAGACTCATCATACATTTGTTTTACTATTCCAAATGCTCAATCATCTGCATCCTAGTGCTTGACACCATATATGTCCTTAGTAGGCATTCATTAATTATGTCACAAATCTTGTATGTCTTTATATCTTGCAGCAAGGTAGGCTTATGATGAAATTACCCAGGAAAAATATTATGAAACCACAAAAATGCATGTATCAAATAAATTCCCGAAATATTAGCGTAATAGCTAGCTACGGGATTTCCACCAAACTTGCTCTAAGTGGTTCATTTAACAACTTCATTTAGTGGTTTGTCACAATTCTTTACTATATATATATATATTCAATTATAAGTTGCACGTAGCTTGTTACAGCTTAATGAGGCAATAGTCAAATTCTAAGAATGTAAAGGCATAAATAAAGGGAAATTGGACAAAATAGTTCAAGAAAAGGGATATGTGATATTATAAAAAGCAATTAATTAAAAAAGGTGATCGTGTTATAGAAACCTTCCTATGTGACTTGTATAGTCTAACTGCATGTTCCACTCCTTTACCAACCTCTTCCTCTTTCCCTTGCCCTCTCATACTCTTGGCACTTTCGGAAGTATTTTCTGATCGTGTCTGTTGATACTGAATCAAGGACAGGATTGATTCTAGTCTGCAGATGAACTAGAGAAATTGGTATACTTTCATGTGTACACTTTCGCTTGTCCCCACACCCACTCGATGGGGTTCAACTCACAGTGAAATTTTGAGATAAACATCATGCTGTGGCCTAGACCAATCAAATCGGTTTCAACAAGCGTCTTCCCTTACAAAATCACTGTGATTGGACAGGACCACTCTCATGTCTTCTCCACTCATCCTGGCAGTGTTGATGCCATGCTCTTCCAGGATCATTTTCAGTCCTTTTGGACAACCCCTCCTGTCCACCATCTTCTGTGACCGTATCCCTCGTGCATCGCTGTGCTCCTCCTGAATGGACATTCATTTTCCTTACATTCAAGGCCTCTTCTGCAAAAGCACGGTGGCAGCTGCTGTGATCAAGCAACCACAAAATGGTGTGCTTTTCAAGTGGATATTTTAAATTTGCAATGACAACTGCATCCTTCAAGTTTGCCATAAATTTCTGTGATGTCCAATACTCCTCTTTGTCCCCACCATACTCGAGAAGAGCACGTGCAGTTGCTGGACATTCTGGTGTGGTATGCCTCAGAGAAACAAGCTCATCGGATGAGACATGGAGAAAGCCATCATGTTCTTTGATAAAATTACTCGCCATTATCCCAGCACCCTTGGTTTGGAGCTGGATGAAAGGCTGATCCTTCGTCCCCCAGATACATGCTTGGCCTTCATTTGTGTTAAAGATGCTTTCATCATGATAAATCATGATCAGCTTCTTTGTCTTGGCATTAACACGAGGAGTAGTGGCTCTCATGGTGGTGGAGGAAGATGGGCAGAATGGAGGTTTTTGAGCTTTTTCAGGTACTCCTTTCTGTAAGACACCACATCTTTATGCTCATGTCATCCACATATGTTCCTGAATTATATTAATGTTTAAATACAAAACAAAACAAAACAAAACATATTTATGCACCTTTCTTATGATTCATTGGGAGAAAGCCAAGATGATGAAGCCATCTGGTTGGCCGTTCGAAGAGAAACACTCCTGGGATAATTTGGCGGCAAAGTTACAGGAGGGAAGGAGCTGATCATTAATAAACTGGCAAAAAGACGTGGCAGTCATGTATGGGGCACCTTTCTTGTTCGCATTATCTCGCACCCACATCAATGCTTCAAGATGGATATCTTCGTCATTGAAAAGGCAAAATCTCTCATACATCCCCTTTGTTGGGTTAGTGCAAAGTAATGAAGGGCACTGAATCTAACATGAGAAATCTGCAAGCTAGTGAAAATGTCTCCACACAGAGATGCAGTGTAAAGGAGCAGATTTCTGATAATTTATATACCACGAATACATGTATTGTGCTCCACAAGGTGGACCGTAAAAGCCCAAGAGTTGCATAGCATTAATCAGGCCTTGCAATTACTTTGGGAAGAATCCTTAAACCACACTAAAGATCAAGAGATTAGATGTCAAATTCATGGTTAGACAATAACCAACAGTAACTAACACGCACACGCATATGTATAGGTAGCTATTGACCCGTTACCTAGCGTAGACCCCTTACCTAACTTAAGCCCTTTACCAGGCATTGTCAGTCAATGACAGCATTGTTAATCACCACATGATGTTTTGTGCGAGTTTGATGCAAATAGGCGGATGCCTTATTCTTTATGCTGTCATTGACTGACAATCTCGCTAAGGACCAGGGGACCCTGAGGCACCGAACCAATCGCCCGAATCCAAGGAGAAAACAAGACTATCCAACAAACTCCAATTGAAGAGCACCACCACGAGATCATGCCAGTGATCAGGTGCCCTGTGGATGGCTGCGAGTACAGCACCCCCGACCAAGAGGCAGTGATCGGGGCAGCCCTCCTCAACGCCCATGCCACAACCCACCAGGCACAGAGATCTATCCAAGCTGCCAGGGTTGAGAAGGTGAAAAGACCTGACATTTCGTCAGCGGGCACCACCGAGGACTGGATGTACTTCCAGTCCCGGTGGGGAGACTACGTGAGAGCTACCAAGCTGATAGCCGGTCCAGACAGAGTCATCCAACTGCTAGAGTGCTGCGATGAACAGCTGAGAAGAGACCTGACGAGGAACGCAGGTGGCACCCTAGCAGGAGGAACCGAGGAGGAGACCCTAGCGGCCATCAAGAGATTGGCAGTGCGTGAGGAGAATGTCATGGTTGCACGAGTGGCGCTGCACCACATGAAGCAAGACCGAGATGAATCGATCCGTGCGTTCGCTGCCAGACTCCGTGGACAGGCCGGGGTCTGCAAGTACACCAAGGTATGTCCCGGGTGCAACATTGATGTATCATACACGGAGGCCATACTAACAGACGTATTGTGCCGGGGGATTGCCGACCCCGAGATTCAGATGGATCTCTTAGGCGACCCCAATCAGGCCATGACCCTAGAGCAAGCACTCAAGTACATTGAGGCCAAGGAAGCTGGGAAACGATCCGCCTCCCAGCTATCCCTCCCCCAATCCACGGGTGCTATGGGTAGTTCGTACCGCCGCCAGAGGAGACCTCAAATCCCCCTTCCCCCAACCCAACCCAACAACGAACTATGTTCATACTGTGGGACCAAGGGGCATGGGAAGAGTGCACCTACTAAGGTCAGACGCAACAACTGCCCTGCCTTTGGTACCAGGTGTGACTCATGTGACCGTGACCACCACTTTGGGAAGATGTGCAGGAGCAGGGGCGACAACAGGGCGGTAAGGGGTCAGCAAGAGAGCGCACTCTTTGACACCCTAAGCACAATGACCTCACGTCAACATTCCAACTCGATTGACCACCATACTTATAGTCAATCAACGCTATCATGGAAGAGAATGCAATCTAAGTCCCAGCCGTTCTTAACCATTTCACTCCAGACCCAAGCTGAGGACTACAAACACCTAGGGCACATGCTCAGGGCTCCCCAGAGGAGAATCACAGTCCAGGCCATGGCCGACACCGGCTGCCAAAGCTGCCTAGCTGGCACCACCACTATGAAGCGCCTCGGACTCAAGACCACTGACCTGCTACCTGTCTCCCTTAAGATGCACGCTGCCAACAACAGTGACATCAAGATATATTGGGGGCCATACTGGTCAAGATCGCAGAACCACAAGGCCGACGATCCTCACGACAGATGGTCTACATCACTGGTCACGTCTCCAACCTGTTTCTCAGCAGGGAAACGTGCACCGACCTCGGGATCATCCCTACTGGATTCCCAACCACCCACTGTTCCTTAACAGCAAATCATCCCACGGCAGTTGAACCAGACACGCCACAACCCGACACACCGAGGCCATGCCCCTCTGTCCACGACGCTCACTACAAAAGACAGATAATTAGAAGGGCTATCCGAAGCCGCCACCAATCCTCTCCGAGCTCCCATACCCAGCCACAGAGGAGAACCGAGACAAACTCGAGAAATTCCTCCTTGATCGGTACAAGGCCAGCACCTTCAATACGTGCGACCACCAGCCTCTGCCCCTCATGGATGGACCACCCCTCCGCCTGATGATTGACCCCAACGCTGTCCCCACTGCTCACCACTCTCCTATACCTGTCCCCCTCCATTGGCAGGACGAGGTGAAGCTAGGCCTAGACCGTGATGTGAGACTAGGGGTCCTGGAACAGGTTCCAGTTGGAGACCCAGTGACATGGTGCCATCGCATGGTCACATGTGCTAAGAAAAATGGGTCACTACGTCGTACGATCGACTTTCAGCCTCTCAACGCACATGCGACCCGCGAGACCCACCACACCCAATCACCTTTCCATCAGGCTCGTTCCATCCCTCCCAACACCCGCAAGACCGTCTTCGATGCATGGAATGGATACCATTCCGTCGCCCTCCACCCTGCAGACAAACATCTCACAACTTTCATAACGCCATGGGGCCGTTACCGCTACAAGACAGCACCCCAAGGCTACATCGCTTCTGGGGACGGCTACACCCGGCGTTATGATGAGATTGTGGCACTGATCGAGAGAAAGACGAAGTGCATTGACGACACGCTCCTGTGGTCATCTACCATCGAGGAGAGCTTCCACCAAGCCCAGGAGTGGCTCGACATCTGCGGACGACACGGGATCACCCTGAACCCAGAGAAGTTCCGGTTCGCTCGACAAACAGTGGAGTTCGCGGGATTCGAAATAACCAACACCTGTGTCAGGCCATGCCAGAAGTACACACGGGCAATCTCCGACTTTCCCACCCCACGAAGCCTCACCGACATCAGATCCTGGTTCGGGCTCATTAACCAAGTCGCCTATGCTTTCAGCATGTCAGATATCATGCTCCCCTTCAGAGGCCTCCTGAAACCCAGCACCACCTTCGAATGGACTGACGCCCTCCAACAAGCCTTCGACCGTTCAAAACTTGCCATCATTGCCGAGATTGAACACGGCGTCACCATCTTCGATAAGGAGAAGCCCACATGCCTCGCGACAGACTGGTCGAAACACGGGATAGGGTACTGGCTATTTCAAAAACACTGCCAGTGCCCATCCTCAGACCTGTTCTGTTGCAGGGATGGATGGAAGATCACGCTAGTAGGGAGCAGATTTACTCATGAGGCCGAATCAAGATACGCACCCATCGAAGGGGAAGCACTGGCTGTGGCTGATGCCCTGGACAAAGCCCGCCACTTTGTCTTGGGTTGCAAAAACCTAACCATAGCTGTGGACCACCGCCCCCTCCTGAAGATCTTTGGAGACCGCTCGCTGGACATCAGCAACACGAGGCTGAGGAATCTGAAAGAGAAGACCCTCCGTTACAGGTTTAAGATGTCACACATCCCTGGCATCAAGAATAGGGCTTCAGATACACTCTCTCGCCACCCTTCTGGCTCCACCACACCAGCCAAGATGCATCTCCAAGATGATGTCAGCTCTGTCTCCGTCCAGCATCACCCCAAAATCCACATCCCCAGCCAACTGATGGCCGGGTTATCCACAGTCTCGCACGACGAAGACCCTATGGAAACCCTCCTCCACGAGTCCCTGATCTCCACACTCTCGGCCACATCCATCACCACCTGGGAAGAGGTCCAGACCGCCACCTCCTCAGACGAGACCATGTCCAAACTCCTCGACACAATCGAGGAAGGATGGCCCGACACTCGACTTCTGACACCCCCTACCATCAGGGAATACTTCAACGTACGCCAGCATCTCTACGCTACTGACGGCATCGCTATCTACAAAGATCGCATCGTCATCCCCCCATCCCTCAGGAAAGCGTGTCTCACCGCTCTCCACGCGGCTCACCAGGGCACCTCTGCCATGACCGCACGAGCTGAGACCTCGATCTTCTGGCCTGGCATCACTGCCGACATCCACCAGCTACGATCTTCATGCACTACCTGCAACCGGATGGCACCCTCACAGGCAGCTCTGCCACCCACACCTCCCACGCCGTCGGAATACCCTTTCCAATGTATCTGCGCCGACTATTTTCATTACAAAGGCCATGCCTACTTAGTCATCGTGGACAGATACACAAACTGGCCCATCCTCGCCAGGGCAAGAGGAGGATCCAAAGGCCTCGTCGCCATACTACGACACACCTTCGCCACCTATGGCATTCCGGATGAGCTTGCCTCGGACGGGGGCCCCAAATTCACAGCTCACGAGACCACACAACTGCTCCGTGACTGGCGGGTCCACCATTGCCTCACCTCAGTGGCTTTTCCCCACGGCAACTGCCGGGCCGAAATAGCAGTTAAGACTGTCAAGAGAATCATAGCCGGCAACGTTGGCTCTGATGGTGACATCGATGTGGACGCAGTACAACGTGCCATACTCCTATACCACAACTCACCTGATCCTGCCACCAAGCAGTCACCTGCCACATGCCTTTTCGGCCGCCCAACTCGGGATCTCATCCCCCTCGTCCCAGGAAAATACCACCCTCACCCTACATGGCAGGATAACCTCTCACAGAGAGAGACAGCCCTACGCCAGAGACACAGCCTGGCCCAAGAGCGTTGGACGGAGCACACAAGACAGCTTTCCCCGCTTAAAGTTGGAGACCGGGTGCGCCTACAAAACCAGACAGGGAACTTTCCCAACAAATGGGACCGCACGGCTGCGTTGTTGAAGTTAAACAATTTCACCAATACGGAATCAGAGTCGACGGATCAAGCCGCCTGACCCTCCGCAACAGGCGCTACCTCAGGTGATTCACCCCGGCCAAAACCCAACCGTCACAACGTTCTATCCTGGAGGACATCGCAGCCTCTAAACCACCCCACCACCCACCACCCAATATCGCCATCCACTTGCCCCCCGTTCCACAGAGCACCACCACCACACCGGCTCCTGTGATTTCCCCCCTGATCCCAGAGATACTTCCGTTTCCCGACGCCCCCTCCCCTGCTACTCCGGCCCGGCCCCCTCTCTCTCCTCTACCATCCACCCCCCCTACAGCTCCTCCGCCAGCTATGCCCCAGGCCCCCGCTAACCAAGGCCTCCTCCAACCAAGGACCCTTATCACCGCCCAACCCAAGCCACCGTTGAGAAGATCCGACAGACAGCGAAAGCCACCCAATCGGCTTGGGTATCAGCTTTTCTGAAGAGAGAACACTACCAGCCTTTACCCCTACTGGCCAAAGACTAGGGGGAAGTAGACAATAACCAACAGTAACTAACACGCACACGCATATGTATAGGTAGCTATTGACCCGTTACCTAGCGTAGACCCCTTACCTAACGTAAGCCCTTTACCAGGCATTGTCAGTCAATGACAGCATTGTTAATCACCACATGATGTTTTGTGCGAGTTTGATGCAAATAGGCGGATGCCTTATTCTTTAATGGTGTGGCTTCATAAATTGAAGCACTTCATTCGACTTCTGATTTGGTGTCATTTTAGGAGAACTCCTCCAGTCTGACAATCTTATTATGACACTTCAGTCACTAAAAATGTGTGCAGCAGAGGGACAACAGGTGGTATCAATGACCATCAAAACACTTGAAACATCGAGGACAGGAAAAAAACTTTGTATTATAGTGAGGCAGGTTACAGTAAATATGGGGACACACTGGATAAAAGCACCATTTTTTTGTGCTGATTTTACAAGCCCTATTTAAAAAGATTCTGCTAAGACCCAAAGTAAAGAAGGTGTTAAATCCTTGTAGCACAAACTTTTATTCAATTATCACAAACTAAATATTAAAAACTTTGCGTTTAAGAGATACATTTACAGTTACACAGTTCAGTGTATGACCAGTTAGCTTTCTTGCAACTGCATTTGGCACTGCAACCTTTATCATTTTGCAGCTGCACTTCACCAGTTCCTGACATGCTTTGCTGGCTATTGGCTGTGTCATCCAAACTGGCACCCATTTCTTGTTGCATTCATCCCAAGTCCAGCCCCAGGATTCTGGTGTAGGCCTTCTTTGTTGTGTTTTTTTCACTTGTAGCCCAGACACTAGTCTGATAAGCTGCTCGCCTTGCATGCTGCAACAGGGCATCAGCTGTTGGTGGGATGTTCTCCATGGTTTTGTTGTCTCGGCAAAGTAGTTCCATTCTTGCTTCATCAAGAAGCCTACTCTTGCTGTATAGAAGTACAGTGAATCTTTACAGAAGGCTAAAAATTGGAGATGAAATGTCTAGATGTGTGAATGCAATTGTAACGAAGGCTGTGGAGATGTCTGGGAAGCAGTTCCATGCTTCCCAAGCCGACTTTTTCCCTCTTGTATCGCAGCCAGTGAAACTGTGAAAAAATGGCAATGCCAAGGATCTTTCCTCTCCCAGATTGTGGCATATGGTGTTTATGTACCAATAAGAATTCCCGTACCAAAAGCTACCCAAATATCTGTAGTTGAATTCAATGCAATGAACTGAAAGAATTTTCCAACAAGAATAACAACAACGTCTGTGTCTACAGTGTGCACCAGAAAATTACTCTTCAGTGCATCAATAATGTGGACAATGAGCCGAGTGCCTGCTTCCTCGTGGTCACATGATGAAATTTCTAGAGTGATCCTGTTTGTCAAAACTCTTTGGCCTTGAGTAACAAATACCTCCTTGCTGCCAGTGTAGTCAAATGCTGCAACTCAAAGAGTTCTTGCTTATTTTTTCATCACACAAATTTTTTGGTGCTATATTTTTTCCAGCGACTTACCTCCTAATGCCTTGACCTCACTTTTCTCTAGTTGATGCTTTGATACTGTCTGTGATGTATATATCCCACACCACATCAAGATGAACACATTTCTCTAGCTGCTTGCTGAAATGAGGCAGAAAGACAGAATCAGCACACTCATCAAATTTAGTGATGCTTGCAGTTGAAAGAAGATGAACAAGAGCAGCACCATCAATACCAAAGAAGTTGGGAGGCTCACGCTGATCATCCATTGGTGATAATAAGTTCATAAGATCAGACTTCTTGGAGGATCGTAGCTTTCCATACTCAGACAAAGAGGGTGGAAAAGGCTGATTTTCGTGTTTGAAAAAAGTGGTCATATCACAATCCCTGTTCTTTGCTACAATGTACAGTCGTGAAAACAGTGACACATCATTTTTTAGATTTTCAACAGGCTTTGTTGCGTTTTGGGCATTTAAAGAGTGAGAGACTATTCCTTTGAATTGAGTGAGTAGTCAACAAGGACAGACTTGTAGTAGCTTTTGAACTGTTCTTTCCCCAGTTCCTCAATTGTACGGACAGTCTCAACCACAGATTCATGCAAGATGTTGCCTGTGTCCAATGTTAAGAGCACTTCAGATTGATCTAGAAAGGGATTGCCCATATCTTGAATAGCCTCCACCAAGGAAAGAACATGTAACTTGAAAGTCTTCTGTGTTGAAAGACCTTCATCATGGTGAAAACATTCCCGTTCTTTTTCAATCACAAATTGCTCTTCAAATGCTTGAATAAGCCGTGCTTGCTCTGGCTGGCCAGTAGCCACTTTCTGAAAGCTGATGGATTTTGTGTAAGCCCTACTGCCCCACCAGACCCTTTGACTATTGCTCATGAACCTGATCAATGGGTATTGCCGAAAAGCGGTTCTTAGTTTTGAACTACCCAATGACCATTCTCATGAAACTCTTTGTGAATTTATGTGAGCAAGTTCTCCATATTACGAATATGAACAGGCATCCATCAAGCATAATGATAATGATCTAGTGCGAAAAACCAGGGGTTCCTTAAGCGAGTCAAGGTAGAGAGAGAAACTTTTCTCTCGATGCGCCCTAACAAAAACATGGCCCTTGAGCTCAAGGTTGAGTATAGTATCCCAGGACTACCCTTCCTCATACTCTCTCTTCAAGCCTGTTTGGACAACAATCCACCAGTGCTTGCATACACTTCTTCTTGGAGCTTGGCTAAAGCTACAACACTGACTTGGTGAGCATATCTGGTCCTAGACGGGAAGCTTTAAAAAAGCTATCAACAGTGCCAGATGAAGCTACACCAGCTTGAGTAAGTACAGCTGCCCATCCAGAGCCTTCAAGGTAATCTCCAAAAGTACTCCACATTGCCATTTCTATGTGCAGACCGCCCATCATAACTACATGCTTGCCTTCACCATGTGTATTGGATCACTTCCCTGCACTAACTTGGCTAAAGCAAAGAGTGGTGCATCAAAAATGGTAACTGGAATTTGATCATGGTTAAGGAATTGTATAGCCTTGAGTTGTATAGTCATTCCATGTTACCATCGCTGCAGTAGCAGCTTTTTCATAGAAAAGAGGCATCATTTGAGTAAGGGTAGGGAAAGAGTTATCAACATCACAATGAGAAGTGTGATAGGCAGCTCAGGCTATGCTGTCTCCCTTCTCAACTTCATTTTTTGCAATTAGCTTGATTGCCTGTTCATGCCAACTGTGCTCAGTCAATATTGCCTCTTTTAAATGCCCACTTGCAGTAGCACTTGACTAGAGTCTGAGACTGAAATATCAGGGACTGTAACACTTTCCTTCTGATGGCACTGTAACATAGTTCTCAGGTAACTGATTACAGGTTGCTGTTGTCAAAAACTCTACAGTAACCTGAGGACTGCCTGTGTTCAGCTTTCTAGGAAACTTATTCCTATACCATGAAAGGAGTCTTTGGCAGTTGTGCTGGAGAGTTTATGGTCTAAATTATCTAAGGCACCAACAGTAAATAGACCATGGCTCAATTGGCTGGACCAATCTCATTTGTGCTCACAACTGGAAGAAGCTATCTGCTTTTCAAGCTCCAGGATCCTATCATAACTGACAGAAAGACCCAACTGATATAGGTCTGAAATTTCAACTAGTTTGTGTATGACCCTTAAGTCCAATATATATACAAAGATAATGGTGGCCCCAATTTTTGGGAGTGACGAGAGAGGGTCTTTGATGACTTCTTTTTACAGTTGAAAAGTATAGCCTGTGAAATAATTAGAGAACTCTGTGATTCTACTGAATCTTGATCTTTAATGCTGGATCCATTTAGTAACATGGAAACTAAATACTTGAGGTTTGTTGGCATAGAATCTTGCTGGCAGTTAGGCAAAAAAGAGCCAATAAATTGAAAGCCATTTGAATTTAGTATGTCTTCACGAACAATCGTAGCAGCCTTAGAAAGAACTAGTGCATCCTCCTCATAGTTACAGTTGAATGCTTGCTTCAAGATCTGCTGCAGTATGCCTTCACGAACAATCATAGCAGCCTTAGAAAGAACTAGTGCATCCTCCTCATAGTTACAGTTGAATGCTTGCTTCAAGATCTGCTGCATTCGTTGATTCTAAATTAGTGAAAACAGAGTAAAACGAGTCATATATATGTTGTATTGATTGCAATGCCATCGTCATGTGAGATCTCCAGAGGGAAAACATCGGCATGGTCATATTGTCTAGTCTCTCTCCAACACACGGGACCAGCTGAGAAGGACTCTTATTGACAATGAACCATCCTCAGGCCTCGTTCTCAAAATGTTTTTTTCCATCACTCTGAGCTTGAGCCTCAGGAAAATGTGAGAGAATTTGCTCTTTGAAATGAAACTTGTTAACTTGTTTAGAAATAACAAAATCATTTAAGTGACTTTCATAAAGAAATCGCAATTCAGAAAGCTTAAAAAAGATTACCCTCTTCTACCGAACTTTCTATATAATTATGTCAAAAGCTCAACAAAAGCTCTTGCTTCAATTTTCCTTTCTTCATGGGACTTACTAGAAGCATTCCGAATTTCTCGCAAGTATGATGATCTGTGGCGATTGCTTGACTAAGCAGCTCAGGTGATATCTAGTTTCCAAAGCAATGAGATCTCCTCCTTCAATTTTAGCAAGCAAAGAAGCATCTTGAAGGTCTCTGGCCATTCTCCGCACACTAGTGTTAGATTGCAGTGTACTAAACTGATGAAGTTTACCACTACCTTCTTCACAGAAAATGTAATTACTTTTATCTAGTAATTGGTGGTGCGGGCAAACTCGTCTGGCACTACTACCATCACTAGACTCTGCTCCATCTCAGCTCTTTTCCTTTTTCATGGCCTATCAAGGCCAAATTTATTATGGCAAGAGACTTATGCCACTTGGCTTCATTTGAAACCATGTCATCAACCATGCTCCGTTAAATGAGTTAAAGGCATCTAGCTCCCTGAAAGTACATATCTGAGAAAGGAAAGATTGGTATAGACCTGATTTGTCTGCACTACCTGGTTCATGTAATGGACACTTCAGAGCTTCGGTATACCACACATAATGCCCAGTCCATGAGGGCTTGGTGGTCGATTAGTGTGGTAACAGAAGACCTATGAATATACAAAAGGTTTTTAGGTCAAGATCATGCAGCTAAATACAAAGATCACCTAAATTCGACTTAATTTACTTTGTTATGATGGAATTGAGCACAAAGAAGGCTAGAAAGACAGTTTAGTTAGCTCCAAATAGAGATCAAGAGAGCAGCTGCATGGTTTCTAAAAATAGCCAGCATATATTTTTTATTCTTTATAAAGAAGGTGTAAAATCACACCTTTTAGCTGGGTCCTATATAGCAAAAAGTGACACCTAAGGGTCTCAAGATTCTCTTAGTGCTTTTATCCAGTGTGTCCCCATCCTTTCAAAAATGTTCACTAAGCTGCCCCACTATTAAGGCCACCAAGCAAGCTGATGAGTTGAATGTGAAAGAACGAGGGAGAGAAGGAGACCAGCAAGATTTGAAATTGGTAAACTTAATTTCTCGCAACTGCAGTTATGCCAGCTATATACCAATGTTGTTAGCAAACATTCTTTCAGTACTTATATATATATACCTTGTATCAAGAACTATTTGCGTACAAGTACGACCCAAACTCATCTAAATACCGTGATGATGATACTTAATGTTCACAGGAAATGTCAGATATGTATCCATGAGTCTAAATACCGTGATGATGATGCTTATTAATGTTCACAGGAAATGTCAAATATGTGATCCATGATTACAATTGCAATTACAAATGAATTTGTTCAAAACTTCTTTATTATCTACATTGATTCATTTCTATTTTATTTCTTTTTGACGAATCAATCCAATTTTGTATGTATATTCGACGTCATCTTGAAGCTTGTCCATATTAATCTCTGACCAACAAAAAAAAGCCTTCCTATCTTAATGTTGTCTTATCTGTCAAAGTATATTTTGCTTCTGTTTTTACTTTGGTAAGTCCACTAGTAATGCAACTCTACTTGTTGCTACAGACAACTGTTAGACATTCCCTCTGCTTGCCCAGTAAATGTTGGGAGACCCCAGCTCGGTAAGGCATTGCCAACTCGCTGGCTATCACTTCCAGCATCCATGAATCATAGAAAATACTGTTAATTCATTAAGTGGCAGGTGAAGGTGTGATGAAGCGAGGTCGAGGATAAAAAAATCAAATCTTTTAGCATCAATCGCCCATTGCCCTAGCCCTAGCCCTAGCATAGCTAAAGGCCTAATGCAATGTTGATCTGTATATTATTGATTGTCATCATGTGTAATGCTTAATATTGTGATATGGGAAAGAGTCAAAAAGAAAAGTAAGCCACCTGTTTAGATATTTGGGAGGTAAAGGGGGGAGGGGGGGGGGGGGGTGGCAGAGGGCAAGGAGTCTGGTCAAATGGCCACATCTACCAATGTGTTTGTCTAATTAACTACGGCTATATACCACTGACCCAAACCCAAATTCCATATCGTTTATTTTTATATGAATATTAAACAGTCATCCACCTAGGATGCAGGTGAGGAAATAATAAATGCACTGACAGATCTGGGCACCAATAAAAAAACAAGTGAAGAGATATTGGATGGAATTGAGCAATTTGTCTGTTAGTGTATATAGCTATATATCTATATACATGCCAAAGACAAATACGTCCAAAATTTGCTATTAAAGAAAAAACAAGCACAATCTGAAAGACTGCCATCAACAGAGGAAAGATGCACTGCACTATGCCATTTTGCAATCACAACAACCAAATGACGGTTAGGAACACTGACATGGTGGCCAATCCTGAGCTAGGAATTATGGTCACAGAAGATATGGGCGAGAGAAACCAGCACCTGAAGCTGTGTTACATTTCATCAAATGTTGGTGCACTGAGACTCGATGCACCACTATGTAATGCCATTGCAAGAATACTGGCCTCCATTGCACAGATCTTATGTGCTGTGAACAGGAATGTGACAGTGCCAGTAAAGTTGGAATTCTGGAGGCAGATGACGATGAAGAGGAATATGCAGCGTAATACTCATGGATTCTCTTGACCTACAGCACCTGCGGATGTGGGAGTTGAGGTAAAAACTGGCATATATAGAACTTCTTGCTTCGTAATAAGATATTCTCTGGCTGGTATAATGTTATTATCAAAGGCCACTGGAACCGACGGAAAATGTGTGAAAATGCACAAACAACTGTTCAATTCAGGAACGTCCAAAAAAGCAAAATGCAGCCTCCCTTTTCTGTTCAGATTTAGTGACGAAGGCTTGTGAATAAATTGTTCTTCAAGGAGTTCACGCTTGAGGATTTTTCTAAATTGCAAAAGGCATGTTCATTTTGTGGTAGCTTGATCTCTGATGAAACAGGTACATTGTAGCCTTCACAACTATTAAGTTCAACAACAGTCATATATATATATATATATACATATATACTTAGAAGGTAGTTTGCTGGTGAAGGCTACAAATAGTGCTCAATGCTGTGTTTATAGGACTAGCCATTCCAGTACTTTTCTATATATATATATATATGTTAATATTTTATGTGGCCTTCAGGGAAAATTAAATAAACTTAAAACACTTGGTCAAAACCTTGTTGCCAGACTTAGGGCTCCATTATTTTTATGATATAATATAGCTTTAATTTTTTTTAAATTTTAATTATAGCTGAAAGTAATTATTATTATTATAGCTCTCATATATTCAGTGTTTGTTCTATGATATATATATATATATATGAGGGACTCATGTTAGAAGTATTGGTGGTGCAGGCAGACTTGAATCCCCTCCCTCTTTCAGTAGTTTAATAAAGGGTGAAGGGCATGTTTTTCCATGACAACACACCTGTTATGGGCTTATCTCGCCATACCAAAAAGAATCACACTGAGAATCCTAATCAGGATGTATATATAAGCAGTAACGAGTTCTCATCCTGGAAATAGCAACTATCCAAAATAGAACTATGTATCAAATCTGTAACTTGAAGAATCTTGTAATTTTTCTCTACCACCCTGCAAACATCCATTGCAGGAAGTGCATCCTTTTAGGTATATATTATATAAGCCATTGATAATTAAATAACAATAATAATGATGATGCTCTTTTTGTTTAAAAACAAAAAAAGCTGAGAAGCCTAAGCCCATCCATTTTCCAACACCTCTGGATGATTTCATTGAAGGTAGCCAGGTCAGAGATGCTTTAAGTTTTGGAAGGAGTGAACATTGTACTGCATGGTCTCCTTGTATATATATATCACATTTGCGAGTTCATATATAATAAAATAATAACGAATAATAATAATGAATGATAATTCCAAAGAGGGATGTTGGCTTATTAGACATCTTGAAAGTTCAATGATTGTACTTTTTTCATTATGCAGATAATATAGAAAGAGCCCAAATTGAGCACATTGCTGGTCAATAATTACACAATACAAATACACATATACGCTCTATACATTATAATCAAAACACGATGAAGTCATGGAGATACAAATTTTCGACAATTATATTTTGTCATCATCGTCAGTGTGTAAGGTATGTCAGGGAATACAATCATTACGAGTGACTGTACTCCTACTTGTCTGGAGGCCATTTTCCCTCCTTGATCAATTTCTCTTTCTGTTCTCTGATTGCTTCTAATCTTAATCCCTGAGAAGAAAGATAATCATTATTAAGGTGAACCACCAAAATATTACTAAAAGACAACATTAACAACAAAAGCAGGCTTTCTTATAATGTATTTATAATGGAAATTGGTGTGTTGAGATTACAGGAATACACTTGCTATTCATGCTTGTTGGCTTTGTTGGCTTGGAGAATGAGGTATTTCGTATTAATTTATTAATTTATTATTTAAAATTTTTATACAAGCCCCCTAAAGCACATCCAAGCAACAAAAATACAAGCATAGGCTAACTTTCAGTGTCAGCTTATAAATAGAAAACCAGAACCTTTTAGGGCGTTTAGGATGTTAAGAAACTGCCAAAGTGAGCTTTAGCAGGATACGAGCTTGTGTTCTTGGCATCCACCATTATGAAATAAGGCAAACCAATATAGGGAGTGCCGCCCATGTACCCTGATATTAATAATAATATTAAGTGCAATCTTCTGATCTAGTGATTTTTAGGAGTTTTTGTTGTGTCTATATAAAGATTTGAAATTAGTACCAGTGGCTAGAGGAAGCTTGCAACGACTGTTTTCATTAGGCATTAAAATGTAAGTATGCGGTCAAGCGTGCGGGTGGAAAATGAATTTCGTTAAAACTCATTTTCCACTTGACCACGTACCACGTAAGTTAAAAAAAATTATTATTGTCTAAACTTATTCCAGCAGATACTGTATTAAAGGTATCGAGTTGATTCTCTGAAAATTTGAACCGACTTGTTTCCAAGTAAAATATTACTATATACCTTATCCACGTTATCATCAGCTTGGCGATGATCAGATGTAACGAGTAAGGACTCATCAAATTTCTTCCATAGATAGTTATGTTTTACTTTTTACTCTAGTACGTAGGGAACAGGTCACTGAAAAATAGGGAACCAAATAGATGGTTTATGTCACCAGTAAATAGTTACACATGCTCTTGGGCACAGAAACAGAAAATTGCACTGCCATGATGGCTTTCTACTACTCCACTTCTAAACTTGATTCCAAAGGTGCATAATCTGCAGTTCTTTGGTGCTCCACAGATGGGAAAAAAGGGGAAAAAATGTGAGTGCACCGTCACACCAATATTATAACAGGTGCACATGTTGTGGTCTGTTGCATTCCTATCAGCATATCTCTAATGCTATAACCTTTACCTACACCCGCACATGACAGAGACTAAAGGCCGGTTCTTAACACGATGGTGGCCGAGCGGAGCGATGCATTCCACTTGCACGGCTCTGCATTGCTGGTTCACAACACAATGCTAAGTCGTTGTTGCATTGCGTTCATACTTCCAGCCTACTAGAATGGAAAGTGACATCAGGGGAGGATAGTGGGATTTGATGTTCTTGGCTATGGAAAAGAAAGGTGCTGGCAGCAACTAGTTCTAGCTAATACTAGTTATAGTAGTATCATATTATATTATGGGATTTCAATGAGATGGATGTGACTATTAGCAGATAGTCAAAATCAACAAAAGGAATTCAGAGGAGAGAGAAGAAATTTGGGAAAGTTGTGACAGTACTGGACATCTCTCCATCAATGGCTATCAGTCAATTAGAATTCAATTCTCATCTAGCAGCTCTTCACTTTGCCAAGAGGATTGTCGTTGCTCAAGATCACCTCCATCTGTGTCCAAGAACCTGGCCACATTTCAAGACAAAAGAGCGTCTGCAATTATCCTGCTCTCAACCCACATACTCACCTTTGTCTTACCCTCTCAACACCTGCTGTCGGTGTTCGGCTCTTCCCTGCTGCCTCATGAATGCTCAGTCTCATATCTTGCTCTTCTCTGGAAACTGTTTTGCTCCCACTAGTGTGGGTTCACTCACTGCCTCCTCAATCTGTTCCACCTTCTATGGATAGTTTTGACTCTGCCCGTTTTGTACTGGCTCCTGTATATATAATTATGAAACTAACCAACTTCTCCTTTGCTGATACAGAACTTGTGCTTTGCTGATACAGTGATCAACTGGCAGGTTAGGTCAGGTTGAGCACAGTGAATAAATACTCAACCTCTGTGAAGAATGTGAAGACCACAAGTGGCAAAATGATGAAATGTTTTCTGTTTTGTTTTCACGAGCACATTTACGACATCACAGGTGTAAACCATCCCGATTTAAGCGGGACATTCCTGAATCTTGGTGCTACGTCCCGATGACCAACTTTTACTTCCCTATGTCCGGTTTTAGTGGCCTTCCTGGTAGTCTGTTGTTCTAAAGCCAGACCTTAACGTGTCCGACAAACCTGACCTAACAGAGGCGGCTGTGCAACCATTAGAAAATTAGATTGGTCACATGATCACTATTAATGTCATGGACATTTATATATATATGCTCATAATTAGCATGCACCACCTACCACCGGCATATTATTCCTGATAAAGGCTAGAGCATCTATCAAGTGAATACAATTTGAAGTTGATTATTGAGAAGGTAATTTTAATATATATATATTTCCCTGCTTAGCAACCCAGTGGATAATCATGGAAGTTTCTGTGGATTTCCTTCTTTGGGTGACCAGTGCAGCTGCTATATCCTGTGATTTGTAGCTATACCCTCCTCACAGTTCTGATATGGACAGAGTGCTTGGTATTGTTAGGAAAATCATCACAGACTATCGCACTGAAGTGGAACAAAAGCCCTCTATGTACTCCTGTACAGGCAAACTGAACAGTCATTGAGACTGTTTTGAACTGGACACTCTAAAGGAACACCTAAAGGTGTCAGATGCAGGACGGTAGAGTGCAAAAAAAAGAAGTCATTTAATGATCCGCTTTTTAAATTCAAATTCCCTCCCTTCTTAAAAGCAGATTATTCCTCTTTGTGGTTGATGCTTATGCAACATATAAATAGATGCTAGATATGGCTGCCTCTAATATGTCGCCCAAACACCCTCTCCATGTGATTTCACCACAAGATGGTTCAAGGTATCTATAATCTCACTGGCAGACAACAAAAGATCACAGAAATTTAAAACCCGACTATTTCACTCTTCTTCTTCCTGGTATCGAAATACATGCTTATAGCTACCAATTTATGTCTAAACTGAAGAGGTGCTGGCCATTTTGTGTTGAAATAAAATATGGCATCACAACTGCCACAGTGGACTTCCTCTTCCGGGGTAATTCTATTATTTCTGCAAGAGCTTCTGCTGGGGAACAATCCCTTCATCTTTCAGAAAAGAGTTCCCCAGATTCATTTGATTTCTTTATAATGTAAGTTCATTGTAGAGATAGTGGAACACAGCTTTTGCTTGTTACGTCAATGGAGGTGATTCTTTTAGCGAACTGCGGCTTATTGTATTTGAATTCTCAATTGATTGTTCCTGAAAAAGTAAGTTATAATTATGTATTAAAAAACATAGTTGTGGATTTACATTAACTCGAAAAGGAGCCTAATATTCATTAATATTCATTTGTACTAAGAAATTATGGTTACTATATATATATATATCCTATACAATATGCAATAACAATCGAATACCACTGGAATCATGACTGGAAAAAGGGGGAGGGGAAATTAAGGGGGGGGAATCACATTTGTCACTCTACTGATTGCATCAATATATACATTCATTATTCATGAGCTGAGAAGGTATGCCTGGATAAACAGGATATCTTTCTCTATCCCTGCAGTTATGGCTAAAGAGTTTTGACTATGTAAGTGACTTGCCAGAATCATAATAGCTTCTGGAACACATCAAGAGCTTACACTAGAATGGTCACATTGTCCGAACATATCATTGCAAACAAACCTCTTGACCCGGACAGGATGGGCAATAATACTGTTTCTAATTCTTCTCCCCCCCCCCTTGATTAATATACCAGAGAAATCCATTAAGACCTTTCATGATGTTATCTCTGGCAAGATCACAAGCTAATTGGCAATTTTTAGTGCCTGAAGAGTAGTACTCACACTGATAAACTATATACTGCCATAAACATGTGCCACATCAGTAGTTCAAGGCATCTCCTTCACCATAAACCTAGAAATCTCATACCTTAGTATATATATTATTATTAATGCATATGGTAGTACCAAACTCATGAATAATACATGTAGTATGTCGGTGTCCTACAAATGCCACCTGAACTTTATTTCTCATAAGCTCTTAAATTTCTTTTTCTTTTTAGAGGCAGAGGCAGATTTGCCAAACCCACAAAACATTCAAATAAAAACAGGAAAGGTTGACCAATCAATAGGCATGGACAAAGCTCAAACCTTGGTCACACCCACTGCCTCTTTATAGAGTGGGTGTACGGGGTGAAAGGTTATTGTTTTTGTACATATGTAGCCACCTTAATTCTCGGTGTTGCTAATGCAGTTCCATTAGCCAAGCCTCTCCAGCATGCACAGGCACAAGAAAATATCCTGTTCAAGTGTAATCTTAGCAGTCAGCAACACTGAGCTTGCTTGCTACAGATCCCATTAAATTGACACAAGACTTCCATTTCACAAATAATTTTTGTGCGACATGACTCAAAATCGTGGCTAGTCAATAGACAATATTGAGACATGAAAATCATTATGTATAGGGGTGTATAGGTGAGTATAGGTGAGTAATTCTACGAAATTACCAATTTTATATGATGAAGGCATTCCAAGTAATCCTCTCGCTCTTCTTGACAGACACCAGCTCCATAGCTGCCATGCCTGGCAGCACAAGACATAAAATCTCTCCACAGAGTGAAACAACGACCGCGACCAACCTTGAAACCGTGTCCTGTCACCATGACCCTTAAGATACTTATTTTTAGGCCTTCTCTCAGATTATAAAACGATTAGAGAAGACGACCCCTTACCATCCTTGTTTCATGGATAATGAACAGCGATATTATGTTTACACAGTCACGTTCATCCCACGTGTTTTTCTACTAAAGATCATGCGCAGCAAATCCTTCATCCTCGTGGTTATTGGGAAGAAAGAAGGTGAGTTGATAAATCCTTCTGTTGGTACCCATCTAGCATTATAAAGGTGTGTAATTATTATCCACTCTAAATCGCTTGCTGGCATTTTAATTATGTGTAGATGGCAACCGCAGGAGTTAAGATAGTGAAGCCTGGAGGAGAGAAACTGGACAAGTTTGAGGAATCAGTATCTCAGGTTAGTTGCTCTAGTGTTTGTCTCGGAAGGACAAACTCGTTCCTACCTGTGGAGATTAGGTTTTGGTGCGCATTAATTGGAGTGTTGTTTGAAGGCTCTTGTAGAACTGGAATCAAATTCCGATATCCGCACAACCCTGCGAGAAATATTCTTCACTGGAGCCAAAGAGTTGGATGCAGCAGGAAAGAAAGCCATCTGTGTGAATGTACCTGTTCCCCAGCAGAAGACATTTCAGAAAGTTCAGGTATGCTATTGTTGACCTCACCTGCATGAAACCTCACCTGCATGAATGAAAATGGCCAGCAACATTGGATCTGATTTGATTTTCCTTTCAATATGTTTGCTATAAGGTAATGCAATAGGAGGTGCTTCACCTAATCATGGCCGTTTATTATTAATTAGTGTTATTATTATTACAATAACTCAATAACTCAATAATCAACTTGAAATTGTATTCTCTCAAGTTAATTATTGGTAGGTGAGAGTTCAGTTCATTGAGAGATTATTGTTATTGTTTACTGCAAGGCAAATGTTTTAGGATTTAACAGGTGCTATACTGAAGGAATGCATTAAGCTCTAATGGCACCCATGACTAAAATAGTAATGTTGTGCACATGAAGTTCAGTATGTTGTTAAGAGATGGTGACCAAGATTTGGGGGACTGGGGATGGACGTATACTTGACACAGGGACACAGAAAATGGAAAGAGCAAGCATTGTGGAAGTTAAAGTTATAGGTGAACCAGAAGTAGTTTTTAGATTCTTTCTTGATTCTGCTGGGAGGACTTTCCAGGCTGATAGGTGAAAGGGAATTCCACAAGCGTGTGAAGTACCAATGTTCTAGTGTGACAAAGCTTTGCTGAAGAGAAAGATCTAGTTGAACCCTTCAGGAAAGGAAAGTTATTGATGTTAAAATTGCTTGATATGTTTTTGACTGAAAATAGAGCATCCTGTAATTCATACTCATCATTGAGGTAGGATGTCCAGCTTGGTCAGGCGAGAGTTCTAGTCTTCTGGTGGGTAATTTAAGATGAACTTACTTAGTGACCCACTTTTGGGTTGTTCTCCAGAATGATGTCTTCTTTGGTGGGGACGCCAGACTTAAGAGTAGTACATGATCTGTGGATATACCAGAGGCGGATACAGTTTTGTGTGTGTGCATAGAGTTACCATCTCTGAAAGTACGTCAAGTAGACCTAGGTGCTTGTACACTTTTGGCGGCGATGTGGTTGAAGTGCAGACCCCATGAAAGATCTTGAGCAATAGTCCGTCCGAGGTCACAGTGAAATGACTTGGTTACTATGGTAACAATGCAGTTGAGTTTCTAGTTTGAACGCCAATTACCCAGGAAATATAGAGGCGTGCCCTCACTCTATCCAAACTGATGCGCAATGGTGTTTAGGAAGGGAAAAATGGTTCCAGCCAATGTGCGTTTGCTGCGCCCACAGAGCACTGAAATAAACAATAGAAGGTAAAATAATAGCCTACCAAAGTCAGTCAAAATCATATACTGTAGTTGAGATGGATTTTCCCTTTTCATGCTGATCTGCTACCTATAGATGCACAGGAAACATTTGCTGCACTCAGGGAAAGGTAGAAACCAACAAAGGTTGAGATTGTACGAACCTCCGAAGTGCAGATGCAGGATGTACAAGCATTGCAACAATTCTCTGTAGTTAGTCTAGCTAGTTTGGCTGCAGGCTACAGATAGTATATAGCAGCTCCAAAGTTCCAACCTGCAGCCATCGCAAAGATGTGAATGAATGAAATATTTTTCAATGCAAACTCGTGTATTTAGTTAACGTCATTGCTCTTTTCGATTCAAACCACCTATCGAGGTAGATCAGGTTAATGTGCATTATTCGAATTCAGTGTGGACGTGACAAATGCGTATTAATGCGCATTGACTTGTTTAGCGTGGACAGGCCTTAGGAGTTGAAGTTGGTAGCAGTCATTGCCAGTTTGAAATATCTAGTGTCATCGGCAAAGATGAAGATGTTGGAGAACTTGATGCTAAGTGATGATTGATGAATAATAGAGGACCAAGGATACTTCCTTGGGGTACTCCTGATTTAACTGACAAGAGTGTCCGAGAGACATTATTGAGAGAGACATAGTGGGTTCTGGATGACAGATACAACCTAAACTAGTACCATAGGTCTCCAGTAATGCCAATGAGGACAACTTGAATAGAAGTTCGCCGAACTGGTCATGTGACTCTCATATGATCGATGTGTGGTATCTTATATAACTAGGATGAGATTGAGTTTGTAGATGTCATGTGTTAACAGTTACAAGAACTGGGATGAAATTGGAGTAATCTTGTGGATGCAACAATCCACTGGAATGTGCTGGTAGTGATACTCTGTGAGAACAGTTTATAGAACCAAAGCATGGTGTATAAGTACATGTCCTCCTGGACCTCTGCCATCAATTCCTTGACCTTTGTTATGGTTGAATTTACTAAGGTCATAGCACACTTCCTCTGCCGAGATGATGGTGTGGAGGACATCTGAGGAAACAGGCATGGAGTCCCATTGTGAAAGGGTAAGAGGGCTCCTAGTGAAAACAGAATTGTGAAGTAGTTGTTCAGCAGAGTGGCTCTTTATAATCGGTGGACGCTGTTGCAGACCCGTGATGAAGTTGGGATCAGATTGGAATGGAATATTGTGTGTCATGTCACAGGAATATTCACGAGATCTTTTTGCTTCAGATATATGGGACTACAGTTGGTGGGTCAAGGAGAATAGTTGCTCGTAGTTGAGGTGGAAGGAGCTCTCCTATATTTCTTTCTGCTCGAGTGAATGCAGTTGAGAGCATACTTTATTTTAACTTTGGGGGTAAACAATGACATAATGTTGGTGATCACTGATTTTAGTGTAAGCTTTGCCGCTTTCATATCATTTAGAGAAAGCATTTAGAGAAAGCGAGTGGTGAAAATCAAAAGTTGTTCATGTCGTCCAATCAACTTTAGAGAAGCTTCGCAAGAAGAGGTTGTGCAGGGATGGCGGGAGTTAGAAGTGAGGGAAGGATCTCAGGATGGTCCTATTTGATACAATGACCAGAAAGTGGAATAATGGAAGAGTTTAGGATGAGCAGGATGGTTGATAACAAGACAAGCAAGTGGAATAAAGAAAGGAAGGGTTTAGGATGAGCTCAGGATGGTTGGTAATGACCAAGTCAAGGACGTTGCCCTTAGTTTAAGTAGGGATAGTTATAACCCGAGACAGAGTATAGTTGGAGGTCACAGAACATAGAAGAATACATGGATGGACTGTAAGTCAAGGCCTGTCCGCACTATACCAACGATCTACATCCGATCGATATAAATCCTGTCCGCACTGCACTCACATTTTTCCGGGTACGATCCGATCGCGATCCGACTGGTCCACCCGGGGTAGGTAGATCCGATCGCTATAAGGTCCTATCCGAGTGAAATATATGATGGGTGTGGCATTCTCACGTGACAAAAACGCGGCTAGCGATACGCAAGAGTTCTGGCAGCTGGTTGGACTTTGGAGGAGACGAAGGACTTGGAGGAGACGAAGGCTTTGGTAGGAATCTGGGGGGATGAGGCTCAGTTAGATGGCGTGGCCAGGAACAGGTCGGTGTACCAGCGTATTGTCCAAGCCATGAAAGACCTGGGACACGAGCGGACGTGGCAACAATGTAAAACGAAAGTAAAGAACCTCACCCAGAGGTATAGGAAGGTAAGCTTTTTGGTTTTGACCGTATATCTATAAGCATTTTAAGCTTTTGTGTTTTGCTGGCTGGCTGGTTTAGCTATAAGCTTTTGGGTTTTGCTCGCTGTTTTACAATATTAACGATGAATTTAATTTATTAGGTACCTTGAGTTCTCAGCACAGAAGAGAGGCAGTGACGGCTCGAAAGAAAGGTTTGTATTTAGAAGTTTGTACAATACAGTGTTAACTATTCCTTTTAAACCGGTAGGACAAAAACGCCGGCATGAAGACAGTGGGCTGAGGGAGCTTGCTGCAATCTTCCAACCAGCAGAGAAGCGTGCAGCTGAGAGGGAGGAGCGTGCTGCAGAGAGGGAAGCAGAACTGCAAGCGAAGGAGCTAGCACTAGAGGCGAAGAGGAGGGAAAGGGAAGAGAAGCACGAGGAACGCATGATGGCCATGTTCAGCAGTATTATCCTCCACCATCCACGTACCCTCCTAATAGTTTCCACACTTCTCTTCCCCCCCCACCCACCCTTTCCCCTTGCACTTTTCCCATCTCAACCACCACCACCAACTTATTTTTCATCTCCTAACTTCCCTCACCACTATTCACCTTCACCTTCACCATAGCTTATTATTGTGTTATTCAATTTTATTTATATACTATGATAAACCATTCTGATCTGCTAATTGTTAGTACAGTTTGTCTCTGATGGCTGTAGCTGTGCCACTGCTTGCTGCTGTGGTTGATACACTTCCACTTGCACTGCCTTCCCGATTGAGCCAGTTATCTTGACAATGATCACCATAGATCTCACACACGTTGTGCAATACTATGCATGAACTAACAATGCTTGGTACATTGGCCAAGTTCGAGTCTATTCTCTTCAGTAGACATCGCCATCGGCCCTTTAACCGACCAAAAGCATTCTCCACCACCATCCTTGCCCTGCTTTGCCTATAATTAAAGTTCAGTTCTTCTGGTGTACTGGATGTCTCCAAGTAGGGTTTCATCAGCCATGGTAGAAGTGGATATGCTGGATCACCCAGAACAACAAGTGGCACTTCAACGTCATTGAAGAGTTTTGTCCAGTTGGGAAACAAAGACCCATTGCATGCATTTCTATAAAATGCCAAATTAGCAAAAACAAGTGCATCATGTACCTGCAAATAGTGAGGGAAGCACAGTGGTGATATAATATAGAAAGAACACACAGAGCCAGGGCATATCCATCTTCAAGTACAAGTACACTAGCAGCAGTCATGTAAGCGATACCAGCTGTCATGTCATGTGACACGCAGCTGCTTGGAGGTGTAAAATGCTTTTAAATGCTTTTAATTGTGGTTGTTCATTTTTGCAGTGCGGACAGGATTTATCCAGATCAGATCTAGATCCCACTTATCAAGATCAGATCTAGGTCAATAGTGGTCCCAGTGCGGACATGCCTTAAGGCCCAGTTGATATCGGAGAAGTTAAATCACCTAGGCTATTATTATTACTTTGCCCATAGTGGAAGTTTCTTTCAGATAGGAGAACATGCCAAGGTATTTGCTCGAGTATTAACAGACTTCAGTTCAGCTAACTGCACTTTAATGGCACTAATAGAGTTCTGGAGATCTGCAATCTAGGCTGCTTGTTTATCAACTACAATAAGCACAAAAGAAGAGGTCAGTGTAAACTGACACCGGCTGAAATTTATCCTTGGTGAGGCCAGCATACCACCATGCAGCTAACCAGTACAAGATCCTTCACAGACTATGGCATCATCACCAGGAATAGAGCTGAATCATCAACACTTATTTTACCACATATTTAAAAAAAATGATCACCTCAGGGTTGGCAGGTGACTGATTGATGGTCATCTCTGGAGTGGAGGCGAGTTCCTGAGTAGTAGAGACATCCAATGGTTTAGGTGCCATTTTGTCGGTTGTCAATTGGTGCTTGGTCAGGTGACGGTTGGAGCCTTTCACTTTTGGAGATGGTTTGATATATAGTACTGGTGGAAGACTTTGATGTCATCAATCAGATATGAAGAACACAAGGTCGGTCTCAAATTCCATATTGGTACCCAGAGTTTGCTGCAAAAATAGCCCCTGGCTCAAGTTTAGGTCAAAGTCAAAACCATTGTAGACACAATAGAGAAACCAGATTCAACACCTCTTGCCTGACTTCAGTTAAATGCTTATAGTGCAAATGTAATACCTTTATCTATAAATGTTGGTGTTCAAAGTATACAGCAATTGGTGTTAGTAAATCTTGGTTGTGATGATGAAGTAAGTGTGCCCAGAGATACTTGTGGAGGTAACACCACATATTTTGTTCATTATAACACCACATATTTTGTTCATTAACACCACATATTTTGTTCATTATAACACCACATATTTTGTTCATTATTATATTTATTTTATTTTTGTTCGTTATTTATTATTATTAGTATTATTATTTTTATATATATATTTATTATTATTAAAAAAAACACTTTTTTTCCCTTTCCACGTCCGGTTCACGTGCTAGACGTGTGTGTGGGGTATGGTTTTGTAGCATGTGTGAATAGCCAGATATCGGTATATAGCAGGCTCATGCGAGTCTTAGCATCTCTGGTGAAGACTAGAGCATCTAGACGAAATGTCAAGAGAATACAATTTCAAGTTGATTATTAAGAAGGTGATTGTAACCATATATCCTTTAATTGAGACCACCTCCCATTTAATCAATTGGTTATACGAACCGCCCCTCGAGCTGCAATCTAGGCTTAATTAAAGTTAAACTTTTTTCATCAAATACAAGAGGCAAGTTGGCTCCATTAAAGTAAACGAACAAAAGCTATATCGGACTAGGTCTACAAAAAAAAAATTACTGCAAAGAAGAAGTCCATTTAGAAGCGTTTCCTTTCTGAAAGGTGAAAGAATTCAGTGTGTTTTTAACAGGCAGATGTGGAGCAAGTTTTTTTTTTGTGGACGTGTCCTTAGTAGTACAAGAGCTTCCTGAAGAAGTAGGACTGGCCAGAAAGAGACCATCAAGCTTGTGGTTGTTAGCCTTTGGATAAATCTTTGTGCTCTCCCTCAACAGTTTCAGCAATATATGGGTGCGAGATATCTGGACCAAACAGCCAGATTAGAAATTTAATGTCGAACCGCACGCGTTCTTGTAACATCACGGTAAAGACAGTGAGTGACCTTGAGTTTATTTGATTATTCTTGTTTTGTGTATTTTAGTACCTATAACTTTTTTCAGGGATATCTTACTATAAGTGTAGGTTGGTATAAGTATCGGCTTCATTGAAATATGCAAACAAAAGCTACGTGAAGTTATGTATGATATTTCTAAACTACACAAAGAGAAGCACCTCCTTTGTCTCGAGTTTAGACATTCATAGCATTTCCTGTAAGCATTCTGGGTGTTTTTAAGGTGAATAGTGTTACCCTTTTAATACTAATTGCAGGTATTTTGGAACCAAAGAATTGGCAAACATGATTCCTATTTGAATATGCATTTCTTCGAATAGTTGCAATGGTATTCACCCTTGAGTAGTATTCGTTTATTTCTGAGTCCGAGTGATGTAATAATTGTCCTTTAATTATGCTCACAGTGTGCGTTCACACCACGCATGAGCAGATATAATTAGATTAGTATTCAAGATCTGTGGGATATTAGTAGTGAAAGATGGCAGTGAAGACATTCACTGCCTAAAGCTAGGAGTGGTGATTGGCTGAACAACAAATTGCTCAGCTTACTTCTGAGCTGGAAAAAGTGAAGCATCCTTCATTTGCCCTCAACGACGACAAATGGCACTACCCCCAATTTTCACATAATTTGATCGTTTTTGTGCTTGTGTCTGTTGGAACCACTCAGAATCCCTTCGCCCTTGAGAAGTGTTCCTGGATAGATTCCTTTACTATGGATGGATTTCTTTACTATAGGTTTTTTTTTAAGATGCCTCATAAGGAACCAATACTTGACCAAACTGGTTAGGCATTGTTTTGTTTGCTTGCCTCATGGAACCACTACCAGGCTGACCAAAAAAACTTCAGTATGGTTAGACTCCAAATCTCATTGCTAGAAATCTGTATTTTACTGGGAAGTGGTTATCATCACTCCGGGAAGCTTTGGCATTGATTACCCATAATTAAAGCACACTAACCATCTTGCTCGTTAATATTATTTTTCTTGTCAAACACTAGATGAGACTGGTGCGGGAGTTGGAGAAGAAGTTTAGTGGTCGCCCTGTGGTGTTCATTGCTCAGCGGCTTATTCTGCCCAAGCCTAAGCGGAAGCAGAGGACGAGGCAAAAGCAGCTGAGACCAAGAAGGTAGGAAGGTTTATTGTGAGATTCTATTGTAACGATGTATGGGTGTGTAGCCGGACGCTAACTGCGGTGCATGATGCCATACTGGAGGATCTGGTCTTCCCAGCCGAGATTGTAGGGAAGAGAACAAGAGTCAAGCTCGATGGAACAAGACTGATTAAAGTGTAAAGAACTGCTCATTAATTATACATATAGTTTGGTCATGATTGGTAATGCCTTTCCTTCCCTCCTCACCTGCAGACATCTGGATAAGAATCAGCAAACTACTTTAGAGCACAAGGTTCGTTTGAAGTTAGATTTTAAACTCTAGAACGTGCTAACTGAATCCTTAAGTGCTCAAATATGCTTTCAATAATTTTATGTGGTTTTTAGCTAAACTTCACTTTGCCACTGTGCTGTTCCAGCAGGTAGAATACCCTAACAAACATGAGCCAACCAGTGGTGTGATATCATTTTTTTTTAACCCGTGATCATTTAAAGCTCTGATGGCCTATGAACTTTCTCTTCTTAAAAACTAACCATTAATTAAGCCACTGGGACCGTCTGGTGAGCTAGGTGCAAATATGTCTGACTGGGGGGGGGGGGGGGTTCGGGGGTTCACATCTCCAAGTGCTGAAGGGCAACTACTTGTTGATGATCATTACCTGTTTTTTTCTTTTCATTTTTTCTTCTTCCTTTCCCCCTACCATTAGGCTGCATGCAAAGTCGTAGCACAGATATATAAAGTTAGATTTATGCGTTTGCAGTAGGAAAATGAATTACAGGCCCTACTCAACCCTAAATGAACAGGAAATTGGTTGGTGAAAAAGAAATTGTTGATTATTGGAATATTCCAGAGCTGTGTGGTATCATTTCCCCCCTTATCCATTAAAGGCCATTTTTTGACGTTATAACAATTGGGAGAAATGGGAGACTTACACTATCGTTCACGTATGTTCAGTCTTGCCTACTTATAATATCAATAAATCTTAAGTCCCATAGGAAAATGTATTGTTCTTCGTGATTAACAATGAATTCCTGACATTGCATGTGCATAATACTATACATATGAATGGACTGGAATGCTCACAAAATTTGCTATAATCAGATATATATTTTCTCGTGTTTGTGCAAGGGAATAATGGGGAGTGAAAAGCCAGTAGTGTTAGTATCAGGGAAGATGTTCCTGTGGAGCATCACTGAATGGGCGTGAACCTGCTCACCTTTCCGTAACAGCCTGCTTCTTCCTAGCTGTTGTAGGCAATACCTCTACACTTCAACCAGCATCAAAGCTCTACAATAATCCATTGCCCCCCTCCCCCCCCCCCCCCCCCCCCCCCCCCCCCCCATAAAACTCATTTTCCACCCGCGCGCTTGACCTCGTATGAAAATTTTAACACCTAATGAAAACACTCATTGCATAGAGTAGGGCTTCCTCTAGCCACGCGAGCTAATTTTAAATTTTTAGCACTTAGCAATCTGGAGTTATGTGGAGGTTGCAGGCATTCAGGTTTTGAGGTCCCTCCACTTTAGGTCTAGTAACTTGCCTATAGTTATACCTATGAAAAATATTTTAGTATCAAAAGAGAGCACACAAAGATACCTATCTTTGGAGCTATATATCAAGTCATTACCATGAAGTTTGCAGAATCTACGGAGCTCTGAAGTGGTAACCATAAGTTTTTGGGGGGGAATTAAAAAATGCAACTGTCTCCCCCTGAACATGTGGTCAAACACGTGGGTGCGAAATTGAAGGTGTTGAAACCTCAATTTTCCACCCGCGCGTTTGACCAGGTAATACATTTTTAACGCCTATTCAAAACGGTCGTTGTATGCGCTAGAGCTTCCTCTAGCCACTCGTACCATTTTCAATTTTTTTGCACTTCGCAATCCAGAGTGGTTTCCGGCGCCGGTTGGAGCATTCAGGTTTTTGAGGTCCCTCCGCTTTAGGGTCTAGTAACTTGCCTATAGTTATACCTATGAAACATATTTTAGTATCAAAAGAGAGCACACAGAGAGACCTATCTTTTGAGCTATATATCAAGTCCATACCATGAAGTTTGCAGAATCTACGGAGCTCTAAAGTTGTAACCACATTGCTGCTAAAGAGTGCAGTTCACCAGTTTGTTCTTCCTCTTCCTCCTCACTTTCATGAACTACTGTTGATGCTCGAACAGTGCCTAGTGTCCTCATCAGTCATGTCCTCCACACCAGTTTCACCTTGGTCCATGGTTACCCATTCTTCCATCTCAGCATCAGGGACACCTAACTGATTACATTCTTCATACACCCCTGGCAATTCTTCTTGTTGACTACCACAGTCTGGACCAAAGCCTAGCTTGTTCCAGGCACGACTAAGTGAGATTGTAGAAATCTCATCCCAGGATTTGGCACAAAGATAAACCACATCTTTGATGGTGAGGCTCTTGCTGAATTGCACAAAAGAGTTGTGTTTGAGGCTCTTGCTGAATTGCACAAAAGAGTTGTGTTCAGAGTGCCCCAGTGGCAGCTTTCTTAAAAGTAGTTTCTTATATCTACGCTTTATGTTCTCAAGCACACCCTGATCCATAGGCTGAACCAAGCTGGTAACATTGGGTGGTAAAAATAAACATTTAATGTTACCGTCAGCAGACACAAGTGTGGGATGGGATGGAGCATTATCGAGGAGGAGGACAGCCTTAGAAGACAATGACTTTGACTGCAGATCGAACTTCACTGAGGGCACAAAGTGTTTGTGGAACCAATCTGAGAAAATTATTCTGTCCATCCATGCACTCTTCTGTCTGTAATAAAGAACGGGCAGAGCCGACATATTGACTCCAGAAAAACAACGTGGCTCAGCACTTGTGTATACTAAAGGCAGGTGGAAATCTCCACTGGCATTAGCAGTGGCCATCAATGTCACTCTACCCTTAGGAGATTTAAATTTCTTTGCATTCTTTTCAGAGGCATCGGCTAAGGTTTTGTTCAGAAGAAGACGCCAATACAGGCCTGTCTCATCACAGTTAAAAATCTGGTCTTCCACAAATTCATTGAAAAATTAAATTTTTCTGCAGCACTAATAGTTGACAGGGATTCACCTTGTAGCTCAACTTATTCCATGTCTCTTCTTAAATCGATGCAACCATCCATTGCCACCTTTGAAGTCATCTTCAGATTTATCTGGGTGGGAGCTGTTGAAAAAGCAATCTTGCTTTTGCCATCATCAAGACACCACTGTTGGTGTTCCCTTATGCCGTTCTTGTGTGAACCACAAATGCATGGCTCTATCAAAAGCATCATCATCAGCTCTTCTTACTATGCACCTCTTTTTCAGGGAGCTAACATCTTGTGCTTCAGCAGCAAACCTCGTGATCTTTTCCCTAGCTTTTTTAATGTCCGTCACGGTTGTTTTTCCAATCCAAACTCCTTGGCTACGGCTGACAAAGTACTGCCTTCGTCCACTTTCTTCAAAATCTTAAGTTTCTCATCGATGGATAGCGTAACTCGCTTACGTTTCGTAGAAGTGCTCGAGGCCATGGCAAAGAAACTACACATTGCTAGCGTGCGAAGGAGAGAGAGCAGCTGCAATTCAGGTGGGCGCATGCGCGATAAATATTACCTGTGCGTGTGATCCTTGATCCTTGACCCGTTGGATGTTGAATTGCCGTTCGGTTGACTGAGGTGTTCGTAATTCTGGGGTTCGTAACTCAATAGGTTCTACTGTAGTCGGAAAGAGAGCTGGCTTCAACATAGCATTGGGATAATACGTGGCATCTCCACAGGTACAACCTTCTTTGCCAGTGCCGACACTGATCATTCCGCAGAGCATTTAAAAGCGTATCGGTCAATATCCCTTTGAAATTGAAGGCGTACGTACCTTGCTGTTGTCTGTTACAGTTCAAAGTTCATTTTTGTCAAATCGATGCAATAAATATCATTTATACGTATTGTGGGTATGCGTTGATTTAAAAAAATGCAGCAGTTCTAGCTCCACAGCAGCTCCCGTCTCGCAAGTGAGACTTACCAAGCGTAGAAGTCCGTATGAGTGTGTTCCTAGCCGAGCTCAAATAAGCACAGAAGGCTAGCATTGAATGGAGTTGAACTTTCCCTGGATGTTAGCGTTGGAGGATGGACAAAGTGTGGCGTGTTCCCTCTGCTGATAACATAATCACAGGCCTTAGTTGATTGCCATTGGCCGATCGACATGGATCAACTTACCTCGCATGACTCTTAGGTGGTATCCTACCCAAAATGGTACTTTTATGGTCTGTTTCTTTTAAAAAAATACTAACCCGTGTTTGTTTTATTGTTTTCCTCTTAAATTTAGAGAGCTGACCGATGTATACTTCAAAGTGATATTTTAAAATGTGGGTATGGCTAGTCACTATAGCGATGACAACGGCTATACCGTAATTAGAACATTTTATCTTGGGACAGCCCTCTACTACCAATAATAATGCAATAATATTTTGCATTAAGAAGGATGTTATAAGGAAGTGTGCAATCCTTCTTATAAGGAAGTGTGCAATGACATTAAATCTTCCTTCGTACTGGTAAGTATTTTTTTTCCCTTCTACTTCCAAGAGGTCTTGTCTGTCAACACTGAAGTTTTAATAATACCAGAGTTGCCAACCGTCCCAGAATGGCCGGGACAGTCCCGGAATTTTGAGCATTGTCCCGGTGGTGTCCTTGTCCCGGAATTTACAGCTACTCGCACCTTGCACTTCCACTCGCTTAGATGGCCTCTGCAGTCTCAAGCTTGTTCAGTTTAGTCCTTTAACACTTAGCGGACCGCTGTCACGAATTCGTGACACGCGCAGGCGTTCTATAAGACCATTGTCACGTATTCGTGACAGTAGTAATTGTCACCTGTAGACCACCTTCACGATATCGTGACAGCCACTTCATTTTGACCACGAAGGTTTTTTTTACTATGGTTCGTGGTTGTTAGCTATGAATGGCCTGTGGTTATGATACCCAGACTCTACTAGAGAGGTATTGATGATATTGGAGCGCTAGCTGGTTAGCTACTAGCTAGCTAGCTACATGAAGCGCTAGCTCGTTAGCTACAAGGGTGGGCTAGCTAGCTATTTAGCTACGCTAGCTACTATTCCTACACTATTTAGATGCGCTAGCTAAACTATTTACTATTCATACACTATTTAGCTTGATCTAACAGTCATAGAAGAAACCACTAGGTTTATATTAGCTGAAGTAAAGTTACTTACTCACCTTGGTAACAAGAGTTCTTCGCTTTACTTTTTAAAATTATTATCAGCTCATATACTTGAAAAACCTTTTGAGATTTGAGTAATGAAGTACCAGTAAGTAATCATAGAGAGGAGTAGCACCTAGCAGTTGTCTATCAAGCTTGGAACACGAGGAAAACTAAATATATTGCCCACCGTTAAACGCCCGGTCTCTGGGAATAGATGCGCGTTCGAATTGAATAATCTCGCGTTGACATTTCAATTAACGTGTACGGTCCGCTAAGTGTTAAGGGACCTTCTGCATATTTTAATTTTAATTTTTTTAACCTGTGGCTACAACTTTAGAGCTCAGTAGATGCTGCAAACTTCATGGTATGGACTTGATATATAGCTCAAAAGATAGTTCTCTCTGTGTGCTCTCTTTTGATACTAAAATATGTTTCATAGGTATAACTATAGGCAAGTTACTAGACCCTAAAGCGGAGGACCTCAAAAACCTGCACCCGAAAACCGCCGTCCAAAACCACTCCGAGTTGCGAAGTGCAAAAAAAATTAAAAATGGTACGAGTGGCTAGAGGAAGCTCTAGAGCATACAAGGACCGTTTTGAGTAGGCGTTAAAAATTTATTACCTGGTCAAGCGCGCGGGTAGAAAATTGTTAAAAATTTATTACCTGGTCAAGCGCGCGGGTAGAAAATTGAAGGCGTTGACAAGGCGTCGCCAATCAACACCTTCAATTTTCTACCCGGCGCTTGACCAGGTAATAAATTTTTAATGCATAATTCTTTTGAGGCTTCTTGATCCACAGGTAGGTGAAGTACGGACGAGATTCTTGGATATGCCTGTTGTGAACATTGATATAGCTACCAACTTGCCTTGAAGGAGTCACTGACTAAGAATGGGCCTTTGCAGGGTTGTATACAGAAATTTTGCCAAGGGGGGGCGAACTTGAGATATGGAAAAATAAGGGGGGGCGAGAATGATACAATGATGGTGTATGTAATGTATAAGGGTGGTGTCTAATTTCAAGGGGGGGGGGGCGAGAATGATACAAGGGGGGGCGAATGCCCCCCCCCGCCCCCCCCTAAATACACCCCTGGCCTTTGACAATGCAGTGTCTTTCATGTCTGATACCACCAATGTTATGAAAGGAGGAGTGAGGTCAGGTGTGATTAAAGGATGAGATCCCAACTTTGTATGATGTTGGTTGCATCTGCCATTTGGCTGATTTAACAGTCAAAGCTGGTTTGAAGGTACTCCCAGTGAACATTGACCAGCTGTTCATCGACATATTCTACTACTTCCATAGCAGCAAGAGAGCAGCAATTTGTCATCCTATGGTGTTCACTTTTCACCACTGAGCCAGGGGTGATTTTGAAGCATTGCCCCATACGATGGCTCAGCTTGCTGAAGTGTGTGAATCGTTACCTCAGGCAGTATGATGGTTTGACGTCATTCTTCTTGTCTTGTGAGGAAGCTGAACAGCTAAGGTCTGTAGCATTCTTTCAAGGCATGAGAATCCTCTGATGAAACCTCTGTTGTTCTTTTATCTTGCCCTCAATGGATCGCCTCTTCCAGAAATCTACAGAGAATACTTGTATGATGACGGTCGAAAAATCGCGTATAAAATTAGTGGCGAATTAGGGGCGTGGTCGAAAAAATGCGCGGTATATAAAATTAACGTCCCGGAATTAACGTTGGCAAGTATGTAATACCCATGAGTGTCATTGCATAGATCTCAATGAGAGGATTCAGAATATATATAACATGGAGGTTTATTCCCCAAAATAAGCAAAAATCCTTGCTCCAGTGCAAAAAAAAGGCTTATGAGATAACTGGAGTTAAAGTTCGGTTAACAAATACCGTATTCACTAGAATAGAAGTCGCTCTGAAAGCCGCATGCCAAATGTAGCACACCAAGTTAATTACACTACTGCTCTTGCACACGCGGAGTCGTAAAATCATTAGCTAAGAACACTCGCGCGCGATGTTTGATAGACCACACTGTACCGCGTGTTGGTCAGAAGAGTTTACAAAATTCAACATTTTGGCACACAATGTACTAGTACAACAAAAAGGAGGTGTTTTGTGCATCATTCTAATTGACAGGTGGCATTTGCAGAGCAGCATAGCAACAGAGGCGCAGGCAGAAGATTTGGAGTGAACGAGAAGCTGGTGAGTGACTGGAGGAAGCACAAAAAGGAGCTGGAGGAAATACCATCCAAGAAGAAGCGGCTCGAAGGGGGAGGAGGTCGGAAAGCAGCACTTTCAGATATGGAAGAGGGGGTGGTAGCATGGTTGGACTCCTTGAGGGCTGAAAACCTGAGGGTAACTCGGTCAGACATTCAGAAGAAAGCCATGGAACTCTGTCAGAATGTGACCCCTACCACATTTACAGCCAGTCAGGGGTGGTTAGTCAATTTCATGAAGGGAAATGGACTCTCTCTTCGAAGACGGACGACAGTGAGCCAGAGACTCCCTCATGACCTTGTCCCTAAAGTCACTTCCTTCATAATGAAGGTACGACGACTTCGCCACTCCAAATCCTAGGGCTAGGGGTGCGGGTGGTTGCTTGTTCCTCGGTGTTCGGTCGTGGGGCGGCGGCTGGGCCCCTGTTTATCTGTAGGAGGGTTGTGGTTTGGGGCCGGTTGGTCTGTCGGGTTTTGGCTGGGTGGGCCATAGCCCGACGGGTAAACTCTGATGTTCTCTTCTGCTCTCTTTTGCCTCCTCTTCTCCTGTCTTTCCTGCTCTCCCTCATCCCGACAAGTGGTGTTGTTCATGGTCTGGGTTGCGACAGTGTTACAGGTAGGGGCTGGGTTTGGTCCAGGGTCCTTCCAGTGAGGTTGGGCATTGGAATTTGGTGGTTGGTTAGCTCATCCAGGTAGTTTAACTCGACGCTCTGGGTCGGAGGTTGAGGGGCTGGTGGGCGATAACGTCTAAATTTTCGGTTAGCCCTCTTTAGCAGTCCCCTCTCGAACCTCAAGAGGTTCGCCACCGTCCTGGCCCAGAGCATCGAGTCGTCCTGTTCTTGGGTCCTATTTGGGTTGTTGGCTAGTTGTTCATGAGCGTAGCCTGTCGCCTTTACCTCCATGGTGGTGCTGTCGATCAGGAGGGTGTAGTGTTGGATTAGGGCTTGGAGTCTTGCCTCTTCAGCTTTCTTAGCAATGTCCTCGAAGGCTTTGGTCACTCTGCTGCTGTTGTCTCCCAGCACTCCCTCCTCTGGACCCTAAGGCCCTTAGGGATGTGGTGGTGGGTCTGTGAGTCCAGGAGGAACTGCAGGTGGGTTTTGACCCTGAGGTGGTAGGCCGAGCTCCTCCGGAACGCACTTCTGGATTGAAGCAGCTCCTCCTCCATTCCCGGTGCTCTCGATGGCTGTGGTGGTGTAGGAGGGTCGGGTGTTCCCGAGGTGAAAGACAGGGTTGACCCTGGTGACTGGGGTGGGGATGATCTCTCACCTCTGATGGAGCTGGGGAGGGTGAGCTCCCCAGCTCCATAGGGTTTTCTGGTAGATTGCCAGGCTGGTCCACCTGCTCTTGTCCTTCTGCTCCTCGGGTGGGACCACTCTTGGTCCCATTGCCCTGCTCGGGGACGGTGGGGGCTAGTGTTGATTGCCCCTGGAGGCTATAGTCCCCGACTACTTCCATTGGAAACATGGATGAAACTCCACTCTGGCTCGACATGCCCGGAGACACCACCATAGCCAGAAGAGCATCACTGTGAAGGTGGATGGGTCTGAAGATGGGAAATTAACTGCCTCAAGGACGAAAAAGTAGCAGCTTTAGCTATCCCAGCCATTACGCAAGCTACTCGCCAGCTGTTGGGAAGTGACAGCGGTGGAGAAGATCCATTTGCTTCCCTGGACGAAGAGGATGAAGAACAGATCGAACATAATGAACTCATTGTAGATAGCGATTAGGAACTCTTGCCAGCCAACTACTACCTAGCTCAATGTTTGAAATGAAACAATCATGACGCACCAAAAAATTGCGTCAGCACAATAGTGCAAGACTGGCTTGGCACTGCGCAAGCGCATTGCTTGAAGATCACAACTTAATTTGGTTGAAATAAATACAAGTCGCGACTTATATTCGAGTGAATACGGTATATGCAATTATAAAAGATTAATACAAGATTATGATATACAACTTTGTATTTACTGTTAATTTACTTGTTCAGCATATAGTGCAAACACAAACCATTCCTCAAACATTACTAACGAGGCATTCCTCATATTTACTTAAGATGTTGTGGTTTTTTGCTTTTTTGGTGGAGCAGTACTAGTACTGTCAGTGGTATCAATTCCAAACATTCCAGATGCGTACATAGTACCTTCTTCCTGGTTCTGATCTTCAAAACCCTTACGTCTCTTTCTACACTTTTTTCCGCAATAATTTTGATCTCTCACTATCCCTGTATTGCTGCAGGATTTTCTGATCTTATCCTTTAACTTAAAAAAACAACATCGCAGGTAGGCTTGCAACCTAAAGCTTCAACAATGCCATGAAAAGAAGATGCACCATCATTAAAGTGTGCTATACCCAGTGCACATCCACACTTGACAAGAGTTTGCAGGCAAAATTTCCATACCCAGGGAATGAAGGCCATTTTGTGTGTAACCATCAATACACTTGTTTAGAAGGTTATGATCTCCAAGGCGCCTGTATATTGGCTTTGGAAGCATAACTATAGCTTCCGGTATAGGATCTTTCTTGTGGTGGCATTCTAGACTAAGTACTTCGTGTCGCTGAAACTGACACCATGAGGACTCTCCTGTTGGGCAAAGATGATGACAAGGCTGATCATCAGAGGAATTTTTGTGCAAAAGGGAAGCTTGAACAGCTTTGCACATGCAATATAAATCACCCTTGTTGTTTCTAATGGCTAAACCATTTAAAAAAATGCAAACTATCGATGAGATCAGTAGTCTACCTTTCCCTCCAATTGTTTTACCATCAGAAAGTTTTTTACCTTTGCACTCTGATTTTAATCGTCGCAAAGCTGACCCCAATCTCTTTTGCACATGCCCAACGCAGTCCAACTTGATCATCATCATCTGGCCCGTAAGGTTGTTTTTCTTGCAACATCATAAAAGACTTGCTATCACCATCAGAGATAAAATGCTTATAGCGTAACCTTGTACTCAAGTGACCTGCAAAAAAAGTTCAACAATTCCATTTGGCTCCATAGAACCAGCTGATCCTTCAAAATTAACATCACATTTTCCAGCATGGGCAGCTTTCCAATCTTTATACTCATCAGTCGTCTTATCACGTGATGACCACTCATTGCATGCTTTGCAGTGCTGAGAGAACACAATATAATCCAACACCTTTCCTGATATGTAATCTATTACAAAAACAGCACCAAATAATGAAGAGAAACCTCTTTTCTGCCATGTACCATCTACACTTACAAGTACATCTACAATATCATCATCAGAAATTGAACCATGATACTTCCTTACTTCTTGCCTAGCCCTATCCAGACTATCACTAGCATTACTAACACACTTCTCAACTACAACCTTGGCATACTTGGTGTATATATTCTTTGAGATAGGAGATGGAAGGCCCAATAAATTGCAAAACATTTGAAGCGAAGAGTAAGTACCACCAATGCATTTATTAGAAACCACTGATCTAAGGTTTATTGAGAACACTTCACTATTACTGTCGGGATCCTGTACACTTTCACAGTCAGTAGGGGCATGTATAAAAACCTTTGTGGTTTGCCAGATTTTCGCGGAGAACAATATTTGAGGAATGATAAGTCTTACACACAACAGAAGATTGTAGAACTAATGATAGGCCTTGTAGCTCGGTCATCTGACAGAAGTGCATGCAGACTCCACTACTTCCTCTGATTCACTGTCAGACTGTAACAAAGTGTTGAGGGAACGTGATCAAATTCAATGCATAGTTCATATGTCACCAACTTACACTGTCTGACTTAGTGAAGTAAGGCGAGTGACTCAACTTCTTTGATGCACTAACTCTAGGAGAGGCCTCAGGAGGGGGTGATGTAGGAGGAGTTGATGAGAGAGATACAGGAGCCTCAGCCGCTGGTGAGAACGACTCAGAGAGACTACTTGTAACTCCTGGGTGTGTATGTATATAGTAGCCAGACCTTTAAGCTATTTCCATTTAACTATTAAGTTATAAGTCAATAGAGAACCTCTTGTTTCTTGAGTGTTGGAGGCCGTCTCTTCTTTCTTCTTAAACTTCTTTCTAGGCATTTTATCCTGTCTTTCCACGCACAGAAACTTCAAACCACCCACGCACACGTATGAACAGTACTGATTTTATACTGGTACGAGAGTTCTACCGTATCTCATTACAATTTGCTCTATGACTCAGCTTCGCAATTTCTAGTGGCATGAGGTCAGAGTACATGGTTTGCTTTATGACGATATTTTTCCCCCTTTCAATTTGCAATTTGGACCCAAAAAACACAAGTTATGGCTGATGTTGTTCTTGGCTAACAGGAGCGGAGCGCCTTGAGCTGCATTTCTCTTCCTTCCTGGCAGAATTGAGAGTGACAAGGGTTTTCAGCTGTAGTGATCATATAATATAGAATCAGACTCTAGAAACACTTTTTTAAATATTAGTAATACTTGTACAAGACAAAATGACCAAAAAAAGAAAACGATATTTTGAAAGAAATTTAGGTGGGATACCACCTTAACAAAGCAGAGCTTAGTGAAGCATGTGAAGCATGCGAAGAGCGAGTGCTAAATCATAGTAAGCTGGTTTGGATTTGGGGCAATACTGCAGTGCCTATGAGATATTGTAGCTTAGCCTTCACTTCAACTAAACAGTCTACTTTATTTCCCCCACTCTTGGTGTTTATGAAACCATATAATCATCATTGTGAGCGGTACCCAACAGTTACTTCACCCATGAAATATTTCAAGAAAATTATAATATGAGCATTCAGGCTTCAGTGTACTTTGTAGAATGTGTAAGTCTATTGTATTATCTATTGCTTTGTATTCATAGCTCTATTATATGTATATCTAGTCCAGTGTACCTCCTGCAACCTGTAAACACAATAAGACAACAATGAACTTAAGACTGGTCAGAATTTGCTGTGCATTATTGGAGCCCAGTCAGCGTATGTGTTAGGGTACTTGGCCAGATGTTATTTGAAACGGATAATCTTGAGAGCCTCAATGATGATAACAGAACCTTGGTAGAAATGCTGGTAAGCACCATGTCACTCTGCCCACCATGTGGCAAAGATCCAACAGAGGCTTTCTCTTTGCTTCAACTACTATTTTGTTCACTATCAGTTTCAGAAGACAGCTTTTCTCTGGGCTGTTAGGAAGAAGCTGCAGCAGGTGGATGACGACATAACGTACCCGAGACAGAGCACAGGACTAATTACAAGATTGAGGCAGTGGCCATTGCAATACATGTAAGTGGCTAATGGAGCCTCGGCCTCCTTGATCCATGCTTGGACACTTGCTGCACCTGATGACATGTTACTGGCACTATTGTATTTCTGGCCACGCATGTTGGCTGCTGGTATATTGTTCTCTGCCAAGAATGGCAAGATACTTTCAGCAATTTTCTCACCTGTTATTGCTCCAGCTTTATAAAGGTTAAGAATCCTCTTTGACGTCTTTGTTTCCATTGACAAACCTGGCACAATGGCGAGATGCTCCACATTGTCCTCGTCAGCCAAGATAGTGTAGTAGGTGCAGCATTCAAATTATCAAGTATACCCTGCAAAATTATGTACTTCCCCATCATTTCAATTCAATCAAGCTCATTTTGTGTCTGGGGAGACAGGTTTGTCACTCATCACATTGCAGGAGCTTCAAGATAACTGCGTAGTACATCGTCGTGAATGGTTAGCAACTTGAGCGGAGCAAGAAAATTTCCAGGGTTGCCAGGTGAGTGAACATCTTCTGCATCTCCACTTGAGCAATACGCTGCCTGCTTTTAAAAAAACTTAAAAAATCTCTAGTGATCTACTTCAGCACTGTGTGGATATTTGCAGTCTTAGTGGCATCAATCTGGGCTATAGTATTTGCCAGTCTCTCCATCTTACATCGATCAGGTCTCGCCCTTCCCTACCACCAGGTTGGAGTATGTCTTCAGCATTTACCAAAACGTCCTTTCCTTATCTCGGCCACTGCATACTTTTTCAGTCCATGCCATTTGCCATCTATACTCCTTTCTCCCTAGACAGTGTCTCCTTTACTCAGCGACCTCTTCAGGTATCTTGGTTCCTCCTCGTACACCTTCAGTTGCTAATCTGCCCTTGGAAGCCAGCACTCCCAACCCCTTCTTGCCTTTTGAGTGCAAAGATGACTAGGATACTCCATCATATGTATTCTGGTAGTCGGTCCAGGCCATTGTCAGGTTGTGCCTCTTGCATCAGACGTGATGGAGTGGTACTGGCTCAGCTGCCCCTGGCACCCATTGTGGGGTTATCTGGAATTATAAACCCTATATACCAATAATTTAAAAAAATTAACACTTATCACTGTGCATGGTCAAGTGGACTTCCTTCTTGGAAGCCTGCTGATGTCTCTTCGTAAGTATCGATGCCAAAGTATTTTTTACCATTTGAAGCTTTTATGAATAGTTTTCAAAAATAAAATAATATCCAGCGGCACGAAATTTTTCTCTTGAAAAACTTGAAATACCTAATTACGGTATTCTCCCCTCAACAAATAAGGAAAATGCGAGTAGAGAACGTTAATAATGTGGGAAGGGGCTTTGAAATCAGGAATTGCTTATCCTGTTTATACCCACATACACAAAAGGTATGAAGTACACCAGTTCTCTTACCTAGTGCATGTAGTGTATATAGTACAGCTGCAGACCTTCCAAATGTCATTCTTATTCGTACAGGTTGATGTCTTTGCAGCGATTTACAAGAAGCTAACTGGAAAAGATGTGACTTTTGAATTTCCTCAATGTGAATGAGTATATGTTGCCAGTTTACTACCAGCCAAGTTCTGATCAGGTGTAGTAAATTGTTGGGTGATGGTTTTATATATATAATATATTCATACATATAAATGATATGCAACTAATAATAATAAAATGCAGTACAGTGGTCCCTCCTTTGGGGGAACACACAATAATTCATTGATATATATGTGTTGCAGGGCTTGCCACTTATCGACTCACTTCTGAAGTTATCAATTTTCTTTTCTTGGTGGGAAGTCATGATTATTATGCCCTCATATTTCTAGGATAAATGCACTGGTGCCTTCTAATTCTGGTCTTGGGTTGGAAAGGTCTGAAAATAGGGACCTCTATAATACAATGTGATTAATAGTCTGTGTGTTTTGTGTGCCTCTCAAAGTAGGATGTAGCAGCTACTTTACATTAGCAATGGCAAGTGGGTGTGGAGATGATGTTTTCCTAGTTGCTTGCTTGTTGAATTCAGTTTCCTCTTGTTCGAGTGGGGAGTCAAGACCCTGTAAGGCTAGGAATATATCCACCACGAGTACACCAACTTCAAGAAATCCGAATACCTTTGGAACAATAAAATATGTGGATGTAAAATGGTTATCAGGTTACCCTCTCGTCGGCAAATTTATGTTTTTTGTTGTTGTTACTGTTGAAAGATTGTTACTGTTGAAAGAATGCTTGTTTGCAAAAACAACATTTTTTGGTTAGACCAGACTGTTTTTTTCTTCATTATGCCATATTTTACATTTTCAATAACTTAGGTCTCAAAGGATAGCCCTTTCTGTGTGGTGGCAGTTGTGGCTTACTTACAATATATAGGAAGTCAGTGGGTCATCAACACATGCTGTCAGAGTACCCACAGATGCAGTGACAATCATTACAGGCGGGTGAAGTGAGAATGAAATGAAATACTGATTGGCTATATGATGAGAAAATAATGAGAAAATAAGGAGCCTACATACTATGGGGGTGGGAGGAGGATTGTACATCGCTATGGGAAACCACAATTCATGCTTCTTATCAATGTATAAACAAAGTGGCAGCATAAAAAGTATAACTAGCTGAAACTGGACGGGTGATGTTATACAATGAGCTCTCTTTTGAGAACTTAGAAACAAGGCCCAAAAAGTGGTTGGGTTCTCCCTTGAGCCTTTCTATTATCACCCTCTATATACAACCATTTATGTGGGAAAAGAAGTGGAAATGTTCTGCAAAAGCTGAAGGCTGAGAAGTGACTGTAATGGCAAGACGAGGGTTTTTGCGAAATTTGACTGCATCACGAGAGTTTGTGTAGAGCCTGAAGTACCTACGCAAGCCAAGTAAAGACATGTCTACACAAACTTGATCTTACAGGGCTTAGGAATATCGTGACACCAGCTCTTGTTTCTGTGCCTCCCTCTCTGAGCTGACTGAGGCAGCTGGGAAGGACAACTGAAAGAAATTGTGTCCCACTCCATCAGAGAGCACTGTCCCATAATATTGATGTGTTGCTTTGAACCAACTTCTGCCCAATTCCCCTGGGACTCGCTTCAGAAGTCTTGTTCTCTCAGCTGTGGGCAACACATTTTTGTAAGTCCTGGCAGTTATGAGAAGACATCGAGAGGTCACACTGCTGGCTCAAATGGGCATATAAGTTATTGTTAAAATGAAAAACATTTTTTATGTGATGTGTAATCTGTATAAAAAAATTTCAGAAATATAACAATAGTTGATGAAAAGGTGTATTACGTGTTTTAGCAACAATCCACAGCTGTGAATCTCGTACGAGGATTTGAAACTGCTCATACAATCTTTATTGTGAAACCCAATCTGCCACTACAATGATAATCAGAGATCAGAAAATTACTAAACCGTATATAGCAGTCTTGTGCTGGTTTTATGCTAGCAGCATGCTACTTCTAGATTGTGTAGGGGCTATATAAGACAAAACAACTGGATCACTAACAATGCTTTTAAGAGTTGGTGAGGTGTTGTGATCAATGGAATTGGCGTTGTGAAAATCAAGCAGATATGGCCTGGCTGTAAATTATGCAGGAAAATGAGCAGTATGGACGATAGATTCAGTTCCAAGGTGTTCCCCTAAAACCCAACTGAAGAGGTAAAAGTACTCGTAGACCGCTTCATATGAAAGCTTGCACACTTGGCTCTAAGCGTGCTCCCAATGGCTATGGGTCTTGCCACCATTCTTTTTGTTCAGGGTGCCGAGGAGGCAGCAGTTGACTGAATAGCTGTCGGACTGACTCTGAAGCTGGCAAATCATCAAGAACACTGCCATAACTAGAAACTTCACCAGAGCAGCACTTGAGCACTCTGCCTTTAAAAATATATATTTTTGGTATTTTGTAATTACATTGTATTCCCATGCCCTCAACAATATTAAAATTAAACAATTATTTACACCAAAAAAAAAAAAAGAGCACAACAATAACCATGACAAAAACAAGGAGGTCAAGGAGATGGACCCAGGGTGCCCAAAACTGCTGCAGCATTCTCCCTCTGTATCTCCATAGACAGACTTTGAATGAGGTACCTCCTGGAGTTGAAATATCTGGTAGATGTATGTAACTTCCTCCCCAATTCCTTTACAAAAGATTGTTCCTCAGGCCCCAACACACCAGACATCTACACCACAAAGGGCACAAAGAAATGGCTGCTCTCAAGGTGTGCATATTTGGTCTTCAATTCCTCTGCGTGCTTGCTGGCAATGTATGATGGTGCAAATGTATCAGGGCAAGTAGCATCCCATTCCCATACTTTGCCCATTTTCCAAGACACCATCCGGTCTTTTTCCATCTGAGCGGAAGAGATCATGAGGTTACAGTCTAGGGATCCCAGCAGATGATAATGACCTAAAATGATGTCGTTGATTGATGCATGTCTAGGATGTAATGAAGCAACAGCTTAGACCACTTAATGAACTCTCAGTTGACATAACATTAAAATCGGAATGAAGACTAGAGCATCTAGTCGAAACGTAGAGTAAATAAAATTTGAAGTTGATCAATGAGAAGGTGATTTTGAAGTTTAGACCATTGTGTGACCCAGCAATCAACACTTGCACCGTAATGATGGCATGAGGAAAAGGTGTTCCCAAATGAAGGCCCAATGAAATCCCACGGAAACATTGTCCATAGACCCAGAGATAGAATTGGGAGAGCCTTCAACCACACACCTGCTTCAGGACACGACATAGCTAGAAGTCTTGCATGAGACACCTCATCCCTGGCACCATTCAACCAAGCATCTGCCATAGCACGTAGTTTGCATGTGTCCCATGTCTTCTGCTGGCCTGCCTGGGATGGATGGGTCTGGAGGAGGGAAGTCATGGCCCTGCTTCCTAATGGATATAGCATCATTAAGAAACAACAGACTTGGAATCGACTTGGAATCGGTGCGGTAGAATATGGTGCACCAGAGCAGATATCCATTTGGCAGAGGCCAAATAAGCAGAAGAGAGGTCACCTGCACTGCACTCCTAATTCCCAAACCTCTAAACTTGATAGGGAGGCTTGCTTGGTTCCAATCTGAGTCTAAAACATAAAAATGGTTGTTGGTAATGGAACTATCTCGCTTAGAGCGTCATCAAAATTCTGTAGCTTGCTTGGCAGAAAACGCGATGCAGTATGAAGTAGATCGAGCAACTTGGGGGTATATAGAGAAGGAAAGACGCAGTAAAAGCAGAGCATCCTGAGCAGGTAGGTATTCCAACCTTTCCCCCATCTTCAAAAGGTTCACTTTCTCCAAGATCGGACCGTCAACTGCCCCCTCCTTTCCCAAAGGAGAACCAAGCAAGGTGACATCACATGCATCAGTGCACTGTAACCCGGCAGCAGAAGATAGCATTTTGTCTCCAGTGAAAGGGCTACTACATACCAGCTCTGATTTTGCAATATTCAACTGCAAGCCTAGCTCACTTGCTAACTCCTCAAAAGACAATATCATCCAACACATCCTCAGAGGAGCTTCCAATAGTTCCATCATCCAGGTAGAAAACACAATGTTCTGATTTCAGACTCTGGCATAAATGGTGGATGGATAGACAGAACAATAGTGGACCCAGTATCTCCCTGCTGTATTCCTTCTGATCTGATTGTGGTATATATTGCCCCAGAACAAATTGGATGGCTCTGAATACGCTGAGTGAACAAATGAGGAGAGAACAGGAACTAGCTCACCAACAATCTCAAGCATCTTATCTCTCTGGACAGAATTAAACGCATACTTAAAATCTAACTTGCCCATGGACAGAATTAAACTCGTTCTTAAAATCTAACTTGACCATGGACAGAAAGAATTGAACGCGTTCTTAAAATCTAACTTGACCATGGCCATATCATCCGTCAAACTCTGAACATAAATTCTAGCAGCATGCGCAATTCTAGCAGCATGCGCAACTGTCTCTGCACCACCTGCTACCCCATAACCCAGCTGCCTAGGTGCAAGCAATTTCCTCATCTCCTCTCACAAATCTCCTGCACACTTGGCAACTAAAACGCAACATCCCACCTACAGCAATAGGCCTCACACACACACTTTTCTTCTCTCTAGTGCAACTAGTGTAGCCCCAAAGATGTACCAAGGCAGGTGTCTTGCCTTTCAGGATCATGTTCTCAAAATCAGACAGGACACTAAGAAACTACTCACTTCCCTCCCCTGAAAATGCACTGATCATATCTTTCACATGCTGGGGGCGCAACCATCAGAGCCACCAGCAGAACCACCTGGAAAGGACAGGATTGCCTGAGCCACTTCTTCGCCGGATACCCTCACAGGTATATCCGGTAAGGGAGATGTTTGGTGGGAAGGGCTAAAAGTGTTGTTTCAGATCTCTCAGCCAGACAGTCACCCAAGCTAGCCAGCCATAATAACTCTCCTAAAATCACCCTCCCCTAATTTAGATGATATTCTACAAGCTAATGATTCCATAGGATCCTTAGGTGACCTACCTCAGCCTTGCACTGCCCAGGTATATATATAGTACAGGTTGAAAGTGGTGGTGCCGTAAAGCTACTCATTCACAAGAGACTTGCCAGGCTTTTGTGGTCACCCCCTCTCTTTGGAACCCGTAGGCATCTTGCTCAAAGTGGAGGAGCTTGGACCAAGAACCTATGTCACCACAGTCTGAATCAGCTGCATCAACTTCCTGGCTTCAAGCTCTCTACTTGCCCTGGGAATTCGCTTGAGGAACATTCCTTCTGAACGGCGGAAGCTCTGCTTCAGTCACATCACGGGGCACGTGGTCGACCACCATTACTAGGATCTTCAACTCTTGGACTCCCATGAGAACCTGGACATCTACAACCTACAGGATCATGGACATGAAGAGCCCCAGCACTACTTAGGGAAATATAACGACAACAGATGGCACATCTGGCGCTGTGACCCAGAGGAATCCTCCCGTCTCCCTCACTCGAAGTTATTGCTTTCAATTTGTTGTTACTTATTTACATAGAAAAAAATCATTGATATGGTCTACGTAATGCTATATACAACATTCATGTTTCTATCTAGCATAGTTTTAGGATATGATTGGGAAGCTGACCCCATACATCAATATTGTGCAGCTAAAATAAAATAAAAGCAGTGATTTAAAAAGGGGATTTCTGATGAACACCTTCTGGTTAACTCCACAACCAAACTGAGGGGTCACTTGTTCTGCACACATGGACTTGACCCAATTCAACTAGATTGATTGCCTCATTGAGAGCTATTGCTACCCATGTCTTTCTACTGCAGCTGAGAAATTGAATGTGTATTGGAAAATTTTAAGTCTAAAGTTTATGACTGTACACAGGCTATATATATGTGTGAGTGGAAACACAGAGATGATCCTTGAAGATCAATTTCAAAAGTTTTCACACTTTCAATGATTAAAAATGAATCTTGGCGAAGAATTCAAGGCACTTTTAGAAACTTTTTGGAGCCGGCTGAAACACATCAGCAGCTCTAGTTTGTAGTTTTTTGTTGTTGATTGTTGTTGTTGATTTTTGGGAGTTGCCACCCAATAGGGGTCAAACCAAAGGGAGTGCCTACCGTATCCCTGATTTATATAATAGGCATTTGCAACAAAGTTATTCCTTACCAACCATAAACTGGACACTGCCAGACAATATACAAATGCTCTAATGAACAAAAATGTTTATTATATATACCTCTTTTTAAAAAATCTATAACTAGATATCTGATGATGGATTTCCTGAGGAAACACAGATCAACTACAAGTCAATAGTTTTCTCTACCTTTTATATACCAAACGGACAAAAGCGAGCTAATACTGTAACTAGATCCATTCACAAATCTGACAAGCCTTGTTATATACTCACAGAGGAGAGCAGGCCTTCACTATCCTTTTTAGTGAATTTGTCATGGTTTGTCCAAGGATTTCTCAGATAAAAGTCGCATGGCTGCAGATCTTTCCAAGGTATTAGGTGAATTATAGAGAGATGAAATATACTTTTTTGAGAAAATTTTATTTCCAAGTTTGGTTGCCAATTGATTTTCAGGGTTGTTAAAATTGGTATATTGAAATCCTATTTACATGTGCAAAGCTTGTAGTTTGCCTATTGCTTTTGGGATGGGCCACAGTATGAGTGCAGTTTTCTGATGGTCAGAGATGGAACCTTATGGCAGTCAGGCAAGTAGCTAACCAGTTTGGCTACAAGTCCAGGGAGGAGCCAAGCAGCCATCAGAAACATAGAGGAGTAGTGACGGAGACCACTTGATTTTTAGGATTTGACCAAGTACACGGACAGTGTGTGATAGTTATATATAGCAAGATTTGTACATACATACGGTATTGTGTTTTTTCCCGCCTTCAATGTTTTATGCTCACATTTGCCAGTTTGAGGTAGAACAGATCAAGATCTCTGGATCTAGCGAAGTAGGAGTTGTTGAGGTTTTCTACGATGGCACTTATGAATGATGAACTGATGAGCCATAATAATAGACACATTCCAGTTGCAGAAGAGTGCTGCATAAAGAATATAAATAACATACATGGTTAAGTGTTCTAACGTACTGCATTTGCTTAATTTTCTTTTGTATTAATCTCCCCATGTGCACATGTTCAGATAAAAAGAGCATGCTCAGCTCTTTATGTATGTATGCTGCAACTCGATAGCTCACAATCAACAACTAGATTTGACACTCCCAACAAACCTATGAATACAGATACTATGGTTCAAGCCTTATTTTTACCTGTGGTAATCTCCAGTTTGCTTATACATGGGTAATGACACTAATTAACCCCTTAATTAAACCCCTTGAAAGATCTTGCCCACCTATTCATTTCGAGAGATATTTCATGCTGATTGATAAGTTCCACATTATGGGAAGAGAAACCTAGTTATAATCAGTCCGACTAGAGCTCTAGCTTATGCATATTTTAATAGCAGTGAATGAAGGGAACATATGCCAACATCAACAGAGAAGAAGAACTAGAGCTATTAACTACAGCGGCAGGCAAGCAGCTCTCATGAGTTACTGCACGGTGCAGTCAAAACTTGAAAAGTGTTGCTAAAAATCAAGTGACCTCTGTCCGACTTTCCACTTTGTATCGATGATCGCAGGGTTTCTTCCTAGACTTGCAACAAAACTGGTGTTACATGCAGCTGTTGCTTGATCACCATTAGCTTCCACTCTACAACAACAGAAATCTGTAGTCCAATCTCACCAGAACGCTCCATGGTGGCCTGTCTCAGGAAAACTACCTAACTTGGCCCATTTATTGTGCATTTACATTGGATTTCATCACCGCACACTCCTTATACCACACTTCTTGTAGTATGCTAGACACCAGTGGAATAGCTCCTTAACTATATACAACTTTAATACAACTTGACTGCTACAACTGTGTTCAAGGCAAGATGAAGTTGGGTCCTCCTTGACAATTCAAGTCCTATCTAGACCCGAATTCAAACTGCATTTCAAAATGGCATTTCCACAGAATGTTCCCCCCTCCCTCCCCTCCCCCCCCCCCCACACACACACAAAAACAACAACAACAACAACAAAATACACAAAAATAAAACCCCACCTAGGCCATACCTTGTTTAAATCACATCTGAAGTCAGACAATGTGAAAAGACACCCCATTTACACAGGTAAAAATATATATATAAATAAAGGATTGACTTGTCAAAAAGCTAGTCTGTATACCCATGTAGATTACAACCAGTTAGTCGAACCTAAAATGGTAAATGATTTTTTTCTACATGGGTACACTCCTGTTTTTGACAATGTTTGTTTGTTAAATATACATATACTAGAGAGAGTGTTGTGTGTATATATATTAGAGATAGAGTGCGTAACAAAGGACTTTGGATTGTTTCCCCCCCCCCCCCTATTTTTGTTACTTCTAGTAGTTAAGTAGTTTGTCAGCTGTGGCAATGTTGAGGGATATGGTTTCCTCTTGTTGTGCACTACACATGTCGGCACATACCACACCTTGTTGTTGTTATTGCTGTTGTCTTACTGAAGTCAGCCGCTTTGTATAGGATGATCCTTCGACATTATGATGGATTATCTAATTTAGGTTCAACTAACTGGTTGTAATCTACATGGGTATACAAACAGTAGAGAAGAGCAAGGACTCCAGTATTAGTGTCTTTGTTTCTTCTTGTTGTGCACTACACAAAATTCGTTGCTGCTGTTTTGGTATTAGTGTCAGCCCCTAGAGGATCAGCATCAGCCCCTTGGTATATAGAGGATCAGCCCCAGCCCCTTGGTATCTAGAGGATCAGCCTCAGCCCCTTGGTATATAGAGGATCAGCAGCCCCAGCCCCTTGGTATATAGAGGATCAGCCCCTTGGTATATAGAGGATCAGCCCCAGCCCCTTAGTATACAGAGGATCAGCACCAGCCCCTTGGTATACAGAGGATCAGCACCAGCCCTTGGTATCAGCCTCAGCCCCTTGGTATACAGAGGATCAGCCCCAGCCCCTTGGTATATAGAGGATCAGCCCCAGTCCCTTGGTACCTAGAGGATCAGCCCCAGCCCCTTGGTGTATAGAGGATCAGCCCCAGCCCCTTGGTATACAGAGGATCAGCCCCAGCCCCTTGGTATCTAGAGGATCAGCCTCAGCCCCTTGGTATATAGAGGATCAGCAGCCCCAGCCCCTTGGTATATAGAGGATCAGCCCCAACCCCTTGGTATTTAGAGTATCAGACCCAGCCCCTTGGTGTATAGAGGATCAGCCCCAGCCCCTTGGTATACAGAGGATCAGCCCCAGCCCCTTGGTGTACAGAGGATCAGCACCAGCCCCTTGGTATCTAGAAGATCAGCCTCAGCCCCTTGGTATACAGAGGATCAGACCCAGCCCCTTGGTATCTAGAGCCAGCTACTTTCAATGTATTGGAAATGGTGGGAGAAGCAATAAATTATCACTTGTTTTGTTAATAATGTGCTGCATGTTCTAGCGAGTGTGTTGACAAACTTTACCTTTGTTGTCATTGTTATCATCTGGCATTGTAATCGAGCCAGTGTGGAAGTGCTCTGTATTAGCATACTCCTTTGTCCACTACAATGCAGGCTGAAGTAGTCAAGCTTACTTGTGGGTAGGTATGTATGTATAAGAGAGTGGCAACTATTTGCCCTGGTTTTATGTCACCGGGGAAAAAAATCATCCTGGAAGTGTTGCTGCCACCTCAATGCCTGAAAAGTCATTTATCCCTCTCAATCCAGCAGGCTGGATTGTTGTGACCGGCCTCCTCCGAGCATTATATATGGTTCTTGGTTGTGCTGAGAATGAAATCAGTTCCACTCAGATGGCAGGTGAGTTGATCTCACACAATATCTGCTTATTACTATATAGATGGCACTAGAAATATGTGGACTGTACTATGAAATGGAGACATGGGACAGACCCACCTTTCCTGACAGACCCCTAGGTAGGAAGGACAGCATGAATGATATGGGGTCGACTCTCCAATGGGGTATATACCAATGAAAGAGTTGCATCTATATACCATATGTGAAACATTCTCACTACCAAACATGGACAATAACATCTTTTTAAATGTTGCAGCTATACCTAGCATGATTTATCATTCCTGTTGTCTATTGAGAGAATTTGTTTGGTCTTCATCAGGGCGAATGAAAACTGAACACAAACAACACAATGTAGTGTATATTATACTTGCTGGAAACAAATTTCACACTAACTGCACGTGACTCACGAGCTGTCTGAATGCTAGTGTTTGATAGGCACAGTCGGTGACATATCCGACAGATAACACCAGCCTTCAGACAGCTTGTGAGTCACGTGCATTTTGTGAAACTTGTAGCTCCACCCTACATCGAGCTGATCCTTCTAGGTGTAGGATGTACAATCATCTGAGGTTATCCACAAGATTGGGTGATAGTGGTCCCATGCGTACTCAATGAAAACAAATTTTCACAACTGTAGGATCCACTTGTAGACATGATTTGTTTTCAGACTTTTTTGTCAGTTTACTGTGATAACAACATTATGTTATCATAGAGTTGCCCCACCCCTTTCTTTTTTGCTCTAGCTGATTGTACAATATTGGTGTTAATGATTTTTAAATGGTCAAGGTTTACCTACCTTTACATCCACTCTTGTTTCCTCTCTTCTTTGGCCGTCAGCTATAAATAAAAACATCGTTTGTTCTCACTTCAAGTTGTTGTTTTGTTTGTTTGTTGGTATGTTTTGTTTGTTTGTTGGTATGTTTTGTTGTGTTTGAGCGGTGGAGGACTAATGGCAGCCTACCTACCAATTACTTGTAGGCAGATGCTTGACATGTACTAGTGCCAATCAAATAAGAACTGGATGCTTCCCCACGACTTAATCAGATACTGCACTGGATTAGGGTGTCAGCTGGGGTTAAGGCCAGGGCCATAGCTAGCTAAGGCAATGGCTAAAACAATGCTATGTGACAATGCCCATGGTGTCATCTGATGATGCAATGCTAGGATTTTTGTTCTTCTAACATATGGAGGACCAGCTGGATAAACACCATAATATTTCAGTCAACATGCTCAATGTATGACCAGCAGAAGAATCACGACTTTTTGGGGGGGGGGGGGGGGGGGGGTGTACATTTCAATATAATTATACCATTTCAATATATATATACCACCCATGAAATATTGTCGATTTTAAATCCACCCCCCTTGCATGCATACATTCTAAATATGCGTGTCTATATAATACATAATGTAGCACAATTAAAAAAAAAATCCAACTCATTGAACTGGGTGCAAGTGAATATAGCACACACATTAAAAAACACCTCCATTGCTTCTGGTACTTATTTACCTACTATATGACACTAGAAAAGAAACAGTAGTAGACTTATTTTTGGGCAAAGATCAAGATCTGATGGAAGGAACATCTGGGATTCGTAACAGCTTCTAAAGAAGCAAACAAGAGTTGTCCTGGGAGGAGGGAGGGAGGGGTGTTTCATAAGGCTCAAAGTTTTCAAAGGTAATAGAATGGAGGGGGGGGGGGGGGAAATTCTCAGCATGAGTATATACCTCAGAAGATTTTTGGTGCTATGTTGAGAAAGAAAATAAATGATAGGACAACATGTGATACAGTAATTAATTTCCAGATCTGCTGTTGTGTGCAAGAGCTATCCAATGCAAGGAAGCACTTCCTATGATCTTACCATGATAGCAGAGATTTGTATTCCCAACAGACCAACAGATATCAATGTCAAAGAGTAGAGGATAGTGAGTAATGCCACTCCAAGGTAACAGATCAGAAAGTTGCGATAGTCAATGGATTCACCCATACCGATCAAGTTAGAAATGCCGATACCTCTGCTGTTCCATGTTGTCATTAATGTCACCACTATTACTCCAAATATCTGGATAAAAATGAAAGAAAAGTTATCATGCACACTAGTCTATTGCAGCTATAGTACTAACCGTTTGTAAAATTGCTACTATTGCCTGAGGTATAGTAAACCATTCGGGCAAATACCGCTTTTTTTCGGAGGGAGATACGGTCTTAACCGTGTTCCCTGCACTTACTGATAAGGCCCTAATCCTGGGCATGGTAGCAATTCCAGCTGCACGCAGTGCGTACCGCCTATACGGATTTTTTTTTGCGCGTTCCGGTGTCGTGCCAAATCTTCCCGTTGCCAAATTTGGCTTTTACTTACTGCGCATGCGCAGAAGCGGGTTTCCTCCTGCCGTTAGTTTGACAGCGTGCTTGCCAATTTTATCCTCCTGGATTTCTCCTAGCGTACGTTACTCAACATGTTGATTGCTCCTAGCTATATATATAGCTACCTGTGTATCAACTTTGGATCAATCCCAATATAAGCCTCCAAGGGTCGAAAAAATCGTGCGCGTTTTTAATTATGCGAGCGGCAAAATGAAACTTGGTCAAAAGGTGTCGACCATGATATATACACTGTATATCTTTTACCATGTTTTTACCATGATATATCTTATAATTATTTACAATATATATTTTTTACCAATTGTTTTACCATGATATATATATCTTTTACCATGATATTTTTTACCACGATCAAATTAATTGTACATTTAAAATTAGTTAATTATTTAAAATTGGTATTGTGCATTTAAAATTAGTTATTTATTTAAAATTTATATTGTTCAGTTATAGAATGGATGATGTTCTTGTACGCCTCCTCCGTTGTCCGTCCTTTACGCTCCCTCCACATGAATTCATCCAGATACGATGGTAGCTGGTGATGATGGACACCCTTCATCGATTTCATCTTTATCTTTGCCTGTAAAGAATGTTTAATGTTATTCAAGTTATGTATTATTAAATACCAGTTATATATATATTTACCCTATTCCAATACGATTCTATGTGCTGAGTGTGCACCCCCGTTATATGGTCGACAAATTGAATAGAGTGGTTGACTGTAGCATGGTTAGCCACACCAGGCACAGCTGCCACCCTCCTGTATGCGGCCCACTGATCAGAGTGCACAATTGTTCCCTGTGCAACATGTGATTGAATTATTGGCAGGAGTGTTGCTGCATCCAGTTGGGCCACAACCTGCATGAAACCTTGGAAAATATTGCAAAAATAATTGACTATCGTGGCAAACACAAGTGGTCATGAATACCAAGAGCTGGTGTGTGGTTAGTATCCACCATCCCACATCCCAAACACCCAAACTTCTTGTGCTGGAGGGCGTCCTCTGTGATGCTATTCATTGACAAACAACAAACGTTTATCTCTTGTTCGATATGATATACGACTGCCTTGAAATACCTTTGGTTTATGTGTGAACTGGGACTCATCGATTTGCACACCACGCCAGACCCACCTAACACAATTGGTTGAGCACACAGCTCTGTGGAACATACCTCCCGCAGCCACTGGTACACATTGACTGCAGTGTCTTTGTTGCACCCACACTCACGTCCAGCATCTGTAACCCGGTATTCCCTGGACCACCAATAAATTAGGATAATCCGCGAAGCTGGAAGCCGTGATTTAGGGGAAAAACTCCCTGTGTATATAAGTCAATGGTATGATTCAGTTTAATCAACACAACTTGCATTCAATCTGTATACCATGGCGAATTGATCTAGTCGATTTGCATGTTGAACATGCCCAGGTCCAACCATCCTTCAATGAAGCCTTTTTTCGCGAAGTCATATTTGTACTGCATCTAATACACAGGTATAACATCAGTGAATCACCAAACCCCCAATTATTCTTGTTTTACCTTCCACATGTGACAGAATTTGTAAATAAACCCTGGGTCTTCAGATAGTCAATAACCTCCTCATTTGTGCCAAAAGCAGCAGCAGCAATGTATATTAATGTTCCTGAAGCAGCCATGGACAGTTCACCAGCAAAAATGTTGAAAATCACCAGGAAAATTTTTGAAAAATGTTTCAGTTCACCAGCTGTTGAAAAATGTTTCAGACAATGTCAGCCACGTGCACGTTAACACATTCGACACCTTTTGACCGCTCGTTTGACCGCTCGCATAATTAAAAACGCGCACGATTTTTTCGACCCTTGGAGGCTTATATTGGGATTGATCCTCAACTTTTGGCTGCATTTGCAGATGGAGCGAACAGAGAAACTGTGGAGTACATTTAAGGAAGGTGGAGCATTACATCAAGTATGGCACCTATAGATAGCTTCGGCGTGAATCACACCTGCATTAGACGCGCGATTGACACACCCCTTGGTGGGCAAAAAGCAAACTTGTCATTGAACACTGTAGTAGTAAAAGAAGCTAAGATGAGTAGCTATTTTGAGAGTTTGCGCGAGAAAGGAAAGAAGCGGTATATTGCTGCGTTGGCTTGTCACTACCAGATGACCCCTACTTGCCCGAGAATGAGGCTAAGTTCGCAGGAGACATGACCACTTGGCCCAAGGTAGAGTATGGGCATATCTTTGTTTACTTCATTCAACGACCTGGAGTATACACCCAGGAACAGCTTCTATCTTGGAAACAACTTGATGCGTACAATTACTTCCAGTCTGGGTATGTAAGGACTGTCTTTAGTTTTGGTGGAGGTTCAGTCATTCTGGAGCCAAATGTTGTGTTGAAGGCCTGGGTGAACCCCAGTCAGAAGGCAGCTACGAATGCACATGAGGCCTGGATCATAATCAAGGAAGCAGGTGACATTCTATCTTCACACTGCACTTGCATGGCTGGGTAAAAAACTATTATTACGTGGTGTATATGCATGTTTATAGATACATTGTTATTTCAGCTTAGGTGAGGGTTGTTCTCATGTTGCAGCTGTTCTCTTCAAGGTCGAAAGTGCTGTACGACTAGGATACACTTCGGTTACATCAGACTACATAATTGTGTATTTTCATTTTGTGCTATATATATACCATCCATACCATCATTGTGAATTAACATACTATTGAACATACTATTGAAGGCAATCAATGATCAATGACCTCTATCACCCCCCCTCGAATTATTCGGAGAGCATGTCTCCGGCTCTCCCTAGCCTCCTCTGTAGCTTTCTTCACTTCATCAACTTTCTTAAATGTAAACACAGTAGGCACATAATCGACATTTTCAGCCATATCCACAGGTTTGCCTACAAAAAGAGAGGGTAGAAAACGGTAATTATTCATTGTACACAGCTACAAAATACAGCCAGCTTTAGCTAAATAACAAGAAACAGCCGCGTTAATAAACTAGCTAGCTTAGCTTATAATCATGCTGGCTAGTTATCAATAATAAGACTAGCTAGCTAGTACCTGTGATAAAGTGGTCTCCACATATCCATTCCTGGTGTGTTTCTTGGGCATCCAAGATTTTCTTCTGATGGCAAGTATCCATTTCTTTGCTCTTTCTTTGGGAGAATCAGGAAACCGAAAAAACCCGAGCCCTGGACGTTCTCCACTCCTGTTTCTGCAGCCAACAGCACAACAACTCATAACCATCTTGTTCTTTTTGCCCACCAGGGGGTGTGTCAAGCGCGCGTCTAATAGAAGACCTCTATCACCCCCCCTCGAATTATAATTATAGGGGTGGAGAGGTATGTGAGGGCCATGCATGGTCAGGAAGGTGTGCGGCTGCAATTTCGACTGAGGACTGCATCAGCTGGGTTGTTAGAGGATAAGAAGAGATGTGGGATAGTTAGGGATGAGAGGTGTATAATGTGTTATAGTGGAGCAGGGGAGGATGTGGAACATTTCTTGGTGACATGCGGGGAATTTGAGAGGGATCGGCTGGTTCTGATAGATGAGGTACGCAGAATTGCAGGGGCAAGACAGTGGCTGGATGAATTAAGAAGAGTGAGTAAGGATGGAAAGGTGGCATTGCTTTTGGGGAAAGATGTGGAGGGAGTAAGTGATGCAGTGATGGAGGAGGTGGGCGAGTGTGTTATGTTTTGGGTAGGGAAGTGGTGGCAGAGGAGAAAGGAATTGTTGTATGGTCAGCTGAGGAATGATCTTTGGTCCACTCCTGTCCCCCCCTTCCTGAGCAGCGGGACACTCGTAACTTAATATTGTGGATAATTGTATTAATTAAGTACTGTTGACTTCTTTTTAAAATATAGATTGTTATTAGGTTAGTTACTAAATAGTTTCACACTGTGCTGTATTATATATGTGATGGCCTTAACAGGCTCAGCAATAGCAACATTAAATCATAGAAGGTGTGATTCACGCCGAAGCTATGTGTATAGTAGTGAATATTCTCCTTTTACACCCACCCATCAAGGGTGCAGACATAGGCCCTCCTTCAATCATCCAATCGTTATACTACTCGCTTATGCAGTTATCCTGCAGGACACACATGCAATTTTGGTCTAGAAGGCCCCAGAACTGAAATCTGAGAGTGTAAAATTTCCTGGGGGAGCATACCACCAGATCCCCCTAGATATACATAATAGAATTGCTAATATCATTAGCTACTAATTTTAGTTTAGATATCCAATGGTAAGGAGTAAGGAGTAGGTTCTATAATAATTCCATCAGTAGACCTGAATTCATCTTATATTAAAAATGTTTTTTGGAAATATCTAAATTTTTACATTGTAGATTTACCCTGCAGAAATATGCTGGAAATATGCTGGAATTGAAATAATGCTCAATAAATCATTAAGTGCAAAGGGGAAATATGACATGGGGAAGAATTTAGCAGGCGGGAAGAATTTAGCTTGAGAACGTGCCATATTATTCTCGAATCCGTGTTGACGCATGCGCTGTAGGTCAAAGAGGACAACGGGAAGAATTTGGCATGACACAGGTGTCATATCGAATTGCGTCCTAGTAGATTTACGTCCTACCCGGACGTTATTATTTAGAAAAAGCGTCCGGGGGACGTATACAGATAAAGTAAATGCGCGTTGGAAAGCGTCCTACCCTATCGAATAGCGTCCGCCAAGCAAGACTTTCATTTTCAGTGCCAATAGACTTTCATTTGCATCCATTATAAGTGTAGATATATCCATATAATATGCAAATTGAATAGACTTTCATTTGCATCCATGTAAGTGTAACAATAATAATAACTTTGCTGTTACACATCGGCCATAAAGACAATCATCTCATCGTCGTTACCCAAGGGACGGTATAGGGCAATTTGGTGACTCAATGAAGAGCTAAGATGGCCAGTCATATGGCTGTCATAGATCCTGACTTGATCTCCCTTCGATGATGTAACACACCAGTGGTTTCCATCCACATAATGTATCTGTATGGATTCTTGGTTTTGACAAATCCATAATTCTGTGAAAAAAGACAATTTTGCAAACCACCCCAGGGATCGAAATTGCTCTTTGGGGATTCTTTGCGCAAGGTTCACATGTTCATCAGTGAGCTGTTTCCCTCTCTTGAGGTCTTCCCTAATGCTTTTTGAGGGTCTTGCTTCTTTTCCTGGGCTGGGTGAAGTGGCAGTCTCCTGACCTCGCATGCTTCTGTGATGGCAGTTTGTTCCTCAATCCCTTTACCAATTCTATGAAGGAAAATTGTTATGTAATGGCATTCAGACTTTTTTTGTGTAGGTTGGCATACTGCTTACCACTTCTCTTCAGAGGTCCTTTTGCCTGCACAGCTAAAATTATTACAAATTGACTAGTATATAATATGAAGACAATAGAATTATGTTAAAATTACAATTATGAAAATTATACAGGATATAGCTATGTTACAGTTAGCTACACCAACCTAGGTGTCCATCTTCATGTATTGCTTTGAATAGTCTCTGCTTTTCTTCCGCAGTTTCTACCACAAGCCTTTTCTTTTGGTTACCGATATAATATAACCGACCTTCATGGACATTGAAGTTATTTGCCTTTCTTCTCAAGCTTTTTTAATAGTTGTGTGTGCTATCTATAGGATAGTTTCCAGAATGAATAAATTCAAATACTTCAGAGAAAGAGAATTTTTCTGCCATCTTTACAACATAAATTTGTCTGCTGGGACGCAATTCCTCGCCCCCGGACGCTTATGCTCATCCGTTAACGTCCTAGCGGACGAAATATTACGTCCCTAGGACGTATACCGATAGGGGACGTTATCCGTTATGACACCGGCTTCTTAGATCGGGCCCTTCTCCTTGAGCAATGTTACAATAAATCATTGGTCAGGAGTGTGTATAAAAATGATCATAACTTCATAATGAAATATCCAAATGCTCTGAAACTTTATAAGCAATGCAGTTGCTAGGTAGCAAATGTTTTCCCAGTTTTTAATCGTGTACAATCGACTCTCCCCCCACTTTTGCGACATTTTCGTTTACTACACTGGTCGATTTTTAGTCTGGCTAAATTTTAATTCTAAACATTTCCTTCGTTTTCAATCTTCGGTTTCGAGTTTTCCACCCAAATGAAATGACTTCATGCAGTGAGCATGTTTCTAAGGAATAACTTCCTCAATAGACATCCAAGTATAGACTTTCTTAAGAAGTCCATTTCCCAGTGATCTTGCATTAAAAAAAAAAAAATTTGCATAAATTTATGAACATGTCAGGAGAGTATCTACTGGAATAAATAATGATCATCATGGAAGCCTCGAAAGTTTATGCCTTGCTATATGGTCAACATAAATATATCTCGAAGATGAACCAGAACCTTCTAACTATTAAATGGAGTGCAGAAGGAGAACAGTGCACAAACAAACAAAGTGCTTTTGTTGACTAGATCATACATTCATGTAAAGCAACGCAACACACACACGAGATCGAGAGGTGGGGAAATGGGATGCACACCACCCCTATGTGGCAGAGTTCTTGTGAAGCATGTCTTCCAACTGATCAGCTGCCCGTTGTAGGAACGCTGCACTTTCTCTGTAACCTGCACACACGAGCAACAAGGTGGAGGATAAATCATGCATGTAAGCAATCAATATTGAGTTGCAAGGACGAAATACGAGATCTCAAAACAGAGAGCAAACATGAAATAGCAACCTCTACCAAAATACTGCCTCCACCAAAGTCTGCCCCCCACCAAAATGCTGCCTCCCCCCAGTTAAACACACATGTAAAACAGAACCCACACTATGAAAGGGACCGGCTCAAAGGAACACCTTGATGAATGCAAGGAGATGGGTCTATATATACTGACCACCACAGAGAAATTGGGGCTAAGGCCAGGCAGAGGCTATTGTTTGGTGGTTATTGTACAATGCAGCAAGTACTGCGTGGTGGTTGCAGATGGAGCCAGTCTAGGTTGCTGCCACTATGAGGGCCAGTGGGAATAAACAGATCCACCCAGTGGGAATAAACAGATCCTGGCGGCAGTGCACCTGGTGCCAGCCCGTCTAGCCACAGGGAGTAGGAAATGCCATCAAGAATAGTAGCCAGGGGCAACAGATAACTGAGGAAGCCCTTTGGAAAGGTATAGGATGAAGGTGTCTAGAGTGGCAAGCTCCTCCATCATTGCATGCTTATCTCTAGGAGTGTTCAAGTCAGTAATGAGGCTAATATCGTCAAGATTACTGAGGGTTTCCTCTCGACTACAAATCAAGGAGTATGTCTTATCATCAGCCCACCTGTAATGAGCTGCTTGACTGCGAGGACTTCGTGATTATTGAGACTCTGAGTGTTGTGGACCCTGCCAGAGGCAACAGCTGAAGCAGTGGCAGCAGATACCAGTCCTGCCATGGCCGTGTGGTTGCTTGGCTTGCTGTAGTTTTGCAAGCTTGGCAGAGAACTGGAGGAAAGGCGAGGAATCTTGAGCGGAGGGAGAGAGAGGCTGTAGTCTTCGTTCAAAGTGGACATGTCTTCTGGAATGGTAACCACAGCTGTGTTGTTGTCAGTGGTGGTGATGGTGTTGGTTTCCAGCCCTTCAGGACTGGGGGAATCATTGTTGTCGTCCATCTTTGAGTAGATGGGGTGGGGGGGGAGGAGGGGGACAGAAAGGCAGAGAGTGGGACAGGAGAATGATGAGGAGGGTAGAACAGGGGTGGGGCACATGAAGTGAAGTGGAGAGAAGTGGAGACGAGAGAGAAAGAGGTGAGGGGAGAGGAAGGTGGAGATGGGGTGGAAAGCAGAATAGAGAAGAGGTAGAAAAGGTAAAGGAGAGACAACAGAAAGATGATGGAGGGAGAGTAGATGAATATTTGATAGAGGAACAACTCAAAGAAGAAGACTTACTTGACCTGTATGAAGCACAGGAGATAGTCCACCCAAGTCAATACTCTCTCACCATCTATGTATGCATGTTGTTGATGGGCTATAATAAGCACCTTGTGCACATCCTTGAACTCAGAGAGCTGTCTAAAAACTGTGATTTTGGTGTCGGTCTGTTACTAGCTCAAATCCATGCATGTTCAGTATTGCCACAACCTTTCCTGGATCCATGTTGCACAGTCAGTTCCCTTCACTAGGGCACAGGGCTGACAATGCAACACGGATGGAATCAGTGTTAGGGCTAAGGTTATTCTAGGGCTAGAGCTATGGGTAATCTATGGTGAGGGCTAAGGTTAATCCCACGGGCCATACATATGAAGGTTATGTGTCTGATGAACCTAGCCAGTTTTCCCCCGTGTATGTGTGTGTATGTGTGGCAGGTACGGAATGTTGACAATGCATTCCTATTGGTCACCGTCATCAGAGGTTATCATCAGCTAACATAATACCATGCAAGTGAAAAATTACTACAGCTCCTCAACAAACTTTTATCCTCGGACGCATAAATAATGCTTGGGCCTGCGCGAGCATGAGAGTCTGAGTACACTCCACCGGCACATGAAAACCTGGCTCTTGTCACCAGATATATCTGGCCCCATAAGTCTAGGCAAAAAGACTTCTTGGACTAGGGCAATAGGGCAAGTTATTCCAAGGCTAGGGACATCCTAGGAAAGTCCCAAGTATCAAGTATCCTGGGATGAAATCATTTTGGAATATCCATACTGAAGATCAATCGCCTTTACACTGGGAACATTTCAGGGATAGTCCCAAGTCTCCCGGAAGTCTCCCTGAAAGGTGGCAAGCACAACACTGCTACGGATGTAGCTTAGTAACACCTGGCCCCACTCCATAGACACGCCAGACACCCACACACATCTACATGTGTGTATGAGCCTGAATGGTGACATCACCATTACCTTATTTAGGCCATTAGTGTTAAGGGGAGGGCAATCTCTGAGCTTTTTCGAACGGCGGTAGGACTTGAGGAAAGTTCGTATCCTCTTGCGAACACACGATGCAAACTCGGGGAACTTGGCACTAGCATCTGCGATGATGTCGGTAACCAGGTCTCTGGGCTGGTGCGAGATAGGCACCAAGACGTTTAGCTTTTCTTCGATGATCCCTCGTACGTACGCCTGCACGTAGGGAAAAAGGGGTGGAGTGATTCGTGTATATATGTGGTGTGTGTAGGTGTAGGTATGTGAGCGTGTGTGAGTGTGGTGTGTGTAGGTGTAGGTATGTGAGTGTGGTGTGTGTCTGTAGTGCCAAGTTACTACTACTAGTAAAATACACCACATATTCAGTTCATTTAGGGGCGAGTTGAAGAATGCCCTCTCTGCTTGCTAGAATATCCTCCCCCTCTCCCTGGTACTTAGATATAGCCAATTTTATCCTCTAACAATCAGATTCAAGTTTGGGAACATGGCTTTCAACATTTCATTTGAAACCAGCTCTTTCAATTGACACTTCATTTTGTCTTTAAGCTGCTCGGCCATGAACTGACAAGTTTTCCATTCTGTACTAATGTCAGGGGATATCACTGCTTCTTTTACTGTTTCTTCACCCTGTAATGTCTCCACAGATCTCTCTGTGCCATGCTGTGCAAGGAGCGTGCTAAGAGACTTTTCTCCATAGAAGAACAGATCGTTGGAGTCCACACTTGCACTTTCCTTGATCAAAGACGCTCAGTGCTGACAAAACATCTCCAGAAGAAGCAAAACAGCTCAAAATCTTATCTTTTAGATGACTGATGAATGCTTTTGCTACTTTTTCCTGGAACGACTTGTGCCCGAGTAATTTTTTATTCCAGTTGTTCCTGCCAGGTTCTCACTTTCATCCAAAAGCTCTAGTACCCAATCCACTGCTGGTACAACTGCATCATCCAACATGTGGAGGGCTGATCGACAAGACTGGATATGACGGACAAGTCCAAATGTTCTCTCTGGAGTGTTTCACTGAGTTTGGCTACTTGTGGAAGTGTGTAATCACGCAAGAACATCGCTGCAATTATTGTCTGCTTACTGAGAGTGTTTGCTAAGTCCCAATGCTTCTAGCTCATGTGTACTATCATGGGCATTATCTAGAGCAGTAACAATCGCAGAATAGCTTACTTTTACTCTTTAGACAATTCTCATCTGCCAACCAGTGAGTATCAGAAGGCTCGATAATCTTCAATTCTGGCATACCAAGTACATACCGGATCTCTTTAAGGGATTCAGTTTTCTTTGGGAAGTAACGGAAAAATTTCCACAGAGCATTGAGTGTTGTATAAACATGCTTGGAATTAGCAGCTTGAACACAAGCCAACTGTAACGAGTGCAGTAGCAGTGCATACAGGGCATGAGGTGTGGGGGTCTTGATGAGTCTCAACTCCAGTTGTCTTTTCTGAAAATGCACTTGCTCCGTCAAATCCCATCCTCACAATTTTGCTCAATTGATCTGTTTCAAGCAGTCAATTAGAGCTGAGAGGTACTCCAGCTTTCTGCAAGTGGATGATCTCCAGGAAATGCTCCTCTGGAACACCACCCTCCTCCCAGTGACAGTAAAGGGATCCATCTACCATGTGATACTATAACAGAACGCTTTATGAAGATGTTTCAGCATGGACTCCTCAATCCTCGGGCCTATAGAACCTCTACAAACTCAACTACAGCTAGATGAGCGTCTAGACAGCAGTCCTCCCTGGGAAGTACTTGAGATTCTCACCTCTACACGACACTACCATTTTTTCGAACTTGGTATTACGTGCTAAGTATGTAGTTATGTGCAAAAAAGTGTGTGCAGCGAATGAGAGACTTTATAGCTGCTCTATTCTTCACTCCTTCTTGTCTTTCTACTTTTTGGAGTCTACTTTTTGGAGCTGTTGAATGACTTCTCCCTCTCTCAGAGCTCCCTCTGCTGCTTGGTTAGCCTGAGCATGGAGATCACCTTTTTGGGCTTTCATTTTCTTAACACTTCATTTTCTTAGCACTTTCTTCCAATTGAAAAATGGCTTGCTAACCACACACCTCATGTTTACTCTAGTGACTGCCCAGATTTTATGCAGGCCTTGCAAAATGCACCCTCTCAATCGTCATCATATTCCAGCCAAATAAAGTCTTTCCCCACTTCTTAGAGTATCTCCTGCAGCTTGGGAGGCTCACATGTTTCTTTGCAGATATAACTTTTACCGGTGCAGTGCTTCCTCCTGGGTTGACTAGGTTCTAAATTCCTCTCAACCATCCACCTCATCTGCACCACTTCTACTACTACTATGAGCTGATGTGGCTGCAATGGTGTACTAGTGGCACCAAAATAAGATTGAAGATCCACTCGTCCTTGAGAACAAACACTGGGCAAAATAATAATATAACTAAACTCGTGAGCCCTTTATATAGTCAGCCAGTGCAAGTATGATGTAACTATCCGAGTTACTATTTTTGGAACTCAGTCGTCACTATTTTTAAGACCAAGCCTCCAAAATAGCAATTCTTAAGGCTGGTTCACGGTGGATGTGACGTGACGTTAAAGCAGTGCGCCTGTCGTGAACACAAAAATGCATCGGTTAGCACTGCGCTAGCGTGTTGCAACCCCTCCACTCAAATAGACGAGAGCTCTATTCGAGTGAAGGGGTTGCAACATGTCGCACAGCTTAACGTCGCATCTACTGTGAACCAGCCTTAAGATGCTGACAATGCAGAAAAAAGTGCATCCCAATGCATTAATAAGTGGCAGTTAATTTATCAGCACTTAGTAAATGCACTCACAGAGGGTCTAAAATTAGAAAAATTGGGGGGGGGGGGGGGGGGGGGTGTGTGCATGCTCCCAGACCCAGTTTGCAAGCAAATCAACATAGGGTGTTCCTCCCCCCTTCACTATTGAATGCCTGATAACCACACAACACACTATTCACATTGCTGCAAGGTTGATATATTAGGAGGAAGGAAGTGGTGGGTTTTGGACATGCCTGGTTGTACTGTACTTCTGGCTATGTACAGCTAGAAACATTCACAGTCTTAACCTTTGTTGATTCGGCTTTTTTTTTTGACGGTTTTTTGACGGACATTGACGGACATTGACAGGTTAAAGCTTGGAGGTCATCGTAAAAAGGATGTGGCAAATACATGGCCTAGTCACATGATCTAGTCACATGGCAAGATACAAACAGAGCCAAGGAGAATTTTGAATCTGTCAGTTTGTGAGGATTCAACAAGGAATCAAGCTGATCGCCACTTTAGAGGAAAGAAAGGAACGAGGGAAAAGGGGGGGGGGGGAAAGAGGCAAAAAAAGGGGGGGGAAGAGGCAAAAAAAAGGGGGGGGAAAGAAAAGGAAAAAAAGGGGGGGAAAGGGGAAAAGGGGGGGGGGGGAAGGAGGGAAAAAAAGAGGGGGAAAAAAAATACGGGAAAAGAAGAAAAAAGGGGGGGAAAGGAAGGGGGAAAAAGGAGGGGAAAAAAGAGGGGGGAAAAAGAGGGGGGAAAAGGGGCGGGGGAAGAAGGAAAACACATTTTCCAGCTCTTTGTGTGTCGAATACAAGTCAGCATACCTGTTATTATTTGTACACTTCTGATGTAATTAGCTGCGCACCATTTAGAGAGGGAGTTATTGAACGACAACAGTGTTTGCTGCTGAGATTGCTTACTGTCGGTCAACTCACGCACATTGAACCGTCTTGCTCTGTCCGTGTTGGCTGTGTAAGGGGAGGGGGAGACACGCCCCCTTGACAGAGTGGGATACAAGTCCGAGGTGTGGTCCGACTCCTCGTCATCCGAGCGGTCCTGCAGATTAGGCAATCATTTTTTGTGTGCACATACACCAACTACATATGGAGTCATGAGCCACACCCCTACACAAGTGGAAGTAAATTTAATAATATTAAAATCACCTTCTCAATAATCAACTTCAAATTGTATTCACTCGACGTTTCGACTAGATGCTCCGGGAATAATAATAACAACAATAATATGCTTGTTTCTCTCTCTCTCTGTGTGTGTGTCATGCTACTGAGCACACATAGCAACTGTCAGAAATGCCACAAATCCGAGATTGAGCTACTTCTGCAGAGAGACGGTGATGGAGAATGGCTGATTTAGATGACTATATAAATAAAAAATCAGAATATCTGGTAAAGAGAGAAAAGGAGCATTAGCAGCCGAGAAAAGAAGTCCAGAGAGAGCTGAACAGAGAAAGGCAAGACTAGCAAGAAGAAGTACAAGTGAAAGTCCTAGCAGTTCAAACTTCTACCTTGAACCAATGTCCACACTGTACCAGCCAGCATTGTGATGCTCTAATGGAGACCTGAACTGTTGTCAATGGCACCACCACCACTGTCTGAGTATACACAAACACTGCAACATGTTTGTGGAAACAACCAGCAGTAACCAAACACAAGAGTGCTTTCTCCTTTGCATCAACATTAGGTACATTGTTATAGATGGTTAATAAGTAGGGTCAATTATTATTAGTGGCTTCTAGCATTGTGAAATAAATAAATAACCACCAGAGTCACAGCAGACACCAGCTATAAATAATATAATAATAATCACCATCCTGCCACCACCTGGTGCCAGCGCAGTAGTAAGGCCTACCAGAGCACCAGCTATAAATAATATAATAATAATCACCATCCTGCCACCACCTGGTGCCAGCGCAGTAGTAAGGCCTACCAGAGCACCAGCTATAAATAATATAATAATAATCACCATCCTGCCACCACCTGGTGCCAGCGCAGTAGTAAGGCCTACCAGAGCACCAGCTATAAATAAGCTAACCTGGTGCCCCAGTAGTAAGGCCTACCAGAGCACCTGCTATAAATAATATAATAATAATCACCATCCTGCCACCACCTGGTGCAGTAGTAAGGCCTACCAGAGCACCAGCTATGAATAATATAATAATAATCACCATCCTGCCGCCACCTGGTGCCTGGTGCAGCCTATGGAGCACCAGCTGTGGCCTTAACATGTACCAACCACAACCCCCCCCCCCCATACTCTTGGAAGACATGGACAATGGCCTGTGAAGTGCCCTTGCTTGGCTGGACTGGCAGAGATGTATTCCTTGACTATTGTGCCGGCCGTGAAAATGCTGCCTGCCGCTGTCAAGATGCTTGAAGACATGGACAATGGCCTGTGAAGTGCCCTTGCTTGGCTGGACTGGCAGAGATGTATTCCTTGACTATTGTGCCGGCCGTGAAAATGCTGCCTGCCGCTGTCAAGATGCTTGCAGCGGCAGACATTAGAATGGCAGTAGAAGTTTTGTGTCCTGGGATAAGCCTTTCTATATGATGATTAGCTGGAGAGGACTGGTGATTTGTTTAACCTGGTTCACAAATGCACAGCACTGGAGTGAGTGATTACCCCATTCTGGCATAGCATCCTTCAGGGATAGGAGGATTCACCTCTCCTTCAACCTGGTTTGCCTCCCTCCGAGGGGGGGGCATTCATCTCTCCTACAACCTGGTTTGCCTCTCTCCAAGGGGGGAGCATTCATCTCTCCTTCAACCTGGTTTGCCTCCCTCCGATGGGGGGCATTCATCTCTCCTTCATGGGGGGCATTCATCTCTCCTTCAACCTGGTTTGCCTCCCTCCGAGGGGGGGCATTCATCTCTCCTTCAACCTGGTTTGCCTCGGGGGCATTCATCTCTCCTACAACCTGGTTTGCCTCCCTCCATCTTCCCTTCATAATAAAAAAAGGTGATAAAAGTAATTGCTGGGGTAATTAATTTTATTATTACTACCACAAGCTACACTGCTGTCATCCATCCTCATGACATAAAAAAAAAAGATGATGATAAGCAACTTTTTATGAAGGGGGGAGGAAGGGAGGCAAACCAGGTTGAAGGAGAGGTCACTGCCCCGCCCTCCTACCTCTGAAGGATGCTATGCCAGACTGGAGTAATCACTCCAGTGCTGTGCATGTGTGAACCAGGTTAAACAAATCACCAGTCCTCTCCAGCTCATGTTCATGTAGAAGGACACAAAACTTACACATTAAATTTTTTCCTCTACTAACATTCTAATGTTGCCGCTGCAAGCATCTTGGCGGCAGGCGGGATTTTCACAGTGAACTGGCACAATAGCCAAGTAATACAGCTCTGACAGTCCATCCAGCAAAGTCACTTCACAGGCCATTGTGGCTCCATCTCTTCCAAGAGTATCGGGAGTTGTGGTACATGTTAAGCCGGTGCCCTGGTAGCTATTACTACTGAGCCAGCCATCTTACTAGAGCCAGCCACATGACATGGAGTTAATAATGAGAATGAGGATAATAATAATAATAACAACAACAATAAATAAAATAATAAAATAACAACAATGCAATAAATTGTGGCGGCACCACTCTACTCGAACCGGCTAGTCATTGCGTCTAGTCATTGCGGCTGCACACTCAACTGATCCATGGAAGCCAATCAACACCCATCTACACTGGGGGTGTTGACTCTGACTGGGAGTCTAGAAGGTTCTAGACAACTTTGATGTGTGCATGTGTGCAATGGCTAGGCTATAAAAGAATTGCTGCCATGTTTGTCTTGTCATATTGTGTTTTGTGAGAATAAATGTCTTGTCGAAAGCAACTCATTTCACAATAAATATACTAATGAGGAGAATAATAATAATAATAATAATATTATAGCAGGTTGATTGGAATCAAAATTTAGGCTAAAACACCAAAAGTTTTCCGAGGGAGACTCGCTATCTAACTCAAGGAGGGCATGTCACAATCCTGTCGCTGCAGATCAGATGACATCATGTGATGTGATCTAGTCAGACCCCCCCACCCCCAGGTAAAGGAAGATACACTGAATCGCCAAGGCCTTGCATCATGCTGCCTTACATCAAGTTACATCGCTGCATTCAATTTGTAAACTTGCAGTTTGGAGAGAATATTGTAGCTCGTCTTCAAAAGTCTACTGATATATTTTGATCCAGATGGCACAAAGTCAAGGTAGTATGCTATATCTAGCTAACAGATGACCACAGTCAGACAGTCATCTTGAGCGGCAGACTTCGACATCATTCACAATTATAAATATAAGAATCATTTCAATTGATCCGTTAGGAAAGAAAACGATAGAAGACTGTACCCATGGTGGCCACAGCCAAGGACGGCCTCTTGCCATTTAAAAATCAGGCACAACAGATTTTGAATGGTAAAGGGTCATAAACGGTTTGTGTTTTTACATGGGTACAGACTTGTTTCAAATAACATGTCAATCCACTATACCGCAGATTCATATCATTCCAGGAATCCTAACGGAGCAAACACTAAATACAATTTTTTAAGGCGTACACAATTAATTCCAAACCCAGGCTAGCCTTGACCAGGCATGTGCAAGCTCGTTTAGTCTCACACAAACGGCTCCTCCAAGTCCTTGTTGAGGTGATCCAACAATCGCTCCCGCAAAGAAACTGAACATAGCAAGAGAAAATGGCTAGAGCCCGAACCAAGTTGGAAATAAAGCTCGCTAGTCTTCCGTTATCAACTAGTATTTCATTAGCTTCCAGTTCATCCTCGTCCGAGAAAGGATCGCTAAAATCCTAAAATCCCGACGGTCTCGACTCCCCAGCTTGTCAATGATTAGTGGTGCAGCTTCAGCTACCGCCCTGCCTGCTTTAGGTAGTGAATGTCGCCATCTTTTCTGCTGTCCTCCTGACATTCTCGACTTAGAATTAAAATCTATCCGCACATGCACGAGTGCACATTGTGAAGACAATTTGAGGGCGAACACTTACCTCATACCTCGTAATGGAGCGGACACTATTCGAGGAAATATTTATAAATTTTTTAAATTCTTGTTTCAAGTTGTTGCTTTCTTGTTTGTCTGCTTTTGTGTTTCCGTATGGTAGAGTTGAGCAGCGGAGAATTACACCACGTCCAAGCTTTAGGGCTTCCAAGAGTTTAAAACAATTTGTTAACTTTTTGTGATATACACTCCACGTATCAGCACATGCTTGTTGTTGGCTGTGCCCATGCACACCACACGTTGTCCCACTACATAAAAATCAGCACATGCTCTATCTTGTTGCTATTGTTGACTCCACCCATATTAGGGTCAGCTACAGCCTCCTTTCAAGGACTCAGAAACAATTGCACAGGAGGACTCCACCAACCAAACAGCAGATGTTTTGGTACGGTCTCCTTTGCACGTTTTGGTACGGTCTACAGTCTCCTTTGCACTTGGTGGGAGAAAGGACTCCACCAACCAAACAGCAGATGTTTTGGTACGGTCTCCTTTGCACTTGGTGGGAGCAAGGACTCCACCAACCAAACAGCAGATGTTTTGGTACGGTCTCCTTTACACTTTGGGAGCAAGGACTCCACCAACCAAACAGCAGATGTTTTGGTACGGTCTCCTTGGCACTTGGTGGGAGCAAGGACTCCACCAACCAAACAGCAGATGTTTTGGTACGGTCTCCTTTGTACTTGGTGGGAGCAAGGACTCCACCAACCAAACAGTAGATGTTTTGGTACGGTCTCCTTTGTACTTGGTGGGAGCAAGGACTCCACCAAACAAACAGAAGATGTTTTGGTACGGTCTCCTTTGCACTTGGTGGGAGCAAGGACTCCACCAACCAAACAGCAGATGTTTTGGTACGGTCTCCTTTGCACTTGGTGGGAGCAAGAACTCCACCAACCAAACAGCAGATGTTTTGGTACGGTCTCCTTTGTACTTGGTGGGAGCAAGAACTCCACCAACCAAACAGCAGATGTTTTGGTACGGTCTCCTTTGCACTTTGGGAACAAGGACTCCACCAACCAAACAGCATAACTGAGTGTGGGTCACTCCTTCTGCTTCTAATACATCATGTAAGGTCTTTTTTTTCTCTTTCTGATTATAAAACAGCATATCTTCCTGATGAAGGCTAGAGCATCTAGTCGAAGTGTCGAGAGAATACAATTTCAAGTTGAAGGTTATTGTAAGCATTTGAGCTAGCTAGCTTGATTGTCTCGTGGACAACCATCACTAACTACGTGTTTTTCATCTGCAATCAAGACACGGACTACTTGCTGCTGTGCACAGGAACAGTTGGAGTCTTAAGTACTAGAGTTTTTATGAGTGGAGCAGCTGTACACAAGCTGTACATGAGTGGTAAAACAGAGATGGGAACGTCGATATCTGAATAATATCTTCTCTTAAAAGTGCCGGCTGATAGCCCTAGAATGAACTGAAACGCAAAAAATAAATTTGACAATAACCAAAGCATCCTGTGAGGTTCTACTTTAACTTTGTTTCTTTAACCTTATGACAAATTTCCAGGTTTCTTGTCTCTTCACAAGGCTTTTCGTGCTGCTGGTTCACTACCTCAGCAAAGGTTCTTGGAGTCTTCTTGGAGCCAGAATCGGCTTAAGCCACCATTAAGGCAGCCAAGAAGCTGCCGATGTGAGTACTAGTTGAGGTAAGAGGTTTCTGCAGATTTTGGTGTCCACTTATTAAAAAAAGAAAGGGAAAAGGAAGAGAGAAAAAAGAGATATATAGCGAGTGCTATTACCTACTCATGTAGATGCTCTACCATTATATAATATAGGGAGTGCCTACACATGTAGATGCTCTACCATTATATCATATAGGGAGTGCCTACACATGTAGATGCTCTACCATTATATAATATAGGGAGTGCCTACACATGTAGATGCTCTACCATTATATAATATATAATATAGGGAGTGCCTACACATGTAGATGCTCTACCATTATATAATATAGGGAGTGCCTACACATGTAGATGCTCTACCATTATATAATATAGGGAGTGCCTACACATGTAGATGCTCTACCATTATATAATATAGGGAGTGCCTACACATGTAGATGCTCTACCATTATATAATATAGGGAGTGCCTACACATGTAGATGCTCTACCATTATATAATATAGGGAGTACCTACACATGTAGATGCTCTACCATTATATAATATAGGGAGTACCTACACATGTAGATGCTCTACCATTATATAATATAGGGAGTGCCTACACATGTAGATGCTCTACCATTATATAATATAGGGAGTACCTACACATGTAGATGCTCTACCATTATATAATATAGGGAGTACCTACACATGTAGATGCTCTACCATTATATAATATAGGGAGTGCCACTGCCTACACATGTAGATGCTCTACCATTATATAATATAGGGAGTACCTACACATGTAGATGCTCTACCATTATATAATATAGGGAGTGCCTACACATGTAGATGCTCTACCATTATATAATATAGGGAGAGCCACTGCCTACACATGTAGATGCTCTACCATTATATAATATAGGGAGTGCCTACACATGTAGATGCTCTACCATTATATAATATAGGGAGTGCCTACACATGTAGATGCTCTACCATTATATAATATAGGGAGTGCCTACACATGTAGATGCTCTACCATTATATTATAATATAGGGAGTGCCTACACATGTAGATGCTCTACCATTATATAATATAGGGAGTGCCTACACATGTAGATGCTCTACCATTATATAATATAGGGAGTGCCTACACATGTAGATGCTCTACCATTATATAATATAGGGAGTGCCTACACATGTAGATGCCCTACCATTATATAATATAGGGAGTGCCTACACATGTAGATGCTCTACCATTATATAATATAGGGAGTGCCTACACATGTAGATGCTCTACCATTATATAATATAGGGAGTGCCTACACATGTAGATGCTCTACCATTATATAATATAGGGAGTGCCTACACATGTAGATGCTCTACCATTATATAATATAGGGAGTGCCTACACATGTAGATGCTCTACCATTATATAATATAGGGAGTGCCTACACATGTAGATGCTCTACCATTATATAATATAGGGAGTGCCTACACATGTAGATGCCCTACCATTATATAATATAGGGAGTGCCTACACATGTAGATGCTCTACCATTATATAATATAGGGAGTGCCTACACATGTAGATGCTCTACCATTATATAATATAGGGAGTGCCTACACATGTAGATGCTCTACCATTATATAATATAGGGAGTGCCTACACATGTAGATGCTCTACCATTATATAATATAGGGAGTGCCTACACATGTAGATGCTCTACCATTATATAATATAGGGAGTGCCTACACATGTAGATGCTCTACCATTATATAATATAGGGAGTGCCTACACATGTAGATGCTCTACCATTATATAATATAGGGAGTGCCTACACATGTAGATGCTCTACCATTATATAATATAGGGAGTGCCACTGCCTACACATGTAGATGCTCTACCATTATATAATAGTCAGAAACCCAATCCTGGAGTAAGCAAGCAACAACAACAACATAACAGTTTCTGACAATCACAACTGCCATTATGGACCTATTCTTCCAGGCCTAACTGCTGCATCTGGTAGCATTTCTGCAAGCTGCACAAGCACCTTTGCTTACTGGTACCTCTGAATCCCTCCACTTAAGAGAAGAGTCTTCCTTGTCCTTGCATAAGTTACGCTGAAGACAAGAGTGAAGTAGCACTGCGTAGCTTTTGTTTGCTTACCCCAATGGAGTTGATTCTTCCCAAACTGCAGCAGCTCACTGCAGCTCAATGTAAAGTATGAAACATTATTCCTTATTAAAAGTAAAAGAGGTTTAGTTATAAATATAATTGTTGTTTTACAAATTAAGTCGGGAGAGGAGTCCATCAGTTCAAGCTGAAAAAGATCGCTCAACTAATAATGAACACGACAATGGCTATTGTAGGGATGAGCTATAACAGCAGTCAATGCTATTTATGCCAAACCCATTTGCATGGCTGCCTGCCTTATACTTGACTGTTCTGGATTCTTCTCGGAACCATCACCTCAACAGGCAGGGAAGGCTAGCAATTGCCTTGCAACCTCGAGTGTTCCAGGATTCTTCTTGGAACCATCACCTCAACAGCTAGGCTAGCAATTGCCTTGCAACCTCGAGTGTTCCAAGATTCTTTGAGTGTTCCAGGATTCTTCTTGGAACCATCACCTCAACAGCAATTGCCTTGCAACCTCGAGTGTTCCAGGGTTCTTCTTGGAACCATCACCTCAACGAAGGCTAGCAATTGACTTGCAGCCATATCCAGGAGTAGGTGCGGTCTATCACACAAGTTTAAAGTTCACTATTGAATAACCAGCGGAATCGCAACCCGGTAATCTTTCAATATTGCAAACTGTCCTTGAATTTCAGTGAGATATCGCTTCTAAACTGCAGCACATCACCTTGTAGTCACTGGGAAGAAGCCCCTCACAATTAATACTAGAATTGTATGCACCAGCAGTAACAGCAGTTGAGGACAAGACAAGACAATAGCGATCTGGTTGAGAGATGATTTTGACCTGGAAATTGTTAGGTGACAATCTACAACTTTCAACTTGTACCAGAATTGTATTTTCAAAATATGGGAGTGACAAAAGGACATTTTTGAAGTGAGGACAAAAGAACAGGTCGTGTATATCAGCGTACATATCTACGCTACACCGAGCATGCATCCTAGCTCATGTATTAGCACGTGCCAGTACTACATCACAGAGAGTGGAAACCTTGAGGAGGCAGAGCCACAATAGAGCACTTACCAACTCAATGACGTACTGTGTGGTGTTGATGCCTCCTGCTGCCTTCAGCTGCACACACACAACACAGAAGGAGGGGAGGAACGTATTAAGAGAAATGGTATACAAGAGAAATGGAGAGAGAGAGCAAACAGTTAGTATGGAGGCAAGCAAAGAGGCAAGCAAAGTGTCTAGCAAAGAGGCAAGCAAAGTGTCTAGCAAAGAGTTAGTATGGAGGTAAGCAAAAAGTTAGTATGGAGGCTAGCAAAGAGTTAGTATGGAGGCAAGCAAAGAGTCTAGCAAAGAGTTAGTATGGAGGCAAGCAAAGAGTTAGTATGGAGGGTAGCAAAGAGTTAGTATGGAGGCAAGCAAAGAGTCTAGCAAAGAGTTAGTATAGAGGCAAGCAAAGAGCTAGTATGGAGGGTAGCAAAGAGTTAGTATGGAGGCAAACAAAGGGTTAGTATGGAGGCAAGCAAAGAGTTAGTATGGAGGGTAGCAAAGAGTTAGTATGGAGGCAAACAAAGGGTTAGTATGGAGGCAAGCAAAGAGTTAGTATGGAGACAAGTAAAGAGTTAGTATGGAGGCAAGTAAAGTATGGAGGCAAGAAAAGAGATAGTATGGAGGCAAGCAAAGAGTTAGTATGGAGGTAAGCAAAGAGTTAGTATGGAGGCAAGCAAAGAGTCTAGCAAAGAGTTAGTATGGAGGTAAGCAAAGAGTTAGTATGGAGGGTAGCAAAGAGTTAGTATGGAGGCAAACAAAGGGTTAGTATGGAGGCAATAAAAGAGATAGTATGGAGGCAAGCAAAGAGTTAGAATGGAGGCAAGCAAAGAGTTAGTATGGAGGCAAGCAAAGAGTTAGTATGGAGGCAAGCAAAGAGTTAGTATGGAGGCAAGCAAAGAGTTAGTATGGAGGCAGGCAAAGAGTTAGTATGGAGGCAGGCAAAGAGTTAGTATGGAGGCAAGCAAAGAGTTAGTATGGAGGCAAGCAAAGAGTTAGTATGGAGGCAAGCAAAGAGTTAGTATGGAGGCAAGCAAACAGTTAGAATGGAGGCAAGCAAAGAGTTAGTATGGAGGCAAGCAAAGAGTTAGTATGGCAAGCAAAGAGTTAGTATGGAGGCAAGCAAAGAGTTAGTATGGAGGGTAGCAAAGAGTTAGTATGGAGGCAAGCAAAGAGTTAGTATGGAGGCAAGCAAAGAGTTAGTATGGCAAGCAAAGAGTTAGTATGGAGGCAAGCAAAGAGTTAGTATGGAGGGTAGCAAAGAGTTAGTATGGAGGCAAGCAAAGAGTTAGTATGGAGGCAAGCAAAGAGATAGTATGGAGGCAAGCAAAGAGTTAGTATGGAGGCAAGCAAAGAGTTAGTATGGAGGCAAGCAAAGAGTTTGTATGGAGGCAAGCAAAGAGTTAGTATGGAGGCAAGCAAAGAGTTAGTATGGAGGCAAGCAAAGAGCTAGTATGGAGGCAAGCAAAGAGATAGGATGGAGGTAAGCAAACAGCTAGTATGGAGGCAGGCAAAGAGTTATGGAGGCAAGCAAACAGTTAGTATGGAGGCAAGCAAAGAGCTAGTATGGAGGCTAGCAAACAGGCTCTACATATGCATCAACCTTACAACAAATGTCCTTATACAGAGGGCGTGTTCCACCCACTTAACTCTCAAGGTATACACACACCACACTGGCCCAACAAGACACACCCCTTTTAATAACGGTAAATGCCTCTTTGAAATCAAAACTCCACACATGGTGGACCACACCCCTCATTAAATAAGAGGGAGTGCACAAAGCATGTTATTCACTACCTTCTTAATACACGCAGTAAGTTGGTTCGCTGACATCCAACGAGCACTCAAAATATACTCATCGTAAAAATGAAGTTTATAGAATAAAGTTATGGGACAGCATTTGAGATGCAGTGTATATACACTCTATACATGTCATACTCACTGTACATAGCATTTCCCTATAGCAAGCTGTTAGATTGTTCCGATGAAGGCTAGATCATTTAGCCAAAACATCGGGTGAGCAAATCTAATTGATTATCGAGAAAGTCGTTGTATCGATTCTTCCTTATTCCAACTCGGGCTATTTAATGCTCTACTGGGCCTACCACTTTCCAAGAACAGAAATGATTATACAACTTATGAATATCAACCATGATAATGCTGCTATAGCAACCTGTTATGACTAGTATAGTTTGTCACACTCGACGTTGAATAGGGCGAGTCATTTCACTCACAAGCTGCACTTTCACTCTGAAAATACGGGCATCTGCTTGTGAAATGACTTGCCATATCCCATTCCAATATAAGCTATATACATGTATAACACACATTAAATCACACATTAAATATCTTTTCAATAAAATAAAAAAATTATGTGCATGCACCCAGCCATTAAAAAAGCTGTGTGTTTTGAGTGTTCTGGCACTACCCAAAACTGAGGGGCGGAGTCTCCCTCTGTATTAGTCGTTGGATTGGTGGTTCACCTGCTTGATGAACAAGGCTGTTTCTGGCTTGAACACACACCTGTGGTCTCCATGGCTACTGCCACAAAAGAGCAAGACTGACTCAGTTTTAAGAATACTAGGCCTTCTTGCGACTGCTGCAACACCTCACACGCAGCACTCGCCAGGTGGGAAGGTGCGAAGGGACGAGGGCATCCCAACCCACGTGAGGAGCCTCTTCCACGGCACTATTGTGATGCCGCCAGCGCGCTTCCCTTCAGGACCAGTGATATCAGCAGGCTGCAATCCAGATGGGAAGTGAGCTGCAGTGTGGCCCCCGAGCGATAGTGACAGCCCTCGCTTCTGCAACATCCCCCAAGTGGTCCACCTCGGCTCCACCGGTGATGACAGGTGGGGAACGACAGAGCGACCTACCTAAACATAGGCCCACAGCATCCCTAACAGTGCTGTCGTACATTCTCAGACCCATGGAGATGATCGGCAAGGCCTTCCTCCAACCAAGCCTAGTATTGATGCAGTCAAGAGCGCGTCTCTTGACTGTGCACCCTGGGGGACGATCAGGGAGGGGTCTGCCATGGTTGATGCCTTGATGGTGTCCCAAACTTTCCGATGTGTGTTGGGATCTTCTGGCAGTGGGCTATCATGAGCCTGTGTCCAGGATGCATGGCCAGCATCAACATGGAGCATCTCTGCAGACCCACAACCAGGTCCCAGGATGCACGGCCAGCATCAACATGGAGTATCTCCGCAGACCCACAACCAGGTCCCAGGGCCCAGGATGCATGGCCAGCATCAACATGGAGCATCTCTGCAGACCCACAACCAGGTCCCAGGATGCACGGCCAGCATCAACATGGAGCATCTCTGCAGACCCACAACCAGGTCCCAGGATGCACGGCCAGCATCAACATGGAGCATCTCTGCAGACCCACAACCAGGTCCCAGGGCCCAGGATGCACGGCCAGCATCAACATGGAGCATCTCCGCAGACCCACAACCAGGTCCCAGGATGCCCAGCCAGCATCAACGTGGAGCATCTCTGCAGACCCACAACCAGGTCCCAGGGCCCAGGATGCACGGCCAGCATCAACATGGAGCATCTCCGCAGACCCACAACCAGGTCCCAGGGCCCAGGATGCATGGCCAGCATCAACATGGAGCATCTCCGCAGTCCCACAACCAGGTCCCAGGATGCCCAGCCAGCATCAACATGGAGCATCTCCGCAGACCCACAACCAGGGCCCTGTGTCTCAGATCAACTGCTAATCTACAATGTGTACCAAATCGCTGACACGAGGTACGGACGAGAGGAGCTCGGGTGCAAGTTGAGTCATCTTTAAATTATTTATATATATATATTTAGCGTGGTCATACACACCCACAATACTTACATTCACACACACACACAAACCTACATACATATACAGACAAACACACATACAACACAAACACTTACATACAAACACATACTTACATACAAACACACATACATATATACTCCTACATGCATACATACGCACACACACACTGACATACATACACATATACACGCACATACATTGCACACACATACACACACACACACAGAGAGACATTGTAGGAATGCCCAGAGGAGGAGTTGCAGTTCTCAATGTAAAATTAGCTCCCTGCAAAGCCAAAATGTATGTCCTAATAAAATACCCGTGCAGTCTGCATGGACTCATCAGTCATGAAATACTTGCATCGCCCTGTCCTACAAGCATTGATGCCAGGGGGGTGGGGCACTTTGCCATCCCAAACACCTGCAGGGCTTGACCTGTGAGCCTATTGGAGTACAGTCTCCCCTCAGGCCGTAGAGACGGAGCCATGTGGCTGTGCTCGTACAGGTCTGTGGGTTGATGGGTATTACCAGGGTTGACATCAGCACACTACATTTTTGGCTGGTGACAAATTAGAGGACATCCAGAATTGCCCCACCCTTTAATAGGTCATCACAGGACGTCCTGGGAAACTGTACCTGGGAGGTCCCTAGTAGTGAGGGTGTTGACTGTACAGCAAGGGCCAAGGAATACTTGTACCCAGGGGCTTTTTCATACGCCCAGAACATCCCTAGTCCTGCCCCTCAATATCCCTAGCCCTCCCCTAGTCTATACCCCTAGCCCTGTCCCTAGTCCATACCCCTAGCCCTGTCCCTAGTCTATACCCCTAGCCCTGTCCCTAGTCCATACCCCTAGCCCTGTCCCTAGTCTATACCCCTAGCCCTGTCCCTAGTCTATACCCCCAGCCCTGTCCCTAGTCCATACCCCCAGCCCTGTCCCTAGTCCATACCCCTAGCCCTGTCCCCAGTCTATACCCCTAGCCCTGTCCCTAGTCCATACCCCTAGCCCTGTCCCTAGTCTATACCCCTAGCCCTGTCCCTAGTCCATACCCCTAGCCCTGTCCCCAGTCTATACCCCTAGCCCTGTCCCTAGTCCATACCCCTAGCCCTGTCCCTAGTCCATACCCCTAGCCCTGTCCCTAGTCCATACCCCTAGCCCTGTCCCTAGTCTATACCCCTAGCCCTGTCCCTAGTCCATACCCCTAGCCCTGTCCCTAGTCCATACCCCTAGCCCTGTCCCTAGTCTATACCCCTAGCCCTGTCCCTAGTCCATACCCCTAGCCCTGTCCCTAGTCCATACCCCTAGCCCTGTCCCTAGTCCATACCCCTAGCCCTGTCCCTAGTCCATACCCCTAGCCCTGTCCCTATTCCATACCCCTAGCCCTGTCCCTAGTCCATACCCCTAGCCCTGTCCCTAGTCTAAATTTCCAGCCCTAGACTTAGCCCTACATGTAGTTCCGGAACCCAATGATGAGGTCAGTCACCCTCGCCAGGACCCCTGGGATGGTTGGTCCCAAGTAACCCAGGAGTCCCAGGATGTCCTAGGAAAGATCAGAAATAGACGTGTACGATCATGGGGAAAATAACACACAAGTAAGCACACACCCACAGCTACACCCATGCACACAGATGGAAGATCTGCATATAAGGAAAGAGGTGGGCCAGATATGAAGAGTGAGATAAAAATGTCCTTCGCAGGCGGCTAGCCATCTAGTCAGTAATTAACTTGGGACGACCCTGCTGGACCTGCCATGCGCCCACTACTGGCCTATGAATGTATTCATCAGCAACAGATAAGGGGCTCTATCGGAGAAGGCATTTGAACATCTCTGGGGATTAGTAGCTGCAGTCAAAACATCCATGGGAGAGGGAGCAACACCAGCGCTGGGACAGGTGTCACAGAAAGAGGAAAGGGACTTGGCATCCTCCATTGATGTAAGCAGAATAAGCCAGCCACTTGTGTGCATGCACGTGTACCTGTATGTGTGTGTACCTGTAGGTGTGTGTGCATGCATGTGTATACCTGTATGTGTGTGTGCATGCATGTGTGTGTGTGTGTGCATGCATGTGTATACCTGTATGTGTGTGTGCATGCATGTGTGTACCTGTATGTGTGTGTGCATGCATGTGTGTGTGTGTGTGCATGCATGTGTATACCTGTATGTGTGTACCTGTATGTGTGTGCATGCATGTGTGTACCTGTATGTATGTGCATGCATCTGTATGTATGTGTGCATGCATGCATGTACATGTATGTGTGCATGCATGTGTGTACCTGTGTATGTGTGTGTGCATGCATGTGTATACCTGTATGTGTGTGTGCATGCATGTGTATACCTGTATGTGTGTGTGCATGCATGTGTGTGTGTGTGTGCATGCATGTGTATACCTGTATGTGTGTGTGCATGCATGTGTGTACCTGTATGTGTGTGTGCATGCATGTGTGTGTGTGTGTGCATGCATGTGTATACCTGTATGTGTGTACCTGTATGTGTGTGTGCATGCATGTGTGTACCTGTATGTATGTGCATGCATCTGTATGTATGTGTGCATGCATGCATGTACATGTATGTGTGCATGCATGTGTGTACCTGTGTATGTGTGTGTGCATGCATGTGTATACCTGTATGTGTGTGTGCATGCATGTGTATACCTGTATGTGTGTGCATGCATGTGTGTCTGTATGTGTGTGTGCATGCATGTGTGTACCTGTATGTATGTGCATGCATCTGTATGTATGTGTGCATGCATGCATGTACCTGTATGTATGTGTGCATGCATGTGTGTACCTGTATGTATGTGTGCATGCATGTGTGTACCTGTATGTATGTGCATGCATGTACATGTATGTGTGCATGCATGTGTGTACCTGTGTATGTATGTGTGCATGCATGTGTGTACCTGTATGTGCATGCATGTACCTGTATGTACCTGTATGTGTGTGTGCATGCATGTGTGTACCTGTATGTGTGTGCATGTATGCATGTACCTGTATGTGTGCATGCATGTGTGTACCTGTATGTATGTGTGCATGCACGTGTACCTGTATGTGTGTGTGTGTGTGTATGCATGTATCTGTGCATGTATGTGTGTGTGTGTGTGCAAGACTGGAAGATGGCAGTGAAGACTGGAAGATGGCAGTGAAGACTGGAAGATGGCAGCGAAGACTGGAAGATGGCAGTGAAGACTGGAAGATGGCAGCGAAGACTGGAAGATGGCAGTGAAGACTGGAAGATGGCAGTGAAGACTGGAAGATGGCAGTGAAGACTGGAAGATGGCAGTGAAGACTGGAAGATGGCAGTGAAGACTGGAAGATGGCAGTGAAGACTGGAAGATGGCAGCGAAGACTGGAAGATGGCAGTGAAGACTGGAAGATGGCAGCGAAGACTGGAAGATGGCAGTGAAGACTGGAAGATGGCAGCGAAGACTGGAAGATGGCAGTGAAGACTGGAAGATGGCAGTGAAGACTGGAAGATGGCAGTGAAGACTGGAAGATGGCAGTGAAGACTGGAAGATGCTGGAAGATGGCAGTGAAGACTGGAAGATGGCAGCGAAGACTGGAAGATGGCAGCGAAGACTGGAAGATGGCAGCGAAGACTGGAAGATGGCAGTGAAGACTGGAAGATGGCAGTGAAGACCAGCCACTCAGATCTTTGAACTCCCATTTCTAACTCTTGACACTCTCTCTCACGTTGCTGTTTGGACAGGCATGCTTATATGACCATCCGGAAAGGCAATGCAATGAAAGAAACTTGAAACTTAAACTAGCTGGATATTTTGGGGGGGTTGCAATATACTGTAATAATAGAGTGCACACATACTATAAGAAGCGAGGGCAACAGCACAGACCTTGTGGAAGTCACAGCTTTCATGCGTGGATGAGCAACGTGTGCTGGCCTTCCAGTTTGTAAAGCCCTTCACTAAAAAGATTGGCTCAGTCACTCCAGTATCCACAGCTTCACCATCTTGTACAGCCTTGCAGCATGTGAAGCCTCTAGTAGCATCCTGCAGAGTAGCCACTTAAAAGTGTAAACCAGGTGGCCTGAAAGGAACAGTTCATTGGCGCACTTATACCGAAGGACCGAGAAGGGAAGACAATATGCTTCGGCTGAAATGGCTAGAGTGGCAGGTCACCAATAACTTTCAAATTGATAGCTCTAGTCATGCTGTTGATATGGGTCAGCCTCGTGTCCTTTGACCTCATTTAATTAAACTCGTAGTAAAATGTGGTACGTCCATGGCTGCACCGGTGACTACGGCCCTGTGTATGTGTCTGTGCATGTATGTTGTATGTGTCAGTACATGTATGTTGTATGTGTATGTCTGTGCATGCATGTTGTATGTGTATGTGTCTGTGCATGTATGTTGTATGTGTATTGTCTGTGCATGCATGTTGTATGTGTGTGTGTTTGTGGACGTGTGTTGAACAGCAGCAGTTGACCCTATGGACTGTGCACCCTCAGAATGAATACCCGCCCACCAGAGATTAGTCGAGGGAGGATGACAACAGAAGGAGACAAAGCAAACTTCATTAGAGCCAAGAGAAATGAATACACGTCAAATTCTCAGCATGCCTTATATAATGCACACTGCATACTTTTTACATGTCTTCCTTTCACATTTTAGATTCTTTCACACTAGCCACGGAGAGAGAGAGAGAGCTGAGACACCTGTGTACCAGGCAACATGTCCTCCTGTCCACCCCCTCCCCTTCCTCCCACGCTCCTCTGATTGGCCGACTTTGGGTATTGTTCCTCTGGAAGTGACTCGACGAAACTTGGTCTCATCATGGAGAATCCTTACAAAGCCAGAGGGACACGCTAGACAAAAGGAACAGTCACATACACACAACACACACACATCAAAGCTTTGGGTGGACCAATGTCACTGTAGCCCTGACAGCTTTCCTCAGGTGCAGAGACAGCTCAGGAATACATGACTGAGTGCCCTGTAGCCATGACAGCTCAGGAATAAATGACTGAGTGCCCTGTAGCCATGACAGCTTCCTCGGGTGCAGAGACAGCTCAGGAATAAATGACTGAGTGCCCTGTAGCCATGACAGCTTCCTCGGGTGCAGAGACAGCTCAGGAATAAATGACTGAGTGCCCTGTAGCCATGACAGCTTCCTCGGGTGCAGAGACAGATCACGAATAAATGACTGAGTGCCCTGTAGCCATGACAGCTTCCTCGGGTGCAGAGACAGCTCAGGAATAAATGACTGAGTGCCCTGTAGCCATGACAGCTTCTTTGGGTGCAGAGACAGCTCAGGAATAAATGACTGAGTGCCCTGTAGCCATGACAGCTTCCTCGGGTGCAGAGACAGCTCAGGAATAAATGACTGAGTGCCCCTGTAGTCCTGACCGCTTCATCAGAGACAGCTCTAATGAACACAACACACAACACAGGAATATTCGACCGAGTGAGCCCTGACAGATTCCTTGGGTGCAGAGATAACTCTAACTGTAGCCATGGCAGCTTCCTCAGGTGTAGAGACAACTCTCAAGACACCACACAAGAATATGCGACTGACATAGTTGCCAACCAATTGAATCCGAGAGAGAGAATCGTTACAGATTCCTGCCCAAGTAAAGCTGGTAAACTTACACTAGTCGTGGTCCTGGCATCACACTTCACTTCACTGACGCGTTAGCTCGTTTAGGTCGCCGCACAATGTCTTGTCCCATATTCTTCTATGTATCTTTCAAGTGGTCTGAATATACCTTAAACCTGCAGTCTCCACCTAAGCCTGATAATCAAGCCGATATTGTAGACGATTATTTGTCAACAGCTATCAAGTTTGGTAGACGGAGATTGTCAAACTTGTGCTATCATTTTCTTAGGAGGGCATGAGTAGATTACCTTCCGTTCTCATGGATAAACAAGTAGACGTGGCAATATCATATCCTGTGAAGAGCCCCACCTGAAGCCACATTGATGCTTTCACTTCCCATTCTCTCACTTCACCTGTCTCTTCCCCAGCATATTCCCAACGCTTGAGCCCTTGCTCTTATGCCACCCCGATCCCGTCAGGGTATTGCACACTTTAGTGGTTGCCATGGGTGTCCATCTTCAACATTGAACTTCATATTGCCATCCTATAGTCTCAAGCAGGCAGAGAACATTACCAGCTTCAGGAATAGCCATGATATCCTCTAAACTCCCTTCCTCGTACATCCTCTTTCTACACCACCATGGAATCACAAGAGCATTCCACTTCTGCTCACTCATCATGGTTATCCTCTCAGCCTCCTGTGGGGATGAGACCACCCTCCCTCGGCATCACACTGCTCGTTCATCATGGTTATGCCGGTTAGCCTCCTGTGGGCATGAGACCACACCTTCCCTCGACATACGCCGCCACATTCAGAGTGTGTGTATACCCTGCCACTCTCAGGCAATGTAATGCTATACAGAGATAGGGTGTAACCTCAGTGAGAGGATCTCATAATCTACAGGCATATCCCCCCCCCCCCCCCCCCCCCCCCCCATCCACACACCCTCAAATACGCATGCAAGCAACAAAAGAGAACTCCATCAAGGGGCACTAGAGAGGATTAGTGCATGCTTATATTAGTGCATGCTTATAAAGATGCAGGGTTTCTTTCTCCTCCTCGTCCAGCCATGTTTTCAAGTGAGTGTCACTGCTGCTTCAAACAATTTGAACTTTGAGTCTTCTCTTGATTCCTATCTGGTTCCTTACTGTGAAGCAATGCATGCACGCAGGCACACACACTGCTATTGAGGCATCAGGCACGGAACAGCACCGAGACCAACCACCTCCTTCACTGTTTACTCTTTCAGCAGGAATATTTAAATCCACTCAAACTTGTCCCAAAGTATCAGGAGGGAGAGGAGGGGGGAGAAAGGGAATACGAGCCACAAATGGCCTCTTGGGAACACAGGAAATCACAGCTACAAGACATGTCAAGACCAGAATTACCATGGCGATGGATCACAGGCCAGTCTGGTTTTTCCTCATCATAATAGGCTCAAACGAGGTCATAGGGAGAGGAGGCACAGATGTCGTATTCATCAATGTGTTAACAGACTCGTGCAAGTATTTCAACATTGCATGTAGGCTAGCACCCTCCACAAGTACAGCAAGCAGGACACACTGACTAACACACACATAATGCCTTCATCAAGTGTTGTTTCAGTAACACACACAGTAACTAGTTCTCACATTCACTATAATAACGTAACAAAACTCCCAACACTAACTAGAAGGGCCATAGGGATACTCTATCATGCACGTTTCTCCCCATCCAATGGATGCCCAATAATAAGAGGGTCTGGCTAATAAGCAAACTAGAAGTCGAGGTATGGGAAACTCCCACACCATTCATGGGAACTGATCACTGATCCGGTGTGTGTGTGTGTGTGTGTGTGTATAGTGACTATACTGGAAAAATGTATTGTAGACACGCTGGAAACAGCACTGTCAGCTATGGTAACAGTAGCGACAGTTAGTCCACATGCACCGGTTGCTCCTATAGTGTCACTAACACTTCCTGACACACATTCCAAGCATAGGGTTATGAGTGCAACAGAAGGGTCTACAACAGTAGCAGCTGTCCGGAGACATGAAGTAAGCAGAATATTCACTCAAGGGGCATGCACTTGATTAAACTAACTGGGAACCCATATAGGGAACCCATATAGCCTGCCTCTCCTCCTCTCCCCCCCCCCCCCCCCCCCCTCCCCCCCAGTAATAATTACTGACCCTCCCCTCCCACTTGGTATATGCCAGCAAGATAATTGGACTAAGCCAGTGTGTGAGTGGAGCCAGAAATATGGCGAGATACATGGAGAGGAACTGAGGGAAGAGCAGTCTATTTATTGACCCCGATTGTGATAAAATGTCCTCTGGGAACACAATCCACATTCACAAAGAAAGGGTCTAACTCAAAAGAAGAGAAAGAATATGACATGTAATCCAGTCTCATGACCGCAACGGTGTTGATTATTTTATGGGCTCCAATACTTAAGTTGTGTCCCTGCCTGTAGTAGCCAATAAGGTGCTCAATCAGAATTGGAAGCAGTTCTATCAATATGGAGGCAGTCAATGGGACATGAAGGACAAAAAGATTAATTAAGTCTGGTGAAATGAGAAAGAACTTACTCCTGTCAATAGTATAATGACTGAATACTACACCGGCATCATTTCCTTTGGATTGGGGGGAGGGGGGGGGGGGGAATAGTTGGTAATTAGCTACTAATAAACCTGCACAATAAACCGAACTCGAGCTAAAGGAACTCACAGCATTTGCTTGTAACATGGCAGTGTTGATGACTGACTGCAGACCAGCACCGCTCTGGAATACCGCACTCACTTCATTGTCGCTGATATCCTCCACCGTGGTCGACATTTCAAAACACCAAGTTTAGTCGGCTATAAATATCCGACAGGTTCGAGTTGATGTGAGATCTCAGTTAAGCTCGGATGAAATCCAGTCAGCTAAATGCAATAACAAACAAGTTAGTAGCCTACTACTTCGTTCCAACCGGGGCTTGGAGTTATAACTATCTTGCCTCGTTTTGGTAGGTGGTCCGTAGTCTCTACCGCTTAAACCTCCTCGACGGAACTTCTTTTGCGAGTTGGGCTATCGAAAACCGCTTCAATCCCGTCCCGATTTCCCCTTTTGGTACCAACGAGGTGGGGAAGGGGGGTTGGTGGGCGGAGGGGAATGTGACGACTGTCCAGCTCCTGTTGTCCCATTATGCCATGTGGACCCATCCGGTAGTGTGAAAACACACCCCTGTGCTGATCAGTCATAATTATATTAAACCACGAGGCCCCCACTACCAACAGCGCAGCGTAATGACACATCATTCCCTGATTCAAATAATGTCTGACATGGAGTTACATTTTACATAAAAAGCTGGTAAGGAGGACATAGGGAGAGAGAAACTTATGCAGACAATGGTCAAAGAACAAGCCATTAAAAAGTTGATTGTAAAACTTCCAAAGTAGAGAGAGAGAGAGAATAAATTTAGTACATACATACTATAACTAAGGTGCAGAACAGGTGGGACATCGAGTGCTGCCACCACACTTAGAGTGATAGAGAGAGTTGCAGCACGAACAGAACACCAACGATACTTTATCACACAAGCAGTCATTAGTCCGGAGGATTGACCTGGGCACAGACAGCTTCAAGTTCATCATCTCCTTGTCTGTCTTGTTGCCCTTCTTCTCGCCCTTTTCTGTGATCCTGTTGGAATAAGAGTGTTCCTTTTGTACTTGCCGTCCGGACAGACACGTTCTGTAGACCTGGATGGGCCACTTGACAGGAAAAGTAACAACTGGGGCACAAAACTCCAACGGGACGTGGGATTTGCTCAATAGCGAGAAGTGGTCGTGGAAGACTGAGTAAGTGTGCGAGGTGGTAGAGGGAGGGTCAGACTTTGCCTGCAATGGGTAGGAATGGCTTGCGAGCACGTGTGCATGTGGGTAATGGCTTCCTCCTCTGACGTGAACTGTGCCTTTGTTGAGCTTGCTGGCCTTCGCAAGAGCGATGAGGAGAGTCTGGTATGGCGTGCGTGGCGGCAGACGAGAGAGGAAGTGTGAAGTTGCCACATCCTTATTCCGAGCAACCCCTCTGTCTGCCATGCTGTGCTGGTTGCTTTGTCTCCACTGCTCAATGATCTTCGAGGTCGACAACTTACTCAAGATGCTGCCCGATCTTGCCGAAGAGGCTGCAGAGAGAAGTTTGGCAGGCAACATCTTTTGTGAAGATTCATCGGACTTGACTTGTATGGGTACTACTGCCACCTTATTGAGCACTCTCTTTGCAACATGGTTCTTTCTCTGTACCAAAGCATTTTTTGTGGTTAGCTTTACTCCTTTTTTGGTCAAAACTGTTGTTGCCTTTGGGCTCGGTGTCTTCTGTTTAGCTTGGGGAGGTGTCGATGGTTTGGGAGATGGAAGTGGCTGAGGTAGTGGAGGTGATTGTCCTATCACTGGCTTTGCGGGCGACGTCGATGAAAGGGGAGATGACAAAGCGGAACAAGATAGAGTCAGCGAAGGAGAAGGTGGAAGGGGAGAGGGAGGATGCTTCTTGGTAGAGAGAGAGGAGGGAGACAGTGACAAAACGTTCGTCAGAGGAGGTGCAGTCTGTGAACTAGAGGCGGTCGATGAAGGCAATGTTGGTAGAGGGATAGGGGTCGAGGGTGGAGAAAGTTTAGGAGGCGGTGTTTGAGGTGGAGACTCCAGGTCTTCTTCTCCTTGGAACGACCTGAAGATGGTCTTGAGGCACGCTTGTGAGAAACCAGAGGACGACTTGGAATGTGGGAAGAACAGAGTGGAGCTTGGAGTGTTTTCAACATCATCCACCATCCTGTACACACAAATATAATATGTTCACAAGCATTAAATGAAGATAAACAAAAGTCTGACAAAACAAATGTTCCCACATACTCTTGTTACATGAAGAACACATCAATCCTAATATCAAGGATCGGAGTGGTCTGGATAATTTCCCACTTGATGATCCTTTCCTTTTTCTATATCCCATGGCCAAGCTGTAAGCAAGCACTTTCTTTTCTCTCAAGGGCATTCACTTAATTAATTAAAGTGCCATGCTTCTCGGGCTATTTTTCTGCCGTTGTTCTTACTTGTCCCCCCAATTCTCCTCAAAGAACTTGGACTTCCACGTCATCTCCTCGTGTTTGCCGATGGTATTCTTCCTCTTCTCGTCCGCCCGTAGCTTGGCACGGTGCTCGGGAGTGAACCCACCCAGTGCTACCTGTTCCACCCACTCCCGCAGGGCACTGCTGAAGAAGGAGTTGTTCAGGGTGCACTTCACAATACTGCGAGTGGAAAGATACATGCATTAGAAGGCCCTAGAGTTAAATGGAATGGCAAAGATACATACATACATAGCACACACTTATGATGCTGTGCTTTCAATAACATACTTGGCAATGACACCACTTTAATGGGGGGTGGGAGGTGCTTCAAAAGTTTAACAGAAATTATCTGATGGTTAAAAATAATAATCATCATTTCCCACTAAGCCAAATAGACCTACTCTTGGCTACAGTGGTTTTTAGAGCATCGATGTACATGGTACACCACAGGATCTAAAGCTGTTCATAAAGAAGGTACTTGGTCGGGGTCTGAGCGCGACCAATCTAATGTCCTGTCGACGGATTCCAGACTCCCTGGCCCCTGGCTAGAATCATGCTGAGACTGGTAGACTGGCAGCAATTGTGGAATGAAATGCTGCCTTACCTGCAAAACCGGCATAAAAGGGTAGAGAGTCCCATGCCACTTGACCACATGGATATCATACTCCAACAGAGGAGCACCTACCAACCCAACAATTGGTAGGGCCAGCCAATTGGAGAGATGGATGTTATGTTCTTGAGCACTACTCCAAGGTTCCCCGTGCTGGTGTTGGGTTTATCATCACTGAGAGGACACCATCTACATGCCAAGGTTCAAGTGCTGGTGCTGGGGTTATCATCACTGAGACACTGTCTATACTCCAAGGTTCACGTGCTGGATCTATATCGCCGAGAGGAACACGCCAAGGTTCATGTGCTGGATCTAGCATCACTGAGAGGACACCATCTACATGCTAAGGTTCACGTGCTGATGTTGGGTCTATCATCGCTGAGAGGACACCATCTACATGCCAAGGTTCCCGTGCTGGGTCTATCATCACTGAGACACTGTCTATACTCCAAGGTTCAAGTGCTGGTGTTGGGTTTATCATCACTGAGAGGACACCATCTACACGCCAAGGTTCCCGTGCTGGTACTGGGTCTATCATCACTGAGACACTGTCTATACTCCAAGGTTCAAGTGCTGGTGTTGGGTTTATCATCACTGAGAGGACACCATCTACACGGCAAGGTTCCCGTGCTGGGTCTATCACTACTAAGACACTGTCTATACTCCAAGGTTCCCGTGCTGGTGCTGGGTCTATCATCACTGAGACACTGTCTATACTCCAAGGTTCAAGTACTGGTGCTGGGTCTATCATCGCTGAGAGGACACCATCTGCACTCCAATCACGTGCTGGGTCTATATCACTGAGAGGACACTGTCTACAATTCCTCTAAAGGTGGCTGACAAAGAAGACGCATCCTCCACTCGTCTAGGACGGCGAACCAAGAGAAGTATTATTTAAAAAATTATAAAAAGAGTGACACAAGCTGCCAGCTCATCGCCACACATAGAAAGAAGAAAATAAATAATAATAAACACACTCACACACACACACAAACAAGCACAAAAAATGCTTTATTTTATTCATTATCATACTATTAAAGCATCTATATTGGATTTACAGGTTAAAAAAGAAAGAAAGGAAACAGTTTATATACCCACGTAGACCACAACACAGATGACCCTTTACCAAATTTCCTGTGAATGTTTGCCGTATATGGGTAATGGGTAATCTCATTAGTTATGGTCTACATGGGCACACCCTTTTCTCATGTTTTTAACTTAAAAAAAAAATTGGGGGTAACTAACAGCATATAATACAAAATCCACAGGTTTTAGATGGTAGATGGTCAAATCTTGGTGATACATGTAGCAAGATGGAAGCTGGTCGAACAATCGTAATTTGACTGGTTTCCATCTTCCATCTCATCCACGCTATCGCTACTCCAGCATCACTGGTTGAACTACATATAATAGCAGCATGGGAGCACACAGAATGTCAGAGCACTGGCTGCTGCAGAACGAGTTGTTGCTGCCACTGACCACATCTGGAGCGGTTAACACTGCTGTAATACTGGCTGCTGCGGAAGGAGTTGTTGCTGCCACTGACCACAGTCTTCTGGAGCAGCATGGTGACTCATCCAAGGCATGGGCAAGTCATTCTTAACAGAATTAGTGAAGTGCAAGGGTTCTACATCCAAGTTTGAAAGTGAAAGGAGCAGGATCTTTTGGACGTATGTGCTGAAGTCACAATGGACGCATCCCTTCTTCTCTAGTAATCAATTTGGATCAGACAGCCCTTCATTTTGAGTGGACGGACAATGAACAAACAAGGAGAGAAGTCAACCGCCATTTCTGGCCTTGATGATGAAAGAGAAATCACAGCTGCTTCTAGCAGCAACTCTTCATGAGAATGATTTCCACCTCATATTCTCCACCAGGCCAAACAGGAAGGCGCCACCCGCCATTAAAATCTCCACCTAACTGCTGCTTTCAGAAAATCGCTGGTCCAATGCAGCTACAATGTTTAAATAAGGCATTTGTCCAGAACCAAAGGAAAGCCAAGGGCCTTGAAGAGTATCATCCTGTCCCACAATTTTTGATGGGCCAGCAAACTGCTGCACTTTGAGATCACCTAAAGAGAATGGCATCCACCAAACTACCAAGCCCGCTAATTGCACTGGCAAGTTGTAACCCCTTGTTAACAAACCCCTTGAGGTTTCAGTTAACAACCCCCTTTAGGTTTCAGTTAACAACCCCCTTGATGTTTCAGTTAACAAACCCCTTGATGTTTCAGTTCCCCTTGATGTTTCAGTTAACAAACCCCTTGAGGTTTCTAACAAACCCCTTGAGGTTTCAGTTAACAAACCCCTTGATGTTTCAGTTCCCCTTGATGTTTCAGTTAACAAACCCCTTGAGGTTTCTAACAAACCCCTTGAGGTTTCAGTTAACAAACCCCTTGATGTTTCAGTTCCCCTTGATGTTTCAGTTAACAAACCTCTTGATGTTTCAGTTAACAAACCCCTTGGAGGTTTCAGTTAACAACCCCCTTGATGTTTCAGTTAACAACCCCCTTGATGTTTCAGTTAACAAACCCCTTGATGTTTCAGTTACAAACCCCTTGGAGGTTTCAGTTAACAACCCCCTTGATGTTTCAGTTAACAACCCCCTTGATGTTTCAGTTAACAAACCCCCTGATGTTTCAGTTACAAACCCCTTGGAGGTTTCAGTTAACAAACCCCTAGATGTTTCAGTTAACAACCCCCTTGACATTTCAGTTACAACAAACCCCTTGATGTTTCAGTTATAACAAACCCCTTAAGGAGGAGATGACAAGGATTTTTTCCTCCAAGCCCACTACACAGAGGAGGGTCACAAGCAGCTAGCAGGTGGAACTGCCATTATAAAGATTGGCACTCGGGCACCCACCTCAAGCCTAAGAGTGCTACCTGGCTCGTAGGAGCGCTGGAGTCCCTCTCTCAGAAGTGTGAGATTGTCATAAAGTAGTTTCAGCAAGGCTGGCATTCTTGATGCACTTTTAAAGTTGGTGGCCGGTAGAACACTTTTAAAGCTAGGACAAACAGAGTATTGTGTGTGGTGGATGCATAATACACACACCAGGTATTGTGTGTGGTGGATGCATAATACACACACCAGGTATTGTGCGTGGTGGATGCATAATACACACACCAGGTATTGTGTGTGGTGGATGCATAATACACACACCAGGTATTGTGTGTGGTGGATGCATAATACACATACAAGGTATTGTGTGTGGTGGATTCATAATACACACACCAGGTATTGTGTGTGGTGGATGCATAATACACACACCAGGTATTGTGTGTGGTGGATGCATAATACACACACCAGGTATTGTGTGGTGGATGCATAATACACACACCAGGTATTGTGTGTGGTGGATGCATAATACACACACCAGGTATTGTGTGTGGTGGATGCATAATACACACACCAGGTACTGTGTGTGGTGGATGCATAATACACACACCAGGTATTGTGTGTGGTGGATGCATAATACACACACCAGGTATTGTGTGTGGTGGATGCATAATACATACACCAGGTATTGTGTGTGGTGGATGCATAATACACACACCAGGTATTGTGTGTGGTGGATGCCATAATACACACACCAGGTATTGTGTGGTTGTCGTGTCAAGGAGAATTGTTTTCAGTAAACCACAAATATTAAATTCCTCAAGCGTCTTTTTTACCACAAAATGCAAAATATAATCACCGCAAACATTTCCGGCTATTCAATAACCATGTAAATATTTCATGTCTTGAAGTAGGAATTGATGGGCAGAATAGCAGCGGAATATCTATCTGAGGAGCAGCAAAATCAAACAATTGTTCAATCCCAATTAGGAAGGTGACCTACCAGGTGCATTTTTGTTGTTGCTTAGGTGGTTTTCCATGAGTCCATTAACTTCTTCCCGATACCCTCCGTGCGAGTGACTTCAGTGCCAAAAGACATCTTTCTTTGTAGTATTTCATAAATTAAATGAGCTACAGTGTTGTACCGGTGTCTAGTATACTATCTAGTATACTATAGGAAGTGTCTATAGGAAGTGTCTAGTATACTATCTAGTATACTATAGGAAGTGTCTAGTATACTATAGGAAGTGTCTAGTATACTATCTAGTACACTATAGGAAGTGTCTAGTATACCATCTAGTATACTATAGGAAGTGTCTAGTATACTATCTAGTATACTATAGGAAGTGTCTAGTATACTATCTAGTATACTGTCTAGTATACTATCTAGTATACTATAGGAAGTGTCTAGTATACCATCTAGTATACTATAGGAAGTGTCTAGTATACCATCTAGTATACTATAGGAAGTGTCTAGTATACTAAAGGAAGTGTCTAGTACACTGTAGGAAGTGCTGCAATGATATTCATAATTGACAAAATTGATACTCTCGTGATCATAGTTTCTGCACAAAGTTTGTAGTTGCCTATTGCAGGACTTCTCGGAGCATGCTGAGGAGTGCAGCTTTCCGTTGGTGCAGAGATGGAAGCTTGTGGTGATCAAGCAGCAGCTGCAAGTAAATCTAGGGAGGAGCCAAGCAGGAAACCCTGTGGTCGCCATCACAATTAACATGGCCAGACAGAGGTCACTTCGATGCTTAGCAGCTTCTTTTCAAGATTCGGCAGACAGAGTGCGATAGTAAAGTATCGGGAATTCGATAGAGTCAGTGGCATGCGAAATAGAGAACTTCCTTTATATTGGACACTTGTCATTACTCATCTTTCTTACTTTTTACTCCCCCCCCGCCCCCTCTCCCCCCGCAGAACACACCTGCGAAGTCCCTGGGGAGTTCAGCAGCCAACGCACTACCGGAAAAGTCAATTAGCCCCTCTCAGGCTAGGTCTGTAAAAAGAGGTTGCTCTAATGTGGGACTTGCAATAGTACGTCAGGTATGTTCGGCCACGCCTACTTATGGTATCAATAACTCTATGCCCATAGGAAAATGTGTTGTGCTTCATGACACTCAATGAATCCATGAGCATTGCACAGCACTACACCATATACATGTATATGTATATGGACCTAATTATAGGCCTGGAGAGCTCACAAAACTTGCTACAGTCCGATACAATTTTTCGTGATACAATTTTTCGTGATCGTGCAAGCTACAGTTGAGGAATAGTATAGAATGGAAGTCGAAGTGGTGTTAGTGCTGACCTTACCCGTGAGCTTGCTGCTAGTTCTTCTTGGAACCCTTTGCAAGGCAGCGGCCCCCTGATTTGTCTCATGGGACGAAGGAGCATCATTGAGCAGGAGTGAGCATAGTGTGCTTCATGTAGTAGAGCTCAGGTGCTGGTTGAAGTGCAGAGGCACTACCTACAACAGCTGGGAAGAAGCAGGATTTTGTGAAAAGAGCAGGCTCACTCCCTTGATGAAGCACATTAGGCTCACGCCCATCCAGTAATGCTCCAGGAACATTTTCTTTCCCCAAGACAAACCAATGAACTGCCTGCCACCTTGCAATGAATTCTGAGAAGAATTAGCAGAAGCTCACAGGTGAGCTCGCAACTTACTCCACTTCGACTTCCTCCTCAACCGTACAAAAAATATATATATACTAGGAATGTAGTAAATTTTGTGAGCTAACCAGTTGGTCTGTATATCTGGTATAAGGCATGTCCAATGCTTAGCAATTCATTGAGAATTACGGAGAACAATACATTTTCCTATGGGACAAAGAAATATTGATACCATCCTATGGGACATAGAAATATTGATACCATGACATAGAAATATTGATACCATCCTATGGGACATAGAAATATTGATACCATGACATAGAAATATTGATACCATCCTATGGGACATAGAAATATTGATACCATCCTATGGGACATAGAAATATTGATACCATAAGTGGGCATGGCTGAACGTAGGTGATGTAATAATGCAAGTCCTCCATTACAGGAAATTGTAGCTCCACCTATTTGAGATTGTAATATCATGCTGACTCGGCAATCACCTCTCCACCGACCACACTTCTGAACTGCAATAGCAACCAGAGTGTATATTGGGTGGGTGTCACACAAGCACAGAGTAGAGGAGTTCTAGCAATGCATTCTAGTTTGCAGATGTACTCCTTGGAACCAAACAAAGTCCTTTGTCTTCCTGTGAGTGTACTAGTGCAGTGGATAACCACACCCTGTGGAGAACGGGTGATTGCCACACAATTTAAAGCACTATTAGATGCATAGAAGGTTGCAGTGTTACAATCATTAGAATCACTTGCATAGAGGCAGACTGGGTGGGGAGTTATGGGTCACAGAGAAAGCCACCCATAGAGTTAGAGGTCCCAGAGAAAGCCACCCATAGAGGCAGACTGGGTGGTGAGTTATGGATCCTAGAGAAAGCCACCCATAGAGGCAGAATGGGTGGTGAGTTATGGATCCTAGAGAAAGCCACCCATAGAGGCAGAATGGGTGGTGAGTTATGGATCCTAGAGAAAGCCACCCATAGAGGCAGACTGGGTGGGGAGTTAGAGGTCCTAGAGAAAGCCACCCATAGAGGCAGAATGGGTGGGAAGTTAGAGGTCCCAGAGAAAGCCACCCAGGCAAAAGTCGCCAGATCTTTAGGTCCCCCTTAGTGAAGACAATGGCTGAGATGACTGCATCCACTGCAAGTCTGGGGATGACTGCAACCACTGCAAGTTTGTAGATCACCACATCCACTGTAAGTCTGGACAAGCAAGCAGCCAGCCAGCATAGTAGCAGCTATCGCCGGAGAGCCAGCAAAACCACACAATGACTGGTGTTGATTCCTTCCGAGGGACGAAGCCGACCCGGAAGAGTGGTCATCTATTATGCACATGCCCATACTGCATGCTAAACTAATACAGAGCACACTCGATTGGTGTGTGCTCTCGCAGAGTATGACGTGAATTTTGGGCCGTTGCATTCGAGGCAGGTGCAGGCCCAGGCCCCTACATCACGGTTGAGGCTGTGCCACAGGAAGCTCCTTGCGATGAGTTTGCGGATTCCAGGATGGGAGAGGGAGTGCCGTGCTTCGAAGACTCATCGCTGCCAGCTGGCTGGAACGATTCGGTGTGGTCGCCCTGTCGAGACATCTTACCAGGATGGTGCCTGGGGCATTTTGTAGTGGCCTGTCCTTGAACCGCAGGTCGGTGCAAGCGGGTCTGTTGTTTGCGCCTGAGCCATCGTGACGAAATCAATGTCCTCCGTGGCATGTGCCGCGAACACAGAAGTGGGTGCAGCAAAACTTGTTGAAGAAGGCAGCTCCGGCTGGCCCGTGCCAGCGTGAGACAAGGCATCTGCGACCACATCGTGTTTGCCCCCGATGTGCCGCACGTCTGTCGTGTACTCGGTGACAAACTGCAAGTGTCGTTGTTGGCGGTCAGACCAGTGGTCTGAGGTACTCGCGAGTGCAAATGTGAGGGGTTATGGTCAGCGTAGATGTGGAAAGCACGGCCCTCGACGAAGTAGCGGAAGTGGTCAATGTTGCGGACCATGGCCAGCAATTCACGTCGAATGCACTGTAGCGGGACTCTGACTGTGAAAGCGTTTTAGAGAAGAAGGCTAGAGGCTTCCAGGAGCCATCATGCCACTGTTCGAGGGCACCACTGATAGCCTTGTCGGACGCGTTGATGGCGATACTGGTGGTCGCAGTAGTGCTTGGGTGGACCAGCATGGTGGCAGTGCCGAACGCTTCTTTGGCCCACCAGAAAGCATTGTCCATAGTTGGCGACCACGTGAGCTGCTTAACTTTCCCGGCAGTGGCCGTGTGAAGCGGCGGAAGAAGTTGTTCGGCCGCATGAGGGATAAACCGGTGATAGAAGTTCATCATGCCAAGGAACTCCTGAAGGCCCCCGGCGGCATGGGAAAATGTGCGATGACCTTGACGCGGTCGGGCAGCGGACAGATGCTACCCGTGGTAACATGGTGTCCCAGAAAGTCAATGGAGCTGACCCCAAGCACGCACTTGCTGGGGTTGATGACCAAGCCGTAGGCCGTGAGGCGCTTGAAGAGTAGTCGGAAGTGGCGGCGATGGTCGTCTGGTGATTTGCTGGCCACCAAGATGTCGTCCAGGAACATGAAGACTAAGCCCAGACCTGGTAGACGTGATCCATAAGGCACTGGAACGACTGAGCAGCGTTGCTCAACCCATAGGGTATGCGGGTGTACTCCCAAAGACCATATGGCGTGATAACGGCAGTCTTAGGAATGTCGGCTTCGTGAACAGGGATCTGGTGGTAGGCCCGCACCAAGTCGATCTTAGAAAAGATTGTGCACCCATGCAATTGCGACGTGAAGTCCTGGATGTGTGGCACTGGGTAGCGGTCATTTTTGGTGGCCTCGTTGAGACGTCGGTAGTCACCGCAAGATCGCCAGTCACCCGATGGTATAGGGACCATGTGAAGTGGCGATGCCCACGGGCTGGATGATAAGTCGGATGATGCCCATCTTCTCCAACTCCCATTTAGCTGCCTGCAATTTATCCGGTGGAAGGTGGCGGGCGCGAGCGTGGACCGGTGGTCCGTCAGTTTGGGATGTGATGTTCCACCCTGTGCATCGTCTCAGGTGAGGCGAAGTTTGGCTGGTGAGTATAGGCAACTCAGTGAGGATCCGGGCGAACTTGTTGGCAGTGCCAGCATAGTGGAGTCCGAGTGAGGTTGAGGCTGAATGGCTCGGCTACTGAATGTGGATGAACATTTTAATTTTCGCTGCGCTTTTTCTAATGCACATACCTTAATCCATGCCATAAGACTTCATCAATGACCAAGTATCATAAATTTTCAAACATTTTAACATCAGATACACATAAACGACTGGTAAACAGGAATGCTGGCATTCGTCTCACGGTCCACGGTCCACCAGGTGTCGGCCTTGCAGATCAATGAGCAACCCTTTCAGCAAGAAGAAATCGGCCCCAAGAATGGGATGAGATATGTTGGCGAGCACAAAAGTCCAGGTAAACTTTCGGAATCCCAGGTTCAGTGGGATGGTGTGTGTGCTGTACATCTGGATGGTGGTGCCATTGGCAGCCACCAGAGGGTCCATCTTCGGCCCATGACGGTCCCTGGCTGGTGCAGGGAAAACACTGTCCTTGCCCCCTGAGTTGACGAAGAAACAGTGTCCAGCGCTGCAGTCCCACACACAGAGAAGGCGGCTCTTTTTCATTTGACCAGCATCACAGGCCGCTACTGTGGGATGATCTGCTCATTTCCCAAAAACGAGCAGGGCTGCCGGCAGTTGCAGGCCTTGGCACCGAATTTCTTATGGTAGAAGCAGTAGCCGGTGGACATGTACTGACCAGTGGGTGAGAACTTGCCCGCCGATGATGATTTGCCTTCCAATATCCTCATGCCTCCAACAGCGCTGAGACTGACCAAGTCGCGCTTCTGAGCCACGACCGCATCTGCCGCAGCTACCATCTGCTTGACCGTGTCGAGTTTCTGCATGGCAATCGCAGCTCGGACATCCTCGGGCAGTTGATGCATGAAGAGGTGCTGGAAGAGCTGTTTCGTGTCGAGGTTCTTCATGTGGGCCAGCAGTTCCGTGGGCTTCCATTCGCCCAGGCCGTCCAGTTCTAGTAGCTGCGCGGCCTTGTCATCCTCTGTGAAGGCGTAGGCTTCGAGCAGGGCCTCTTTGAGGCCGGCGTACTTATTGTTGGCTGGCGGGTTCTTGAGGGCGGAGCTGATCCTGTGGACTGTCGTCTGGTCCAGGGCAGCGATGACGTGGTATTATTTGGTCTCGTCGGCCACAATGTTCCGAACATGAAACTGGGCCTCAGCCTGGGTGAACCAGATGTGGGTAGCCCCCCAGAAATTAGGAGCTTGATTGCGACGGCGTCAACAGCCATTTTCAGCGGCTGAATGTCGTTGGGAACTCTGGTTTGTCAGTGAGTGCCAGACGTGTCGGTGACTATGTCAGATGGCGTCCTGATGATGTTCTTCCACGTGGTCACCACTTTAGAGATTCGAATATTCGTATATTTTTAACTCTTTATTGAGCATGAAAAACGTGAATGACTCATCAGCTGACTATTAGTTGTGCCGTCACAGCCACGTAAGTTCTAACACGTCAGCGTTGCCGGGTCCAGCCGCCAAAGTACCATGCAATAAGAAGTTCACTACAAACCATGCTATCTCATGTTAGTACCAGAATTTCACTACAAACCATGCTATCTCATGTTAGTACCATACAATAAGAATTTCACTACAAACCATGCTATCTCATGTCAGTACCATACAATAAGAATTTCACTACAAACCATGCTATCTCATGTTAGTACCATACAATAAGAATTACACTTACAAACCATGCTATCTTATGTTAGTACCATACAATATACAATAAGAATTTCACTACAAACCATGCTATCTCATGTCAGTACCATACAATAAGAATTTCACTACAAACCATGCTAGCTCATGTTAGTACCATACAATAAGAATTTCACTACAAACCATGCTATCTCATGTTAGTACCATACAATAAGAATTTCACTACAAACCATGCTATCTCATGTTAGTAGCCTACAATAAGAATTTCATTACAAACCATGCTAGCTCATGTTAGTAGCCTACAATAAGAATTTCACTACAAACCATGCTAGCTCATTTAGTAGCATACAATAAGAATTTCATTACAAACCATGCTAGCTCATGTTAGTACCATACAATAAGAATTTCACCTACAAACCATGCTATCTCATGTTAGTACCATACAATAAGAATTTCACCTACAAACCATGCTATCGAATGGGCGAAGAAAAAACACTTCAGGTAGTTCTGCACCTTTATGAATATTTAATTGCTCTTAGTCTAAAGGGTTTCATTCAGGGGGGGGGGGGGGCTTGGAAATTGTATTATTAAAATTCATTAGAAACTTTGTCACATCTTTAACAATCATGCCCCGCCCCCCACCCTTAAAATCCAGATTCCTCCAGTTGCCCCCCCTTGGACAATTTTCTAAATGAAACCGTGGTCTACCATAGTTAGCGAGCTATTACATGTCAGAAAAGCATTTCAGTAATTCCCCCCCCCCCCACTTCAAAATAATAACTTTGATTACTACACCAACGTGATTTCCGCATGCTTATTAAAGCGTAATTTCACTCTTCTCAAGGCTATCGGTTAATTGCGTTCTGATTGGCTAACGACTGTGAGATACCAAGTCAGTAGCCACAAGACCCTATGGCCTTCTGCTACCTGGAGCAATACAGGTGTACAGTGTTAACCCATTAACTGCATCATAAAATTCTACTATATGCATGGGGCGTAGTTATTTCCAAGTGACTGCCTCATTCAGTATGAGAGAGAAAAAACCCTCCTGAAACTTGGACTAGAATTTGAAGAGCTTCGATTAGCATCTGCCCTATGGCAAAGCGGTATCTTGACTATCAGATTATGGAAAGAATCTAGTCTGCCACGCTTTAGTGGCCGTTTGGAGTTCGTGCTTCTCGATCTCAAAGGCTATCTTTGATGTTGAGGCCATGTTTACAATCGACTTTTGTGACACTTGTTAGTTAGATATGTAGTATCATCCACACACAATATTCCATTTAGCGACCTTTAGTTAGATATGTAATATCATCCACACACAATATTCCATTTAGCGATCTTACCTAATTGACGACCCTTACCTTGCCTCAGTTATTGCTATCATCATATGACTTGCACACTGATTATTGGTCCAGTTCAATCTTGTTCTATGACGGCGCATAGCGCTTCTCTATGATAGCAATAACCGATTAGCTGGAGTAGCTAGCTCAGTACACCTCACCAGCAGAGCAGCTGGCTGGAGGGAAGCTAGTTTCTGAGGCGATTCCATTCAACGCCCACCCCACATGGCAGTCAGATGTCCCAAAGCCGACTGCCCCTACTCCATTCCGGAGGGAACCGACCCTGCCGTGATAGTAGCACTGCTAGATGCCCATGTCAAGATCGACCACAACCAGGCTGGCTCAATGAAGCCAAAGCCCGTCGACCGCCCGCTGATTGCAGCGGGGGAGACATCTGAAGGGTGGCAGTATTTCAAGGCCAGATGGAGGACATACTCCAGGGCATCCAAACTCACCGGAACCGACATAGGCATCCAACTACTGGAGTGTCTGGAACCGAACCTGCGACGTGACCTCACCAGAACCACCAAGGGCCCAACGCCCATTGAGGAGAGACCGGAAGCCGAGCTCCTGGCAGCCATCAAAGCCATGGCTGTGGTAGAGGACAATTACATGGTCGCCACATTCGCATTCGCCCGCACAACGCAAGACAGAGGCGAGTCGTTCAGGTCCTTCGCATCGCGATTGAGGGGCGTGGCAGAGACGTGCGAGTTCCACGAACGGTGCACCAATTGCGGCCACACAGTCGACCACAGTGAGAGCAGGGTGTCGGACCAGCTGTGCATCGGCATGGCTGATCCCGACATCCAAGAGGACCTCATGGAGGAGGCCACCAAACGGATGACCGTCGAACAGACCCTGCGCTTTGTCGAGAAGAAAGCCACAGGGAAACGGGCCGCCATTGCGCTGAAGGCACCCACAACTCCATCCGCCAATGCCCTGGACGAGGGGGCTGACCGGGAGGAGGCGGTGAATAGCGGGTACAAACGGCAACAGCAACAGCGTCCACAGAACCACAGCGTACCAATACCCTTGACCAACAGACCCCAAGCTACCCCGCCCAAAACCACGGACAAGGGGACATGCAACTTCTGCGGCCGACAAGGGCACGGCACCTCACCCAGGACGGCCATCAGGAAGGCACAGTGCCCAGCATATGGCAAGACATGCCAGTCATGCGGCCGCCCCAACCACTTCTCAAAACTGTGCTGGCAGACCATGGAGCTGGGGAACTCAATAAACGAAACGGTCCATGATATGACAGAGGGCGCACTGCACCACCAGACATGGAATCAGACATCTGGGTCATGGACCCAGCGCCGATCGCCACCACAGCCAACCCTGACGGTCGCAATCACCACGAACCGAGCCGACTACCGAGCACACGGCCATACCCTCAGGAAGGAGGGCTCCAACCAATCCGCAACAGCACTGGCGGATACGGGATGCCAGAGCTGTCTGGCTGGCCCCCGACTCATGAGAAGCCTTGGTCTGGAAAAGAGAGACCTGATACCGGCATCACTCACAATGAGATCGGCGAGTGGCAACCAACTCCCCATCATCGGAGCGGCGCTGACGAGGATCAGACTGACCCAGTCGGGCAGGGAGACACGGCAGATGGTATACATCAGCCCTATAGCAACCAAACTGTACCTGAGCCTGTCGACCTGCACCGACCTGGGGTTGATCCGGAACGACTTTCCACGGGGCCAATCAACCGCATCCATCCAGGACAAGCAGGCCAAGGGAGCAACCAAACCCAGTTTGCCTGCAGAGCCCCCCAAATGCAGTCAGCCTGAGCTCAAACCAGCCACAGCCAGACCGTGCCATTGCCCAGACAGGGCACCACCTCCACAGCGGCCAACCACACTGCCATACCCCGCCACGGAGGAGAACCGAGAGAAGTTGGAGAAGTACCTACTCGAGATGTATTCGTCCAGCACTTTCAACATCTGCGAACACCAGACTTTGCCGATGATGTCTGGCCCACCTCTCGCCCTCAACATAGACCCAACAGCCACCCCAAAACCCTGCCACACCCCGATCCCGATACCGATCCACTGGCAGGAGGAGGTGAAGAGGGGACTGGACAGGGACATCCGCCTCGGTGTGATTGAGAAGGTCCCCCTGGGCACACCCGTCACTTGGTGCCACCGAATGGTGATATGCACCAAGAAGAACGGGTCGCTCAGGAGGACCATAGACTTCCAACCCCTGAACAAACATGCCACGCGAGAGACGCACCACTGTCCGTCCCCCTTCCACCAGGCCAGAGCCATTCCACGCGGAACCAAAAAGACCATTTTCGACGCGTGGAATGGCTACCACTCCGTAGCACTGAGGGAAGAAGATAGACACTTCACCACATTCATAACTCCGTGGGGGAGATACCGATATATGACGGCACCACAGGGCTACATCGCCTCCGGTGACGCTTATACATCCCGCTACGACGCCCTCGTCGCCCACGTGATGTCGAAGACCAAGTGTGTAGACGACGCGCTCCTCTGGTCTTCAGACATCACGGAGGCATTCCATCAGGCAACCGAGTGGCTCGACATTTGCGCACGGAACGGCATCACCCTCAACCCGGCCAAGTTTCTCTTCGCCAAGGACAAGGTCGAATTCGCCGGATTCACCGTGACACCCACCGAGGTCCGCCCAGCAGACAAATTCACGGCGGCCATCAGAGACTTCCCAACCCCAACGAGCATCACCGATGTGAGGGCATGGTTCGGTCTGGTAAATCAAGTCTCATACTCTTTTGCCATGACCGCAGCCATGCTCCCCTTCCGTGAGCTGTTGAAACCATCCACCCCGTTCGAATGGACAGACAAGCTGTCAGACGCCCTCACTACATCAAAGGATCACATATGCAGCAGCATCCGAGCAGGCGTCGAAATATTCGACAAGGGGCGACCCACATGCCTTGCAACAGACTGGAGCAAGAACGGGATCGGCTTCTGGCTAACGCAAAAACACTGCAAGTGCCAGTCGTCCGACCCATTCTGCTGCCGGGAGGGATGGCGAGTGACACTAGTGGGGTCCCGATTCACCCACGCGGCCGAATCACGGTACGCACCAGTGGAGGGCGAGGCACTGGCGGTGGCAGATGCCCTCGACCGAACACGGCACTTCGTCCTCGGGTGCAGCGATCTAGTCGTAGCAGTGGATCACAAGCCACTGCTCAGACTATTCGGCGATCGCTGCCTCGAGGACATCCCGAACCCTCGCCTCAGGAATCTGAAGGAGCGAACACTACGCTACCGATTCAGGATGGCCTACATCCCGGGCACACGCAACCAGACCAGCGATGCCCTGTCTCGCCATCCATCCGGGCCGAGATCACCGGTTAGACTACACCTCCAGGACGACGTCCAGTCACCAAGCAGCAACTGCCATGGCGGGCCCAGCACCCCACCCAACACTGTGCACTGCTCGACCTGCACGCTTCAAGAGGGAGATGGTCTCCCCATCGCGTTGTGCAGCGCCCTCTCAGCAACACCGATTGGCTGGGAGCAGTTGCAAATCGCCACAACAGAAGACCCAACGATGCAGGACCTCATGGCAGCAATCGAGGAAGGGCCACCAAGCGCCAAAGACCTACTCCCGCCAAGCATCCAAGCATACTTCAACATCCTAGGCGACCTAACCATCATTGACGATGTGGTGTGTTACGGGGACCGAATCGTCATCCCCCAATCACTCAGACAACAGTGCCTGCAAGCCCTCCACGCTGCACACCAGGGCACGAGTGGGATGATGGCCCGAGCAGCATCGTCTATGTATTGGCCAGGCATGACGTCGGACATCAATACGACCCGCGCCCACTGCACAGAATGCAACGGGAACGCCCCATCCCAACCTCACCTGCCCCCAACGACTCCCGAGGTACCTGACCGCCCGTTCGGTTCAATATGTGCCGACTACTTCCACCACGCCGGATCCTGCTATCTGGTGGTGGTGGACCGATTCTCGGGCTGGCCCATAGTCGCCCCAGCCACCGGGGGAGCAGCAGGTCTGACTGCCGTACTAAGAGAGACATTCGCCTCCTTCGGCATACCCGATACCATCACCACAGATGGCGGGCCGGAATTCACTGCCCACTTAACAGCAGAATTCCTAACCGACTGGGGGGTGCAACACAGGCTGTGCTCAGCATACCACCCACACTCAAACAACAGGGCCGAGACCGCTGTCAAGACGATGAAACGCCTGATAACCGGCAACACTGGCCCAGGAGGGACCCTCAAGTCCTCCTTCTTCAAGGCCCTGCTGACATACCGCAACGCCCCAAGTCCAGACACCAAGATGTCACCGGCGATGTGTGTCCTTGGCCGACCCACAAGAGACCTGCTACCCATTCTACCACACAAACTTCAAGTACCCCAGGATGACCCCTCGGAAAAGCAACGCCAAGCTGCGATGAGGAAGCGACAGTCCTTGGCACACGGAAGGTGGACAGAACATACTGGAGGCCTCTCACCACTCCGGTGTGGGGACCGGGTCCATGTCCAAAACCAGCACGGCCACCACCCAGGCAAATGGGACCACACCGGTGTGGTAACAGAAGTGCTCCAGTACCACCAATACACCGTCAGGATGGATGGCAACGGCCGGCTGACTACCCGCAACCGCCGCCACCTGAGAAGAAACAGCACCCCACAACTGTCACCCGATGACGCACTCCGGACCCGCCTAGCTGGCATACCGCCACGGCAAAACCAACCAGTGGCTACCACGCCACCACCACCACCACCACCCACACCACCGACGCCGCCAGCACCAGTGACTCTGCCGCCGCCGGCATCTCGCCAACCTACCACACCTGGCACACCACAGGCACCACCCCCGGCTCAACACCAGGCTCCGAATAAACTGCAATTCTCGCCCCCACCTTCACAGGCAGGGGGAAGATCGTACGCCTCGATTGCTGGGACACCGCCAACCCTCCAACTCCCACCACCCAAGCCCCACGACAGCCCAGCGATAGGACCCATGGCACCATGGAACAGACCACCCATCCAACCGCCGCCACTTCGCCGGAGCACCAGGATCAAGGTCCCGGTAGACAGATACGGACAATGATGGACGATGATACCACAGAATTTTCAGTTCCCCTACAGTGAACTTGGGGGGAGATAGTTAGATATGTAGTATCATCCACACACAATATTCCATTTAGCGATCTTACCTAATTGACGACCCTTACCTTGCCTCAGTTATTGCTATCATCATATGACTTGCACACTGATTATTGGTCCAGTTCAATCTTGTTCTATGACGGCGCATAGCGCTTCTCTACTTGTGACACTCCTTTTCCTATTGAAACATGCAGAGGTGGAGAGTAGAAGCTTTACCTGAGCTTAAGGAAGCTCCTGGATGTTGGTTGAGGCCAAGCGCTAGCAATGAAGGCAAGAAAAAGCCAACTGTAATTTTGTACGTGAATAATAAATACTATTCAACGTGTAGCTAGCTAGCTTATCTGGTTAGATAGAGCCATAGGCTTAGGCATGCTAATAAGGGATTCTTATACAGTAAGCATCGCCTGCTTTTTTAGATGTGTCATATAAAGGTTTAAAACCAACTAGCTATTCTCAAAACAGACATGTCTTCACTAAAATTGCCATTGATGCTAATTGGCATCAACTGCCTTTAAAAGCCTGCATACGCATGGTGTCAATTGGTATATAGCCAAAATTCTCCTTCTCAACAAACCGCAGAGGTAATGACAAAAGCACTGACAATGAAACCTAGCGTGTAAAGTTTCCTGAACATCCAAACTGCCTGGGACAGCATTGCTGTTTTTTCCCCATTGATGGTCACCCGACAGGATTTAAGTTGCTACGATATCCCACATACCAGTGTGCGCATCATGGCAACGTACCTTTGTACGAGCTAGCAAGTAAGAGTTCGGAGACAAACATAACACTGGTATGTGCTTAGATCCAGTTCACACTAGATTATCACCAAACGACGTGAATACGATGTGAATACCCATACTTAACCTCTTATATCAACTTTAAGAATTGATTATAGAAATTGTCGTTTCCACCAACTTAAACAGGTGATTAAGAAGTTACATATGAGGAGATGCTTAAATAGAAACTTAACACGTGTCAAAGAGAAAACCACTTGGCAGTTGAAGGTAATGTCGGTGGCTTCTATAGTGTGGGTGTGTGAGTGTGCATCACTACAGTGTGGGTGTGTGAGTGTGCATCACTACAGTGTGGGTGTGTGAGTGTGCATCACTACAGTGTGGGTGTGTGAGTGTGCATCACTACAGTGTGGGTGTGTGAGTGTGCATCACTACAGTGTGGGTGTGTCAGTGTGCATCACTACAGTGTGGGTGTGTGAGTGTGCATCACTACAGTGTGGGTGTGTGAGTGTGCATCACTACAGTGTGGGTGTGTGAGTGTGCACCACTACAGTGTGGGTGTGTGAGTGGGCATCACTACAGTGTGGGTGTGTGAGTGTGCATCAACACAGTGTGGGTGTGTGAGTGTGCATCACTACAGTGTGGGTGTGTGGGTGTGCATCACTACAGTGTGGGTGTGTGAGTGTGCATCACTACAGTGTGGGTGTGTGAGTGTGCATCACTATAGTGTGGGTGTGTGAGTGTGCATCACTACAGTGTGTGGGTGTGCATCACTACAGTGTGGGTGTGTGAGTGTGCATCAACACAGTGTGGGTGTGTGAGTGTGCATCACTACAGTGTGGGTGTGTGAGTGTGCATCACTACAGTGTGGGTGTGTGAGTGTGCATCACTACAGTGTGGGTGTGTCAGTGTGCATCACTACAGTGTGGGTGTGTGAGTGTGCATCACTACAGTGTGGGTGTGTGAGTGTGCATCACTACAGTGTGGGTGTGTGAGTGTGCACCACTACAGTGTGGGTGTGTGAGTGTGCATCACTACAGTGTGGGTGTGTGAGTGTGCATCACTACAGTGTGGGTGTGTGAGTGTGCATCAACACAGTGTGGGTGTGTGAGTGTGCATCACTACAGTGTGGGTGTGTGGGTGTGCATCACTACAGTGTGGGTGTGTGAGTGTGCATCACTACAGTGTGGGTGTGTGAGTGTGCATCACTATAGTGTGGGTGTGTGAGTGTGCATCACTACAGTGTGTGGGTGTGCATCACTACAGTGTGGGTGTGTGAGTGTGCATCACTACAGTGTGGGTGTGTGAGTGTGCATCAACACAGTGTGGGTGTGTGAGTGTGCATCACTACAGTGTGGGTGTGTGGGTGTGCATCACTACAGTGTGGGTGTGTGAGTGTGCACCACTACAGTGTGGGTGTGTGAGTGTGCATCACTACAGTGTGGGTGTGTGAGTGTGCATCACTACAGTGTGGGTGTGTGAGTGTGCACCACTACAGTGTGGGTGTGTGAGTGTGCACCACTACAGTGTGGGTGTGTGAGTGTGCATCACTACAGTGTGGGTGTGTGAGTGTGCATCACTACAGTGTGGGTGTGTGGGTGTGCATCACTACAGTGTGGGTGTGTGGGTGTGCATCACTACAGTGTGGGTGTGTGAGTGTGCATCACTACAGTGTGGGTGTGTGAGTGTGCATCACTACAGTGTGGGTGTGTGAGTGTGCATCACTACAGTGTGGGTGTGTGCATCACTACAGTGTGGGTGTGTGAGTGTGCATCACTACAGTGTGGGTGTGTGAGTGTGCATCACTACAGTGTGTGTGTGTGAGTGTGCATCACTACAGTGTGAGTGTGTGAGTGTGCATCACTACAGTGTGGGTGTGTGAGTGTGCATCACTACAGTGTGGGTGTGTGAGTGTGCATCACTACAGTGTGGGTGTGTGAGTGTGCATCACTACAGTGTGGGTGTGTGAGTGTGCATCACTACAGTGTGGGTGTGTGAGTGTGCATCAACACAGTGTGGGTGTGTGAGTGTGCATCACTACAGTGTGGGTGTGTGAGTGTGCATCAACACAGTGTGGGTGTGTGTGTGCATCACTACAGTGTGGGTGTGTGAGTGTGCATCACTACAGTGTGGGTGTGTGAGTGTGCATCACTACAGTGTGGGTGTGTGAGTGTGCATCACTACAGTGTGGGTGTGTGAGTGTGCATCACTACAGTGTGAGTGTGTGAGTGTGCATCACTACAGTGTGGGTGTGTGAGTGTGCATCACTACAGTGTGGGTGTGTGAGTGTGCATCACTACAGTGTGGGTGTGTGAGTGTGCATCACTACAGTGTGGGTGTGTGAGTGTGCATCAACACAGTGTGGGTGTGTGAGTGTGCATCACTACAGTGTGGGTGTGGGCATCACTATAGTGTGGGTGTGTGAGTGTGCATCACTACAGTGTGGGTGTGTGAGTGTGCATCACCACAGTGTGGGCGTGTGAATGTGCATCACTCAGTGTGGGTGTGTGCATCACCACAGCAGGGGTGTAGCACGCTAAGTTCCATTTGTCAGGCCATTCAGATCATGCTCATGCGTGTATATTTAGAGACGTCCATGGTATGTTCACACTAAGCATCTGTGAGTGTGACTTGGATACACATGCACATCAATCATTAGAATGCACCAAATGCTTTGAGTCCGTGCTCAGAATCAACAATAAAATCGTTAGCAATTGCTTTTTACTGTGAGGGAATCTGTGAAGTCTTTGTGAGCACGTAACACCATTAGGTTGTTGAGCCTTTGTTGACTGATGGTGTTGCAAAGCATGTCTTGACTCCACAACCCAACAGGGACATGTGTCAAAATGTTTGACAGCTGCAGAGCTTAGCTAGAGCAGCAGGAGAGAAGAAAGTGTCTGCAACCTACATATCTATGCTGAGTGACTTTTGTGAGCTCTTGCATCTACTCAGAAGAAGCTAACCAACACTTACAGTTATCAAACAAATTCACTAATCTACATAATTTTTACCGGCTATTCGTACAAGGCTATTCTGATTATGGTTGGTCTACTGTACTCTACTCTGAGTCTAAACTTAGTGCAGTTATTTGCAATGCTTGATCTATCTTGGTTGCAGTCTTGGACTTGTTTCTCTCTTTAAAAATGCATGTGCAAACATGTGGCAATACACCAAATCCCTCGACTTGTTGCAGTGAGGAAAAGTCAAGTTGACAAGTCTCCTGAGTGCTGGGAAAAGCGATATATATTATATATGTGTGTGTACAACTGTTTTCTTCCCAAAGAGCTCTTAGGAATTAAATCCTGGACCAGCTCGTGTGGAGTCGAGTGGAGCCTCGCATATCCAAACTCTATGGGACTCAACCCTGTTTTGATAGGTGAGATTTCCGGATATGTGAAGCAGTTGTTCCACGATGAAGTCACGAAATGAGTGTCGTCTCAGCTATATTAGGTTTGCATGTCTTTTAACAAGTGGAGGATACACACAGATAGGCTGATCTAAAGCAGATAAGACTTGAAGCAGGTTTGTGATGGCTGATTGCTGCAAAGTCAGTTTACTACAGCACAGTACTATGTATTGTATACCTTGAATTGATGAGACCAGATCAATCAAGAGAAGGGGGGGGGGGGGAGAGAGCACGTGCATGAGGGTCTACTGTATAATATCACAAACTACCTGAGCCCGTAGCCATTCTGCTCCGAGTTCTCATTTAATGCCAGAACCATGCTTCACGCATGATGCTTGAGCACACCCATTACAGCTTGATTCCTTGTGTTGAATCCTCACAAACTGACAGATTCAAAATTCTCCTTGGCTCTGTTTGTATCTTGCCATGTGACTAAATCTGGCACCATTTTTTACGATGACCTCCAAGCTTTAACTGGCGATGTCCGTCAAAAGCCGAATCGACAAATATTAAGACTGTGAATGTTTCTAGCTGTACATAGCCAGAAGTACAGTACAACCAGACATGTCCCCAAAACCCACCACTTCCTTCCTCCTAATAGATGCTTTCTATATCAACCTTGCAGCAATGTGAATAGTGTGTGTAGGTGTGTGTGTGTGTGTGCATCATTTCATGGTTTGGGCTTCTTGTTGCTGTCGCTGCTCACCTTGAAGGTCCTGTCCTGTCCACTTCTGGGAGAAGCTTGACCAGTCGAGTCTTCTCCACTTCCGACAGATTTGTGAATGCCTCCATGTTCAGAAAAGCCTGTATTCAACCAGTGACATCACTATTACGCTACAAAGTGACATTGCCACCATCCCCTACACACTAGGTTTCCCTCAGGTGTGAAACAATGTCATGGTGGGGGGGGAACATGCTCACATAAACCACACCCACATGTCACCGTCGCACCACAAGCTCCAACACCTTACCTTCATATTCTCACCGATGAGCGACGACTGGGGTTGAAAAAGAACCGAAATATTCTTTTTCTGAGTATCGTCCACCACTCGCCTGCTCGCCTCCACTCCCGCTGCTTCTAGTTGGGCCCCGTCTCCTCCAACCTTGCCAAGCCTGTCGACGCTTGGTCTCCGGCATATCCTCCTCCTCTTCATCACCTCCGGAGTTCTCTGACAGGCACTCGACTTTGGGTCCACATACTCCACGTCCACGTCATCCATGGCACACTCGTCGTTGTCATCGTCATCCTCGTTCAAGTCGCTATCACTCATCTGGCTGAAATCCATGCTTGCCAGATGCTGCCGCTGCTGACTAAGCCGCCTCACTAGCAGTTGGGACGTCGGGCGAGGTTGGAGCTGAATGTCACTCAACTCAGATTCTGAGTCCGAGCCAGAGGTGGAATGTTCCGTTACGTGTCCCATAGAAGGGTCGCTGTCGGTCTCAGTTATCGTATTGAAGGGTTTTGGCTCGATCAAGAAGCTGGCAGAGAAGCTCCTGTCCCCCTGGGCTGTGCAAGGGTCATCGTATGTTGAGTTGATCTGTGGTCCAGATGAAGGAGGATGTGTCGATGGGGGACTGGAGGAATAGAAAATAAGGAGGAAAAGTGGAGGAGGAAGGAAGGTGGTGGGGTGGAAGGTGAGAGGAAGGAAGATGGCGGGGTGGAAGGTGAGGGGAAGGAAGATGGTGGAGTGGAAGGAGAAGGAAGGAAGATGGTGGGTAAGGAAGGAAGATGGTGGGTGGAAGGTGAGAGGAAGGAAGATGGTGGGTGGAAGGAGAAAGGAAGGAAGATGGTGGGTAGAAGGAGAAGGAAGGAAGATGGTGGGTGGAAGGTGAGAGGAAGGAAGATGGTGGGTAGAAGGAGAAGGAAGGAAGATGGTGGATTGGAAGGAGAAAGGAAGGAAGATGGTGGATTGGAAGGAGAGGTGACTCCCATTGCTCACCGAACGCATGTGACATCGAAGCGGTGGGAGGGGAGGGAGTGGCAGGTCACCAGCTGAAGTACCTCAGGAGTGCTCCCACAACTAGACATGTGACTACCTTCATTACAATAGCCATTTACCAGGGGAGAGAGTGGACTGTCACTGACGCTCCTTTTAGCTCTTCTCCTCCGAACCTAACACACGGGAAACAACACACTTGTTATAAATCACACACCCAGGCTATGCGGGTCACACACACAATAGTAGGACATCAATAACAACCCAAGTGTGTGCACGTGCTACTGACTTGTCGCACTGGCCTCTGGTCGGCTAACTCGGAGGACTCCGAAAGGACATGCAACGTCCTCATGGGACCCAAAATGGAGAACACGGGGGAGGGAAGACACACCCCCGTGGCACCACCTGATCCAAGTGTGGCAGGGGTCCGTGTTCCCTTTGCGTGAGGGTCTATCTCCACAGTCAGTGTTTCTGGGACACGGGCAGAAATGGAGTGGATGGAGTTCATTAACAATGTTGAGGAGAGGGCAGGAGAAGTACTATCGAAGAACGTAGGGGAGGTGAGAGGAGGTTGGAGCGACCCTTGGCAGAGGTCGTTCATCGTCATGAGGAGAGGCTGCTCGTGTTGATGCTCTAGTTGTTGGTGCTGCTGCGTGAGCCTTTTATGTGTTTTTTGATTCCTTGAAGTTGAAGCGTCCTTGGAAGTTTGAAAGGACACGGGCAGGTCGGAGTACGAGCCAGACCTCTGGAAGGAAAGCGAGAAGGGGAGGCAAGAGAGGAGGAAGAGGTTGAGAGGAAATGAACAACAGAGCGACACGCGGAAAATAAATGGAAGTTCTGTCTGATCATTCGTGAAGTTAGCCAATCAGCAAGGAGAAAGAACACCCAGTCATAACTTAATTAATGCCTCGCAATTAATATTGAATTATTCAACGATAAATTTTCATTGTGTGCACTGCCTTAGCATCACTACACAAAAACACTGTCCCAAAGAATCATCACCTTAAAAAAAAACAGACGTAATGATATCAAATAAAAGTCTTCCGTGCTCCTCTCTATAGCTCCTCAGAGAGAGAGCTGTCGCACGTAATTACAGGAGTACATGTAACCACAAGCTGACATTGCTACTGCACTCACCCTCCTCAGACCAAACATGATGCCAGTGTCCCCGTCGCATCTGAGGAATGGACTTGAGTCCTTCCTGCAGTTCAAGGTGAGGGCAGTGCGCAATGTTCGTACAGATTGGCCATAGTTGGTCCTGCATCACATGACAGAAGGGAAAGAGGTCACACGACAGAAAATATATCACACGACAAAAACAGAAAAGTCACACAATGTGTAGAAGCACATTGTATGATTGAGAAGACATACATGAAAGACGGGAAGATCACGTGACAGAATGGCGGTAGGAACCGATTGTACAACAGAAGAAATATATCACATGATAGGCATGGATCACAAATATATCACATGATAGGCACGGATCACATGATAGAAAGGAGAGACCACAAGCAGAAGAAAGCTCACATCACATGACTGAAGAAAATCACAACAACAAAAGGAAGAGATCACATGATGCAAAGAAAGTATCACATGAGAGAAGGAAGAAATCACATGACACTCGACACTCAGACACAAAAACAAACAAACGAGCAGTTCTAAGTGAGTTAAGGAGAGGAGAGAGGGGGGTGGTAGGATCAGTTCCTTCTCCAGATTATAATCTGTCCACACGCCAACTCACAAACTATCAATCCCTGTGTTGTAGACAAACTCGGTGGGCGGTCAAGTTTGGTCACCATGGAAACTGACCACAATGTTATTGTTTTCTTTATGACCAGCCATAACAGTAAATATATATTCCACACACACACACACACACATATATATACAATATATACATGTATATACATACGTACTTATAAGGCTAGTACCCCTACCTTTCGGAAACCATAACAGTACAGCAGAATGGTTAGGACTAGGGCAGGCCAATGAGTATGGCAGTATGTAGGTAGAACTAGGGGACTAGGCTAGGCCACCATGATGATCATGACAGTGAGGCAGTACGTAGGTAGGACTAGGGGACTAGGCTAGGCCACCACCATGTTCAACATGACAGTATGGCAGGGTAGGACTTCATGATGAATATGACAGTGTGGCAGGGCAGGACTAGGGGACTAGGCTAGGCCACCATGATGAACATGACAGTATGGCAGGGCAGGACTAGGGGACTAGGCTAGGCCACCATGATGAACATGACAGTGAGGCAGTACGTAGGTAGGACTAGGAGACTAGGCTAGGCCACCATGATGAACATGACAGTGAGGCAGGGCAGGACTAGGGGACTAGGCTAGGCCACCATGATGAACATGACAGTGAGGCAGGGTAGGACTAGGGGACTAGGCTAGGCCACCATGATGAACATGACAGTGAGTACGTAGGCAGGACTAGGGGACTAGGCTAGGCCACCATGATGAACATGACAGTGAGGCAGTACGTACATGTAGGTAGGACTAGGGGACTAGGCTAGGCCACCATGATGAACATGACAGTGAGGCAGTACGTAGGTAGGACTAGGGGACTAGGCTAGGCCACCATGATGAACATGACAGTGAGGCAGTACGTAGGTAGGACTAGGGGTCTAGGCTAGGCCACCATGATGAACATGACAGTGAGGCAGGGCAGGACTAGGGGACTAGGCTAGGCTACCATGACAAACATGACAGTGAGGCAGTACGTAGGTAGGACTAGGAGACTAGGCTAGGCCACCATTATGAACATGACAGTGAGGCAGTACGTACATGTAGGTAGGACTAGGGGACTAGGCTAGGCTACCATGATGAACATGACAGTGAGGCAGTACGTAGGTAGGACTAGGAGACTAGGCTAGGCCACCATGATGAACATGACAGTGAGGCAGGGTAGGACTAGGGGACTAGGCTAGGCTACCATGACAAACATGACAGTGAGGCAGTACGTAGGTAGGACTAGGAGACTAGGCTAGGCCACCATGATGAACATGACAGTGAGGCAGGGCAGGACTAGGGGACTAGGCTAGGCCACCATGATGAACATGGCAGTGTGGCAGGGTAGGACTAGGGGACTAGGCTAGGCCACCATGATGAACATGACAGTGAGGCAGGGCAGGACTAGGGGACTATAGGCCACCATGATGAACATGACAGTGAGGCAGTACGTAGGTAGGACTAGGAGACTAGGCTAGGCCACCATTATGAACATGACAGTGAGGCAGGGCAGGACTAGGGGACTAGGCTAGGCCACCATGATGAACATGACAGTGAGGCAGGGCAGGACTAGGGGACTAGGCTAGGCCACCATGATGAACATGACAGTGAGGCAGGGCAGGACTAGGGGACTATAGGCCACCATGATGAACATGACAGTGAGGCAGGGCAGGACTAGGGGACTATAGGCCACCATGATGAACATGACAGTGAGGCAGTACGTAGGTAGGACTAGGAGACTAGGCTAGGCCACCATGATGAACATGACAGTGAGGCAGGGTAGGACTAGGGGACTAGGCTAGGCCACCATGATGAACATGACAGTGAGGCAGGGCAGGACTAGGGGACTAGGCTAGGCCACCATGATGACAGTTTTCTATCACATATATATGTATGTACGGCTATCTGAACAACATTATCAGCTAAGCAATTTTGTCAATACATACAATAATGTTGATGGTGTAGAAGCTACCAGCTTCTTCAGCTCAAATCCCAAGGCCTTGCAAGCATTACTAGTACGACACAGGCACCTAATGTTAGCTACAGTGTTTTAATGCCGAGACAGAATTTGAGGGGCGTGCCTTATACGTTATAGTTCTCCCTCTCCACTGCGCCCTACCTTCAGATCATCTCTCACTGGGACTCGTGCATGCCCAGTGCTGCACAACACATCCTGGTATGCCTCAGAACACTTGGGACTACCCGGGGATATCTATCACTAGTGTGGGTGACTGGTTATAGTGTGAAGGCAAGGGCTTGCAATGTTCTAGGGCTAGGGGTAATCTAGGGCTAAGGCCGGGGCTAAGGCCGGGGCTACGGCCGGGGCTAAGGCCGGGGCTAAGGCCGGGGCTAAGGCCGGGGCTAAGGCCGGGGCTAAGGCCGGGGCTAAGGCCGGGGCTAAGGCCAGGGCTAAGGCCAGGGCTAAGGCCAGGGCTAAGGCCAGGGCTAAGGCCAGGGCTAAGGCCAGGGCTAAGGCCAGGGCTAAGGCTAGGGGTATATGAGGGCTAAGGCTAAGGATATCCTGGCATACAAGCACTCCGTGATGCATGGTCAGTCACGCACATAGGGACATCGCGGGGTAGTTCCAAGCATCCCAGGAATCCCGGAATGTCCTAAGATATCCCAGTGGACCCCTCACCTTATGTTCTTGATGTCCTTCCTCTCAATCTCACGCACCAACTCGGAAGCTGACATCCAAACAGTGGGGGAGTCCATCAATGCCTGAACACAAACAAATGAATACCAACACAATAACAACAACACCAGTCACACAAACAACCACAAAGAACTACAAAGCAATGTAATATTGCCATGTGCTGCAGCTATTCATATAGTCTTCAGTCGTTTCCCCCCTCATCCTTCTTTCCATTCATATTTTCTCTACTAAAAATCATGTGATAGGTCCTACAACATTAATACAAGATGACTTCAAATCCATCTTTCTCCCTTCTCTCCCCCCCCTCCCCACCCTCCCACTGGTCAGTGTGAGCAGTAGTCGCCGGGACAATCCTCCATATATGGACATACATCCAACTTAATAAAAAATGCTGTCAACCTCATGCCATCAGGAATGTAGCACAATTTTTACCGATCTCACTTCCTCTCCACTTTAATCAGCACAAGATCTTTCTCAAGCCCACAAGTCAACAGTGTGGCCTATCCCACTATGTCTCGAAAATTCCCCTTCTAGGTAAGCAGCTACGCAGCCCTTTCTTCACACACAATGGACGACAGAACATTTTTTAGCAAAAAGGACACACAAAACAAAACAAACAAACAAACAACAAACACCCATCACTCTTAAATGTGGCTGGATTAATACACACACACACACATTATATACACGCACACACATATAGTCTACAAAAAAAGGTGGCTGTCATCTCCATCATGGTCAATTGTGAAAAGTGGTCTCGCGGTAGAGAAGGTCGATTCTCAAGTAAATAGTTGATTCTAAAGCATTTGTTCTTTTGCATATTCTTAAAAAATAAAACCACCGAGTATATTTCCCCAATAGGCATGGCTATATCCCAATTGTTAAACCATACCCACCTCAACTTTTTATCTCTAGAAAAGGCTCTGTGGTTCTTTGCCATTTTAGTTATGGAAAGGAAGAAGGGGGGGGGAAGGGGGGGGGAAACAAGGAAAGAGTCGCTATACAGTGTGAAGCACATTTCTGGAGGGAGAACACAGCTGCTTGAAACAGAAAATTCCTAAGGTTACTGCTGGCTCTTGAGTCTGAGAGATGGAATGGCCAGAGAGAAGAGAAAGCACAACCTGTGGTACTTGTGGTTGTCCTTCTATTATACAAGTGTTCTAAAAATAAAATAAAAAAGACATCGTCCAGGAAACTCTCTCCGTAGTTTACACATGGCACTCCCAGCCAGCTACATGCAGCATGCACGTATATTGATATTGTATTAGCTGGATATTTTTACGAGGTTTAGTTTTCAAGGTGAGAACCCAATCAGCAAATATTAATGGTGATAGGTCCAGTCAAAGAGCAGCCTAGCATGGCGATGCTTCCAATCCCACAAGTACAGTAGTTGTCAGTGCTAGTCACCATCTGCGAACATTTAATCCCTCAAGAAGAAAGGGGGGAAAAAGAAAGAAATCCCTCCATACAGTATCTTCCTCACTGGCCAAGTGATAGCTGTGTCAAGAGGAATAGCGATGATGTTTATGTGCATTCTTGACATTCTAATGGTACCCTGAAACCTGGTTGATTTCACATGATGCTAAATATTTCTCATCATTGCCCCTCCCTAAACTCCACCCTGGAAATTCCGGATGGCATGCCCAAGAAGACAGAGAAAAAGGAAGAGACTTGAAAAACGAGTCTTGTGGTGTTTTTTTAAATGTATACTTGCCAGTTTACTAGCTTAGCAAAACGATCAGGACATTGGAAGTGTTTCAAAGTAATTTCTTGCCAATATACACGCAGGAACTTGGTCTATAGGCCTCTTGGGGTCTGCCACTTTGGTTTTGTTAGAGTGTTTCTAACTATCATGCATGTAGCAAGTAGAAACCAGATAAGGTTTGGAGTTTACATCCATCCACACACTTCAATTGCCCTGTATTTTAATATGTTAACTCTTCAACAGGTCTTCAAGGTGGGTGTGGTCAAAATGAATAGCCTCCTTCTTCTGTACACTGTATCTTTTTTATTCTTGCATATGTGGCAGGTTTGGCCACCTCACAGACAGACATGTAACCATACCAACGTATGTGTCTGAAGTAATATCAACTATAACTGTACGTTCGAGTGCCTGAAGTAGTTGGCAATTTACAGTGCAAAGTTCAACACACACACACACACATACACACAGACATTCACACACCGAGAGTAGCACAATTACTTACTGTAGTGGCGGCTTGTATCCAGGAAATGTCTCTGCCAGTCATGTCAGCTTCAAATATCGCAAGCCACTGTCTTCGATTCCCTTCCCTTACCCAGCTCGTACTTGCACTTTTATACTGTCAACTACACAGAAGCGCCTGGGGGCTTCATTTAGAATTACCAACTTAATTTTTTTTGCACCGCTGGCACATGCTGGTTGCAGTCAGCTGGAACTGACATACCCCTACCATACTAGTGTACAGTCTTTGACTTACTACTTTCTGCTTCTCCCTGCTTGTATTCTGCAACAGCGTTCAAGTGTTGGGGGGGGAGGAAAATGCCCGTATTCAAAGGTAAGCTAGTGTTTTGTAAATTGTGTGTCAATTTTTGTTGTTGTTCAGTCAAGGTTAAGTGGGGAAAGAAAAGGTTTGATGGTGTGGAAGTTGACACAGATGAGACACCTGAAATCTTCAAAATTCAGCTCTACTCTCTCTCAGGTCGATCATTATAAACAAGAGCATTGCCCTTCAATCATGCTGATGCTATCACAGACTTGTAATGATAATTGAAGTATGCTTAAAATTTAGGGGTACCCCCTGACCGACAGAAGGTGATGTTTGCAGGGGTGACCCTCACTCATCACGACTGGGGGAAAGCCAAGGCCAAAATCAAGGATGTAAGTGGTGCATAATTGTTTATGCTGCACTGAAATGCAAAACACCCCGCTTGACTTGGCTATGCACGTAGCAAGTACTGGCACTAGATAATTGCTCCTTGAACTTGTGCATGTGTGAATTGAATCTGTAATATAGTCTGTCATGGCAAAGGTGGCCTGGGGGCTAATCTATTATTGAAGGAGGGAGCTTTGCTCATCATGATAGCCTAGAAGTGTTGGTGGAGAACTAAATGTGTCAAAGACCATGACCAATAACTGCCAATATATAATATTATATTTTTACCAACGAAGAAAAACCCACGTCCTCTATGTGCATGATGGTCGTTGCTGCCAGGTTTTTGTGCCGACAGAATGTCTGTCCATGTCCGAATCATCGAATTTTTGACCGTCAACATTTCCAGCTATGTGGTAAAATTCTGTTTAAGCTTCTTGGTGGCCATTGAGGGTGAGGCACCTACATAGGTAAGGGACTCCACAGCAAAAAAAGAAGGGGGGCGGCCTAGGAACTCAGTATGTGTCTAGTGGGTGCCAGCCAGCTTGGCTCCCTGCAAATGAGCAGCTATTAGCAGCAGTCATGTCATGGCTGGTGAAGGCCGGATGCCAGAGCTAGGGCCTGGTATGGATTTGGGACAAAAAGGTTCTGGGCAGACCAGTTTCAATTTTTGTATGACAGCTTAGTGTCATATGTTCAGTGTAAATAGACAAATGTCTTTTTTAATTGCTTGGCCTTCCATTTTGGCAGGCATGTGTGTACGATATGAAGTTCTGTGCAGTGTTTGCTTGTTGCCTAGCACCTAAAGCCAGTGTATATTCACTCTTCCCATACCACAAAAGTTGTTGTTAATTAAGCAGGTATCTAACCTACTTTTTGTTTAAGCGCTGTTTGTACCCTTTATTTATTTTAAGCATTGATCATGACTCTATCTCCTCCTGCTTGAAAATCAGTTTCTTCTGTTGCTGGCGACTGCAACAACTAAATATAATTGTCATTTCAATGACCTTCTCGATAATCAACTTGAATTTTACTCTCTCGATGTTTCGACTAGATGCTCTGGCCTCCACGTATAAGGACACTCTCCAGGCTCTGCCCTGCGACAGTTCAACCATTCACCATGCCTTCTAGCTAGCCCCATTGCATGCACTCGGTGACGTCTGTACATAGGCAATACCTACTTGTTGAGCAGCTGCTAAGTGCCGCGGAGCTCATTTTCTCTGGCTGGAGCTCCAAATGCCTTGCAAGCAGATTTACTACCGACTTATATTTTATAATAACCAGATATTTTATCGTGTAACCTTTTCTTTCAAAATAAACTTCTTCGAGATGACATCTCGTTCGAATGCTAACGCAATAAGCTGAAATTTGTTATAAGAATCGGCTCCCATTGCTGTAACTAACAGAAGTTACGCAGTGCTGCAGCGGACTTTGTCTACAACAAAACTCACAGCACAGAAATCCATCCAGGAGTACCTCCTTTCCAAAAGCAAAACGATTCAGAGCAATTCCGGGTAAGTAGAGGTGCCTGTGCAGCTTTCCTCCAAAGAAGGGCTTCCAGAAACGGCAGTAGAGGCCAGGAAGAGCCCATTCATGATGGCGGTTGCAGTCATCGGCTATTAAAAATAAAAAATAAAAAATTTAAATCATTTTCTCACTCCCCCTGTCAAATTGGAGTTAAAACTTATATAGCAGTACAACCATCTGCTGGGTATGTATAATTATAGTAGTACAACCATCTGCTCGGTATGTATATAGTAGTAGTACAACCATCTGCTGGGTATGTATATAGTAGTACAACCATCTGCTGGGTATGTATATAGTAGTACAACCATCTGCTGGGTATGTATATAGTAGTAGTACAACCATCTGCTGGGTATGTATATAGTAGTACAACCATCTGCTGGGTATGTATATAGTAATACAACCATCTGCTGGGTATGTATATATATAGTAGTAGTACAACCATCTGCTGGGTATGTATATAGTAGTAGTACAACCATTACTGGGTATGTATATAGTAATACAACCATCTGCTGGGTATGTATATATATAGTAGTAGTACAACCATCTGCTGGGTATGTATATAGTAGTAGTACAACCATTACTGGGTATGTATATAGTAGTACAACCATCTGCTGGGTATGTATATAGTATCTGCTGGGTATGTATATAGTATCTGCTGGGTATGTATATAGTATCTACTGGGTATGTATATAGTAGTACAACCATTACTGGGTACTATGTATATAGTAGTACAACCATCTACTCAACTGGGTATGCACAGGGTAGCATGTGCAATCATTTTTTGTTTGTTTGTTTTCTCGAACAATGCCAGAGTTTGTGTCCCTAGACGCTAGGGCGCCCACTCGGTTAACAGCCAGTATATCGACGTCTTTCTGCATTGGGTCGCGGACTCTGCTGCAGTACCTCGTCATAAAACGAAGCCCAGGATGTCACTTGGACTCTGGTGATACATTTGACTATAAAGTAGCTGGGTTGTTAAGCATGTGTTAGCAGGTGACCTGGTACACATGTGTGCATATAACCCAGGTGACCTGGTACACATGTGTGCATATAACCCAGGTGACCTGGTACACATGTGTGCATATAACCCAGGTGACCTGGTACACATGTGTGCATATAACCCAGGTGACCTGGTACACATGTGTGCATATAACCCAGGTGACCTGTGCACGTGTGTGCATATAACCCAGGTGACCTGGTACACATGTGTGCATATAACCCAGGTGACCTGTGCACGTGTGTGCATATAACCCAGGTGACCTGGTACACATGTGTGCATATAACCCAGGTGACCTGTGCACGTGTGTGCATATAACCCAGGTGACCTGGTACACATGTGTGCATATAACCCAGGTGACCTGTGCACGTGTGTGCATATAACCCAGGTGACCTGGTACACATGTGTGCATATAACCCAGGTGACCTGTACACGTGTGTGCATATAACCCAGGTGACCTAGTACACATGTGTGCATATAACCCAGGTGACCTGTACACGTGTGTGCATATAACCCAGGTGACCTGGTACACATGTGTGCATATAACCCAGGTGACCTGTGCACGTGTGTGCATATAACCCAGGTGACCTGGTACACATGTGTGCATATAACCCAGGTGACCTGTACACGTGTGTGCATATAACCCAGGTGACCTGGTACACATGTGTGCATATAACCCAGGTGACCTGTACACGTGTGTGCATATAACCCAGGTGACCTGGTACACATGTGTGCATATAACCCAGGTGACCTGTACACGTGTGTGCATATAACCCAGGTGACCTGGTACACATGTGTGCATATAACCCAGGTGACCTGGTACACATGTGTGCATATAACCCAGGTGACCTGTGTGTAATGAGTCTATACCACTATTATTTCTGGCCTTCCTCTGTCAGGTATACGGACTGTGTTTTGTCAATTTTTCTTTCTCGAAATAATTTTTTCATACTCTTGCATAAAAGTATGAAAATTAAAGCAAAGAAGGAAATTAATATCACATGTGATTATTAATACTTATGTGAAGGCAAGTGCATAGAAAGTTTGTTGGGAGTAACGCCATACCTGTTTAGAGATGTCACTCTGTGATTGGAAATTTTTCAAGCCATTATATACCAGATCCTTGGCTCCTACCAAAGCAATTGCTCTGACTAATGCTGCAGAAAGCTACCAACACCTCCAAGAATGTCTGGACGTAGTCACACTTTGGGGACTGTGCTTCGTATTCTTCCACCTCTCAAGAATAGTATGCAGCCTTTCCATCATCTTCCTTGAAGTGTTGTTTGTTTCGTGGCACCCTCCATGTATTAGATCCATGGCGGCGTGCCCTTCTCTCTTGTTATTCATCTCCTGCTCGTGTGGCAAGACTTCAGCAGCGTCCAGCCGGCCATACTACCCTCGAATACAAGCTCTCTCTCTCTAATCTTGCTCCAGAGTTGATGCCAACCTTCCTTGCAGAGGTCCTTGTGCAAATGCAATAGAAATCTCACACTGAGGATTGATGGTATTGGAATTTTCATACTTTATCTAATACAAGACCTAATACAAGACCGCATGCCCAAAATATTTTATCGAAAATTATCGATTCATTACTATCCATGATATGTTCGTTACTATCCATGATATATTCATTACTATCCATGATATATTCATTACTATCCATGGTATATTCATCACTATCCATGATATGTTCATAACTAGCCATTATATATTCATAACTATCCATGGTATATTCATTACTATCCATGATATATTCATTACTATCCATGATATGTTCATTACTATCCATGATAGATTCATTACTATCCATGGTATATTCATTACTATCCATGATATATTCATAACTATTCATGATAGATTCATTACTATCCATGGTATATTCATTACTATCCATGATTCATTACTATCCATGGTAGATTCATTACTATCCATGGTATATTCATTACTATCCATGATAGATTCATTACTATCCATGGTATATTCATTACTATCCATGGTTTATTCATTACTATCTATGATGTATTCATTACTATCCATGATAGATTCAATACTATCCATGATAGATTCATTACTATCCATGGTAGATCATTACTATCCATGGTATATTCATTACTATCCATGATAGATTCATTACTATCCATGATAGATTCAATACTATCCATGATAGATTCATTACTATCCATGATAGATTCATTGCTATCCATGATATATTCATTACTATCCATGATAGATTCATTACTATCCATGGTATATTCATTACTATCCATGATATATTCATAACTATTCATGATAGATTCATTACTATCCATGATTCATTACTATCCATGGTAGATTCATTACTATCCATGGTATATTCATTACTATCCATGATAGATTCATTACTATCCATGGTATATTCATTACTATCCATGGTTTATTCATTACTATCTATGATGTATTCATTACTATCCATGATAGATTCAATACTATCCATGATAGATTCATTACTATCCATGGTAGATCATTACTATCCATGGTATATTCATTACTATCCATGATAGATTCATTACTATCCATGGTAGATTCATTACTATCCATGATAGATTCATTGCTATCCATGATATATTCATTACTATCCATGATATATTCATTACTATGATAGATTCATGGATATCCATTACTATCCATGATAGATTCATTACTATCCATGGTATATTCATTACTATCCATGATAGATTCATTACTATCCATGATAGATTCATTACTATCCATGATAGATTCATCACTATCCATGGTATATTCATTACTATCCATGATAGATTCATTACTATCCATGATAGGATTCATTACTATCCATGATAGATTCATCACTATCCATGATAGATTCATCACTATCCATGGTATATTCATTACTATCCATGGTATATATTGATGATCAGGCCAAAAAGCAAAATTTCTAATCTAATAAACTTGAAGTCCTTATTAGATTTTGCTGCCATTTACAATAGCTGTAAATTTCAATTAGCCCTCTCCGCTCACATTTTGGATCAGCTCGCTTGAAAGCATTTATTGACAATGCTGACTTATTCATGGTCATGCTAGAGACCCTTTACCAATCTTCTTGAAAGACTACAACAAGTCATTAAGCTTTCACCACTGATCAATTAGCAGTCATTAACTCTTACCACTGAGCCATGGGCGGTTATTAAAAGCTCTCACCACTCAGCCATGGACAGCTCTCACTGAGCCATGGGCGGTCATTAAAGCTCTCACCACTGAGCCATGGACAGTCATTAAGCTCTCACCACTGAGCCATGAGCAGTCATTAAAGCTCTCACCACTGAGCCATGGGCAGTCATTAAGCTCTCACTGAGCCATGGGCGGTCATTAAAGCTCTCACCACTGAGCCATTGACAGTCATTAAGCTCTCACTGAGCCATGGGCGGTCATTAAAGCTCTCACCACTGAGCCATGGGCAGTCATTAAGCTCTCACTGAGCCATGGGCGGTCATTAAAGCTCTCACCACTGAGCCATTGACAGTCATTAAGCTCTCACTGAGCCATGGGCAGTCATTAAAGCTCTCACCACTGAGCCATAGACAGTCATTAAGCTCTCACTGAGCCATGGGCGGTCATTAAAGCTCTCACCACTGAGCCATTGGCAGTCATTAAAACTCTTACCGCTGAGCCATGGGCAGTCATTAAAGCTCTTTCCACTGAGCCATGGGCGGTCATTAAAGCTCTCACTGAGCCATGGGCAGTCATGAAAGCTCTCACCACTGAGCCATGGGAAGTCATTTAAAGCTCTCACCACTGAGCCATTGGCAGTCATTAAAGCTCTTCCCACTGAGCCATTGGCAGTCATTAAAACTCTTTCCACTGAGTCATGGGAAGTCATCAAAGCTCTGAGCTATGGGCGGTCGGCAAAGCTCTTGCCACTGAGCTATGTGCAGCCAGCATAGCTCTCACATAGCTTATGGGCAGATTGACTTTCCCCCTATGAACATGTGTTCTTGTTAGCATCACTTGCATGTGGGACTGCACTAGCACTCCCTGTATTGGTTGGACTAAAATGGCGGATGCCTTAGAATTAAAATAAAAGACAACAAGTGGTTTGCTTGGTTTGTTGGAAGTCATGCAGTTACTGTTGCCAGCAAATAATCTCATCACATTATGACATTGTTACTGGTTGTGATAGTGCAACGTACTTTTAAAGCAGGCTTGGTTTGTCTAAACTTTTCTTTTTTTCCTTCACAAAAGGCCCATTTAAAACCAGCGAGAATGTGCATCTGCTGAATTTTAACTCGGCTAGGCCCAATTGTTGCACGCATACGCAAGTGTTATTACTGTGTTGAAGACCTTTACCGGTTTTCACTGAATCGTGAAGCAAATTAGTCCGTTGCTAGTCATGCAGGAGAAAGAAGTTGGAGTCTTCTGTTAGTAGAAATTGTTATGAATAGACTGATGGTACTCAAAGGAAACAACATTAGCCAACCTTTTACCATTTGTATAATCGTGTTCACCAATATTGTATAATATTGGTTTACAAATGGTAAAGGGTCAATTAACTGGCTGTGGTCTACGTAGGTATGCCCAGTATACAGTGCCTGCCAGCATAAACCTCCCCACGTATAAATGTAAACAACTTCTTTTTGTTGTTATTGTTATCATGAAAAATAATATTATTTTCAAAAGCACATGAAAATCTTCTCAAGATAGTCTGATCTTAATTAAGATATAGTCAGGACTTCTTTTTTAATTTTAACACGTTGCCATGGCAGAAACCAATGGGGTCATCAACCTGTGTATGCGCGCTTAGAATAACCGTGGTTCACAATTATTGCGAAAGCAGTTTCTCAAGTCGATGGTTCGGTTGGAGAAGATGCTGTGAAGTTTGCTAAAAGAAGGGGGGGGGGGGGGGGGGGGGAGGAGTTGCTTGCTGCTTAGAGCATAGTGTATTTAATGAAAACCTGTAGCTTCCCCCCCCCCCCAACAAACTTACCCACCTGATGATCCTTACCAAGGGCTTTATTTACAGTACATGAGTCGGCTTGGTTGTGTCATTCCTTACCCAACTTAACCACCAGATGATCCTTACCCAACTTAACCACCAGATGATCCTTACCCAACTTAACCACCAGATGATCCTTACCCAACTTAACCACCAGATGATCCTTACCCAACTTAACCACCAGATGATCCTTACCCAACTTAACCACCAGATGATCCTTACCAAGGGCTTTCTTTATTCTGCGGTCAAAAAGTGGACGAGTCGTGAATGTGCATTGGACCAATGGGAATCTTCTGCTACTAAATTGTTGTGAATGGACTTGTTGTACGCAAATCATGCGAGAGAAAAGGAATAGAGATTAGGTGAAGACAATTCCACCCCCACCCCCCAATGTTTTTTTGTTATTTTTTCTGCTGGTTTACCACCTTAAGAATTCAGGAAATGTTTTTTGTTGGATTTTTTTTGAGCTAAAAATGTTAAGAGTTAAGAGTGGATTTGCTAGCGAGCAACGAATAAAAGTTACCAAGGGGATAACAGCGCCAAGGGGATAACAGCGTAATTTCGTTTGAGAGTTCTTATTGATGACGGAGTTTGCGACCTCGATGTTGAAGTAGTAGTAGTAGTAAAACAAGAAAAAATTAGCAATAGTAATAGTAACAATAATATACTCTGATAAGTGTATAACAACATATAATAATAAAAATAACTAGATCATACCCACAGAAAATTTCACATTGTGTGTGTATGTGTGTGTGTGTGTTTAGAACGTCACTCTGATGATGATGGGCTCGGCAGAAGAACTTCCCGCTGCCCCCGTTGAACCCACCAGGTTCATAGAGGACATGTCCGAGTCTGAAGCTGCTGCTGCAGTAAGCACTAGAACAAACACTTGGTGCACATGCACGATTAAGAAACAATTCATATGCCAGTCAAGTGTCGCATATCAGCACCTAAGGCTGGTGGTGGGTGCTAATTTTAGCCGCTTCAGGATTTATTGACACAATTAGTGCGCAGGAGAAGTGGAGACACTCCTTTTCTAACCGGCAGCGCTGTGGGAAACCTGTTTTAGATTACCATCAACCTCGTTAAACGATTTAGTTCTAGTGTATTATAATTGTATCATCATGTACGTACTTGACAATGAGTGAATGCACAAAGGAAAAAATTATAATAAAAATTAAGGCGCTTGCTAATTTGACTAAATTAAGAATCTAGCTATAATCCCAGGCCTGAGTTATTAGAGTGTGGATATAATTATGTTGGCTGCTAGCAAGGTATTGCTAGAAAGGACATCAATATTGAGTAAGGAAGTGAGTATATATGTGATCTCTCTCCATTTCTCTTTCAGATGCTTCTGCCGATGGGTCTGGAGAACTTTGGAAACACGTGCTACATGAATGCCACCATCCAGTGCCTCAAGGCTGTCCCAGAGCTGCGGAAGGCCCTCAATATGTAAGCTATTCATAGCACGTGCTATCTTAGTCTAGCACGTGCTACTGGCTTATTGGCATGTGCTAATGGTTTATTGTTAGTCTGGCACGTGCTACTGGCTTATTGTTAGTCTGGCTGCTAATGTCTTAGTCTATCATTAATCTAGCACGTGCTACTGGCTAGTCTGGCACGTGCTAGTTATTCAATGGTTAATTGAGTGACATTAAACTGCCACATCTTGTCTAACTATAACTCGCACTGAGCACTGAGCACAAGTAAGAACTTGAAACAAAAATAAGTTAGTCTCATGCGTGTATGTAACCCCTTGCATAACTAAGTGTTACTCAGCATTGTATACTGTGATTTTGTTGACAAGTGTGTTTTTCCAATAGGCTCAAGCACACACATACTCACACACTCCACTCACTCTCACACACTCACTCTCCACTCACTCTCACACACTCAATACTCACCACTCACTCTCACACACTCAATACTCTCCACTCACTCACACACACTCAATACACTCCACTCACTCACACACACTCAATACTCTCCACTCACTCACACACACTCAATACTCTCCACTCACTCACACACACTCAATACTCTCCACTCACCACACACACTCAACACTCCCACCACTCACACACACTCATACCTCCACTCACTCACACACACCAATACTCTCCACTCACTCACACACACTCAATACTCACCACTCACACACACACACTCAATACTCCCCACTCACCTCACACACTCAACACTCCCACTCACTCACACACACTCAATACTCTCCACTCACACACACACACCAATACACTCCACTCACTCACACACACTCAATACTCTCCACTCACTCACACACACTCAATACTCTCCACTCACTCACACACACTCAATACTCACCACCACACACACACCCACCAATACCACCACTCACTCACACACACTCAATACTCTCCACTCACTCACACACACAATACTCCCACCCACTCACACACACCAATACTCTCCACTCACTCACACACACCAACACCCCACCACTCACACACACTCAACACCACCACCACCTCACACACACAAACCCCACACACCACACACACTCAATACTCTCCACACACTCACACACACTCAATACTCACCCACTCACTCACACACACTCAATACTCTCCACTCACCACACACACTCAATACTCTCCACCACTCACACACACCAATACTCCCACACACTCACACACACTCAATACTCTCCACTCACTCACACACACTCAATACTCACCACTCACTCACACACACACAATACCCCACTCACCACACACACCAATACACTCCACTCACTCACACACACTCACCTCCACTCACTCACACACACTCAATACTCTCCACTCACTCACACACACCACCCCCACTCACCCACACACACCAATACACTCCACTCACACACACACACCAACACACTCCACCACCACACACACACACCTCCACTCACACACACCACACTCAACACTCCCACACACACTCACACACTCAACACACCCCACTCACACTCACACACCAATACCTCCACTCACCACACACACACCACACCTCCACACACCACAACACACTCAACACACCCACTCACCTCCACACACTCAACACTCCCCACTCACCACACACACACCAACACTCTCCACTCACTCACACACACACAATACTCTCCACACACTCACACACACTCAATACTCTCCACACACTCACACACACTCAATACTCTCCACTCACTCACACACACTCAATACACTCCACTCACACACACACACCAATACCTCCACTCACTCACACACACTCAATACTCTCCACTCACTCACACACACTCACACTCCCACCACTCACCCACACACACACCAATACTCACCACTCACTCACACACACTCAATACTCTCCACTCACTCACACACACTCACACACTCCACACACTCACCACACACACCACAACTCTCCACTCACTCACACACACACAATACTCACCACTCACTCACACACACTCAATACTCTCCACACACTCACACACACACAATACCTCCCACTCACTCACACACACTCAATACTCCCCACTCACTCCACACACTCAACACCTCCACCACACCACACACACACAACACTCTCCACTCACTCACACACACTCAATACTCACCACTCACTCACACACACTCAATACTCACCACTCACTCACACACACCAATACACACCACTCACTCACACACACTCAATACTCTCCACTCACTCACACACACTCATACCTCCCACTCACTCACACACACTCAATACTCTCCACTCACTCACACACACTCAATACTCTCCACTCACTCACACACACTCAATACTCTCCACTCACTCACACACACTCAATACTCTCCACTCACTCACACACACTCAATACTCTCCACTCACTCACACACACTCAATACTCTCCACTCACTCACACACACTCAATACTCTCCACTCACTCACACACACTCAATACTCTCCACTCACTCACACACACTCAATACTCTCCACTCACTCACACACACTCAATACTCTCCACTCACTCACACACACTCAATACTCTCCACTCACTCACACACACTCAATACTCTCCACTCACTCACACACACTCAATACTCTCCACTCACTCACACACACTCAATACTCTCCACTCACTCACACACACTCAATACTCTCCACTCACTCACACACACTCAATACTCTCCACTCACTCACACACACTCAATACTCTCCACTCACTCACACACACTCAATACTCTCCACTCACTCACACACACTCAATACTCTCCACTCACTCACACACACTCAATACTCTCCACTCACTCACACACACTCAATACTCTCCACTCACTCACACACACTCAATACTCTCCACTCACTCACACACACTCAATACTCTCCACTCACTCACACACACTCAATACTCTCCACTCACTCACACACACTCAATACTCTCCACTCACTCACACACACTCAATACTCTCCACTCACTCACACACACTCAATACTCTCCACTCACTCACACACACTCAATACTCTCCACTCACTCACACACACTCAATACTCTCCACTCACTCACACACACTCAATACTCTCCACTCACTCACACACACTCAATACTCTCCACTCACTCACACACACTCAATACTCTCCACTCACTCACACACACTCAATACTCTCCACTCACTCTCACACACTCAATACTCTCCACTCACTCACACACACTCAATACTCTCCACTCACTCACACACACTCAATACTCTCCACTCACTCTCACACACTCAATACTCTCCACTCACTCACACACACTCAATACTCTCCACTCACTCACACACACTCAATACTCTCCACTCACTCACACACACTCAATACTCTCCACTCACTCACACACACTCAATACTCTCCACTCACTCACACACACTCAATACTCTCCACTCACTCACACACACTCAATACTCTCCACTCACTCACACACACTCAATACTCTCCACTCACTCACACACACTCAATACTCTCCACTCACTCACACACACTCAATACTCTCCACTCACTCACACACACTCAATACTCTCCACTCACTCTCACACACTCAATACTCTCCACTCACTCACACACACTCAATACTCTCCACTCACTCACACACACTCAATACTCTCCACTCACTCACACACACTCAATACTCTCCACTCACTCACACACACTCAATACTCTCCACTCACTCACACACACTCAATACTCTCCACTCACTCACACACACTCAATACTCTCCACTCACTCACACACACTCAATACTCTCCACTCACTC